>JAKJXN010000013.1:0-630707 GCA_022225945.1 Didymella pomorum | reverse complement strand
AATTATCCTGTAATAATAACTATTGTATGTGGCTGTACAGCCTCATTTTTGCAGGTGCTTGTTAGGGTGGTTCGGCGCGTTGACTGAATCCGCGCGTTGAGTGCACGGACACGGTAAGGCACGGCTCGGACCGTCACTTTCATCGTATGATCTACGGCGCATGACAGACGGCGTATTCCCTGCCAATCTCAGTATGGACAGCAAAAAAGTGTCCAGAGGCAGCAAGACATGCGGCGTGCATGCGCAAACTGTTGAATGGCCGGGAGAAGGGCAAATCCGTCGCCGCGTATGTACAGCTGATTGTGTTATTGTTGAATCGTCTCGCCGATGTCAAGGCGGGCTTGCTGGGGAAGGCACAGCCCGCGGCGGTGGCTGGTCCGTGGGCGCACGGGGCACCTGCGCATTTGCGCTGGGCTCAGCTCGTCCCTCTACAACTCAGGCTTTCAACCCTGCGGACAAACCACATTACAAAATGACTCGATCGCCGAATTACAATGCTTCCGTGATATCTCACTATATCTTCAGGTCATCGACCCCCGCCAGGCTAGAAGTTTCACAGATGCAAGCGAGCGAAGTGTTCAAGTCGCAAAACACCTTGGCAAATCATATACCACGAAAGAGAGTCTAAAAGGACAAGTTCTAACAAGTGTAGTGAATCGAAACGCAGCCGCAGTTATGTATATCGTTATCCCATATCATGTCCCGAGCGCCCATCATCAGTCATCAGGAAGTCATCAAGGAAGTCATCACTTGCGCTTACTAGCACAGAACTCCACAGCCATGCCCTTCTCAGCGCCACATGCCGAGTTAGGGTTGCTCTTCTTGCAGAGGTTCTCCTATGTCATAAGTCAGCTTACATTCACAGCATCCAGTCACTACAAACACATACCTCGTAAAGGTAAGCCTGGTCGTCACACCAAGCGCCAGCACCACACTGGAAGCTGATCGCGTCCTTAGCAGGTCCCATCTGTAGGCCAGCTTCATGGCCTGCGCACAGGCTCGTGTCTCCGTTCCTCAGGCCATCCTCCGTGCGACCGAGGCAGTCGATCAGACTGATGTCGTACCACACTGTGCCGCTTGAGACGGCATATTCGATCTGGACAGGCTTAGAGTAGTCACCCTTGGTCTTGGAGACCTTCAGGTTAACACCCGAGCCTTCGGGTGCGGCCTCGAAGGGGCGGTCGAGCTTGTCCCCTGCAGAGATGTGGCCGACGTCCTCAACAGTGTTGCCAACGTGGGGCTCAAAGTAAAGATCGTAATCGCAGTAGTTGTAGATGGTCAGTGTGTTCGCAGTAGAGTCCGGACGAGGGAACAGGGACAGCTGAGGAATGTTGACGTTGTCGATTGTAGGCATAGGGGTGTCCGGCAGAGGCCAGGGGATCTTCCAGGGGCAGCTTGCTGGGATGGTCCAAGACTGGACACGAGCGAGCACCGAGTCGCTGGTGTCGGAGGCCCTATCTACGAGGTCATTGGTCTCGTTTTTGGTATCGTCGAGGATAGCATCAACGCCTCGGGTGAGTTCGATGTTGCGGCGATGGAAGTGGGCGTGGCTGTAGTGCGTCGCCGAGGCCACGGTGGCGGAAGAAAGCAGCAGGATAAGTGGTTGCATGGTGAGTGGCTTTTCGAGAAGAAGGAGTGTACGAGATTGATCCGGCAGTATGATACGATCTGCTTCAAAGGAGTGTGAAGACCGCACCGTGTAAGGATCGCGCAGCGATGATGTGGAACGTCAAGTTCACACTGTAAAGGAATGACAGAAGGAGTGAGTGATCAGCAGAACAACACCAAAGTCCTAACCGTCACACCCGACTCTCTTATACATTTTCTGCCAACCACCCATCTCGGCGCATCAGGGCATCGTGCTGATGGTCGGGGGCCATGTCAGCTCCACCTGAAACGGGGCTTATCCGAAGTCCGGTCTGTTGGTACGCAGCATCGACGCGCCTGGTTCGTCAGACAATACAACCGCCAATCGATAAGCTTCGGCAAACATAGCGATGTGCGGTTGACGGGAGTCTGAGCTGGCTGCCGCCTCGTGGCCGGGAATGGGGTTGGAAGGAAGTTTGAGACCCTGATTGGCCGAAACGGGAGATGAGCGCGAAGCGAGTGAGACGACAGGAAAAACTAGGACCTTGGACCTGCACACTACATGACGTGGAGAAAGACGCAATTTCCACTATCTTGATTTTCGAGAGAAGTTCTACCGTTCAACAGCTGCCACGCAAGTAGCGTGGGGAACGACAACCTTGGAAGTGGAAGAGAGAAGCCACGAATCGTACATGCGCGCGGCGCTGATAGCTTGGAAGGTCAGCCGGTGCGCTTACAGTGCGGTGAGTACTTAGCTTCAGCCGCAACGAAAGGAAAAGACAGCAGGTAGGAGGTCCACTGGACCAAAAAAGAGGAAAGGGTCGAGAACAAAGTGAGGGGCATGGGAAATGAATTTTCTGAGTCTTCATCCCTCCAGCCAGTCGGATGACCTCGCCCTTAGGCATTCGAAACACCCAGTTCTGAACTTAGCGCTTCAGTTACCACCATTATGTCGTTCTCCAGCGTTGCGGCAGATCGTCTGGAGGCTGCGCGTGGAACGCGGGCCATCGTGCTCCGCACCCGTTGGCACATAGCCGTCAACCGTCAGATCCACCATGTCGGCATAGAGATTGTCAAGATCGACAGCTCCTTTATCTCGTTTCTTATCAACGTAGTTGGCGCCGACTACTTGGTGGGTGAGTAGCTTCGGTTTTCTCCAGTCTGTGTACCCCTGCTGCAGGTGATCAGTGATCCTTTACTGATTCGACTTCAGGACGGCGACCAGTTGCTAGAAATGAGCCCGCTGGACTGACAGCTCCACTGGAATGACGGCGACAATAAAGTCTGACGCAGGGTCGGTCACGCGCAAGTGCGGTTCGTCGTCCCGTTCGGCCTCGAGGTCCGCCTGGATGTCATCGCGGAGCTTGGTGAGCTGCACTAATTGGGCGACGGCTTCGTTTCGTTCTTGCTTCACCTTTCGATCGGACTTAGCTCGCGACTGCTCATCGCTGATGGCGCTCTTTGCCTTTTTCTCTTGTTTGTCGGCCACCTCTTTCGCGTTCCGGGTCTTTTTGCCCGCGCCTCTCAATTTGTTTTATTGCCTGGCGAACTCATCCTTGAATTCGATCACTTCGTTCTGAGTGACTTTGAGACTGTCTCTTGAGTTCGGGTTCTCGACTCGGTAGCGTTCGACTACATTCTCTAGGCGGTTCAATCGGTGCACCACCTCAACAGGGATGTCTGCGTCAACCGCAGCTCTCTTTAATACGCGTTGCTCCAGCTCTTCGTATGCCTTCTCCTGCCGGGCAATCTGTTCTGACAGTGAATCACGCTCCTGCAACAACGATCCGATCTTACCTTCTGCGTATGTGTCGACCTGCATGCGAAACGGCAGGCCGCTGTCGATCATGGAACAACCCGTGAGGTCTTTGTCTGCCGTACGAGCACCATGACCCTTCTCCTGATTGGCGGTTGCTTGTGCTGTCGTTTCATCACGAGCATGAGTGGCATCGGCGAGTTTCCGGCAGTCACTGCTTCGTCAATGAAATGCGCGCCGAGGCCAAGGTCCACGTGAACTACTGAGATTATGTACTTCTTAACCTTTCCTATTATAGAACGTGTGAAACGGTAGGATCTAGCTATCGATTTTCATAGCATGTTCTCTATAGAGCCAAAGTAGCCTGCTGACTCTACTACCAGTGTCTTACATGCACTTTGCTATACAGCTGTCGACCTGAGGTAAGGCAGTCCTCAACCAACTACTTGTGCGATCCTTCTGATGCCTTCTACAATATATTCCTCCGATTGTGTGAAGACCATCCTGAACCATCCCGGCTGTTCAGCACCCATGGCATCGCCATTGATAAGAAAGATCTTTCGCATGTTGATTTGTTCTTGAACCATAGCAGCTATTGCTGGACCGCTCTTTCCCTTCGTGAGTTCAGGTTGTCGCTCGGCATACTTCTTACCGAGGTTTAGCCATATGAAGAATGCAGCTGTAACGCCAGGCATGTACTCGATACCATGGTCATCCAGAAGGCGTGTCGCGAATTCGTAAGCGGCTAACATATTGGCATGGTTTGCAAAGATGTACTTGTCTAGAAAGGTGCGATCTGAGAGTATAGCTCGGATCGCGTTCTCGGCGAAAGAAGAAGGTGAAGAGAAATAAGCACAAGCTCGGCATGCAGCCAGTAGACCGGGATTGGCTTGTGAGACGATGACTCCCAGCCTGATGCCGTTTGCGCCAAAGTCTTTAGAGGCACCCCACATTACGTGAAGTAGAGTGCGATCAATAACAGCCTCCGTAGCAATGGACAGTGTAGACTTAAAGCCTGTACCGTGGGTGCCTGATGGATTGATGGTGGCCCCCCAAGTGGATAATGCGTAGATTTCATCGACGATGAGATGGACGTCATGCTTCTGGCAGAGCCTCATCAGCTCCACAAGAGTGTCTAGGGAATACTGTCGACCCAGCGGGTTATGTGGGTGACATAAGAGCAGTACTCGAATCCGAATCCCTCGATTTTTTGACTCAGTCAAAGCGCGCGCATACTCTGTGACGCATTCAGGGCCACATGGGTCGACGTCGCCGAACGTGACAGGTACAACTTGAGCGCCGGCCCGTAGTTGCACGGCATTGATGAAAGCTCGATAATATGGGCGTCCGAGCAGGACACCCTCGCCATGATCTGCCAAATTCCAGACAAGGTGCTCTAACGCCGATGTGACACCATTAGTAACCACGATGTGGTCGGTTCGAACAGGCTGAGCAGGGTGGAAGTAGTCGTTGAAAAATTCAGCAAGGGCATGTCGTAACAGCTTTGATCCAAAAGGACCATCTCCATATGTCAGCGCTCGTGAACAAGGGTCGATGTGAGCTTTCGAATTCAGAAAGTCCCGAAGGTCCGTATGCATGAGGCTATTCTCAGCAAGGCCAAGTGGTACGTAGCCTTTGGGATTCGTCTCAACGTGCCAAACGTCGGAGCACTTCTCCCAAACTACCTGAGTGATGTAAGTCAAGGTATCAAAGTCGAACATATGTTACACGCACACTGTCACCAACGCCAGCACTTCGAGTGGCCGATCCACGAGCAGAGAGCGCTGACCGCATGGTGTAGGGAGTTGCAGAGACGCGAACAGCATGCGAGCTTTCCAAGGACATGCAAGTTTAAGAGAAGAGAATTCAGCGTAATCAGTCTTTCATATGAGATGTGCGAAGCTTCCATCGATGAAGCTAAAGTCGGGTTTGCGAATTTGTTCAGCCGCGGCTTCCAGTGGTCTTCCGCCATTTCCGTTGCCCCACCATGCGGCCTCATTGTCCAGACAGTCTTCACGTCGACACGGAACGCAGCGCAAAATTTCTCTTTTTTTTTTTTGGCTTGGTTCAGTAATTTGTATCCATTGCGCCCATGGGGACATTTTTTGCCTGGTTTGCTATAATGGGGCAACGCTCGCGCCTGATGTCCAATGTTGCAGCTGTCCGCTATTTCCGCCCACAGCCCTCACTTTGCGCACCTGCAAAGATGTGTCTTCACAACGACGTTACTCGTCAGGTCTACACTGCGGTATCTTCCGACCGTCTCAATTCCCGGGTTATCTACCTGTCAAGACTCAGTGTTGTTTTATACAGCCTCTGTGTGAGAATGTTCAGATCTCTACGTGATGATCGTCTAGATGATGCGGAGGCTTTTGACGGAGTCATTGGACTCTTGAGTCTGACACGTTAGCTGTCATGTCATAGCACTATTGGTCAAGACTCTGTGTGCTAACTTGGATGTTTCAAGACGCCGAATAATGCGTAGCAAACGTGTAGAATGCTCTGAATCGTCTTTGTGTTTCAAGATCTCATCGCGAAAGCTGCGTGCCTGCGTGAAAGTGAGATGGTCAGGTGCAAGGCTCGACAGATCGAACCGTTCGACAAGCTTTGCTCCTATAGCCGTTTTTTGAACTCCCCTAGTTCGCCCAAATACTTCTCTTCTCCATCGAGACGGAGCTTTGCGCAAAGGCATCATTGTCAAGTGCAATGGAGGAACCGTGGGTCGGAACAGTGCGGAAACAAACCATCGATTTGTGGAGGTGACTTATGAGCCCTCGGTACCTCGTCTGGGACGCGGGAACCCGTTGTACTCTATGAATATATCGCGGACGATGGCAATATGCATCAGTTGCGTGCAGCTACGAGCACAGCTCTACGCATGTCGCAAATTCGACAGCCCGTAGAATACCTAACATCGATAGAATCAATACAGTCGAGCTTTAAACGTCTGCATCTCACTGAGTCCTGAAGCTTTTAGGGAAAGGTCTCAATAGTCCCATAGATGTCTTTGATCTGGTGAGATGAGTAAATCGTCACAAGTCGGCACAAGATTGCAAGGCTTCCAAACGAGTACCATACTTCTACAAGACCCAAGCGTGCAAGGTGCGTCTTACCAAGGGCAGCCATAACACGCGAGGCAGTCCTGTGAGGCAGAGAGCACCTGGACAGAGCACCTGGACAGAGCACCTGAGCAGATGACCCCGACCTGGCCATGCTCAAGAGGAGCGTAAATAAGGGGGACTGCGGTTCCGTTGAGTGCTATGGTAGGAGGTAGTTGAGGGCTTGCTGTGGCTATCTTGCAATGTAATAAGCCTTCTACTGGCTACATGTAATTTGCCTGCCTTGCAGCTAGCCGAAGCTTGCGACGTGAAGATCTCGTAATTCGGAGAGTGTTGACCGACCCGTTCGAAGTCTCATGTGGAGGCTGCTGCAAGGGCTCCAGAGGTGTAATCTCTTGACCCGTAGGCCTTGGCGCTACCGGAAGGGTGTAGCGGTAGGGTTGAGTAACAACGGCGTTGGAGATTATGCCACATTATTTTCGGTAAAGACCATATGGTAGTCAAGCAATGCATTATCGTAGCCATCTTGCAGAACCTTCGTCTTCGCCTCAGACATCCTGTACAGCGCATCTTAGTGCCCTTTTTCTCCCACCAGAACTTTCTTCTAGCGTGTCAGATCCTTGATAGACTTCACGGCTTGGGCCTTTTCCAACGCAACGGCATCGTGTTGCAGTGCTTTGCCTTCCGCCTCACGCAAGCACTCTAACGGTTTGCGACCTGTTGATATCACAGCAGACTGTCTGGCGGTTTCAAGTTTAGACGGGCGTTGTGTTCAGCTCAAGGGCTCCTCGCTTTTGAACCGTTTCGGTACTTCGTGTGTGTGGTCCTACAAGAGCTGCGAAGGGCTCACAATACATATTGGGAGCTCTACTCCAGAGTCCAAACTACCTCACCTGTCTGTGTTCCCAACAAATGTTCGTCGGAATCTACTAGAGACTCTGTGCTGCATGCAAGGTATAGGAGATTTGCCACGGACTAGCGGCAACGAAGCCAGGCTCTGCACAATCGCGATTAGCCAACGAGATCGATCGTCCTATTTCCAGATTCAGTGCTCTCATTACCCCGGAGGCCACACTTTTGGTACTTCTTTGCAGTCATACTTCAACCATTGTTTGTTGCGGCGTCAACTTTTCTCACTCGACTCCCGCAAGGGTATCGAAATTAATGCTGTTCCGGACCAGCGACATCTAGTTTGGGGCTGCATTCTTCGAAGGTGGTTGCACTGAGACCATGCAGCTTCTGATTCAACGAGGACATATAAAGTTCATGTTTCTGGTAACCTCTCCATTGCGTCGTGACAGCATCGTGGAGCTTGTGTTGGGGACGCTGCCCGAGAACTCAAGATGCTGAGCACGGACAAGTTGATGAGATACGAGACGGTAGTAGAGCCAAGGTAGCGATTTCCGGCCTCCAGGGAGGATATTTGATGGCTTTGTATTAGAGGTCTTGGGATTCACCTGGCACTAATCTCAATTTGAACGCCCTCATCTTGGACTAAGCACGGACTTGCTAGCCACAATGATGCTTGTGTCTTTCAGCTCTTGAGGATCTGACATCTTTCAACCAGTACATAAGGCAGAACGGAATTAGATAGACGAGTTATGCTCTGCAGAATTAAGCTCTATGACTGCGAAGCCAAGAGATTGAGTGCTCCTAGAACTAGTTGCTTACTGGGAAGCGATAGTTCTGAAGGAACGTTGGGCCAGGTTCAGGCCGCTGTTGTCCGCGTTGATCAGGCGCGGCCTTGGTCCTAGGCTACTCACATTCAGCAGAAGCAGTGAGTATAACAGCAAGGCCCACCGAACAAGCTAAGCTAGATCCCATGCGAGTCCTAAGGCCATTCGAAGGGTGCTCTTACCACTATAGCTTTTTTTTGTTCTGATGCACTCTTTGCCCCAATGAACGGCTTCGAAGAGACGCGCTAATTTCACAACCGTTCCGCCTGCTGGCGTTCGATATACGCCTGTGCTTATCTTTGAGCACAATAGAGCCCATTGACAGTGGCGCCCTTGGGAGGCCTGACAGCCGCCTGCATTCGCATTCTCAAACTCGAATACTCCATATCACCTTCATCCCTTGGATTCACAGGCATCCGCGGAGACGGGACATATCTGGAGATTTTTTGTTGGGTGGAGAAGGTTTGAGCGAGAAACACTTGTGGCCTGTCGCGCTAGCCCTAGTTCTATCTTGCCACAATGCTTGCGCGCGACAATACGCTCAAGAGGATTGGCAACCTGCATCGGCACCAAATACGCGTACGGACAAGTTGTAAGTTTTCCGCAATTCCACTATCTAGCCCAGTTACTTAACTTCCTCTTGCATCACCTCTTGTGCAGCCTCTTTGCCTCTCAATCCCTCTCGGCCTCCGACCCCTGTACGCGGACTACCTTTACCAGACCCCCAGTGAGCGCAACTGGCAGCAGTAAATTTCATACGATGTCGAACAATGTCGGCAGCGAGAAAAATGTCATCTCTAATATCGATGTGGGCCCGTGCAGATCCTTGAGCCCTGGCGCTGACACTGCGGACGATGACGCCCACGTCGACACCCGATTCCAGAATGGTATTCAGAACATCGAGGCTGTGACAATATCATGGTCGAGAACAGCGCTTTGGGCCGCCTTTGTTATGATTTGGATCGTCTATTTCACGCAAGGTCTCGTAAGCGGCATCTCCGGTGCCTTGGTTCCTTATGTAACCTCGGACTTCGCGATGCACTCCCTTACGCCCACTACCAGCGTCATCAGCTCGGTCATCGGTGGCGTCTCCAATCTCAGCATTGCCAAATTTCTGGACATATTCGGTCGGCCGCACGGCTTCCTTCTTTGTGCCCTCCTTGCCACTGTGGGCCTTGCTATGTCAGCGGCCTGCAACAACGTTGAAGCCTACGCCGCTTCGCAGGTGTTCTACACTGTTGGAATCAACGGAGTCGGCTTCAGTCTTAGCGTCTTCATCGCCGACATCACGACATTGAAGAACAGAGGTCTTGTCCAGACGGTCTGTGCATCCGCCAACATCATTACAGCTTGGCTCGGAGGCCCTATTTCGACTGCTTTTTTGAATGGCGCGGGCTGGCGATGGGCTTTCGGCACGGAGAGTATCCTCGTTCCGGCCGTTTCTCTCCCTCTTTTCGGTCTCTTCATGTACCACTCTTTCAAGGCGAAGAAGCAAGGTCTGGTGCCCCCACAAGCGAAGCACACTCCCATGTTCTACATTCGCGAGTTCGATGTCGTTGGTCTTCTATCTCTTTCGCTAGGTGTTGCCTTCTTCCTCCTACCTTTCAACCTGTACGCACTGCAAGCCAAAGGATGGAACTCGCCAATGCTCATCTGTTTCCTTGTCTTTGGAACCCTCCTACTGCTCGGCTTTGGTGCTTGGGAGAATTATTACGCCCCGGTCACATTCATTCCCTGGCACCTTCTCCGCGACCGTACCGTCACGGGAGCATGTCTGCTATCGTTCACGCTCTTTTTCAGTTACATGTGCTGGGGTATGTACTACAGCTCTATCCTCCAAGTGGTCAACGACTTAGGCGTCACTCGCTCAAGCTACATCATTGCAATCTACCAGGTTGTCGGCTATGTCTTCGCCATCGGCATCGGAGCATACATGTCCGCCACGGGCCGCTTCAAGAATATCACCCTGTACTTCGCCATTCCCATCTCCATACTTGGATCCGGTCTGCTGATGTACTTCCGCGAGCCTATGGGAAACGTCGGGTACATCGCCATGTCAATGGTCTTCATGGCAGTCGGCAGTGGTACCATCATGATCACCGATGAAATCGCCATACTTGCCGCTGTCAAGGAGCAGCAGCACTTTGCTGTTGCAATTGCGCTCGTGTCTATGTGCGCGAGTATTGGTTCGGCATTTGGACTTACCGTATCCTCGGCCATCTGGCAGGAGCAGTTTCCCAAGGCACTCATGAAGTATATCCCTCCCGAGGACATGGCCAACATCGAAACGATATATATGGACATCGTGACGCAAATGTCGTATCCCATCGGCAGTCCTACCCGAATCGCTATACAGAAGGCCTACGGCGACGGTCAGAAATACCTGTTCATTGCTGCTACCACAGTATGGATTTTGGGGATTGCTGGCACAATAATGTGGCGGAACATTGATCTCAAGAGTATCAAGCAGACCAAGGGCCGTGTTTTTTAAGCACCAGCTGAAAAGAACAAGCCAGGTATGTGGAGGGGAGAAGAAGTGGGAACAACATTTGACAGAACTAAGATACTACTGCCATATGATGAAGAGAGTGTCACAGGATAAGCTGCAATGGATTGCATCCTTCAGGCACGCTCTATGTAGGATAAAATTTCTTGATTACATGCGGTTGGGATTGCTCGGCTCTTCTTGGTTCTCGTGAATTCTCTCATCTTGATTGAATCCTCGATTGAGGCTTCACATTGGAATTTCGTACTGAATTCCTACAAGGTGCTTTGTTCGGCACGACCTCCACCCACTGCGCCGGCCAATATAACAATCATCCATCACCTAGACATCTTTTACTCTATGACGTTTTTGCTACGGCAAGGCTTGCAGCTAGTGCCCTGGGATTAAGATTGTCTATTGCATACCAAGATCGAATCTGCATTACTACATGCTCAGACAGTCGGTACAAGACACTACCGTCTGCGCGGACCTCGCGTTAACAATGGTGGGTGTAATCTGAGCAAGTGAGTGCACCATCAATTGTTTCGCCGGAAGCGCTCAGACGAGCAGTAATGGTCCCATCCGTCGGTTTGGCCGCCAGGAACGCGATTCCGCGAAGCACTGTCCCGATTCATAATCATTCCGCAAGACGGAAGTGTCCAGTACGTCTCAATCCGCTGTAACATGACTGCTGCCAACAACTGTTTCGTCGCGAGGGTCATGTCTCATTTTGTGTATCTTACTCAGCTTTGCAATCACAGGGCTCTCATGGTTGCCAACTGATCTGGGCGTGTTCGGTCCAGAGCAAAATTATATGCAATGTATTTGGCGCTCAATGACGAGACACATGGTTGTGTACCCGACCGCTAGAACGAAAACGACAATTTGCACGGTGTGCATCTTCACGGGGAGGCAAGAGGTGCTCTAGACCAGAAATCGGCATACATCAGCATTGAAATCACTACTTTTAGATACACTACCCTGCGCTGCAGCGCGAGTGCGAGAGATTTGTGGACTTAGGTGGCAACGAAGCCCTCTACACCTCTACAAATAAGCTGTTTGAGGTGACGCCATCGCAAGCAGGGTACCAAAAGACATTTGTGTCTATTTCAGATCCTTTGTTGACGCCATCAAAAGCTTACACAGCGCCACACCATTTTCAACCGCACTCAGGATCATCATTAAACTTCTTATTCCATTACTCATGCACTCATACGGTCATGAACTCATTTTACCGGCTATCTTTCACCGTTCAATGCCTCGGTGCAAACATCGGCATCCCCCTCATCTCCCTCTTCGCCACCGTCGTCGCCGGCAGTACATTCGTACAATCCACCATCCCCTTCAGAGTCCCATCTGACCCGAACCTCTCCATCTTCGCCATCGCATCCGCAAACTTGCCGTTCCACTTCCCTGCATTCCCGACAAAGCCCTTAAACTCCTTGCCCACGGTGGCATGCGCAGCGAGCTTGGCGTCGCTCGGGAGCACCAGCACGCCCTTGGGCGGCGCGGTGGTTTCGGCATAGTATTTGACGTCCCAGACGCCTGGTGTCGAGTCTTGCGGCGCGCCAACCGCGTCGGAGGACTCGTTGAAGTGGAATTGGTTGGAGGTGGAGTGCGCGCCGAGTAGGGCGGCAAGGTCGACGGCATCAAAGCCTTTGTCTTGGAAGAGCTTGAAGAGACTGTCTGCTGGGGCGTTGACGTCTGGCAATAAGCCAGGTGGTGCTCTAGTGGACGAATCTTTGCGGCCGATGTAAGTTTTCACGCGTGGGCCGCCAGGACAGGTTACGATGGCGTGCGAGCCAGCAAAGACAATCATGTCTGCTACACCGACTTGGTAGCTGTCTGCTAGATCTTTCAAGTATCCACCGATGACATCAAGACCTCTGTTCTCTGGTAGAGTGAGTTCACCGGCCAGGACAAGGGAGCCGTCACAGCCGCCTTTTGCGCCTTGGGCCATGTTCCATGCTGGAGTCTGTTAGTGGAGAGGATGGGAATGTGTGAGTATCGGTACGGACCTCCGCAGTCGTGAAAGACAGCTCGGATGGCGGCACGAGCATCTGGATTACATTGTCCGTTGCTCAGAAACTTTGCTGTGAGGTCCTTGGAGATCTTGCTCCAGACTGCTGGACATGAGCCATCGCTGCTTCCTTGTTTACGGACGAGGTTGTTGCTGCGAGCAAAGATCGCAGAAATGTCAGGAAGGTTTGGTAAGGAGATAGCTGCGGCGGACGAAGCCATCAAGAGAAGGTTGGTGACGTGCATCGTGCAGAAAATTGGTCCCGATGTGATGCAAGACAGATAACGATGAGCTCTGTATCTATTCAAGAGACTCGTTGCAATTGAAGCTGGTGGTATGATGCCTGATCAGACAGTCGAGCATCCTTATATGCAGTCTCAAGTCATGCTATGGAGTTCGTTTGTCGGTATCTCCGAGCAGGTGCTGACATGAAAAACATCCAGACTGTCCACGGCTGGAGGTCTTCGAGCCTGGTTTGCGCCTCTTTGCTGGTATAAGCAATGCGCACAAGACAATGCGTGAGCTTGGCAAGCTTGAGAACGCCCAACTGATCCACTGAACTAATCGTATACTCACCGCTCGGAGTGATTCTCTTGGCGACGGGAGCTGAGACAGATGGAGTGAACTCTGAGTGGTCAGAACAGCAGCAATAGTTGTTGCCAAGCGAGAAAGGGTACATCGAGACCCGGCATGCATTGCTTGTTAGGACTTGTCATCGGCTTTCTCGCGTATCTTGCAGTTGAGTCCCGCTGAGGCCTCTTGGCAAGGCAAGCCTTCGATAGTCAGTCGTGGTTTGTAAGACCTGGACGACAAGTAGCTGTGGTGTATCTCTGGGTAGCCCGGGATATTTGTGTATAGCAGCGAGACTCTGCATACGGGATCCAGAGCTGCGAGTTGCCATAGCGAATGAGATCGCTGAGCAAAGCCTGGAGTGGAAGATGTTGGCCCTAGCGGTAAACCTAGAAGTCAGACTTCCGGTCAGAGAGTTCGTTTGCCGGTCAGAACGCATCGTAGACTACAAGCACACCCGTGCTGGAAGACCCGGTAGACGGCTCTCCACACGTGCGAAGCGAGCTGAGATCTTCAACTATCAGCCTCGCTTGTACGATTGCGCGTTAGCGTTGAGGCTGGTCCGCCCGAATGGTACTGTCGAGAGTCCAAGATGAGTTTGGCGGGCGGGATCTCGAGTGATCTTGGGATTGTCGTCCGGATTGAGAAATGTCAGGCGATTAAGCGAGTGGTGGCACTCGCGAGGCTGAGAACGAGGCCAGACAGGGATCTTGGTGTGGCTAGTCCAGAGCTGAGCATCGCTGTGTGGATGATTAGCTGGAGGGATGCATCTTCGGCAGTCAGCGAGCGACATGAGCTGATCTTGATTTGCTATCAAGACTAAGCTCTCGCGTCGCAGCGAAGTTATCGCACGCTCGTTCGTTGAGGTACAGTGCGTGTCGAAACACGAGTTGAATGGTAGGAGTGATGGCTTGAAACCTCGAAGCGGAAGGCCTTAGTAAACAAAGATCAACCGGTGACTTCCACCCTCCGCCAACAGGCAAATGCAACTACGTGTAGATGCATAAACAAGTTTGTGCGTCCGACATGCCCTTGCAGACGCACGCGGAGCAAATTGTTGGGCAAAACAAATGATGAGCGGCACCAGCAAACACATTGTAGCCGCCCAAGATTCAGGAATGTGATAAAAATAACCAGAGACTCGAAAAGTCTTTGACTGCACCTCAGGACTTCGACAGTCCAGCTCTCGCGGTCAGCCCGTTCGGTTGATCCAGGGCAGCTGGCGAGCGAGAAGAGTAGAATCTCTTGTGCAAGGTCATCGTTCGATGTTGCAACATCGGTACCGACAGGTAGTCCAGACCACGACTCGAGAGAAAGAACAAAGCGAATCTACACAGACAGACTAGCGTAGCACCCCACGGTACCCCGCCTTCTCCGGACTGCTGTAGCGGCCTCGTACTCGGTAGTCAACGCCCTGTATCGATAAGGCTGAGCGCCTCAGCGCATGCTAGGTCTGTTTGTGCTGCTGACGACCGCCGAAGGCCCCGTGCCCGCTACTTTCCCAGACTGCATGCAGTGGAGCATACCAATAGGCGTCGTCAACGAGCTGCAGGCTTGTTCGCTACCTACACCTCGCCGACGGCTTTGCGCACAACATCGCCTACAGCTTCGCCTTATCCGCTTGGATGTTTTTCAACCCATCTTTCAGCTCCCCCGTCATGCCCGCCTGGCCGGGCTTCCTACTCTCGCGGTCAACAAAAACATGCACAAACTCTCCAACGGCCTTCACTTCCTCTTGGCCGCGCTCGAAGACGCCTATCTCGTAGGTGACAGAGCTTTTGCCGAGCTTGTTGACCCGCAGCGCGAGGTCCACAACGGCTGGAAACTCGGTAGGGGCGAAGTAGTCGCAGTGCGAGTGCACCACGAGGCCGATCTGCGGTGAGGTGGGTGGATGCAAGGAGCAGTGCTGGATTAGGTATGTGTTCACAACAGAGTCGAAGAGATAATAGTACACGCTGTTGTTCAGATGGTGGTACATGTCGTTGTCGCTCCTGGCTGGGTCAGTGGTGCAACGAGCGTGAGTGCAGTGAGGCAAGGCTTACCAGCGTGTGCGGTACTCGAGATGGAATTTGTAGTCGCTGCGCCGACGCGCTTTCAATGCGTTGTGAGCCATTGTGATGTTAAATTAGCATTGAGATGGAGATGCGCGGTGCTGGAGCGTTCGACGCGTGTTGAGCATCGTGTCTTATCGATACCGTCGAGCCTCGGTTCACGCAGTCCAAAAAGTTATGGGTCGGATTTTTCACCCACGCAGCAGCAGCGCCCCGCATCCACCGGCGGGTCACATGCCCTCACCTCGCATTCTCGCCTACCTGAGGTCCAAAGGACGCCTTCCCGTTCCGAAATCACCCTCCGGCGCGCCGTCCATGGCTCTTGTGCCCTCGCCTGTGCGCGACAAATATCCGCCCCTGCCCGACGACGCATTCCCGTGGAAGGAGCCACCAGCGGTCGCCATCACGCCCTGCAACCCGTGGCCGCCGCCATACTACCTCGAAGATGGCCTGCGCAAGGTCACGCCGTACCACTACACATACAACACGTTCTGCAAGGAGCGCTGGCGGGGGCGCGAGATCCTCGACATCTTCGCGAGCGAGTTTCGCGACCGGCCGCAGGAATACTACGAGCAGGCCATCAAAGAAGGCCGCGTCGTGCTCAACGGCAAGCCCGTGCCGAGCACCAGCACCATCGTCAAGAATGGCGATGTAATATCACACACGTTGCACCGCCACGAGCCGCCCTGCACGGCGAGCCCCATCGGTATCGTCCACGAGGACGACAACATCATCGTCATCGACAAGCCTGCGGGCATGCCCGTGCACCCCGCCGGCAGGTACAACTTCAACAGCATCATCGAGGTGCTGCGTGCGGACCGCGGGTACGGATGGAACCCGCTGCCGTGCAATCGCCTCGACCGACTGACCAGCGGCATCATGTTCATTGGGAAGCACAAGGCAGCGGCCGAGGACATGAGCGCGCAGATCCGGGGGCGCACAGTGAAGAAGGAGTACATCTGCCGCGTTGTGGGCGAGTTCCCCGAAGGCGAGGTTGTGTGCGAGAAGCCGATTTTGCAGATTAGTCCGAAGCTGGGGCTTAATGCTGTGCGCGCAAATGGGCGGGAGTCGCGCACCGTGTTCAAGCGGTTGGCGTACTACCCTCCGAAGGGGGACACTGGCAAGGACGCCGGCGAGCCCAAAGACGAGAAAGACAACACAGACGCAAGCCACTCAGGAATGGCGTGGAAATCGCTCCGCGGCTACTCCATCGTCCGCTGTTTCCCCGTCACAGGCCGCACCCACCAACTCCGCGTACACCTGCAATACCTCGGCCACCCCATCTCCAACGACCCCATCTACGCCAACCAGCGTGTTTTCGGGCCCGCGCTCGGCCGCGGCATCGACGCCGACACAAACGACGAGGACATCATGGCGCGCCTGGCGCGCATGGGCAAGGAGGAAGTCGCCGACGCCGTCGCGTACCACGACGAGATGGTCGATGCGTACAATAAACGAAAGGCGGAAAAGCAGACGGGCGAGACGTGTGAGATTTGTGATACGCCGCTGTATAGCGATCCGGGGGCTCATGAGTTGGGGATCTATTTGCATGCAAGGAGGTACAGGTGCGAGGACGGCAAGTGGGACTACCAGACGGGACTGCCCGAATGGGCTTTGCCGCCGCCGGGCTACGAGGGACCTACTGAGAGCGATTTGAACGGCGAGAGTGATCCACTGGCTGTGGATCTGGAGAAGCTGGGGATCGCGGATGAGCAGGTCGAGAAGAAGACCGAAGAGAAGACGACATAAGGCCTGTAGACTGCACCATCTTGGAACGTGTTTGCATACCTCTTCTAGATACCCATAAATCGAGGTGGACTAAGCTCGCGGCTGCGAAGCTCCAGACCAGTGTTTTCAGTCTGTCTCCCCAGCTGAACTCCGCCCATGTGGGTTCGTTGCCGACCCAGGTATCAAGGCACCACTTCACTGAATCTCAACCGGCGCACCACCCTTTTCACCACTTCGCAGCGCCGCCTCAAGGATCTTCAGATCTTCCAGCGCCTCTTCGGGACTCTGTCGCTCGTTGGGTTTCCCAGCTGCCAAACCCTCTGCCCACGCCGCGACTTCTTGCTTGACACCACTGCCCTCGTCGGGGAACTCCTTCGTCTCGCTTTGCCCGCCATTGCCACCCTTGGTGAAGTCCTCGCCGCTGTTCTTGGTAACGACAACCTTGCCTCTCGAAACAGTCACCGTTCCCTTCTCCGCAGCAACGACGTACTCGCTCCCACTATCCGTTGTTCCAAACGAGATACTCAGCGTCCCCGATACACCCTTCTCTGTCTGCATCGTAGCATGCATCGTATCAACAGGAGGAAGATGCTCCTGCAACTGAGCCGTAAACGCACTCAGCTTCTTGACCTTCTCTCCACCACCCTGCAGCAAAAGCCTCGTCCCAGCAACGAAATGCACACCCCCATCCAGCAAAAACCCGCCCTGGTACTCTGGCATCTTGCGCCACGGCGTCTCAAAGTACTTGCCGCCCGGCGCGACGAACAAGCTCACGCGCGCACGGAAGGTCAGGATGCGCCCCAGACCCTTCAGGGCTTCTGAGGCGAACAGGAAGGAGTCCAAGTACCGGAAGTTTTCGGCGACGGAGTAGGTGGCGCTGGTGTTGGAGGCGTTGCTTGTCCAGGCGACGAGGTCTTGCGCGGTGGATACATCCTTTGCGATGGGCTTTTCGGCCAGCACGTGTTTGCCTGCTGCGAGGGCCTTCTTGATGTAGTCTGGCTGTGCGAGAATGGGGAGGCTGGATAATGATTAGCATCGATTTCGTTTGTCTTCGTGGTCGAGAGACTGGAGGCTGGGCACGCACGCGATGATCACGCCCTTGATGTCGTCGCGCTTCAGCAAGTCATCGTAGGTCTTTCCTTCTGACTCTTCGCTGTACAGATCGACGTCTGAGAGGTGTTCGGAGACCGCCTTTGCTGACTTCAGAGATCGCGAGTAGATTGCTTTCAAGTTGAGAAGCTGGGTTGCTTGGACGGCGGGGAGATGCTCTTCTTTCACGAAGATACCGCTTCCTACGAGGGCGATGCCGGTTGCCATTGCGTTGGTTGTCTGGTGAGATGTTTGGTGTTGGTTCTGGATCCTAGGATTGGAAGCTACAGGAAGGTCTAAGACAGCACCACCAGCGTCTGGCTTTATACAGACGTCGTCAATGATTCAGAGGACGGGATCAAACGGCGGCTAAACGGCAATTGTGGGACACTATGCTGTTCGAGATGCGGAATATACAATTGCATCATCGATGGCGGGGCATGTTTTGGTGTTGCTACCCGCCCCGCTTGCCCAATGCGGTATGTATAGGAGTCCTCCGCGGACCCGTAGTCCAAGTCTTTGCTACCCATGCTTCAGAAATACGAACCATGACCCCACGTATAACTTTGATCAACTTTTACCTTTTTGCATACCTGCTCCCTTTGATGTGCTAGCCTCTACTCGGGACCTCCTCTTGGCTTCGCTGCCGTGAGAGGCGTGTCGATCCCCGAAAGGTGCAAATGCATCGTCAGTCGTCAGAGCTGGAAGTGTTGGTCTTGAGCTGGACGAGGCCATCATCTCATCCCTTCCATATCTTCTGCGTGCATTCATTAACAGCTTTGATGCAAAAGGTACTTCACATCTCAACTAATCAGGACATGGCACTTGGCAAGCATAGCCAGCAGCTACATCAGCCTTGTGTCTCAGCTACGGGAATATCACAGTCTTGTCAGCAGAGAATTCAGGCACCTCAAAGCACAGCTTATTATAGCTTTTCCTGGATTAAGGACCGCCCCGCTCTCCTCTTCCAAGACATCTACACCGAACGCACTCAACTCGGAATTTGCAAACAGCCGCTGGTTCACAAGAGGCTGGACCATATTCGCATGGATTCATCAAGAAACCGCGAATCATTCCACTGGCACTCTTATGGCATAGACATCATCCGTTTCGAGCCTCTGACACCACTATCCAGACGAATCCTGCTCGGGTCGAAAGCCGGATGCTTGGCATCCGTACACCAACCGAGTTTGGGAATAGAGGGATGAAGTTGAAGCTATCTTTGATCGATGAGGACAAAATTGACGTCCTTACTGTACTGTAAGTACTTACGAAAGTACACCAGATAGTCATATCGCCCTTAAACTCAGAGATACTTCCACCAATGGGGGCCGTTACATGCGTAAGCGGCTGACATACTGGAGACCATCCTACTGGAGTAGGCACTTTCGTTTGCGGCTTTTAGCAGACTCTTCATCCCTACCGGAAGGCGGATGAGGTTCAGTCCAATGAATGATGTTGAATTGCGATGCTCCTCAGAACCTGAGGGTACTTTGATTGACTCTGCTACAATCGAAGAGAAGGAATAGTCCTCGCTACCCGCTGGACAAGCACAATCAATCGTCGACAAGTCACTGGATTCCATAGGCGAATGTCCAGCGTACGCTAGATCAGCAGAAGCGAGCATCGACAAATTAAACACGCGCGTCCTTTTAGCGCAAGGCTCAGAGCTCTTACATCAGGACTTTATCAATCGATGAGACGTTGGCTTCTTGCGCTGCTTGTTGGTGTCGCGCTCTTGCATCGAGGAGCAACTGTACTTGAACGACGCAAAATAGCTCTTTCCGCAGTTCCAGGTGTTGTAAGCACCAAACACTGACTCTCATCGCTTAGAGAAGGCCAATGATACTGCGACTAGGACTCGAGTTCAAGCGACAGCACAAGATCGTCGGAGCACGAAGCATCAAGTCAACAGGACTAAAAAAAATCCGCTTTGACTATGACTGTGGTTTTTGTGATAGTTTGGCTACTCCAGGCTGGCATTAAAGCAAATGTAGCCACAAGATAGAGGAACATCTACGCATACCTTCCATTACTATGCTAGCATCCCCACCCGTTCACTGAGTAACACATGTTGTAATCCTCGTAAGGTAGTTCGATCCGTCAATCCGATTCCTACGATCAACCCACGTCTGCACAGCGACACGAATTCAGAGGCTCCTCGCTTGCACTTTCTTCTCTAATTACGAGGCGCATGCACGCCCCAGTTGTAGTTGTTCTTCCCCTTGTATTCTCCTTCTCCCTCAACCTTCGTCCATGGCTCCCGACCCAGACCATACATGTGACCGTTGAACAACATCGGAGGAATGAGCGGCCAGCCAAGAAGGATCATGTATCCGGGGAGGAAGCTGGGCAAAATTAGTCGATGGTTTGAGCGTGGTACGGAGCCGCCTTACAATGCTGTGGCCTTGACAACGCGACGGAACATGACGCTGTATTGTACTGGGTAGGCTTTCCTTGTGATTGGGGTGGGGGATGAGGGGTGTTGGGATGCGTCGGCGAAGTGGTGGGTTATGTTCCGGAGGAAGGTGCGGGATTGTGTGGCGGAAGGCATTCCTTAAGCGATCGGAAAGTTGGAACAGTTCCTAATCGATCGAAGTTTGGTACGCGGCTTTACCAAAAGTTGTTGGTGATTTCGTCTGGAGAGGACCTGAATGGATGATGGTACCTTGTGTTATCTTTGGCGTGGTCGAATGGCTGATATGTTTGAGGGTAAAGTGATGCTGGGGAAACTCACGAAGAAAGCTACCTTCCTATATACCAAGTGAAAATTAATCTTCTGTCCGTCATTGCATACAATACTGACAGAATACGACAAACTCCGAGCATACAGCCCGAACATTACCGCAATGCCGCTGGCGGCATCGATGTCCAGCCTTGCTTGCTTACGCCGCATTCCTACGAGATGAGTTCGATAACGAGAGATTCATTGAAAACAAGGATGTTTCTTGTGTGTTGACGGTCAAATTCGTTCCAACACGGCATCGTACGATGCGCGTGTTGTGAAGGAAGCGTGCCGCACCGGTCGGCGCGGCATGCCGACGGCAAGTGCGGGCGGCAACGGCGTGCGCCTTGCAAAACTGCGCAACAACCTTGGAGACTCTGCGCACACAAAGTCAGATCCGGGTCTACAGAAATTTCGTGTGTTAGAAGACCTGCCCACCACTTTGGCCTGGTCAAGTCGCTGCGGCACCACTTCAAGTTGTGTGCCTTCCTGCTGCAGACTCGGCCAGCTCAGAGGTACACCATGCATGAAATGAGGATTGCACTGACCTCACCCTGCCGCATGTCTATCAACAGGGCGTTGAAGATGCACCGCAGATGATCGCATCGTCTCTGACCATGACCTTCAACAGCTTGCGAGTTTCCAGCTTTGCAAATCTTTATGCTAAACCGCACGCGAAAGTCAATTGGCAGAACATTCCAAAGCCTTCTTCATTTTCAGCCCTTGGACTTCGATACACAATCCAGAATGTCTGAACAATCAAACCATGATCAACCACCGCAACGGACAGAACCTGCCGACCACGCGCAAACGCACGAAGGCTCAGATGAAATCGGACCGAGAGAAGGGTATGCGCGAAGACGGCCTACGACTCGCGGGGATGCAGAGGTTAATGCAAGCACGTTGGGACAAACGTGCTGCAGATCTTGCTGAGGCGCATTGTAGAAACATTGCAGATGTACTGAGGGTGTGTTCCCAGGCTTGGCCTTCGATCATTCTGATGCTTTTCAACGCAGACCTTACAACATCGAGCATGTTCATTCTGTCCATGTGAAAGATGCTGTTCTCGAGCCGTTGAGGTTACGAAAATGTGCAGAGTCAATAAAGTACATGAATTCAGAACCAGATCCTCGATTTTGGTCACCGTTCGCAGAAATACTGGCCTGCGTGATCGTTCTCGAGCTTGAAGTCATGTATTTGCGGGTCTTCCGCTGGATCAATGGATTGCCTGAAATTCGACTTGAGGCTGGACTTCGCAGATCTTCGCGAACTCGCGAGAGTACAACTAGCAAAGCCTGAAAAATACGACACTAAATTGAGTGCCCGTCTACGGTGTGTTCTTGAAACATGTGGACGAGCCCACTCTCAGGACAAAAAACCTTCTGCAAATATTGGAAAACTTGGGTTCGGGGAAAGATGCTTTGTCTGCTTTATCAGAGCTAAATGGTGGCTTAATTCGCGCGCATGGTGGCCGCCCAAGAAAGAAGGCAGAGATGGTGTAGGAGGGCACTCGGAACTCGAGCTGGCGACAGAGGAGACGATCAATTTGGTACAGGCGTAATAGCTGTTTCATAGACTGTCTACATTCATGTATGCTCAGGCGGCCAGCGATTGACGTAAGCGACCGCGTGATATACATGAGCTAACCCAGCCAAGATATCGTTTCAAGGACTAGGCGAAAGTATCTTTGTTGAAAGTAATGGCGCCCTTCCAGGTCAACCCATTATCCGAAGTAGGTAACCCCTTGGAACTTGCACCTGTGAGGCTCAGTGTAGCACCAAAGTTCTTGTCTGCCGTCGCGAGCGTGACAACGACATCTTTCCATGTATACTCCGCAAGCGTTCCGCACTTGCCTGTGAAGCACTCATTTGCAGCAATCAAATAGACGGGATTCTGACCAACATCTTTGTTGGTTATGGACGAGATGGTGTTGCCATTGATTGACACATTCTGCGAGACGGTACCGGAGCTGACAGTGCTAATTTCAAAGTCCACTTTCTGGTCGTTCGCAACAGCGACGTAGGGCTCGTCTGTCTGACCATCAGGCAGTAAGGTCGAGGCGGCGACACACCACGCATTGTTCGCCGCAGGGCATCCTTGAGCAGCATTGTCGGGGGCCCAGTTGAACAGAGGCTGCATCAAAGGCAAGCTGTTGTCGCTCTGAGAAGCAGATATGCCAATCCAGATACTGGCCCAACAGTCTTTCTGCAAGAAGTCTGTGGGCACTTTGGGCGCGGTCACAGAGTAGGTGACTTTTTTAATGTAGTTTGAGCCGCTTGTTGGGCCCATGTAGACTGGAAATACATTCAGCTGCCGTGACCAGTACGAAGACGCAGCAGCTACTTACCCACATCGCCGAAATGCCACTCTTGATCTGCAGCGGCGGTAAGAGCCAATACAAATGAAACAAGGATAGACGAGAATCTCATTTCGGATCAGTCTTTTACAAAGAGGAAGGAATGAACGAATGAGGAAGAAGTAAGCGTCTGACAACGATTGATGATGTGTTATTGGAGTTTCGCGGTTGGGTAGGCTCTGAGATTATGTACACTCGGACAGGTGGTTCGTGCTCTGCTACCTTGGCCTGTGGACTGACATCTCGACTCATTAGACGGATGGAAACAATGACCCTACACTGTGCATCAAACACTTGAAACAATTACTGGCCCGCAACGACGCAGGCAGCTTTCCCACCAATGACCGAGCGGCCCTGAGGCGCACGTACCAGATACGGTAGTGTGCGTCCATCAAGCACCAGAAGCAACGGAAGGAAAAGCTTGTATTGTCCCATTTCTATGGCGATGAGTGCTATGGATCTTGGATGGCGTTTAGATTCCCAGTGTGGTGCTTCGGAGCTGGGTCTCCTTCGATCACTTGACAACACTACAACGTGGAGCAGACTGTCTTGGCCAGAGAAGCCGTGTGGAACATCCGATTCATCTCATCGGTTGTTCCACTCGGCTCGTATTACGACATCATGCCAGACAGCAATCTCCGGGTATGAAGAGCCAAACACTGAAGTCTGAGCAGTTTTTTGCGCCAGGAGCAAGTTAGACAGATCCAATACTTTCAGCGTCACGGCAAACTTCTTCTGGCAAAAGTCAGCAAGAGCAAGAACAGTACTGCTTGTACGAAGTGCTACAACCCCGGCTCATCCTAGAAGACATCGAAAGGCCTTTGGATTAGAGGAGGCAATTCTTCTACAGGTAGAGGGAGCAATGTATCCTCCGGCGTTCTGGAAGGCGCAGCGATCATCTTGTTCGAATCTGCGCAGCCATTAGCTCTACCCCTTGCCGTCGTCCAAGATCAAATCTTTCAGATGCTGTCAGTGACTGCTTGGGGAAGGCAAGCTGTAGGACAGCACAGGTGGGCCAGAGTTACAGATCAGCTGCTGCTATCTCACTTCGATACTCAGACCTATGATCCCTAAAGCTTTGAGCTGGCTGCACGAATGAACGTGCTGTGCTCCGAGGTGGACTAAAGCGGCAAGAACCGCCTAACGAGAACGCTGCCGGGTGCTTGCCGTGCCACACAGGGCCTCTCGTTTCAATTCCACCTATCTTCGTACTGCGCAGTCGAATTCAATAAGTAGAGACGCACTGCTTGCGATCTGACTGATGTTGGGGTACTGTACAGTTGTCGGTTGAAGATTCGTTGCCCGACGGACGCGAAGATGGAAGGTGCGAGATCGGAGCCCCGCGCTAGCGAACCGCAGCCTCTCCATACACTGTACATCCCCACGCCCTATCAGCCTCAAAACTGTCACTGAACCTTAAATGTAGATAAAAGAGACTCAGCAATCACTTTGAACACTCCTATTCTGCCAATTCCAAATCTCAATCGCCATCATGCCGGCAATGCTCGACGACCCAACCTCGCCACCAATCCTTCACAAAGTCGACAGAAGAGCACACGAGCTCAGACCAGAGCACGTGACCCTGAAAAATGGCTCGGCCGCCACGGTCCTCCCTTTCACCTCTCTTGATCAAGTGCCAAAGTCATTGGTAGCCTTCCTGCATGCACAGCTCTCAGCCGAGATCGAGGGTGGTGACACATACCCCATGCTGGAAGCACTGCCTGTAGAAGCATTTGGACCCTACTGGTTCGGTGTATTCGGCGCAGTGATGCTTGAAGGTGACTTCAAGAGCGCGGAAGATGTCAAGAATTTGGATGCAGATTGGAGCAAAGTGTGTTTGGGCAGCTTTTACACCAAGCCAAACTACCCTGGGCGGAGCAGCCATGTCTGCAACGCTGGCTTTCTGGTCACTACCGCAGCAAGGAACAAGGGAGTTGGAAAATTGCTGGGTAAACAGTACCTCAAGTGGGCACCACAGCTGGTAAATCAATGGCGTACTGTGCTAGTGACAGGTTGCTAACTTGCACAGGGATTCACCTATTCTGTCTTCAACCTGGTGTACGAAACGAATGTTGCTTCCACAAGGATCTGGGACTCGTTGGGCTTTGAGAGGATTGGGCGAGTCAAGAAGTGCGGTGTGTTGAAAAGCTACCCTGGGAGGAAGGTTGATGCAATTGTCTACGGTTATGACTTTGAGGAACCTGCCCCGACCAGCTAGGTCTGAGTCAGCTACAATAAGAGCGTCGAGAATCTGGAAAGATGCGATGGCGGGCTGCAACCCTACCGTGAGAATAATTGGTGTGCCCGTAAGGACACGCCAATGCAGCAGTACTAAAAGCGCGGTGAAAACAGCACTACGACTCGCGCCTCCTATGTTCGTTTCAGCTCAGCCGCAGGTTCTTTGAGACCGAACCAAGTGTTGTACTATCTTGCAGTAATGTTTGATCGTCAATTTGTTACTGCTAAGATTGATTCTCACGTCCTCGACTCGCTGAAATTCCGTCATTGTCAATGTGCGCCGAAGGTGAAGCTTCTACCCTGCAGAATATCAGGGCATCAGACATTCGATGAGATTGAGTGCCACTCCTTGGTGTATGAATGTATGATCAATTGGCTTATTGCGAATATAGTACGAATGGAATAAGGTGGATTCTCTCTATGGGGCCGCTCCTGCACTCTGAAGGCCGGCATTCGGGTCCAGTCTCCACGTCAAGCACTTTCTTACAAATCTACCACCCTCCTTAAAATTCTCCCCGTAGGTATCACGCTCGCCGATCCTCCTCCTCATCACCCCTTTTCACACGTCCACGTCAACCTTCCATTCCTACCCTTTATTCGCCTCCACGAAAGCGACAATTTATCTCGGTCGTAACTACGTTCCACCTTACCAGGATTGCAATTCTCGGTTATGGTCTTACCGTTCAGGCAGTCGGTGCAAAACCTATCTGCGATGCTGATCATGCGGCCACGGCGAGTCCATTGCCCGCGTCTCCCAAGGGCCATGAAGACCGCACGACATGAAGCCCATTCAATCAACGTACGACTGCATGCCGGCAGGCTTGAACCCTCGAAGATAACAGTAATCGGGAGCGAGAGTCAGACTGCTGCCGAATCGATCCCCGAATTACCACCTCGTCTCTTTAATGAGAAGAGCAAGGTTGTCTGCATCCTCCTTATGGCCACCGCGCTTCGGCTCGGCAGGGTACTCTTAGTCAATGTAGCCCCCCCCCCCCCCCAAAAAAAAAGCCGTAGGTATCCATGAACTTGACCAGAGACTGAATGAGAGTCCGACGGTGAGCTTGAGTGGAAATCATGTCGCTGTAGGCGTTATAGGTTGTAGTGTTCTAGTGTTGGGATCGTTGAATGCCCACTGAACCCATTAGATGCATCCAGAAGGTGCTCAGGGATGGTGAGTATTTCCTCGAGTTTGGTAGGATGCTCAGCCGTACTGACGCAAGTAAGTCAAAAGGCGTTCTCGAACGGATGTATTACAACGAGCATTCCCAGTTTGGATGGAGGTTGTGGCGCCTCGAAGGGGTTCACCTGCGTAGGCGGACCGTTCAACGGGAAATGTTGCTCAGCCGCAGGCTACTTCGGAGATGAGGACGGTCATTGCAAGACGGGCTGTTAAGACTTTCCTCTTGCCAATCATGCATGGAGACCAAAACTTCGACAGTCAGAAAGGTCATGGCACTTGCAAATGAAGGAGGCTTGGCTTTGGATGCCCTCCCGTACTGGGGAATAGGGATGAACCTGCGGCGAACCTATGACGGGGCGTCGAGGGAAGTGAGCAAATGTCACTTTATTTCGAACGTGGTCTGCTTTGCACTCTGAACACTGTCTTTGCTGAGCTGCGCCCCATGTGTCCCGTACAGGAAAAGAACCGCGCTGGTGGATTGCATCAATCCGAAGATTGGATACAGGTGTTGAAGACGATCAGATGGTCTTACCAGCGCCTCAGCAGGTTAAATCTCCTTCGAAAAGTACCCATACGAACCTGCGGTGTGTTCGTGTCCTGACCGCGTCATGCGTCTGATTCTCAAGGGCTAGGAGTAAAGCTGGGATTTGCGTTTTCGATGTCGCTCAATGTACCAAAGACGTTCCTTCGCAGGCGATTCAAGAGAGTCCGATGCATCTCATCATGCGATGGGACCCTGTCCTTCGTGCAGGCTCCTGTATTAGATGGACACGATATGTAGTGTATGAACGTGACGCTTGTAGATGGGAGGACACGGCCTGCCTTGCAAGCTCGGAGTGCGGGCGGTCCGTGGGCGAACGCGCCAAATCTAGCGCGTCCTCGCACCTTCCAATTCATCAGCCAACGACAGCAATGCCGAAAACCTTTAATGCGCTTTTACTGATCCATTGCCTCGTTATGTGAACGATACAGCCTTGCGTACATTAGCACGATGGAAGGACTGCATGACCGTCTGGTCGAGAAGGTGCAGACCTTGAGCGACCTCGAGCTCGCCGCTCTCGTCTGCCTCGTAGCTGAGCAGCACTGCATCATCGAGACCGAAGAGCAGCTGCTTGACACCGTAGAGTCAGAGCTAAAGCTGGTGAGATCAGTAGCTCCCTGAGCTTCGTATTCACTAAAACTGTCAGGTGGCCAGTAACGTATTTGGGCTCACATGGGCGGTCCTCGACTGCAAAGAGCAGACGACAGTCGATGATTTTGGTTGCGGCATTCTTGTCAAAGATGAAGCAGAGGACGACTACTTCAACAGCAAGAGTGAAGCAAGCAATGTTAAGGCATGTCATCTTTGCCTTATGTATGATATTCAAAGGCTGACGACCAGTTCAGTTCGCGTCGCTCTCTGGCTCGCCAAAGCGGCCTGATCGACGCGCATCAAGGACGCCCAGCGCCTTCACACAGCTTGATAGCGGCAGGATCGCGAATATTGTGATTGCGAAGAATTTGAATCGTGCAAACTCGCAGGTTCAAACTCAGGCCTTGGAGGTACATAATGCCAGCGCGCTCGATTGCACATTCGGCTGACGCTGAGCAGCTCATGAGAGGCAAACGCAATTTCACCAGGACAGCTGTACATGCTGCCCCTCGACCTTTTTTGTTCGTCGCACTGAATGGTCTCAGCACTGCTCGCCTGACTATGCATCTGGTCAGAATCTCCTCAGTCTACTTAGATGTCCAGTTCTAACGATGGCACAGAACGACCAATTTTTCATGTCGCACAAACATTACTTCGAAGACGGTCTGCCAAACCTCGAAGAACAGCAGGAGAATGCGCGGGTGCTTGAAGATGACCAATCAACCTCTTCTGTCATTCGCACGCCACCGTTTGGATCCGCGAAGGTCAAGCCTCAGGCAGCGCTGTTCTCTGCAGAGGTTTGTGCCTGTTTCTTGTCGGGAAGCCCTCACTTACATTCACAGGATCTTACAACATTCAGTTCTCGAATGTCCAATGTCAAAACTAGCTCTGAGGTTCGTGCATATCTGCACAATATCGTGGTCTTCATGAGGCTCCACCGAGCAGTCGCCGGCGGCATCTCAGCACTTGCTACACGGCATTTCAATACCCTTGCATAGTGAGTGATTACTTCCATGTGTGCACCAGCCGCTGACTCTATAGTGCTCTTGCACCACTTCACGGTCTCGACTACATCTCTCCAACGATGGTCGCACTTGCCGCCCGCAAGATCTACCCTCATCGAGTTGCCATCACAGCACCAGAGAACGAGCGTAGTATGCAATGGGGCAGCTCTCTGGAAGCTGTAAAGGCTGTACTCGATGGTGTTACTGCCGACGACGTTGTAGAAGAGGTGCTGCAGTCAGTTGAGGTACCGCTATAGTCGCCTGCCTTCTAAGCAATTGATGAGGGGTTTGTACCCTGCATAGAGACACGCGGAGGATGAGTGAGCATGACACGCTCGCCGCGGTTCCAGCGACAAGTGGGGCTTGCCTGCCCCGCAGAGACGCCTAGGGTCGCGCCCGTGCTTGGTTGGGCCTTTGACCTTCGACTTTGCGCTCATCCCTCAACAACACAACCCGCAACACAGCTCTCGCGGCCCTTCAATTGCTCTTGTTGTTTTCCCCGGCTGCGGTCATGACGAAAGACTACTTCGATCCGAACGCGCTGGTCGCGACGGACTCTGCTGCGGTGTTTGTCAATGAGGTATTTGGAACAACGTCATAACGACGCGGCCGAAGCTAACTTCCACTCTGAGAATGAAGTAGGCGACCAAGATACCAAGCGTTCGAGCAGCATAAATAGTCATGACGAAGCGCTCGAGGTACCTTCCCCACGCTCTACCCCACAACAACAAGCCGTTGAGAGATTCAGGTCATATTTGAAGGCGGCGGCATACACAGACGCAAAGCCTCCCTCGCATCTCCTCTACAGCACTCAAATTTCGCCAAGATGAGCGCTCGTCCAGGCAACGACCGCCGCAATACCTCGTGCATAGTCCATGAGCTACTCGAGAAGCAAGATGGCGTACCATCCAGAGATCACGATCAGTCCTACGAAGGGCTTGCGCAGGAGCGCTTGATGGACAAGGACCCACACTCGCATGCCGAAGAGACGCAGCACTCGCGACTGTTGACGAAGAAGCAGATTTCGGACATGGCATTTGGGATCAGAGAGCTGTCAAAGAAGCTGGCGCAGATCCGTCTGAAGCTGCACGTCAAGAATATCTTTATTCTTGGGAAAGCGCACGACGAAAGCCTGATCAAAAACACAAGAGAAACCACCGACTGGCTATTGACAAAGGACTCTGGATATAGAGTATACGTGGAGCACACTCTAGAGGACAATAAGATTTTCGATAAGAAGGGTTTACTTGAGAAGAACCCTTCGTACGAGGGACGCCTCAAATTCTGGACAAACGAGCTATGTGAGCAAAAGCCGCAGACTTTCGATATTGTTCTTGCAGTAAGTGTGTTTAAATTCCTTTGCTAGACATAGCTCACAACAGTAGCTTGGTGGTGATGGCACCGTTTTGTACTCATCATGGCTCTTCCAGCGTGTGGTACCGCCGGTACTTGCTTTCTCGCTGGGATCGCTCGGCTTCCTCACCAAATTCGATTACGACCTCTATCCGCAGACCCTCTCTCGCGCTTTCGAGGAGGGCATTACCGTAAACCTACGCCTGCGTTTCGAGGCGACCGTTATGCGATCACAAACACGCGACAGCGAAGGTCAATCTGACCTCGTGGAGCAGCTGATTGGAGAAGAGGCTGAAGACAATCACACACATAAACCGGACGGCACCTACAATATCTTGAACGAAGTGGTCGTAGATCGTGGTCCGAACCCTACAATGTCGTCGATCGAGCTGTTCGGTGACGACGAACACTTCACGACGGTGCAGGCAGACGGCATCTGTGTATCGACACCGACTGGCTCGACAGCATACAACTTGGCAGCAGGAGGCTCGCTTTGTCACCCAGACAATCCAGTCATTCTGGTCACTGCTATCTGCGCTCACACTCTCTCCTTTAGGCCAATCATTCTGCCAGACACGATAGTGTTGCGTTGTGGCGTACCGTATGACGCAAGGACAAGCTCATGGGCGAGCTTTGATGGGAGGGAAAGGGTCGAGCTCAAGCCTGGCGACTACGTTACGATAAGCGCAAGCAGATTTCCGTTCCCGTGCGTGCTACCAATGGATAGGAGGAAAACGGACTGGATCAACAGCATCTCGAGGACGCTGCAATGGAACAGCCGGGACAAGCCAAAAGCCTTCAAGGAGTGGAAAGATTAGATCATGGACTCCCAATGAAAGAACCTCGATGAGCAAATATTGTCTGGCATCCACTCGACCCCTGCGTTAAGCAGGCTGGTTTTGATGTTTAGGGTGAGCCGGCTCTCTTCAGATCAGGAAAGCGTGCTGCGCTTTCATGCAGGTGCCCCGCAGATAAAGTCAGCTGTGAATGCCTGTCAAGACCTCTTGGACAAGAACACCTGACAGAGCTTTGTCTACTCATTCACTCTCACGTCTTCGACTCAAATGCGCGACTCAGTCCCAATCCTTCTCATTCCACGCGAACCAGGAGCACTCTGCCAACAGTGTCGCAATGTTGCTGACCGGGACATCCGAGTCGTCTACTCAGAGCAGACCATCAAGATCTCTGCCGCGCGAGGATGTGCTTTGTGTCGCACGCTTTTCGAGGATCTGATCTGCAATCAATTCACCGCTTCATCAACGAAGCGCAGCCTGGAACTCTCGCGGTTGGAGGGCAAAGTCACCGTCATCGACTTCAACAATACATCTCACCATTACGAACTGGTCAACACGGACTGTAAGTGCAACTCTCCGCGATGACACAATGTACTTATTCGCCAGCGTCTATGACTCGTTCGCCTTATCGTGCAATTGCTGCGGACTCACGACTCGAGTCCTGCTGGACTTTGGCTGAAGAGTGGCTCTCCACATGTCGCTCGACCCATCAAGCGTGTGCCCACAGCCCTACACCCAGTTGGCCAACTCGACTTCTGGACGTGGACAACCTGAAGATCGTCGATAGTGAAGCTTGTTATGGTGACGTGCGTTATGTGACTCTGAGTTACTGTTGGGGGTTCATGCCGTTCACCACACTACGAGAGGACAACCTCGCCAGCTTCAAAACTGGAATCGATCTACACACCTTGCCCAGAACTCTACAGGACGCCGTCTACGCCACAAAGAGGCTCCGGGTTAAGTACTTATGGATCGACTCTTTGTGTATCATCCAGGGCCTTGGGGGTGACTTCCGAGAAGAAGTGGCGAAGATGGGCAAATACTATGGCGATGCGCTGGTCAACCTGTCTGCTCTTGACGCAAACCATGCGAACGTTGGGTTCCTTGGGCCTCGACAGCCAGAGCCTTCCACAAATCTGCAAAGTGGATTGCACATGCGCAAAGCCAGGCGACCATGGTCGGATATACTCGAAGATGCCCCTTTGGCACAGCGCGCATGGATTTTGCAGGAAAGGATGATCGCACCCCGAATTCTCCATTTCTCGAAAAGCGAAATCTTCTGGGAATGCCAAGCTACTTCTGCAAGGGAGGGCAGCTCAATCATCCAATCCGAAGATTGGAACGGCGAATCCTGGAAAGACGAAAGTTTTAAAAGGTCTTTCGCTCTGGACGCCCTTATAGCTGAGAACTCCAACCAGCCAATCGAGTACGTCAACAATCTGGTTATGAACCAGTGGTACCGTATTGTGTGCCAGTACTCCAACCTCAACCTTACCGTGGTGAGCGACGTCTTTCCAGCTTTAGCTGCTATCGCACAGAAGTTCGAGCAAATTACGGACTTTTCCTACGTGGCAGGTCTCTGGGGCCAAAATCTACACAGAGGCCTTCTTTGGTACGCCTCCAATGCACTATCGAAGAAAGAGTACAAGGATATCGCCCCCTTGTGGTCTTGGGCATCTCATGGTGGACCCGTCGCTATGCTGTTCCCTGCTAATGCTGAGATGAGACTTGCTGAAGCCAACGCCGAAATAATCAGCCTCGACGCAACCTTTGGCGAAAACGAATTTATGGGTACTCACGAGGCAACGCTGCAGCTACGAGCCCATGGGATGAAAGTATGGTGTCGTTCCAGTGCAGACGGTCACGCCCCTTATAGTGACCCATACCTGCGTATGGCTGTCGACATCTTCGACGAAGATGGAATATTCACCGGAACGGGCCGTCTTGATGCTGTTCCGCATCAAAGCCCTTTTTCATGCATAGCCTTGGTCATATGCTGTAATAATCATGGCGACAGTGGGGAGGGGCAATCTGATACCGCATATCTCTTGCTAGTGCAGGTCTCGAAAGGGTGCGCAGAACGCATCGGTGCTGGGCGAACAATTGACGATACGCATGGATTCTCCGGGAAAGCTTTAAGAACACGCGAGAAGGAACTGTTCCTCCTCGTATGAGTTCATGAGATCAATCGCACTACGAACAATATTGCTTTCCCTGCTTCTGGTCCAAAATCCCCATATCAATGAAGCTCTCATAGTTCCAATAATCGCTCTGCGTCCCCTCACCCGCCACACTCACATTCCCCCTAAACTTCGCCGTCCAATACGCATTCCCCTGCGTATATTTGTTATACGCATACAACCCCGTATTCACATTCTTCGCCCGATTTGCAAACTTGTTGTTCGCGCTCGTCTGGATCGCCCACTCACCCACAAACACCGGAAACTTGCCATCGCCCGCCAGCGTCTTCGCATCCGCGCACAGCAGCGCCGTAACGTTGTCTGAGTCACTCGGCCGCCCGAAGTAGTAGTTGTGCACATCGAACGCGATGTTCTCGCTCAAGTCGAAGTGCGGCGACCAGAATGGCTCGCCTTTGAAACTGCCCTGCAGCAGTACGGGGACCTTGCAGTTCACGGCTTTGACGTGCGAGACTACGGCTTTGAAGTATTTTAGGACCCAGGCGGCACCGGCGTCGGAGAGGGCGGCGGGCGTGCCGAATTTGGAGAAGTCGGGATTGTCAGCGGGTTCGTTGATGGGAGCGAATGAGTAGGATTGGGGTGAGCCTGAGGTCTGGATGAAGGATACTGCGGCGTCGACGACTTTCAGGGAGAGGGCGAGGTTTGTGGTGCTGTTGAACCAGTCCCATTTGCCGACACGCTGGATAGAGGTTAGTAGACGATGGGAGGCAGTGATTGGTGGAGCGCTTACTTCGCCGATGTCGAGGCCGTTGACACCGCCTGGGAGCGAGTGCAGGTCCAGAACGACGTGCATGCCATACTTCTTGATCGCGTAGTCTGCGACCTGCTTGAAGTACTTCTTCTGATTGCCAGAGTGGTATCCAGCACCGGGGATCTTGACCCAAGCTGCATACGTAGTTGGGATGCGAATGAGATTCACGCCACCTGACGCAAGCTTGTCGATGTCCTTGGTGGTGATATACGTCGCGTAGCGCTTCTCGAACACAGAGTCGCACTGGTCCCCAAGCTTGACACAGCAATTCCACTCGTCGACGGTGCCTCTGCAGTATTGGTCCCACCAGTATGGATCAATGGTAGCTTCCTGGGCCAGCCAGCCTCCTAGGTTGACCCCATTGGCATGGAAGCTCCTCCAGTTAATGTAGTCACCCTTTCTGTTTGGAGTCGGGTTTGCAAAGACTGCAGAAACGATCCCGAGGGCGACGGCGCTGAGGGTGGACTGTAGAACCATGATCGCGGCTGGAGAGGCTGAAGTAGGTGATCAAATTGCTGTTGCTGCTGTGTGCACTCTTATACATCTTGATCTCCAAGCCACCGATAATTTTCATTGGTCGACATTGAAGTAAGCTAGCAGCGGCGTCGGTGTACATTGTGCGGGGGCCAGGTCTGGGGTATGATGTGAGAACCGAACCAGCTAAGAGAATAATGGCAATCAGCCCGCTCGTCCTGGAATTGCAACTCTTGCAATCGTACTGGCAATGGATGGGATGCCGCTAAAACGACTGCGCAGAGGTCCGTTAGGCTCAGCATGATTGGCGCATCTTAACATCTACCCCGGATCTCGGCTCCAGAAATGCGAGCCGGCAGTGAAGAAGTGCAGGCGCGTGGGCACGTGCTCATTCCGAGGACGGGTTGCGATGGCGGGTTGTGAGAACGGGACGTCTGTGTTGTACGATTCGTACATCCATGGTAGGCGACCAACATCTGAACACCAACTTGGGAGCGATTTCATTAAGAGTCTCCCGAAGAATGATACTTTTGTGCCAGCTGCTTCTACGCATTTTGCCATTTGACTCCACTGCGGGGTCGATCCTGGTCGAGCTCGGGGTATGGTAGCCCGGGGTTATGTAACGTCTCTTAGAGCCATCCACGAGCTGGGATCGCCTCTAATAGGAACTTAACCTGCGCATCTGTACCTGCTCGATCGTTTCTGCGATCAGTGTAAAACTGAACCCCCTGCTCATAGTGTCCTTTTCCAAAGCAAGCCCTATCGATCGACATGGGCGTTCTCCTTCTGGTAAAGGATGCGGCCGATATGAGCTCACATTGTGGCCCCCTCGAAATCTTGCTTCATCTTCGTGTGTCCCTGACGCCGGTCTTGTATTTGGTCGCTCCCTCAGATCTTGGTCATATCAACAGCCAGCAGACGTTCATCTCGGGAGCCCGTTACCAGCGGCACTTCCACCGCCTTGCGCATCTCGAGAAGTACCACCGGACCTCATGACTCCGCTCTGGGGCCCAGGCTGCCTCCTCAGTGCCGTGATGACCGGCTCCTCGTCTCTCATTCCAGCTGTGCTTCGATCGCCGACGCCTGTCTGCCCTCCAGCAGCCCCTGGACCGCGTCTGAGGAGCTCTTCAAGGCCCAGATCGCGCCAAGGGGGCTCTTTCCTGGCTTGAGTCGCGCGCTGGATGCCAAAGGCTGCGTGCTGGTCTGGCACCACGTCATCTTCGTCCTCAGGATTGACAGGTTGGAGGTGCGGTGGGACGTAGATGTTCTCGGGCGCGAGCTGTGATGAGGTCATGTTTGTGAACGATTCGAGGAGGTCGGCATGGTGCGAGGCGTGCATGTGCAAGTAGGTTGCTGACGAGTCGCGTGTCTGTTTCTTAGCGATGCTCATCTGAGAGCCAAGTGAGCCCGTACCATGGTTCCAGGAAGCTTCACGAGGCTGTATGAAGTGAAATACAAGCGTGAGGTAGTAGAGAGCTTGTCGCATGTGTTTGATTGCAAGCGCGGGATGAAGAGCGATAAGGTACCTCTACCAGCTTTGTTTACTTCTTATCGATAAGGTCGCGCGGAAGGAGCAGCCGCACAGTCAGTAGTCGATTTTGTTCTTCAACAACTGCATATTTACATCCGTTAATCATCATATCATCTGCGGAAATTTTGTAATGGGGTGATGTTGGACACATTCGCTCTGGTCAAGGCGGTATTGCCGAGCAGTCAGCTGTGCCAACTACTCAGAACGAGCACCTGCATGTCACGCTTACCCTCTTTGAACGACAGCAGCAGACTGCGATCTGACATCAAGTCGCAACAAAGTCTCCTTCACTCTCTGTTCTATGATCATCGTTCATCTCAGACCCGCGATAATCTCGACACGAAGGCCAACTTCCGAGCGCTGGGCTGAGCCCAACACAACCTTGGAAAACACCCTTTCGACAACGATATCGGCGTTTGGATCACCATACAAACTGTCGCTGACGCCAGCGACTGAGTGACGCCAGCGACATGAGTTTCTCTGTACACGTGCCTTTCCAAGTGGTCACTTAAGCGTCTCGATAGCGACTCGACCTGTCAACATGTAACCGAGGCGGCGCGGAACGGCCCCGCGGCGCTATCCACAGGTCCCACTGCGTCATTAGCGACACCATGTATCTCCAGCTCTTGAGCGCCATAAGATTGACCGTCCCGGCTTTACATTCACACCGTTTCAAGGATCCTCATCACACAGGCAGATCTGCCAAAATGCCAGAAGGACGTTGCAACTGCGGCAGCATCAAGATCTCCATCCCGGAGATTCCGAAGGAGTCTGCTATCTGCTATTGGTACGCCACAGCCATGTCTGGATACCCACAGAGTCTTGCTGATAGAGCAGTGGGAATTGTCGCCGTGCCGGGTCGACACCAGGATCAATTGTGTACTTCTACGACAGAGATCAGGTCAAGATAGACGATGCCAAGGGCGCGCTCAAGACCTACACGGACAGCGATACGACGTCCGGAAACACGATCTTCCGTCAGTTCTGTGGTAATTGTGGCTGGTGAGTACATGCATGGATGACCTTTCGAAATCCTGGCTGATGTGAAGAAGTCCCGTAGCGTCCCTGCTGGCTATGGATGCGCCGAAGATTATCCTCAAAGGTGGCTTGTTTGACCATCTACCGAGGCCGGGAGCGACATCGTTCCCTCAGAACCAGCCGGAATGGCTTGACATCAAAGCCTGACTGTCTCCGAAGCTTTGATTGATTGTTTCAAGTCGGTTGAATTAGGGTCATCATTCACTATGTAAATGACCAAAATGGACGCTCCAATGGTGTATCTGCTACGTGTAGCTGAATCATTGATCACAATATAAGTAGAGAATGGATGATGAGCGTCAGTACTGTGCTCAAAAGTCGGAATCCGGGACATCGAACGCGTCTTCAGGAACTGCCAGTGCCTCCTGAGATGTGACCATCAATTGTTGCATCTGCGTTACCAGCCCTCTCGTTGCCTTCCATCTTTGAACGTGCGTCTCCACATCAGCCAGTAGCTTGTCGGACCACGCGATAGGATTGAGGGGAAGCGCACTATGCGGATCAAAGAACATCTCGTGCACGCTCGAATGTCCCGGCATCATCAGCTGGCACTTAAGATCCTTGAGGGACTCCGAGAGTTTGTCCATGGTCTTGAGCATAGCCTTGTAATCGCTGGCCAGTTGCCACAGATGCTTGATCTGCCATTCGCTCAATGACGCTTCGCGACGCATCAATAGCAGAACTTTGATAGCATCAGCCTCGACAGGGTCCAGCGTCGAGGGATCCCGGAAACCGCTGATGCCCCACAAAGGCCGTAGCAGACGTAGAGACCACTTGATGTGTCGATCAATCTTACTGTCTGGATCCAGAGCTGCGTGCAAAGCTTGGCGTCTGATGGCACGAAGACAGTCTTCTGCGTGGCTGAACGTAAACTTTGAGTCTCTTTTCTTGTCCATCAATAGTCTGAAAGCTCGCTCGGTCTTGAGAAAGCGGAACAACATTGGTTTCCACTCAACGCGTATGGTCCAAGTTTTCATATCGACATCGACGTCAAAACGTCGCCGATGTGGCTCTAGTGGCAGATCCAAATCGAGTACGGCTGTGTCGAGCTTGATGACCCATGTCAAAGTGCCATAAGCCTGATCTGTCCTGCAAAGAGATAGTGGAGACAAGAGGCTCGAATTGGGAATGAGGACACTGCGTGCTTTATGCTTGGCGAACCAGGAGTAACGCATCCTGAACATTGAATGCCTGTTTGCCCATGGAGGTTTGGATTTTTGTTGTACGTCACCACTGGAAGGTGTACCATTTTCCATGGACTGCAGACGTGTGGGTACCAGATGCAGTTGCTCGTAGTCATGATGCTGGAGGGCCGTCAAGTGAGGCCCCGCCTTCGGGCCCAAATATCCGATCAGCTGCAACCTCTGGAGTTGATGATACAGGATCGGCCCATCGATCGCGTCACGAAAGCCACGACAGATCAACCGCCAGTCGAGAGTGTAGGCCACTGGAACATGCTCCAAGATTAGTAAGAGTAGTTCGGCAGGTAAGTGAGGTAATGCAGACTGCTGCGGGCTTTGGCTGGCATCAATGGATGTGATCAACGCGTCGACATCGTCTGAGTTCCAGTCGATGGTTAGGTGATCCGTAAGCCATACTGGGAGGTCTGAAAGGTCGTCGTCGACGTCTGCTGAGGCCATCATGCAATTGTGGAGAAGGGATGACGCGCTCGAATGAGCTGAGGTGGAAACGGGAAGGGCGAGCCGCTAGCGTTGTTTGACCCCACCGTTCGTACCGCCAAAACGGCGCGTCTTCACGTGCCCACAGCAGCCATCCCCATCCCCTCAGTGAACGTGCTACTCCGGGGCTGCACCACGATCGGACAATGTTGTTGCTGTCATTAGCTGACTGTTTAGAGAAATGAGAAGATGCGCATTAACCAGCGTCATTCGCACTCGGAGGTGAAGCTGTTCCCACCCTCTGTCTTTTGCGTCCGCACATACTATGATTACAAGCACAACGGGGACTGCTCCTACACTACATGACGAGTACACCATTGCGCTACGTTGGTAGTCTGAGTGGAGCGCCCCGTCTTCCGGCAGAATGCGTTGCTTCTGGCGCATGCTTGGTCTCATTGACTGCGCCGCAGTCCATCTGTTTTTGATAGCCAGACATGTGCCAGACGAAGTAAATCTTAACGAATCTTTCTCTCATCATCATTATCAGCAGACTTGAAATGGTCAAAGTGTAATTCAACGATCAAATACGCCTGGACCTTTTCTATCGCCTTCATTGGAACATCCGGGCGCCTGTACACGACATCGAAATTGCGACTGGTCCACACGAGCAGACTACAAACGTCCCGCTACTAGGACATGTCTTTGCCAACGGATCAATTGCCAGTCCACCGCTCAGCCGCATCGAAGTTGGCATCGAGGAGTACTTGCAGTGAGAAGACCTGGAGGCTGAGTGGAACGTCGAAGGCAGTGATGGGGATTGTAATTACCAGGCTCCCGCCGCTCTGGTGATTAACAAAGAAGATGGTCGTCCGATCACATTGGGTCAGGTCGTGACCCATGTGCACGACTACCTAACCCGAAATCTGGATGAGATCCAGAGCATCAAGATGGATCACTATGGGGTGTGTACCATGGCGGCCGGGGGAACCAACGGACGTTCACTGGGGCTTCCGGATAACATCAATATACATTTGCATACGACATCGGCTGCGGAAAGAGATGGAAAGGTCACCTTCGATATTCCCCTGTATGCCAAGGGTCAAACCTCACGGATTGACGAGGAGTTCTGGACCATTCGACAAAACTTTGTCAACGAGTACGAGCAGGAACGCAGAGTCTGACTGTAGCTCATTCGCTCTGGACATGTAATCGGACTGAGCGACTACAAGTTGTTGGACATGGTGAATGCTTTCTGTCTTCGAAGCACAAAGGCCGAGTTCGCAGTATCAGCGGGGAGTGCTAGTAGACTTGGTCCATCCACTACAGTCTCACCTCGACGTACGAAGCCGATTGACAAACCAGGACGGCTCCATTGAACGATTAGATTCCCGACTGCTTCCTCAGAGGGACTTCATATCTGCAAGTGGGCACCAGGACGTGATCCCCGGCCGGGCTACCCAGATCTTTGATTCAGTATGCCGGCTTTGTCGTCCCATGATTCGTTACTCAAAAATTCTGCGTCAACGGCCCGATAAGTTTGCTCGAGCCCTTTATGTCGATTCAACAAGGCTGCGAGGTGGTAGCCTATCACAGCAACCGGCACCCCAGGTCCTCCCCGCTTCCCCACAATCTCGAGATCATCAACGCGCTAAGAAGCTACCCACAACGTCATTTCGGGGTCTGTTAGTCCGACAGCATTGCGCATCTCCAGTACGGCAGTTCAAGATGGCAACCCGTCTGACGCACGAGCCTGCAACGCAAGTCAGCTATATAGCACAGACAAGATGGCCCATCCGGCTCTGCAGAATTCTTCTGCTGTTGCATAATGAGGGTTTCAACAATCGTATCTAAGGCGGCACTGATTGCGCCTGCCGTAGCGATTCCATACGATGAATACATTCTGGCACCAAGATCAAGGAGTTTGCATCCAGCCGCTGTACACAACACCAATGGCTCTGTCAGCAACCCCGAGAGTCTTACAAGTGCGAACGGCAGCTCGGTCTTTGACGGAAATGCTGCCACGTCGTATGACTTTGGCATCAACATTGCCGGCATTGTGTCTTTGAACGTCGGCTCAGTCTCAGACTCGTCGCAGTACATTGGCGTTACCTTCTCAGAGAGCTCATACTGGGTCTCAAACGCGTCCTCTGATGCGACGGCCGACGCTGGCAAGGATGAGACGCTATGGTTCCGTGTCACTGCTCCTGGACGCTACACTGCGCCCCGGGAGAAGGAAAGAGGTGGATTCAGGTACATGACCCTGGTGCATAACTCGACTGGCACCGTCGAAGTCACGAGCGCCGAGGTACATTACACTGCGATGCCGCATTGGGAAGACGATGCGATTGCGAACTACACTGGATACTTTCACTGCGACGGTCTGTGGACGAAACCAAGATATTGAGATGGTTGCTGATGAGTCACAGATGAACTGCTGAATCGTGTATGGTACGCTGGTGCATACACCAATCAACTCTGCACTATCGACCCTACTCACGGCGACGCATTGATTCACATTCGCGAGATCAACTCATCGGTCTCTGATGCCACCAACGTAACATGGTACTACAACACCACGATCACGAACGGCACTTCGTCTTTAGTCGATGGTGCCAAGCGAGACCGGCTCGTATGGGCGGGCGGTAGGCTCTGACTTTGCGTGAATGTGGCATAGATCAAAGCTGACCTGAGCTCAGATATGGCCATTGCCGTTCCAGGTGTCGTTGTCTCCACCAACGACGTGGTCTCGATCGAAAACTCCCTGAACTCTCTATTCGACCTCCAAGGATCAAACGGAGTTCTTCCGTATGCCGGCCGACCGTTTCCAAGCGTTGTCTCGTTCACGTACCATCTTTATACCTTGATTGGTGTTGCCGATCACTATCTTTACACTGGTGACATTTCCTATCTCCAGTCCCTGTGGGATCAGTGGAAAGTCGCCCTCTCGTGGTCTTTGAGCTACATCGACTCTTCTGGAATGATGAACGTCACCTCTGGGGCCGACTGGCTGCGTTTTGGTATGGGCGGACACAATATCGAGGCCAATGCCATCCTCTACTACACAATCAATCACGGCATTGAGCTCGCCGCCGCTCTCAATGACACTGCTTCAACGTCAAACTGGACCACGATCGCAGAGCGTATCAAGACATCTGCCAACGAGCTGCTCTGGAACGAAGAGGCTGGCATGTACATCGACAACGAGACCACTACCCTCATGCCTCAGGATGGCAATTCTTGGGCGGTCGTTGCAAACTTGACCGTCAACTCAACACAGGGGCAGCGCATTTCCTCCGCCCTTGCAGACAGATGGACACCCTACGGTGCCCCAGCACTCGAGGCTGCAGACGCCATCTCTCCCTTCATCTCTGGCTTCGAGCTGCAGACTCACTTCCTCGCGGAGAACACAACGGCTGCGCTCGAACTCATGAGACTGCAGTGGGGCTTCATGCTCGATGACCCACGCATGACGAACTCGACGTTCATTGAGGGGTATTCGACGACTGGCGAACTACACTATGCGCCGTACCTGAATGATGCGAGGATCTCACATGCGCATGGTTGGGCGACGGGACCGACATCGTCGCTGACCTTCTACGTTGCTGGTATTCAGCTTCTGAGCGCTGGAGGGAAGACGTGGCGTATCGCCCCTTCACTTGGCGACTTGAAGATCGCCGATGCAGGCTTTAGCACGGATGTTGGGTTCTTCTCGGCGAAGACGCAGATCGGTGATGATGGTGCTTGGACGATGGAGTTTGAGGCGCCGCAGGGTACGAGTGGTGAGGTCAAGTTGCCTGAACTTGGCTGCGTTGGTAAAGTGCTTCTGGAGGAGCAGAATGGTAACTTCGAGGATGTTCTGGTGGAAGTTCAGGCTGCTGATGCAGGGCCGGTGACCCTTAGTGGGTTACCAGGAGGCAAGTGGACTGCAAAGTACGAGTGCTCCTCTTCTTAAGGTAGATCGATACTACTGCGCCTCTTGATGGATCCATCATTCATCCGTTCTGAAATTTGTCCGCTACACAAGAGTGAACTGTTGCATAGTTGCACTGACGTATCGCCCAAAGTACTTGCCGCCCATGAGCCCGTCTACATAGCCAGGGCCGAGGTAGCACCACTCTTCTCCCTCTTGACGAAGCGCGTATGGACTGAAACTTCCCAGCAGCGCTATTATAACGTCACCTTTTTGTAAGCAGTTGGGCGAAGACCGCAATGACCGTCTGCCATTTTGAGCAGCACTATACCTTCGCGAGCATATACGAGATGGTGTGCGTATCGCTCTCGCCATAGTCGAGTGCTCACGGGCACTGATCGTGGATGTCAGCACAGAGAGGCTGACCTGATCAAATTTAGATGCGATGTTCGAGTGCTGAAATCTGTGAGTCGAATGAACGCTCAACTTCCCCGTCACCTCGAGAGGCTGGGTTCCTCAGGATCACTGCGCCTCCCTGTCCTCCACTGCCACGAGCGCAGTCCGCTGCACTTTGGCCGATACCTTCGAATTCATTTGTGTCCCTTCATCTTTGGCAAGTAGTCCACTGGTTGTCAGCATGTGACAGCCAAGCGTGAGGCTCTGCGGACGGAACGCAGCAGAAACACCCGCACGTCCAAGCATGAACAACCAAGAGTTTGGTCCACCTGCGGCAGGAGGAGTCTGTGTCGAAACGAAGACTTGAAGCTGCTTGGCAGCTGTGGCGAGCTAGTCGAGACATGTCACTGAGACCGTTGACGGCTTTTGGGTGTTGCAACTTTGGTGGTTGAGACTGCGACAGCTCTCAAGCGGCCTGTCAGACGACTCGACCCACAGCCAAGATTTCGTTTGGGGCATCCCACGCGCCTTGCGCCAAAGCACGCATGTACCGAAGAAAATTAGGCATCGAGCGCGCAAAGCGCGTCGGAGGCGCAGTGAGTGTGCGCCATCATCATCTGTTGTTCGTGATGCCGCAAGAAGGCGCGCTCGATGACTTCATGCTCAAACACTTACCAGAATTTTGGGGACCTCGGCATCACTTGACACGACGATCAACACTCCACTCAACACCAAGGTCAAGTTTGGGTTGATCAGATCCTTGCCGATCTCTAGTCTGAGGCTTGCGCACGCCGCCCCACATTCATCCCCCGCCCAGAATCGCTATGGCCGCTGTGGAGCCCCCCATCAAACATGCACAACACCAAACGTACAGAAATCCCACACTTGTCACGCAGCTCTATGCCTTAGCGCTCGGTCAGACGTGCACATTGACTGTCAGGTCATGCAGCCTGAGGCACGTAGGCATCTGTGCTCGGGGCAGCGCATTCATCGTCAACATCCTCGGAGTAAAGGGAAGCTTATCGAGAAGGACTTACATCGTGTCTGCTCGATACGATCAAGTCGCGCAACTGCATGAACCCCTCGTGAACCTCGATGCCCACGAAAATGAATCGCCGGCTCGGTCCGGAGACTTTTCCGTGAGCTGAAATGACCTCGCGAGAGCATCGCCTGACTGCCCGAAACGGCAACGTTACAGGTGTGTGACTCCCCGCCTCGGCAACTTGCTCGTGACTCTTCAAGACTGTATAAGATCAACAACGCCCGCGTCTAACTGCCCATTAACAAACGCAACCAAAACATTCCACGTGTGCAAGCCTTCAAAGTCTCCATCCACTGTCAATTGACTCATCCCGGCATCTCAACGTCCATACAACGAAACTATCACCAAGACAAATACAACATCACCACAATGCCTCCTGTCAGCCAATTCCCGCCTGCCCGTGTCTTCCTCAAGACTGCAGCTTCAAGACCTGCGCCGTTATCAACAAGCTCAATAAGATCACCTCTTGCATCCGGCCCACCAACACCCAGATTCTCTTCACACGCGACCACTTCGTCACCATCAATGCCACAAAGCGCCGCTTCGAGATCGAACAGTACCACCGCTGAAGCAAGCTCAAGAAGATGAGGTATGCAAATCAATATTCCCGGTGTTTGCCAACATTAACAATTACCAGGTCACGTGTCCCTCTCTTTTCCTTGTCTAACAGTAGTGATACCCATTTCCATTTTATCCAAGCGGACGCTAGCGCCAGTGTTGGTGTGTAGCGTACTTCTTCAGCCTTCGCGTCGGTTTATGGGGTATTCTCAGGCTATGTGTCACGATGCAGGTCGTCTACGATGCATGGCGGTGCGGATCCGGAACATTGACACCTGATCGACGATGGACGACTTGATCATGAGAGAATTCACATTCCATGTAACAGCTCACGGTGCCCATATTGGGTAGAAATTGTCCGAAAGGTCTAAAAGTTTGACTGTAGCTCGCCAAATCGGCGAAGTGATGCTCAGAGCATCACAGGCAATGATACAACGATACAATCCCTTCACGATCACATCGAAATAGTTCCCCAACACAAAGATGCTATGTGTTTGAATCACATGTGTTGCCTCGTCCGCGCTCAAAAGAAAGCACTGTGCAAGTCCCTCCTCCTGTGCGGATCTGCCGGTGCAGCCACACCACCCGTCAACAAACTTGTCGCATTGCGAACGATAGCAGTCGTGCCCAAAATAGTCTCCAGTGTGATCGAGGCGTTCTTCTTCGACCAGCCTAGCTCCGTAGGCAAACGTTCGTTCTCTGCCCATATGTTAACAAGATATACGACCTCACAATAGGATCATAGCTTACCGAAGAAGTACACCACCAGATCTCTCTGCACAGTCCCCGCATCCGTATTCCCAAACGCAATGATCGGCGCCGCCACCTCGCCCAAACTAAACTCCTCCGTAGACGCAGTAAACGTGTACTCCGCATTCTCGGCGCGACTCACCAACTGCCTATAGATCTTACTATGCGCCAACTGCTCCGCCGTAACCATCTCATCCGTCCACCACGCCTTACTCGTATCGAATACGGTCTGATTGAAAATATGATTGTTTCCCAACGCCGCATCGGTACGAGAAAGACTGGCGTCGTGTTCCAAGACGTTGTGCACGTTGAGCTGCTCGAGCGTGAAGAATGTCGCGTTTGGCGTGGGGTTGGCGATGATGGCTTGTTCCCACATTATGCCTGCGAGCGTAGCGTCGAAGTTGATACCATCGCCCAGACCCTTGATGACGTTGGCTTTGGTGAGGTTGCGGCCATTGCGGGGGAGGAAACCGTGGTTTGTGAGGGTGTTGAGCATGGGGCAGGGACCGCGGACTGGTGGGTGTTAATGGTGTTGAAGAGTGATTGTAGGAGGACTTACAATCGTTGGGACCGCCGGGAATCCATTCATGTGGGTTGGTTGTCGTGCCGTACTGAGGGCTTCCAGATGCGAGAGAGGCAGTTGCTGCGAGGAGGAGAACGTTCTGTTTCATGATGTTGAATACGGACTATTTCGAAGCAATGCTGGAATGATATTGTCACGAACGAAGACTGTGAGAATAGAGGAAAGCTTTCGCTGTTTTTCTAGTATACTGAGAAGCTGGGAGCCCTTTTATATGTATCGTTACGGCCTCTGTAGCGTTGTGCACCAAGACCTTCCGCACTGGTCTGTACATTATACGCGTAACTCCCTCATCCCAGTAGCAATGGAGTGTAACCAGCCGCCGGGATCAACAACACACACTGTTGTTTCGAAAGTCCCACATGGGTATGCTACTTTAGCACTGCTACAGCCACACCTTCCCGGAGAATAGGCTGTCGACCTAGCAGATCACTTGGGCAGTGGCCTGTTGTGCCTCGATTGTCGGCTTGCCTGTCTCAGATAGCCAATGAAGACATAGCTATTGCTAGCTGATGTAGTAGTCCGAGGCGCAGATGGGTATGGTAGATTGCAGGTGCAACGTTAGAAGGAAAGTCGCAGCACTCGTCGTAAATGGGAGATAGCCGAGTACGTATACGCGAGACGCAGTAACTTCTTACAGCTAGTGCGCATGATGTCAGCGCCTTTCTCATTGCGAGAGCGAGAACAGGGTATCGCACTCGCTCTCGAGAACTTTCATCAATATTGCGATTGGCGCTCAAAGCACACACGGTTTCATTCAGAGAGGTACAGCGAGTACCATGTGGACCCTTGTGCACGCTGACAACAGCGGTGGCGGCGCCCATGCTTGCAGCTCTCGCCTTGTCTGTCTTTCCCCTAACGCTTGACTTCCTGCTTCTCACGGAAGCAGAGTACCAAAGTCGGTGTTACTTGGCCCACCATTAGTTCGAGCCGCTAATATGAGCGTTGCGTATATGATCAGTAGGTCGACCTTGCGCAAGCTCACAATCTCGTACCGTAGTACCGTAGTACCACAGAGCGATCGGACCCGGGACGGCCAGTATCAAAGACGCGAATGCCATCGCTGTGTTTCCCCACCCGTACCCCATAGCCCCGTACATTGTCGGGACAAAGAGTGGAACAAGAATGCAGTCAAACTTGCTGAAAATTGCGTCGCAGCCCTTGCGCTGCTGGTGTGGTCCGCATAGGCATCCATGACGTATGCCTGCCACGCCATCCCGGACATCTGCGATCCAAACATGGCAATGAAAACGCCAATATCAACTGCGATCGGATGGGCTCGATACTCAGTTGTCCATCCGTAGATGAAAATACCCACAGAAGCAAGCAGTGCCCCAGGGAAGATCACGGGAAGTCGGTACTCCGGAGCCAGGTCGCCATCCGGATGCTGTGCTTGCTTCCAGCGATGGAAACGGTCCAACATTGGCGCCCCGACTTGCGCACCTACAAGCTCGCAGAGTGCTACTGCAAGGTAGTGAAATCCGCTCATCTCCACTGAGACGAGTTAGTAGTCTGTTCAAAGCTGGGCAAAGCTGGTCAGGATGATGTATAGGATGCCAGAGTCGAAAGCCAGGTTGATACTGGCGATGATCATGATTGGGTGGAAGAGAAGCGGTCGAAGAGACCGGGTAAGCGCGCTACTGAGGATGGACACCACCGACTTGTCAGCGCTTAGTCGCTCGTGTTCGGTGTGGTATAGCGGGTCTCTAGTTGTTCTGCGCAGCTTACTTGCCCGACGTGTCAGAATAACAGGTGCGTAGGTCTCTCTGATTGCAGTGTCATTCTGAAAGCAGTGAATGACACTGCAATCATGACAGCCTGGAAGATCGAGGTTGACCAGAACGTCCAATGCCAAGTGGTTCGATCAGCCACAAAGCCCCCAATAATTGGACCTGCTGATATCAGCTACTCCGCACCACTCAAAATTTTATGCAGACTCACCAACAGCAGCACCCAAGAGTGGTAGGAGCAGGTACACGTCCAAGCTCTTACCCCTCTGCTCCGGCCGCCAGATGTCACCCAACACGCCGCCAGCCAGAGCATAGATGCTACTCGCGCCGAAGCCCGCCGAGAACCTCGCTGCGATGAGCACCTCCTTTGTCTTCGCAAAACCGCAGACGATATTCCAGACCACGAACCAGACATTACTCACATGCAGGATCTTCTCCCTCCCGTATACCTCGCTCAGCGGCCCAATGACCAACGGACCAAAAGCAGTAGCCAGGAGGTAGATTGAGAGTGCCATGATAGACTCGATGTGTGACATGTGTAGCTCGATCGCTATGGTGGTGAGCGCAGGTGCCATGATGGTGGACACCATGATGCGATTGAAGCCAATGGCGCTGAGGACATCCGTGACTGCCCATTTGGTGCGAGTTGGCCAGTCTTTGGGGTTCGTTGGGTCAGGTGTCGAAAAGGTCACCAGGAAGGGATCGGGCTCCTTATTAAGTTGAGTCGGTGCTTTGGTTTGATCTTTAGCTGGAAGAATGGCGAGCTCGAGGTCTGGTTCGAGTGCGGCATCGAGCTTGATTGCCTGACGGTTGTTTGGAGACATTGTGGAAAGTCGCAGTTGCTGTGATGCTTCTGATACCAGATCAGAGTCGAAGGTTGGTCCTTACCTTTATGTGTGAACAATCTGAAGGAACGAGCATTTGCTATGACAAACTAGCACGGTTGCCTGATGATTTCTCTTTCATGAAGACGGAGAGAATGGGCGAATACAATGTCCATCGGTGCTCTGTGAGGCATGGCTCAAACAAGCGGGGTGCTTATCAGATTGACTGATCTTATCAGATCCGAGCCGTGTCCGAGTTCCAGTAGCGCCTCCGTCACTCCGATTCGCGCGTCAGCGTCAACCTCGCGCGCTCCTGCAGCTGCAGCTCAGCCTGCGCATGCAGCACAGCCTCGTGGGCGTGTCGACAAGATGGCGGCCTCCTACACTCTGACGGCGCATAGATCTTTGAACCCAAACCAGATTGACTTATTATCACATTAGAATGTCGACCTCTACCCAAGATGTGCGAACAAGGCTCGCTCACGCCCTCGGATACCACGACTTCCCAGCGAATGCGACCGCTGAACCGTACCTGACCTACATACGTAAGCGCCATGTTGGAAGCGGGCCCTTGGACGAGTGGCTCGAACTTTTCATCGAAGTAGTGGAGCATTTCGCCATCGACATAGACGCAAAAGGGTCAGGAGACGGCGACAGCATACGAGCTTTGATCGAAGATCTGGCTGCGAAGAGTTCCCATGGCGTTTTCGCAGATACCAATGTGGGTCAAGCAGCGAGGATAGATCATGTCGAAGACAACGTGATGTACATTTTGGGGACATGGACGACGATGTTGAGCTCCTTTGTCCAGCAGCGGAAACGGTCCCGTAAAGTTGTCACTGCGTACAAATTATGCTCAGGCAGCGTCATCACTGTCCCTGATCCATACGACAACAACTTAGCTGGGTTACTCGCCGGGTGCGAACTACTGCCCGGTGGTCGGTGGGACCGTGGGCATGAGCATCGACATGATACCGCGACGGAGCTAAGGTTGATGATGCTCTCCAGTTCGCCGAATGCATCAGTCAGCCCAATGCACATGCCAATGCAGAGTGTGTGCTCTCAAGGACTTGGCTCAGGTGCGGATTAGTTGTTGTTCGAAAGTTAAATGAGGGTGCTAGAAGCTGACGTCCTGTTCAATAGCCAGCTCCTTTTTCTACGAAGACATCGACTCCAACGAATCCCTATCCATCAAAGCCACCCGCCTGAACGCATATACCTTGAACGTTCTGAGCGCTGTGCAGGTAGTCTGGACGCAGAATGTATCTCGGCACATGTTACTTTCTAAGTCTGGTGGAAAGTACAACTTGGAACTCTTCTCGCTGCCATGCGCATTCGGGGCCACCACTTCTGAGTGCGCCGGCATTTCAACAGAACTTGCCCAAGAGATACAAGAGTCTTACGCAATGCTGTTCAATGCATGGCACATTACTCCGCTGCATGTAAGCCTAGGTGCCTTGTTTGGTATCCGAACGTTGTGCTGGTGCTGGTCATGCTCTGCGCACCGGTATTGCCGTGAGTGCATTGCGCAATGCAGGCGAAGTGCCAGTGACAGGACGAGGTGGAAGCCAAGGTCTGTGAAGGATGTCACGCAAACGGAGTTTGACCCGCTGCTTGCTGAGCTTTCGAAAAAGCCTGCTGAGTATGACTGGACGCCCGACGACTTTCCGCATCTTTGGTCCAGGATCATTCGACTTGAGCAGCATTTGCATACCTCAAGGCCTTGGAGTCTGTGGATTCTGTTCCGCGACCGGAGGGACACTGTGCAGTTTTGGACTTTTCTGTAAGTGTACATGCCATTGCTCGTGTGATGCCTCATGCTGACAGTCTGAAGCTTTGCTACTATTGTGGTCTTACTGACGATCGTACAAGTCCTCTTGGGTGTTGCACAAGTCGTGGGGTCGTTCAACTAAGCTTTCAGACAATGGTGTATTCCTTCCTTAGCTCGTGAGGGACCTGGAAAGCCCCGTAGAAGGCGACTCTCCCCCTCTTCAGCCTTTGGTCCAGAGCAGAACCCTCCATGTTGTAATTCTGCACTTGACCGCTGCGTTGCACAAAACTCTGGAAGCCGACCACACCAGGGCCTTCTGTACCATCTGTACGCATGCCTTCGGCATAGAGCGCTATGCCACTAAACCCACTTGGAGGATCAAAGTCCGGGTTTACACGATACAGCACTGCGTGAGAAACTAGATCTGTCCACGTTGATCTGTCATGGTCTTTCAAGTTCTTCGCACCTGCTGCTGCCATCTGATTGAGGAAGATGCCTTCGCCGACTATGAGCACGTCTGAGCAGAGGCTACACTTAGGGTTTTAGCATCGCGACTCGTCCCAAGCGGTCCCAGAATCCTGATGGCTGACGTCTGCTGCCGAAGCGCCGACCAAGCGTCACGACTGAGCCATCCGAGTCCGCTTATAGGCGACTTGACGTTTTGAATTGAAATGGGGTTCGTAGGCTTGATGAGCGCAACGTCGTGCTGGAAACCATTGGGGTAGACTTCCACGTCAGTGTCAAAGCTTTTCTCAATCATCCCAATCTGCCAGTGTGTCAATTCAAAGCATCTAATGCGATGATTTCATCCGGTACCTTTTCACTTCCAGCCCAGATATCAGCGTGGAGATTCCAGTCTTGTTGTAGGCGTTCAATGTGTACACGACCCCTGCCGAAGAAGGACCTTGCTAGGATGGCTTCCGCAATTACATGGGAAGACATCAGAAGGTACTGGTTTCCGCCTTTCGCAACGCTCAAGCCAATCCTCCCAGTGTACTTCTCTCTGTGGGACGATTTACCCCGAGCTTCGATGAAGTCGTTAAGTTGCAGACTCGTCGTGGCTGACGGCTGTGACAGTCGGAACAGGCTTGACATACCTGTATTCTGTGATGTCAAGGACGGCTTCGTCTTCGTTGTGGCTGTCTTGCTAGGCAACATTGTCGGCTCGATGTTCGACTCAATGTAAGATACCTTCAGTCCGCCAAATTTGTGTGGGAGATGTGATGATGCCCACGTCGTGTCAAACTCTGGCGGAACGATGACCTGGAGTAAGCCATTGATGAGAATGTAGAACCCGACACTGCCCTCAAACGTCACAAAAATGTCGCGGATGATGTCCACGCTCACTTGCGCCCTGCAATCGATAGGGGTCGAGAACCTAGGGTCTGGTGGGGGATTCACGCCTCCTACTGGGGGCCAGTGGTGCTCTACCGGCAGGACGACCGGGGCGCCAGCGATGGTGAGCGGGAATTGAGTGGCCTCGTCTGGCTCCTGAGGGGTGCATATCCAACTCGCACTTGACGGCAAGTATTGTATGTCCCATTGCCACTCCTCAGGTAGGCTCTTTCGGACTTGCTCGTGGTTGACTTCTAGGGATGACATCGACCCAGGTAGTACGTGTCTTTCCGATAAAAAGCAATCACAAATCTCGGCTGACTCGGTCGCAGTGTCTGTTGACTGGGCCCTGTTCTCCATCACGCCGACAGGTGGGCTACTGCTACCTGTGCCTGTAGTCACAAGCACAGCGGCGTGCCCCTCAGGCCAATCCGCAGATCGCTGATCTATATCCTGACGGTCTGAGTGTGGGTACGCCGTCGTGGCTTCTCGATCGACTGCGGAATCTGCGGGAGCTTGTTCATGTAAGTTAGCTGGGACCAAGCCGAGTGTATTTGCCCTCTTCAGGTCTATTGAAGATTCTGCATGTATACTGTCAGCGTTGCTCTTTTTCCCAACATGGGGTATGCATACGGTCTTGCATGTTGAGTGATCTCAGAAGATTTTGGTCTGTCATGAGAGACCGGGGCGGCTCCCAGACGCAAGTACTCCCCGCTCTCTCACATTTGCCGCAGACGGGCTGAGCTTTATCGCAGTGCCCCCTGCGACTGCGACATCGAACGCAGGCTACTCGGCGCCTGATCCCACCAAGACCTGTTCCAATTAGCGATCATTTCGAAACGCTTACAGACCGCCGACTACTAACCCTTACCTGATTCCGACGCCGATTTATGTCCCCTGAAAGTATCAATGGTACTTTTCGCAGGCGAATTGTACGTTGACTTCAGACTTGCGGATACACTTGGTGGAACATGCTGAAATCGTAGCCGATGGTCAGCATCACCAGGGCCAACAAATGAAGCGATGCGGCTCAGCTGACTTCCGCTCTGAAATTCCAATGGAGGAATGAGAGGACTAGCTTCAGCGGATCGCTCATTCGCCGGTGGAGCTTCGATTCTAGGGTTGATTTCTGTAGAAGCTTCTGTGCCTTGCAGAAACATCAATTGCTGACTCTGTATCTTAAACAAGTGCTCCAGGTCGCGTTGGGCTTCTAGGTCCTGATTTGTCGTCTCTTGGGCTTCGTCTCCCCGACCTTGAGTGATGTTCTGGGTTTGTTCGATTCCCAGAGCTATTTCGACATCAGCTTCTGCATCTTCATGCAGGCCGTCATCTGCGACTTGCGACCAGGTTCCTGTTTCCCGTGGAGTGAAGGGATCACGGATCGCCTGCGTGGGAGTACCGGTTGAGGAACTACCTAAGCTCATTCGCCCATCCTCAGGGTCTTCCGAAAACCCTTTGTTGGTGCTATAAAGGTCGATCGGTGCTTGCAGCGGCTCGAGTTGTGTTGCGGTACTGGAATGACCTTCTGCCCTCAACATCCGCTGGAAAGCGGAAACTTTCTTTGTCCTGCATGCTTCATTCCAATTCAACAGAGCTTCCGATGACATTTTACACCGACTTTGAAGGGTCAAAGCCGCCAACTTGTGAATTTCTTCTTCTGTCAACACTCGATGCACCAGAACATAGTCGTGGTTCGCCTCGAAGGATTCGTTCGCCTGTGACAGTGCAGCTGGGTTGACGAGTGTTCGACTGATCTTTGTCCACCGAAACGGGGTGTGCGTGCTCTGAGCTGCAAAATCCTTCCATTCTGATGAGCTGAATTGGGCGCTGGAAATGTCGTGGTGGTCTTCCATATGTCGCATGATTGCATCGTACGTGTCTAGCCGATAACCACATTGAGGGATCAGGCAATTCCATACCACCGTTTGGTGAAGACGTGTTGTCTCATTAGTCACAGCTTGTGACTGTTGGGCGAGTAAATTATGAGGGTTTTGGTCTGCCAGTAATCCAGATCCATCTTGACCTGCCGCCGAGTGAAGGTCGATAGAGTCCGCGAGTTCAGTCTTGAGAGACAATTCAGTACTCTTGTGAGATGTGATCGGGGTCTGTTCTGGGCTACAAGCGGTGAGCTCTCAACAATACGCGACTAGAGATTGAGCAACGTACTCGTTGTGCGCTTGTGACTCTCCTGTTTCCGTTGAAGCTGCCTTGCTTTCAAGATCCTCAAGGCGCTTTTTCAACTTTTTGCGATGGTTGCGCTGCGCGATGCGATTTTGGATTCTTCCCCTCTCGGCCACGTCAGAGACATCTCTCCATTCTTCGTCACGACGCGTTCCTGTTGAGAGGGCTGGATCGTCCCCAGGCTCTATCGCAACATCGACAGATTGCCTTTCAAGAACGCGATCGATAGATAGCGACGTCTGTAACGGACTGTCCATCAGTATATTATGCTCCGGCTTTCATGAAAACCTCACGGTGGTTCAAGATGTCAAACTGGAATCTAATCAGCCTGAAGGTCGGGGGCCGTATGCGCCACCACCATGCAGGCGGGCGCGGGGCTGAGTCCACCACATGCGTGGTCTCGCGAAGCGCCTGCCCCAACTGCCACTCGTGTCCAAGTCAGCAACTCAAGACATGCAAAAAGCAATGCACTTACCACCGTCAAGCCTGATGCACATGCTGTCCATTCCCCTCCTATCGAACCTGCCACATGTTCGTTCTACTCCATAGTATTTCATACGACTACGAAGCTGGATCTGCCTCGGTCGATGCTCTTGTTCTCGCGAATGGACGACATGTAGGAAGCAAGAGCGGCAGGGGATGACGGCGGACAGAGAGATCGTTTGGTGCATAGAAGCTTCTGGTGGAGTAGAACATATATGGCAACGATGCGCAAGTTGTAAGCGGTGACAAAGGCATCGTATTTGGAGATACTCAACCCTACCAGGTACCAGCTGCGGAAACAGAGAGACCTGAGAGGATTCCTCTTGATCAAGTACCACCTTGTCCACTTCTTCGCTTCAGTACTTTACCACCGTTGTCTATCAAACTATGAAGGTCCTGACCACATTGGTATCAATGTCATGCAGCTCAAGAGGGAACTTGCAAGTGTCCGTGAAAATGCAAGACCTCGTTCCCTTGGGCACCTTCTTGTTGCTGGGCGGAGCAGGACAGCGGTGGCCATAGACGCACTTGTAGTCCGAGCAAGCGACCCCCATTGAACAAGGCGACATGCGCGCAACGAGACGGAGGGTGGCAATCTCGCTGCGGCTTGGCTGATATGTGTGCCTGTGGCTACACTGCATGTCGTAAGGGCATTCTTGGCGCAGAAAGTGGACGTTGCACAGCTTGAGCTTCTTCATACGGTCAACCTCAGCCTTGTCATAGTCCTTGATAGGTGGATCGATGCGCTGTCCGGCTCGATTGCGGGTAATGACCTTGTTCCGATCAGCCGGTTCGTATCTCGGTGATGTTAAAGCTGGGGGCGGAGGAGCAGCTGCCTTGGCCGCCCAGGTGTTAAAGACTGAAGCAGGCCTCAACGCAGCCACAAACCCGTCAGATGCGATCGTGGACGATGAAGGTGTTCGTGGCAAGGCCATGTTCGCGCTGGCTGGGATTGGACTGTCCAGGACTTGGGGTGGAGGCGCCGGAAATCGGCCAGGGAGGCCGGGGGCCATGTCAAAAACTTTCGAGGCTGCAGTTGGGGTGCTTATACCGGGTGGCTGGATCGCCCGAACAGGAGGAGCGGAATTCGCGCCAAATGCTACCAGCTTGGAGTCTCGGAAGAGACCCGGAAACTTTTTCGTACGGTACGGCAGTGGCAGTAACTCCTTCTCAAATGGTACACCTTCGAGCAAGATGACCTTGCTCACAATTTCCGGTTTGTCCGAACATTCCTCCAGAATCCGGGCGTATCCATCGTCATGTGAGCAACCGAACAGAAGTTTGCGGCAGTGATAATCCTGTGAGAAGATCTTGAAGTTCTCTGCCATCTGCGTCAGTGCACTCTCGCTCACCGAGGGGAAAGTGGCACTTACCGATGATCTTCTCGTCCGCGCGATCTTTCCCAGCACCGACGTCAATGAAATCAAACATAGTCTTTGCTCGAGTGAAGCCCCGCACAAAGTCTTCAAAGTCTTCGATCGATGCCATTGCGCCTGTCCTCACCAGCACGTCACCAATTCCTCGGACATTGGCGTAAATTCGACAAATGACACGGGAGGTGAGGGGGACATCTTTGGCTTCGTTCTTGATCCAATTGCGCACGGTGGTGTCAAGCTGGGATGCTGCGCGGCGACCTCCGGCTCCTCCATCACGAATGTTCTCGTTGTGGAACTGCGGTCGTTAGTACCGTGCGGGCGTGATGGGAAAAGTGGCTCTTACGATCATACCATCGCCGTCGATCAGCACCATAACAAAAGGGTTCTCAGACTGCAGCGATCAGCAACGTCGCCGTATTCACTGTAAGTAAATGGCGGCTTACAAGAGCACGCTGATACTGTTGCAAATACTCCTCATATACAGGCTTCTCGGTTTTCCATGCGGCTTCGCCCTGCACATCCTGCTGACTCTGTGAGGCTAGGGTCTGGTATTGCTGGCTCAGGTACTCGTAGCGGTTGAGCAACTCCTATTTCGGTCAGTTGTAAGTTCAAGCAAACCGGGTCACACTGACATTGATGAACTCCGACTTTTCCCTGTCGTTTCTCTGGAGCAGCTCATAGCGTTGATACAGTGTGGCATGCTCAAGGTCTGTGGTGCTCGGGCTGGCCAAGCTACTGGAAGCTGCCGCAGGGCTGCCGGTGTGGCCAAGGCCAGGTAGGTATGGAGCTGGCGCCATGGTCGGTGACTGCAAATAGGTGAAGGGTCCTGTTCCAGTCGAAAGAGCTTGGTTGGGAGTGTGGGTAGTGGATTGCTGGTAGTGAGAAGGCAGAAGTGTAGGAAAGCGCGGTACTTGTGTCACCTCACAAGAGCAGTTTCCAGAATCGAGGGACCCATGGATAGAAGACAGGAGACAGGAACCAAAAGCCGGGAGGTGGGCAAGCAACGTTCCAGAAACGGGGAGCAGAAAACGGTTATCTATAGAAGTGAATGTGAGCTCGCAATTTTTGTTAGTGGCCGTTCAAAGGGTCTGCCATTACGGTACGACCATGCAAGCACACACGAACGTTGCAATTCTGGCGGTGAGGCGTGTGGACAGCAAACGACCGGGCAGCTACCTGCACCGTGCCGCGGGCAATGATAACGCTCCTTGTCCATGTCCTGTAAACAAAAGACAGGATGCAGTTCATGGTGCACAAGACTGGCGGCGAGGAGTCGCGGGTTGGATTGCGCGCTAGAGCTGAGCGTTCATTGGCCTCGCCACAACTGTGGGGAAGCGTTCGCTTCCACTGACCGGGGAGATCCTGGCCATCGCCAAGGTGGGAAGCTGCGCTCTGACGTTCTTAGAAGCCACGTTCGAATTGCTGTGTTCCCCTCCACCCTCTTCTCTCTTGCGCATTCATCTCGTCGACTGTTTGTTGTATCATCATGGTTGCCTGGAAGCTCTCATCCCTGCTCCTGCTCTCGCTGAGGGCTCTCAATGCCTTTGCGCTCGAGGTACGTGCCCGCACGAGCTACGCGTGCATGACATCAATTGACTGACCCCCGCGTGCACAGGTTGAGGACGTCAAGGAAGTTCCCGAGGCCCAGACGCCGAACTTGAACGTCAAGATCTCGACTTCGTTCCCCCAAAGCGAGATCTTCGGCGTCAAGCTGATCAACGGCCACGCCACCGAGGCGCGTCTGTCCATCTCCAACAACGAGCCCAAGCCCATTGGCGTGAGCATTGTCGGCGGCTCGCTCCTCCAGGAGGCCAATGGCCAGTCCCAGGTCGTGCGCAATCTCACCGCGCAAAAATACTCGATTGAGATCCCCGCCGGCGCTGAGGAGACCGTTCCTTACACCTTCTCGACCGAGCTCCACCCCCAGGATCTCCGCCTCCAGCTCGTCGCCGTTCTGAGGAACTCCGAGAACGCCATCTTCACTGTCGCCGCCTACAACGAGACCGTCTCCATCGTTGAGAGGCCTACCAGCCTGTTCGACCCTCAGATGTAAGCTACCATGCGCCATGCGCGTCAGCTGACCATTCCGCAAATAACGACTGACTTAAATCCAGCATCTTCCTTTACCTCGTCCTCCTCGGCGCCTTCGTTGGAACCGTCTACTTCATCTACAACACCTGGATCACCACTTTCTTCCCCCAGAAGAAGGGCCGCGGCAAGGGTGGTGAGCGCGCCAAGAAGTCGTCCCAGGGCTCCAAGAAGGTCGACCCCTCTGAGCAGGTCGCTGTTGTCGGTGCCGATGGCCCGGCGGTCACCACGAGCGCCAAGTACGACGAGAGCTGGATCCCCGCTTCTCACTTGCAGCGCCCCGAGGCCAAGCGCGTCCGCAGCGGAACCCCCAAGGTCAAGCCTACAAGGGCTGCCTAAACAACGACACGAAGAAAGCATGCAAGCGCAGTATGGTCTGCCTAGCATACCTTGCTACGAGTGGAGAGAAGCCTGACGGGAAACCCCCGCGGTTGCGTGTGGGCTTCCGCACGGCAGGAGATCGTTGAATGCTTCAAAAAGGATGCGTTGTGCTTCCTCGCCCAAAAGGCCTGGTCGTGCATCATTTCACGAGCAACGACGTGATGTAGCAAAAAACGACAGCAATTTGGCTAGTCTTGTAAACTAGGATATCCATCAAAGAAATCGTTGGTTATCACACATGCGCCACTCATCCGTCACCTTCCCACTACAGTCTGCTGTTGTACACTAATCAACGACGCAGTCTCCTCACCCTAACCTACTCCCTCCTCCACGTCTCAAACTCCTCCCCCAAATGACCCTTCAACTTCGCAAACTTACTCTGATAATTCTCCCCACACCTCCAACACTTCATATCCCACTTCGGCCAATCCCCCGGCGTAAACCTCTCGCTCCCCTCTTCCAGCGGAAACTCCTCCAGGCCGACAAAGAAACTTGAGTTGAAACTCAAATAATGCTTCTTATGCTTCATACACTCGCTCTGCATGTCGCAGGATAGGATGTGGACGTGCATGTGGCTCATACTCGGGTGGGTGTGCACGCCGACTTTGATCTCGGAGAGCCAGTCGCGGCCGGGCGGGAGTAACGCGTCGCGCTGGGACGGCGGTGGGGGGTCGGAAGAAGATGACATCAGGGCGTCCAGGGCTTGCTGGTACGGTGAGTCTGAAGCGCTGTCGCGCCCGTACTTGCGGCGCAGTTCGGCGGCTGCGAGGTGTTTGAGGTGTGTAACGCGGTCTTTCACTTCGAGTAGGAAGGCAGGGTTGGTGGACAGAAGGTGCAGCGGGTGTTGGGTGTAGTATTCTTCCTTCCGGGGTATGAGTAGCAGGTGCACGCTGGACGGCTTAGTGAGATGTTAGTTATTGCCTTGGGTGAGAAAAGGTACCTGGCTTTGGGGAATTTGTCGCGAATGACTACGAAGTCGGAGTCGTATTCGACCACAAGACCTTCGGGGTTCTTTTCTGGGTGCGCGATGTACACACCCAGGCCCTCGCGGGCGTCGAAACCGCGTTTCACGGGCTGAGAGGCAGGCGATGGGGTGGGTTTGGGTTTCTTTGCCGCCATGAGCTCTGTGACTGAATCATTAGAGTTATTGTTGGCGTTGTGTGGGATCTTGTCGAACATACACGCGTTTGTTCGCTTCGATGTGGTGGACTTGGCTGGTGCATGGGGCTCTGATATTCCCTCAATTTCTTCGGTGAGGATTGGATCGTGGTGTTGCTCTGCTTTGCTCTTGCTTTTGCCCTGGCTGTTTGGAGCTTCTGCCATCCTGGAGTGGTGGAAGTGGTGACGGTCAACGAGCTGACTGACTGTAACAGCTTGGTGGCGGACTTCTTCAGTTTAAGCATTCAAGAATCCGTCTCATGCCTATTGCTCGACTCGTTTCATTGGATTAATACTACAAGTTCGGACTGGAGTGCTGAATCCCGCGATGACGTTGGTGTCGGGCAAGTCTAGCCGCGGCCAGGGTCCGTTAGCTCAGAATTTTAGATTCACTGGAACCGCCCCTCCACGTCTGACGAATGCGCAAAGATGGATACAATAACGAACGACCGTTCTCTTGGTGTGAGGAGCGTTTGTGGCGAGATTGCATCTTCTTCATCGACCGGCTGAGCCATCGTTGCGAGCGTGCGTCTACATATTCCATAGGACCTTTCAATCGCCTCATCACTCCACCTTATTTGGCCCACTCGTTGCCTATGGAGCTTGGAGATATTGTTACAGTGACATACTAGAGCTACCGCAATGCCGAAGAATGCGCACCCGCCCCGCGGTAAACCTGCGAAGAAGGCACCTCCGCCGGAGGAAGATACCAGCTTCATCGTATTTGGGGATGGCAAGCCAAAGAAGAAGAAGGCCGAGAGCTCCGGCGCTCAGGGTGACGACAAGGCCAAGGGAAAGGGCGCTGCTGGACAAGCCGAGGACGGGCCCAAGAAGCCTGATACGAGGACGCTGATCGCAGGCGCCTCGTGGACGGGCAAGCTGCCGGTGAATTTGTTCTCGGAGCACCTTCAGAAGCAGCAGTGGGGAAAGCCAGACTACAGGATAGTGAGACATCCTTGCTGTCGTATACGTGACAAATCGCTGACCTCGACAGCGCAAGGATGGCGAAAGGCATTTCGCATACGCCGTAGTCCTGTCCAAGAAGAACCCGAAGACGCAAGAGGTCACGACGCTGCCCCCGATCAAGATCCCCACCGAGCTCGAGGAGCCCGCTCACCAGCCGACCGCCGTCGAAGCGCGCAATTTCGCGGCCGCATACGCTCTCTTCCGCGTCGCAAGCGCCAAGAACATGCACATGATGCTGCCGCCTGTGTACAAGGACCTGTGGAAGGGCACATTTCAGGAGCTCAAGAAACGGGACGAGAAGGAGGGCAAGGGCTGGATGTACGAAGCAGACCCATTCTTCGGCTTCGCGGAGCGGGAGAAGGCGAAGGCTGCTGCTGCAAAAGAGCGCGAGAAGAAGCAGAAGCAGCGCGACGACGCCCAGAAGGCCCACAATCTCAAGCCCGGCATGTCCATGCCGAACGCTGAAGGCTCGTGGGTAGGACCCGCGAAGAACCTGATGAGAGGGTGGGAGCGTGTACCGAAGATCGAGCTCGGCAAGAGAACGAGGCAGCAGGTGGAGCGGCTGATCCGACGCGATGCACTCTGGAATCCCCATGGCATCCAGATGGACACAAAAACCAGGACCCGGCTCGTCGACGAAATCACAGATCTTGGCTTCCGCCGAAGCCACGTCGAAGAGGCTGCCGACATCTGCAAAGACCGAGAGGAAATCCTCGAATGGCTTTTGATCCACGTGCCTGAAGATGATCTGCCCTCGTGGAGTTTGCCCGAAGGCTACGTTGCGGGTGTCAGCATGGCGAGCTCTAATCTGAAGCGCGAGGGAGCCGTCAAGCGCCTTGCAGCAGCGGGTTACTCCACGGAACTTTGCGAAGAAGCCTATGACGGCCAGGGAGCAGACGAGAGGAGAGCCGCTGCATTGCTTCAAGCCCGCCTTGTGCGCCCAGATGACGATGACAAGGACATTGCGCAAGAGCTTGCAGACCTCACCGTTGCGGATGAAGCAGAAGAACCATCCGAGGACGATCCCTGGGAGACCGAAATGTCATCCTTGGAAGCCATCTACGACAAGCTCTTCACCCGACCATCCCCAGATATGTGTCGCGTCGAGCTCGACATCAAGCAGCAAGGGAAACGCCTCATCCTGCAGGCCAGGAAACCATTCGGGCCCTACCCTGCTGTTGTACCCATCGTCACCTTCGAGGCAGCTATTCCTGCGTACATCCGTCTGAGCATCATCCGACAGGCACTTCTGCATGCAGAGGAGAACTTCGTTGGCATGCCCATGATATACGACATTATAGATTGGGTGCAGCAGAATGCAGGCGAGATCTTCAAGAACCCTGGCCGACTAGCCGATGTCTCTTCTGGACTGGCTGCAGCGGACCACTCGGTCGAATCGCAAGCACAGACCAGAAAGAGGAAAGACAGAGGTCGCAGGCCGATTGACTGGAAGCCTGCGACACCCGCCAGTCAACAAGTCCTTGCTGAATGGCAAGCGAAGCAAGAGACGTCGGCACAACAGAAAATGATGAGTGCTCGACAGTCGCTTCCCGCTTGGAAGCTGAGAGATGACATTGTCCGAACGGTGAACAGGTGCAATGTTACGATCATTTCTGGCGAGACCGGATCCGGCAAATCAACACAATCTGTGCAATTCGTGTTAGATGACCTGATCCAGAGACAGCTTGGTGCTGTTGCGAACATCATTTGTACTCAGCCGCGCAGGATATCAGCTCTTGGTCTCGCCGATCGAGTGGCCGACGAGAGATGCGCTCGTGTCGGCGACGAAATTGGTTACACCATCCGTGGCGAGTCGAAGCAGAAGCCAGGCGTGACCAAGATTACGTTCGTTACCACCGGTGTTCTTCTGCGACGCCTTCAGACGTCCGGCGGAGGCGCTGATGATGTTGTTGCCGCTCTTGCGGACGTCAGTCACGTTGTGGTCGACGAGGTTCACGAGCGTAGTTTGGACACAGATTTCCTGCTTGTTCTACTTCGCCAAATACTGCGGACTCGGAAGGATCTCAGAGTCATTCTGATGAGCGCTACGCTCGATGCCGACGTTTTCGAGGCTTACTTCAAGGAGGTGGGCCCAGTGGGTCGCGTCGAGATTGCCGGTCGCACGCACCCAGTGACTGACTACTATGTCGATGATGTCGTGCATCTTACTGGTTTTAGAGGCTATGCTGCCGAAGACGATGATGCTCAAGATAAGTCTTTTTCCGCCAATCTTCGCAGCATTGGCTTTGGCATCAATTACGATCTGATCGCGGAGACCGTCCGCCATATCGATCGTCAGCTTGGGGACAAAGATGGCGGCATATTGATCTTTTTGCCCGGTACCATGGAAATCGACCGAACATTGCGAGCTTTGGAACACTTTTCAAACCTCCATGCACTCCCATTGCATGCTTCACTCCTGCCCGCCGAGCAGAAGCGGGTCTTCCCTCTGCCTCCACCTGGCAAGAGGAAGGTCATCGCGGCGACCAACGTTGCAGAAACGTCCATTACGATCGAGGACATCGTGGCAGTCATCGATACTGGCCGCGTCAAGGAAACGAGCTATGATCCGCAAAACAACATGGTCCGTCTTGCGGAAACATGGGCCTCGAGGGCAGCATGTAAGCAACGTCGTGGCCGTGCAGGTCGTGTGCGAGCTGGCGACTGCTACAAACTCTACACGCGCAACGCAGAGGCGAAGATGCTGGAGCGCCCTGATCCCGAAATAAGGCGCGTACCTCTGGAGCAGATGTGCCTCTCCATCAAAGCGATGGGAGTGAAGGATGTTTCCGGCTTCCTTGCCTCCGCCCTTACTCCGCCCGAAAGCACTGCTGTTGAAGGCGCGGTGAATCTACTTTCGCAGATGGGCGCTATAAGCGACAACGAGCTCACCGCGCTCGGCCGTCACATGTCTATGATCCCCGCCGACCTGCGTCTAAGCAAGCTTCTCGTTTATGGCGCAACATTCGGCTGTCTCGAGGCCGCTCTGACCATCGCGTCAGTACTAACAGCAAGAAGCCCCTTCATCTCGCCGCGCGAAAGAGACCAAGAAACTAGAAACGAATTCGACCGCCTCCGCGCCTCCTTCTCCTCAAACCAAGGCGACCTCCTCGTCGATCTGCGCGCTTACGAGCAATGGTCCGCCTTCCGCAACAAAGGCGTCTCGACCCGCGACCTCAAATTCTGGTGTCAAGACAACAAACTCAACCTGCAAACCATGTTCGACATCCAGTCCAACCGCAGTCAATACCTCTCCTCCCTCAAGGAGATCTCCTTCATCCCGCACTCCTACTCGTCCACCAGCCTCGGCACACAGGGCCCCTACAATGCCCAAAACGCCAACGACGCCCTCCTCCGCGCCCTCATCGCCGCCGCCTTCGCGCCCCAGATCGCCCGCATCCAACTCCCGGATAAGAAATTCGCCGCAGGAATCGCCGGCGCAGTGGAACTGGACCCCGAAGCCCGCGAGATCAAGTACTTCAACCAAGACAATGGGCGCGTGTTCGTGCACCCCAGCAGTACCCTGTTTTCCTCCCAGACCTTCCCCTCAAATGCCTCTTTCGTGGCGTACTTTAACAAGATGGCGACGAGTAAGGTGTTCATCAGGGATGTTACGCCGTTTAATGCGTTTAGTCTCTTGATGTTTGCGGGCAGAATCCAGGTGGATACGCTAGGCAGGGGCCTGGTGGTTGATGAGTGGATTCGCTTGAGGGGATGGGCGAGGATTGGCGTGCTGGTGTCACGGTTGAGGGGCATGTTGGATGGGGTGCTGGAGAAGATGGTTCGGGAGCCGGGGGTGGGGATGGGAGAGAGAGAGAGGGATGTTGTGAGGGTTGTAACGAGGTTGGTGGAGAGAGATGGGTTGGATGCGTAGTTGCGGGCGTGGCGGGTATGTTGGAGATGGGTGGGTACCAGTGTAAAAGTATTACACTGTAGACATATCAGCAACAGTGCCATATTGGCGTCCATTCAGCTCGCATCATCGTCATTACCCATCATCGAACAGCCACTGTTATTGTTGTTGTAGTCGCAACCGTCAAACCCACAAGTACATATGGACCGTAAAAATCTCACCTTCCGATCTAAACACACCTTCCCTCACCACGCCATCTTGCCACAACGAACCTCTCTAACCGCCGCTGGCTATAAGCCATACACCAGCAAAAAAGTCGACGTTGGCAGGATTCGAACCTACGCTCCCGAAGGAACAAGATTTCTAGTCTTGCGCGATAACCACTCCGCCACAACGCCAAAGGTTTGGAAAACGACTATCCAGACTAGGAGATGGTCGAATGCCCTCTGCCAGAATCGAACTAGCGATCTTATCATTTGCGACCAGGTCTGCGGTTTTGAGGACTGCAGTTGGATACTAGTGATACGCTTTACCACTAAGCCAAGAGGGCGGTTGCTGATTGGTTGATGAAGTCGCTTCCGCAGTATAACACTATAATGTTAATGTTCATAAGACCCCAACGCGGTTGACAACGCTAAAGTCCTGGCTTTGGTAGTATGCATGTTGAAATACGAGTCGTGGACACTATCGCTAAGCGACCAAGGATGGAAAATTACATCGACCGAATTAATGATCTCGGGATAGAGCATTGGGCCCACTTGTCGAACACCAACATTTCATGGCAGTTGGGAACGTCGGAAATGCGGAGTGCAATAGTTGCAAGAGTCGATCTCCACAGTGGTCAGTTTTTCGAGCTTGTACCGCGTGAATCACGTTCACGCGATACGAGGGCCTTGGAGGCTTGAGATGCTCGTATGGATGTATCGTTGCATCCTCTGATATAGGCAAAGAGTGAGGAAGAGGAGGTAATCAGTGGCTTTTCTGACATGGTTTGGGACTTGATAGTTCTTCTGTTGGCTATAATGCAATCGTATGCAGCTGTCCCGTTGCTAGTGCCTACCCTCATGCAGACTGCGCACATCGTCAATTCGGAATAGGTAGCCAGGAGGCATCCAGCACACTCACCTCGGCCCTCTGCGGCCGTGCTTTGCGATCAAGCTCCTTGACTCGCCGCACAGCCAGATATGCGGTCCCGATTCTCCATCCCCAAGACCGTGCTGATTTATAGCGTGCTCAATCTGGCGGGCTCTTGCACGATTCGAGCTCAGAGTCGTGATGCCCTCTGCCCAGCCGTAGAAGAATATCGAGGCGTTCAGCCGACTCATCTCACCCTGCAATTTGCGTGCTGCAGCGGGCAGCTGCTCAGCGAGAGTGTCGATCTGACTCGGCACGACCTTAATCGGTAGCGTGAAGCCGGCAGGGACTGGGTGATCGGACATGCCCGCCCACTCTGCGACGAGCTCCTCGGACGAGCAAGCCCGACAATCGCCTTGGGCAATGAGCAGTTGGCATCTCCGCTTCTCTTCGTCGGTTGCGAGCGTATCGACGATCAGGTTCATCTGGTTCGCTGCTTCCTGCGTGCAGACCATCGAGTGCGAACCGATGGCGGGATACAGGTGCGTCGGCAGAAGGTTCTCGCCTGCCTCTTCTTTGATCTGAGCTTGCACTTCGCTGGGGTACCAGTCGAGGATGGGGCATGGCTTGTGGGAGATGTCAGAGACCAGGGCGAGGAGGACAGTGCAGTCAATGTTCAGTGTGTCGGAGAGCGCACGGGTCCTGTCCACCAGCAGATCATCCAGAACGGCCTGTAGGGGCTGCGCGGGTGGTATGTCCTCAGCGCACTCCACAATCGCACCAGTAGCCCGGATCTTCGCTATGATGGTGTCCACCTCTTTCATTTTCCCGGAAACGATACGTGTGAGCACGAAGCGCACCTTTGGCGGTCGCCCTCGCACTGGGTTTGCTTGCGCAGCCCGTGCAAGCTCGCGAGCGTTTCGGACGACGTCAACCTGGTCCTCGTCATCTTCATCCTGCCAATCAGTTGATCGCGTGGAGGTATTCGGCATATCGTCGTCGTCTGAGTCAGAGTCATTAACCCAGCCCAGCTTTGCGAGGTCGAATATGATCCGCTTCTCGGATACGGTCGACACGCGTATCCACTCTCTACCCTCATCCGCGACTATATCAACGAGAGCTGCAGTCTTGCCCTTGCCCACGCCTCCTTTCCCAAGGCTCAGACCTTTGAGCGCGCGTGGTGGCGCTTTGTGTCGATCCCAGAAGTAGTACTTGCGGAACGCTTGTAGCCCACGCGATCGCTTGGCAGCGCCCCAGAGAGCCTCGTAGTACGTCAAATTCGAGGACACGATAAAGTGACGGACCTTCTCCTCGGTTTTACCGGAGTTTACGATCTTCTTGAGAAACGCGAGCTCGTTTTTGAAGTCATTGCGTAGATTTCGGTACTCGACAGGGTGCTGCACTCTGGTGACCTTCTGCCGCTCGATGACTGCTTCGACATACTGGCCAACCTCCTCATATAGGGTGGTGCATCGATCAATAAGGTTTTGAACAGTAGCGTCGAGGTCTTCTTTGTGGCTGCTTGTGCTCGTCGCTGAATGCTCTAGGTCCAAGCTGCTAAAATCTGACGATACTGACTCGGTCATGATGACTATATGATTGATAGTGGCGGGGAGTCCCCAGAGAGTACTCTTTTCGTACGGACGGAGGTACGATTCGCGGCGTGGAAGGACGTGTGACTTCAGGGTTCGAACCAAATCTACGCCATTGAGGGCCTCCAGGGTCCGGTGAGAAGTATGAAAGGCGAGCTGAAGTTGAGAAGCGCGCACGTATCGCTCAAGGAAATTTGTTATTGTAAGGAAAGTGACTGTTCTGTGCAAGAGCCATTAGGTCGAGTCACACTAGTTTGGAAGGTTCGATGTCGTTCTTTCTGCAACTGTAGTCGACTGCTGCCTCAGGTACAGTGGACCAGAGCTCTTGCGCCGAATCTGCTACACGTGCACAACAATGCAAATTGCAGGTCATTGAACTTTCGCAAGTGTCGCGTGCCTGGAGGTCTCCAGATCACCTCCGTCTTGGCGGCAACTTTTGGCGGGGTTGGTCGCCGCGCTCACCCACAACTCCCAGCACCGGAGCTCCTCACACCCCACACTACACAATGCCATACCTCAAGAGCAGTACCGAATGGTACGAGCAGTCCTCGCTGCTGCTGAAGGCCCGCCCAACAAGCGTAAGCTCTCAATTGCTGTCGTGTGCATTCCCCTTGCTAACTCAGCCAACAGACACGCATCACATCCAAATACACGGTGCTGAAGCCCTCGGCCTCAAAGATCAAGAAACGCGAAAAGTACCTCGCCAAGCAGACAGCAAAGCCCGCAGACACATCGCGCACATCGTCGCCGCCGCCTCAATCGAATCCCACCGAGGTCACAGCGACCTTCGTGCTGAAGACATACGACCCCGTATCAGGCACATGCTTGCAATATGAGACGACAAAAGGCGCCGAAGTAGGGCGGCTGGTCAACAGTTTGGGGAGATTAGGAAGGGAAATGGCGGCGTTGCCGGAGGCTATTGACGATCTGAGCGCACCGCAGGATGCGGGTGTTGCGACACCGGGCGTGGACGAGGCGGGTGATGTTAAGATGGGCGGTGTGCCCGTGCCGGCGGCGGCAGGGACGGGCGGTGGGAAGAAGAAGAAGAAGGGCAAGAAATGAGCGGTAGACAAGAGGAAGGAATAACATCATCTGAAGGTCTGGTGTCGCGGAAGAGCACTTTGCGGGCCATATAGCCTGACGAGAGGTTCACGTGAGGAACAGAGGTGGAGCAGAATTGGAGAACATTACCGCTAGACGCACCTCACAACCTATGATCTTAGCACGGCGCAGGTGGGTGAAGATACCCTGGGTCATTGGAACCGAAAAGCTTAGGATAACACCCAATATTCTATCGCAGTGTTTCTACGTGACTGTCCATGTACATCTGTAATCTCCTCTCTGACCATTTGGTGCAGCTAGGATGACAAGGACATCGCTGCATCAAAACAATGCCCAGTACCAGAGCATGGAAGCTAGAAGTTGCAGCTGTGGAGCCCAGTATACTCGACAGTCTGAAGAAGTGTCAACATGAGAACATCTTGACCATGGCACAGTTAGTCGGCAAGTAGACTTGTCAAGGTGCAGACGCATGGACCTCGAACAGCAGGTCGGGCCCGAGATTGAGCATCGAAACATTGTCGGCGAGCCTTTCCACAGCCATCGGGACATCGTCTCCGCTCCTGTCACTTCTTGGAAACACGACCGTTAAACGTTCGCACGTGAGCTCTCTCGGACCGGGGGCAGACAAATCAGCGATCTTGTACCTCAAGCGGTCCGAGATCCACCCAATTGACGACTGCAGCTCGCGCCAGCTACGCACGCGGTTCAGAACATGAACTTTTGTTTCCTCCACTACTTACCCAGTATTCCGCGGGCCGCCTCCTCAACACAAGTATTGCCTGCTATTGCCTCCATACGGGTGAAGCTCCGGAAGTACAAGCACTGAACCTTGCACAAAGCGCATGTCGACTCCGCTATGTAACCTGTTTGGTGACCTTGCTGCAGTAATGCCAAGACATGTACATCCGCCTCCATGACGACCGGAATTGCGGGGAGCAAGGCTTGGTGCCTCGCGAGGAGCTTCTAACGTCTTGGTATCCATGATCACCCGTGTATGTCGGACCGCATCATCCCACAGAACTAGCATGACAAGTATAAATTGTACTACGTCCTCGTCGATCATGGAGATCTCACACCTTTGAGCTGCGATTGAGCATCATCAAGATGCTCGGCAAAGGTCTCATTCTCCTTGGGTCAGCCCTGCCTTCTCTGGCGACCTCGTTGGCTAAGAGACAATCTGAGGGCGCTTCGCTTGACAGCTGCCCTGGATACACCGCGAGCAACGTGCAAGATGATGGTGGTAGAGTTACTGCCGACCTTGCACTCGCCGGTCCCGCCTGCAATGTCTACGGCAACGACTTGACTGATCTCAAGCTGGAGGTCGAATACCAAACTGGTATGTTTGTTATTAGAACATCGTGGTCTCGCTGACAGCCTTTATAGAAAACAGACTGCACGTCAAGATCTACGATGCCGCGGAGCAAGTCTTCCAGATTCAGGAGTCTGTCTGGCCTCGACCTGAAAGCGACGATGGCTTTGACCCTGCAGACTCTGCACTCGTCTTTTCTCACACAGACAATCCATTCTCCTTCGCCATCACTCGAAGGGATACGAATGAGACCCTCTTCGATACGTCGGCAGCAAGCCTTGTTTTCGAGTCTCAGTACCTTCGTCTTAGAACGAGCCTGCCTGAGTCTCCGAATCTGTACGGTCTGGGAGAGTCTACCGATGATTTCCATCTAAACACCACAAACTACACTCGCACGGTAAGCTGTGACTGCTATTTCTTCAGAAATGAATGCAGTAGACTAATTTTGAGTAGCTGTGGAACCGTGATGCTTACGGTACTCCGCCAGGAACTAACCTGTATGGAGCTCACCCCATTTACTTCGACCACCGCGGTGAGAATGGCACTCACGGTGTCTTCCTCGCCAGCTCTCAGGGTATGGACATCAAAATCGACAACACCAATGGACAATTTCTCGAGTACAACACCCTTGGAGGTATCATCGACATGTACTTCCTAGCCGGTCCTTCGCCTAAGGAGGTCGCTGTTCAGTACTCTGCATTGAGTGGAACCCCTGCCATGATGCCTTACTGGGGTTTCGGGTTCCATCAGTGCAAGTACGGATACCGCGATGTGTGGGAGGTCGCTGAAGTTGTCGCCAACTACACGCAAGCAAACATCCCATTGGAGGTCATGTGGACCGATATCGACTACATGGAGCTTCGACGCCTTTTCACGCTGGATCCGGAACGCTACCCGTTGGAGCTGGTTCGCGATATGGTCTCCTATCTCCACGAGCGTCAGCAGCACTACATACTCATGGTCAACTCTGCTGTCTGGGCAGGTGATAATGATGTGTATAATGAAGGTGTCGAGCAAAACGTCTGGCAGGTTCGGGAGAACGGCAGCGAGTATCAAGGAGCTGTGTGGCCTGGTCCAACCGTTTTCCCCGATTGGTTCCACCCTAACACTCAGAACTACTGGAACAGCCAGTTCCAGCAGTTCTTCGACCCCGCTACCGGTGTTGACATCGACGGTCTTTGGAATGACATGAATGAGGTAAGACATCTCGCTGGCGATACATGGCCTTTCTTGTGCTAATACGGACAGCCTGCCAACTTTTGCCCTTACCCTTGCTCAGACCCAGTGGCATACTCCGAAGAGTCCAAGAACCCTCCAGAGCCACCACCAGTCCGTCCTGGTGGTCCCGGTCGCGTGATTCCTGGCTTCCCTGCCAGTCTGCAGCCTGGTGCCAGCACTAATGCTACCAAACGTTCGTACCAGTCCCGAGAGTTCAATAAGAAACTGTCGATGCCTAAGCGCTCTTTGACTGGTCGTCAGTCCAACCAGACTACACCGCGTCTTGGTTTGCCTGGCCGCGATCTCATCAACCCTGGCTACGAGATTCAGAACGCTGCCGGATCTATCAGCAACAAGACCATGGACACTGATATCCGCAACTACGATGGCTCTTACCACTACGATACCCACAGCTTTTGGGGCTCGCTCATGTCCATTACCTCGAGGGAGTCTATGTTGCAGCGTCGCCCTGAGCGCCGTCCTTTCCTGATCACTCGCTCTACAGTAAGTTCACTATCCATCGGAAATGTTCTTCACTAACATGCAATCAGTTCGTCGGTCTCGGCAAGTACGTAGGCAAGTGGCTCGGCGACAACGTCAGCACCTGGGAGCAGTACCGCTTCAGCATCGCCGGCATCCTAAACTTCGCTTCCATCTATCAGATCCCCATGGTCGGACCCGACATCTGCGGCTTCGCGGGTAACACCACAGAGACGCTGTGCGCGCGCTGGGCCACGCTCGGCGCCTTCTACCCCTTCATGCGCAACCACGCAGGCGACACGTCCATCTTCCAAGAATTCTACCGCTGGCCGCTAACACAGGCCGCCGCCCGCAACGCCCTCGACGTCCGCTACCGCCTCCTGGACTACATCTACACCGCGTTCCACCGCCAATCCACCACGGGCGTACCTTTGCTGAACCCGCTGTTCTTCCACTACCCCTCCGACCCGGCGACCTTCGCCATCGAGCACCAATTCTTCTACGGCGACGACATCCTCGTATCGCCCGTGTTGGAAGAAAACAGCACAAGCGTCAGCATTTACCTGCCGCGCGGCGTGTTCTACGACTGGTGGACGCTCGCGCGCATCGAAGGGACAGGATCCTGGCTCAACCTGACAGACGTGGGCTTCGACAGCATCCCGCTGCACATCCGGGGCGGCGCAATTCTGCCCCTGCGCGCGAGCAGCGCAAACACAACCACCGAGCTGCGCAAGCAGGACTTCGTGCTCTGGATTGCGCCGAATGCGACGAACCAGGCTTCTGGCACCTTGTACCTCGATGACGGGGACAGCATTGAGCAGGACGGCGTGAGCGAGATTGTGTTCGAGTATGATAATGGCGTGTTCAGTATGAGCGGCGACTTTGGATACGAGACGGATCTTCAGGTCAAGAATATTACGCTGCTCGGTGCCGGGGGGCAGCAGACGCTGCAGGGCCCTGTGCCGCTGACGTGCGAGTATAGTGTGAGTTTCAATGGCACAAGTGGGAATTATACTGGTGGAGGATGGTTGGCTCTGTAGATTGGTGGTGTAGATTGGTGGTGTAGGAAGTTGGTGATAAGGCGATGCATCGAGTATAGCGATGACCAGCGCCATCATATACGATCTTCCTTTATCATTGGACTGACTTTCGTGCTGTGTGTTTACCGAGCTAATGTACCCCTTTCAGCACCCTTTATTATTTTTAAGCTTTCTCATTCGGCAAGCATACACTCCTCATCCCCCATATCGTCTTCCTCTCCTTTGCCGCTGATGATTTTCCAGTCCTTCTCTTCGATCCTGACCCCCAGCTTCCTTGGCGCGGCGCAAACAGTCCTCCATCTGAGACGATGCCTTCTCGGACATGCTGGTCTCTGGAGCATCCGTGACGGTCGGTGAGTCTTGCAGTTTCTTTGGCTGTGGTTGTTTGCGGAGGCGTGCCGATGGCATGTTATCGATTGAGTGTTGCGGTTGAGTGGCCGAGGTCTGGTGGGAATTGGTTGACTGAGAGTTGTGGAGGAAATAGCTGGAGTGTGGCGTGGAAGTGTCGATTTGTCTGAGGCGTTGTGCGGAAGTGAATGGAGGTTTTGGCCGCGGGGAAGGGAGTGATGCAGCACTGAGATACTTTGCTTTCGGTGTGAAGAAGAGTACTCCTTGGCTCGACCATCTCGATGCGTACCTGTCGAAGTACTCGATTGTGCGGTTGTCGGATCCCAGGATAGCTGCTTGACTTTGGAGTTATAAAAGGGCCTTGTACCATTTATGGATGCTACGACGGACATATCTCTGTACATTCAAGAGCCGATATGTATTATCAGTACTTTTAGCTTAAATCCGCCTCCCCAGTCGCCCATACTCGTCTCACCCATATATACACGGTATCGTACACATCCACCGCTCAGCTCGTCGTACTTCTTCAGCTTGCAGCCTTCTGCCGCTCCATCGCCTGCTTACGCTTCGCCGCACGCATCTTCTTCATAATACGATCCTCCCTAGCCTGATCATACCCCTGCGCACCACCGGCTAGTCACGCCTGCCTGGCAACCTTCCTCCGTTGCCTCATCATATGCGTAAACAACACATAACTACCCGGCACATAGACCGCCAAGATCGCCCACAGCGCAAAAGGAATCCTCTCATCAACACCCCTCGCAGCCGGAATCGCGCTGTACACGAGCCAGCACTCGCTCGCGATGCCGAGCGGGTACAAGATGGTGAAGGTGTTGTAGCGCAAAAACGAGAGGAGGGAGGGCACGCCCAGGCCGCTGAGGGTGAAGACGAAGTAGCTGTAGCGCACGACTTCGGTGAAGGACCAGGCGAGCAGCATCGTGCTGTAGGCGGGCGAGTGCTGGGTAGTGCCGGGGAAGGGGTACGCGATGCCCCAGACAAGGAGGAAGCGGGAGGCTACTTGCATGAGGGTGGTGAAGAGGGGGGCGCGAACGATGCCTGAGTTGAGTTAGTCATGTTGGTGGATTTGGAGGGCATGAGAAGCCATCTGTGGTTGCGCTGGAGCGACGAATTGAGCGGTAGCGTGCCAGAGGACACCAGAAAAAAGACAACATACCAAGCAGACTATGCAACACCTCCAGCCCCGCCAAGCTCTGCACCATCCTCGTATACCCATCCAGCTCTGCAAACACCTTTCCACTAGCCAACCCAGCCGCTACACTTTGCGCCTCACTGCGACCGAAGAAGCTACCCGCTTTCCTAGCAGTCTGAATCTCACTTGCGCCAATCGTCACCGTCTTGTACAGCACGCCGGCCCATAGCGCAGCAGACACCGCGTTGTAGGCAAGCAGGTACGTGGTCTTGATAGGTGAGGATGCGCGGGGTTTTGAGGGGCGCTGGTCCCGAGGTGAGGGGGTGGGGGGTTGTTTGGGAGGCATTGTGGTGAAACCTGCAGAGACGATCGAGGGTTGTGATGCTGTTGGTTACAGCTGGGATGCCTGAGGTTAGAGAGAGATTTGTTGATTTGTTGATGGCCGAGGCTCCCTGAGCGTACGAATCAAGGCAGCTTTAGCCGAGCTGTTAAGACCGGTAGATCCGCATCTTCAAAACAGACTAGGCGGCAAGTGGTCATTCAAGAACTCCAAGGGACCGGACTAGGCGAAGTACCAGTGTGCCAGTATATACACATACATATCTAACAGATCACTAACCGTCCGCCAATGGACGTGCCTAACCCATGCTCCTCCTGAAAAACAGACACCCGTATACGCCTCCCTATGCTAAGCTAGCCATGTCTCGCCAGAAAGGACCTGGCAAAACACCATGCTATGCAAAATGCAACAAACGCCAAAAGCCAGGTGGTATATATGATATAGGAGATTCGTTAGTATGGGGAAAGGCAAAGAGTTTTGTAGTCTACAGCATGAAGACCTGGAACATGGCCTTCGAGCTGGAGACCTTCTTGCCGCAGCCTTCGACGACGCATTCCTTGAAGGGCCGGGTCTTGGGCGGGGCTTGTTTCTCCTTGCCCTTTGCAGATTTCTTGACAGAGCGGTTTGCTGCGCATTCGCCGCAGTATATCTGGTAGATGTGTTAGCCGTACGTCTTTGAGACATTGGTGGGTATGGAACTTACGTGACCGCACTGCTTGGCGATCCAGACCTGCTTCTTGACATCATCGTCACCTTTGCAAAGCTCGCTATCGCAGTTCGGGCAGACCAGCACTTCATCTTCTTCTGGACTCCTTGTAAAGCCCTCGGGTGGCGGTAGAGGTGCTTCGTAGGTTGGTGGCGGTGGCTCTTCTCGTGGCCCGCCATACCCTAGGTCGAAGCCAACCATGCCAAAGTTCAAGTTTGGTGCCACGAACAGCCCTCCACCTCCTCCGCCTGCGACTCCCATACGAATATGGCCAGCGCGGCGCAGTCGAGGTGGAGGCTGTGGACCGCCACGCTGCATGTTCTGAGCGAGATGACCAATGTGGGCGTTGACCTGGTCGATCTGGCCTCGTAGGTGGGCGAAGGTATGGCGGTGGCCACCTGCACGGTTCAGCTCTTCTACGATCAGATCGAGCTCTGCGTGTTGTGCTGCAGCCCTTCGTGCCATTCTCTCAACTTCCGTCAATGGTCGCTCTTGAACAAATTGTACGTCATCACCGTCGGAGTCGTTGCGGCGAGGTGGAGGTATTGCGCGGTTGGGAGGGTCCAGACGTCGTTGTGATACAAACTGGACTTCTGGCGACGAAGGCTCCACAACGACTGGTTCATCGTCAACCGTCCATGCTTCATCTCCATTGTCAAGGTTGATGATACCTGCCATTCCTCGAGGCAGTCGCGGCGCATCATTATTCGATTGGCGTCCAACTGCTGGTGGGCGCGATCGCGGTCGATTCTGAGCGTGCGCTTGTCGGGCGTTCCGTGGGTCCCAGTTGTAGAATGGTGGTGCGTCGTCCTCCTCCGTTAAGTCAACCACATCCTCGGAGTTGCGCTGCTCTCGCTCCACCTGAGCGTTGTATGCCGCGATATCGTCTCCATCTTCGTCTGCGTCATCGTCCACGAGAATGAGGTCGTCGTCCTCGCCATCGCTAATCTCAACCATGTGTCTCTCTTCAGCCCTACCCGCCCCTTCAGCTCTGCTCTGCCAGCCCACAGGCCTCCTCATATCAAACCCGTCGCCCTCAAACCGCAGCACATTTTCCTGTTCCATGTTCTGAATGGGCTGTTCTAAATGTGGGAAGTGCTCTGTTCTTCGATTCGCGGGGCCTGCTGACGGCGTGCGGTTGCTTGCTCGTACTGGGGGCTCTCGTGAGGCGGAGTTTCGGGCTCGCATAGCAGCGGCATCAGGCGTGCGTGCTCGGTGCCCCGCGAGGTAGTAATTCGGGCGTGAGGGTGACCCGCGGCGGTTCGTGTGTGAGGCCTCTTGCGGGCGTGGTACCGAATGTTCGCGGGGAACTCCAAGGCGAGCGAACGGCGCGAGGTTCTCAAAACTCCAGGCAGGCCCAGCGTTGTCCTCCATCATGTCATGCGAGCGCTGCGAGTCTTCGTCAGCCCATATTCGTTGCGTGCATTGCCGCCCGCTCCACTTGGTTACACACCTTCTGTCTGTGCTCATACCCGAAGGGCAGCTGGTTATCCATAGCCGTTGACGCTCCGGTGCAGCAGGTCGATAGCGTTGTAACGATGGCTAGGCAGAAGCGTTGTGGGATGTGCCGAGCCTGCAGAGCGTCAGAGCGTCTGGTGGTGAAGTGAACTTGGAGGTGAGGTCAGACGTCAATGGAGGTGCGATCCATGCAACTCGGCAAACCGAACGCCACCTCTTCACGCTCACCTGTGCTCGCAACCAAAGCACGGAACGCCGGTTCTCTACACTACAAAACATCTTCCTTACTTTTCTATGTGCTTCTTTGTGATTATTAACTTACACAGCGGGAGCTGCAGCCCTTGTCTCTCAGTTCCTGTTCATAAAGTCGTGATGACCCAAGTGAGGTATTCCAAGGATGTGTCGCCCAACTATGCTCCTGTGCCCTCAAAACCCCCAGCAATAAGGCTCGCTGAAGGCTCACCCTGGACGTACTCAGAGGCGTTAGTACTCTTGACATGATGCTCTACTCTGGAGAGAAAATTCCTTTAATTCTCTGTTCCTGTTGCAAATTCTAGTTCTCGCGTTATCAGGTCTGGGGGTCGGGAAGGACTCCAGGCTGGTGCCGGCTTCCTCGTAAGTACGAAAGCTATGCTCATACGGGCCAACTGTGTCACATTGCTCCAGGCGCCGCCGCACCTCCTAAGAACCTATCTGAAAAACTGCGCCAACTCTGGTGCAGCCATTCCGCACTTTTGAGTGTTGTGCCATCCAAGACCAATCTTACATCATCTCCTCCAATGCTTCCCCAATCGCTGCGCTTCTCCTGGTCTGCGCACATTGTTTCCTGGGTCTTCTCTGTGTACAGTGCTATGATTGTCTTTCATGCAGAGCTCAGAATGCTCAGGCCACCCTCTGATGTTAATGCGACTAAGCTTCCAGCATTCGCGCCCCAAGCAACGTCCTTCGCAGGTACTGCCTTTCGTACGGGTTCAGACCAGCTCTTTGATGCTTTGGTGTATTGCTGAATGGAGATGCTGCCCGAGCCTGCGGCCGCCAGGAACTGACCGGTGTAATCCCACTTGACGTTCTCAACAGGGCTGCCGGCATCGAGCACCTTGATGACGCTCTGCTTCCTGATGTCCCAGATAGAGACCTGGGCCGATCCCTTCTGGGCGACTGCGAACCAAGTGCCGTTCTCAGAGAAGGAGATGGCGGCAACAGGTGAGCCGCTTTCGAGTTCAGCCATAGAGGCGCCGGTCTTGACGTCGAAGATGCGAATTTTGCCGTCCGAGCTGCCGACGAAGAAGAGGAGACCGTCGACGTGGAACGAGGACGCGGTGATGTCAGCTTCGGTGTAGATCTGAGAAACGGTCTTGAAGGTCGTGAGGTCGTAGTATGCGACGCGCTTGTCTGCAGCTCCGGAAGCCAGGATGGCGCCACTGGGGTGAAGAGAAAGTGATGTAACGGCGCCGGCGTGCGAGCCGAGCTGCGCGATCTCGTTCCCATTCTCGAAGATCTTCACTGTGCCGGCAGCAGTCGCAACAACTGCACGCGAACCCCACCATGTTGTGGCCGTGACGGGGCTGCCTGCCTTGAGCACCTGCACGACCTTCTGCTGTGAGGTTGAGTATACGCCTGCAACACCATCTGCACCGCCGAACAGTGCCAGATCGCCTGTCTCGTCGACAGACACGACGCTGCTTCCAGGGTACAGAGGCTCGCTCGAAGAGGTGACATCGAATGCGGAAATCTCCTCGCCGGTGGCCCAGCCCTCGGGGATGGGTCGCTTTCGGCGCGTCGCAAAGAGCCTGTGTTATGTCAGCAGAAAGCCTTGATCTCTGTGGAAGTGCACGCACTGTTGTTGTGTCTCTTCAACCTTGGCGACAAGCTCCTCAGGCAGCGCCTGGCCGTCGACCTGCATAGCATCGCCATTGCTGCCGCCGCTGATGGTGACGTTCGAGAGCGCCTCTCGTGCCTCGTCTCTCTCCTTCTGCAGGCGTGCAACTACGCGTGTCGCCGCCTCGATCTGGTAGAGCGCTGTGCTCAGCTCCTGTCGTGTCTGCGCTAGGTGCTGCTTGAGGGTGTGTGTCTCGAGCACGATGGCGTCCCACTCGTTCTGGAAGGCGCTGAGAAGCGCAGGGATGGATGTGAGGTTCGGCGGCCGGGGGCTGACGACTTGCGGCGACTTGAGCTCGATCAGATCCTCGACCGAGAGGTCTTCGCCGGTGACAGGGTCGGTGTGGTTTTCGGCGATGTGCGCCTCAATCAGTCGCTTCTCGAAGACATTGCCGCTCTTGCGCGACGCGACGGGCTCCCGTGGAGCTTCTCCGGATATGGCGCAAAGCATTGTGGTAGGTTTGCAGAGGTTGGCGCAAGCAGTGACGCCCCGAGGACCTCCAGGGTTGGAGTTGGTCGCGATTTCTGAAGACAAAACGCGCTAGCGCCCGAAATGGAAAGCGCCATCTCTCTCGAAGTGAGGTCACCTCTCAAGTCCGCACGGCCACACAGCCAGTTGTAGTCGTTAGAAGACTTATCAGTCAGTAAAACCAGTCAGGAAACCCCTTGGACACCTCCGTTGTTTCTGGAAATCTGGTTGTTATATTCGGTTTTTGCGACGACATGAGACGTCACATAGACTGTCAAACATCACTACCTCAAGAAAAGACTCTCACTACCAAACATCAACATGAACGTCTTTCGTTTCCTTCCCTGGTCACTAGAGCTCCCACTCCTTCTCCGGTCCCTTCTGCGCATTCTTCTCCCCGACATCCATAGCAACAAGAAACCTACTTACACAGTTATACGCCGCAACCGTGCTGGTAATCTCCACGACTTCTCGGTCACTGAAATGCCTCTTCAGGGATTCAAACACCGCATCCGGCACGCTAACATCCAGCGTCATCGCATCCGTGAACGCGAGCACAGCGGCGTGCGCAGCGTCCTGGATTCCTGGCCCCACCGTGCGCGGTGAAGAATGCAGAACAGCATCGACATGTGAAGATGTAATACCCGGAGCAGCACGAAGAATAGGGCTATGCGATTCCCATTCGTACCATGCCTTGTTCAAGACTGCGACTCGGGCGATAGCAGTCTCGCGGATTGATGTTGGTAATGAGGTTCTGGTGCGGATTGCGCCGAGGAAGGAGTTCCTGAACTGTAGTCAGAAAGGATACATAAAGTATGGCCCGTATGCATAGGGCTCTTTGTGTGGTCCACAAAGCTTGGGTAATCCAAGGAACTTGAGAAGTTGGTGTCGATGCTCTAGGAATTCCTTCGAGGAGGGACCAATGACAGGAAATGATTGCGAAATCTTGACTGACCATCCATCAGCAACAGGGGGCGAATGAAGCAGCGTCCGATCAAGTGCAATCAAGCCCTTCTCTCCTCGACGTTGTTTGACACGTTCGAGTACGGCCTTGTCCGCTTCTGAAGTGAGGTCTTCTTCTTTGACGTATGAGAGACGCATGTTGGCGTAATTTGTCAGTACTGTTGCAGGTTTCGAGTTCAAAACACGAGAGCGTTGTTATGTGATGCGTGAATCGTGACTCCCGAGGTATACAGCGACTCCACGAATGTCGCGGTCCGCGTGGTGACGGAAACTCCGTCCGCATGCACCCCACACTTGCATTCAACCAATCAACATCGCCTCGCTAAAGCTTTCACCCCAAAGTGTCGAAACTTCACGCGGCGTTCTCTCCGCTCAACCAGTCAAATCGCGAATTATAATGCCAGCGCCACAGAAGTCCAGGGTCACCGGCATCAGGAACGCCAAAGGGAAGCAGGGCAAGTCAAGATCTGTTAAAGAGCAGCAACCCAAAGTTGTGGAAGAGAAAAGCTTTGAAACGAGAATCCCACCGGAAACACAACAGCTCGTTCTCAACATCTTCAGAAATTCGTTCAGTGACAGATTGGAAACCGACATCCAGCCGCTTCTCCAGGAGGTCAAGGGTCACCTGTTCGACCGCAATTTCAAGGATGCATTTGGGAGAGAGGACTATCTCGAGGCATATGCGGCACGATGGAGTCCAAGTCGAGCGTTGGGATATCTAGGAGTACTGTGGCGCATGAGAGAATCACTGGATCTTGTACAACCCCAAGACGACTCGACATCAGAGTCTGCAGAGTTGTCAAGCAAAAGCTGGAAAGTTGTCTGTCTTGGCGGCGGCGCGGGAGCTGAGATCGGAACTCTTGGCGGACTGCACAAGCTGCTCTCGGACGCTCACGAAGAGCAGGGAGACGCCCAGCCAAAAGACGTGCATGTCGTTGCTATCGACAGCGCAGCCTGGGGTAATGTTGTCGACCAGCTCACGCAACACATCACAACCCCACCTCCACTTTCCAAATACGCGTCCGCCGCTGTCAAGGCAGCAAATCGGCCACTTGCGGACCCGAGTGCATTCAAGACCACTTTTCACCAACACGATGTTCTGAACATGGATCCTGCAACCCTCGCTACCGCCCTTGAAGGCGCGAACCTCGTCACGCTGATGTTCACGCTCAACGAACTGTACTCCGCTTCCATTTCGCTAACCCAGCAATTCCTTCTCCGGATGACGGAAAGCCTTGCTCCAGGGGCAATGTTGCTCGTCGTCGACAGCCCTGGAAGCTACTCAACTGTCAGCTTGAACGGCGCCGACAAGAACTACCCGATGCAGTGGCTGCTGGATCATACGTTGCTGGCGGATACATCGGGCGGCAAGGCGAAAGAAGAGGTTAGGAGTTGGGAGAAGGTGCAGGAGGATGATTCGAGGTGGTTCAGGCTGGATGATCGGTTGGAGTATCCGATCGAGTTGGAGAATATGCGGATGCAGTTGCATCTGTACCGCAGACTTTGAACGTCTGGCAGGAGTAGACACGCAAATTGTTATTGAGGTGTATGCGCACCGTGTGCCTGGGCCGCGTCGTACCGGAATTGATTATCGACGAAGTCGGGCTATCGTCAACACACAACCATCCCACCAAGAGACTGTGGATCAGCACAAGAGTAAACGGCTCCAGGTGACATGTTCCGCTCTGATTTACGAACGAGCGGTCAGCTCAGCACAATCACGGCGTCGCCAGGCTCGCTTGGCTTGGAAGAAGCGTTTGGTTCGGCCAGGTCCGCTCCACTGACATTGCCGCTCCGTCCAGAGCCTCAGAACCGCATTACCAAAATCCAGGCATCTTCACGCGCCATTGGACGGGTTCCTGGAACTCCAGAATTGTCGCTTGACAAACCATACCATGGTGGCGTAAGCCGAAGATGACACTGCTTGCTCGGCGCTCTGATTGGCCAATCCCAAACGCCCGCCTACTTTAGCGGCCACCAACCACGACTTCTCCTGTGCGACATCACAAGTCCACGACTACGCTAGATGGCCTCAGGGTGCCCTTCGCGAAGGAGTAGAGCCGCATTGGGAAAGTGGGATGGTGTTCCTGAATGGCAGTGGTTCTTAAAACAAAGCGTTTTTACCCCTCTATCGTTCACGCTACTTTTGACCACACATCCTCGTCTTGCCTCGCAGTCTTTGCAGTGTTCGCGTTCCACGTTTGAGCCAGCTCCGGATTTCTGGGGTGTCACAGTCTTTACTGCCATCTACCTTCGTTGCATCATCCAACTTGCATTGCTCGAACCTTTCACGCTCGAACCTCCACGCAGAGACTCTGCAATCAAAGCAAAACAAAGCCATCATTGCATCCCAGGCGAACCAAAAATTTACAACCACAACACACCATATTCAAAGCCCGAGAGAAATTCAGCCAACAGCGATACCTCTCTGCACCGTAATGTCACCATCATCCCTCCCCGCAGCCCCCACAGCCGCCTCCCAAAGCGACGGCTGGTCGCCCCTAGCAATCATCGGCATCGTATCCTCGATCATGCTCCTCCTTCTCTGCGTCCCCCTCATCGCCATCTGTCTAAGGCGATACGAGCGCAAGCGCTGCAAAGAGATGGTCAAAGACGCCGGCAGCCGGGGTAGCTCAAGAGGAAGTGATGGGCTGCAGAAGCTCGAGGAAGGGCAGAGTTTGAGGAGTATTTTGGTCACGAGGGAGTTACAGAGGAGTAGCGTGAGGTTGGCGAGGCCGGAAAAGGCGCATGTTGAAGGGAGGGGGTGGAGTGAGGCGGAGGTTAGAGGGGGTGGGTGGCGGGTGTGAAGAGGTCGTATGATGGGGTTAGGTTGAGATGTTGGGTTGTTTCGAGCCTGTTGATCGGACTGGGATGGGTAATACGACTAATGCAGTTATGATGTGGATGTAAGTGCCGATTTCGATTCGATGTCCCTTTTAGATGTTTGCCGTCAAGGCGTCTTTGGCTAGACACATATCAAGACGATTGAGTACCGGATTACGCACTTTATGCACGCTTTCGTCCATTCGCCCCCCAGACCATCCGTATACAGCTTGGGTCCATCACTCGCCATATCCTCTTCTCTTGCTCTCTGCATATCTAGCGCACAACATCGCCATCCACACCCCATACACATCCAGACACGTTACTACCAACAACTCTTCTCCACACCCCTTCCGCCCTCTCCCTATTTATAAACGCCTCAAACACATTCCCATCCACCTTCAAACCCCTCACAACATTCTCTTCAGCCTTCCAATCCTCATCGTTGTCCCCTGCCTACGTCTCACCCGGCAGCGCACTAAACTGTGCTTCCAATCCTGCCTCAGAATTATTGACCGCCACCTCACGCAATCTACTAGGCCTAGCGCATCTCCGCACCCGACAAGAAGTTATTCTGAGACCCGAGTCCCACGTCGCACGCGGCGGATGCGGGAGGTCGTCAGTATCGCCGTCGCGCGTGCCGAGTTGCTCAATGAGCCAGCGTTTCGGCGTGCGGTAATCCAGGGCATCTTATTCATCGGGGGAGCGCTCGCTGGTGATGTAGCGTCGCAGTTCGACGCGGCGAGTGCATAGACGATTCTCTGTGCGGCGTTGGGCGGGGCGCGTGGGGTTTCTTGTGCGTGGTAGGTCGCCGGCTGAGGGTGCGGTCGCGGCTTGGTCTGGGATTGGAATGGAAGAAGCGTTGTGGGAACGGGTTAGGGAGCGGGTGCGCGGGCTGGCTGGTCCATGGATAAAGATGTAGTTTGTGACGGTGCGCCCGAATGCTGTCTTGGTCACTCCTGAGTAGCGACAATGGGACATGGTCAATCACCGTTGCTGAGTGATTCTGGCAGAAGGGAAACGCTGGAGCATCTGTCGGTGACTTCTCAATCGATGTTTCTTTTTGCAATACTGCACGAGCATCAACTTCACGATGAGAGCCGACATTGTTTTGTTGGGTGCAAAGAAGTGGAAAAGTGAATGAAGCCCGTCCTGAAAGAAATCCTGAAGGCGAAGGGAACATGAGAATGACTCGATCCTGACAAAGAGTTGGAGGAGGTTACAATGCACGATCAGCTTCGACAGCGTAAGACAGAAGACAGAAGAATGACAGGACACATGGCCTATGCGACGTGCATCTATCGTGCCATCGGTGAAGAGTGCGTTCTTACTTGATTACTTGATGGATGTATAGCAAGTGTGCAAATACGTAAGTTGAGTTACAATACTCCGTAGTATCAGCATACGTCCACTAAGAGACGCCTTTCGCGAGACGCATTGACTGGTGTTAGCATGCAAGGCTGGTCTACGTTTCTGCACAGCCACATCTGCTCTGCTTGGGAGCAAGATTCCCGGCTTCAAAATCATCATGCGGTAAGCTCATGAGTTCTTCGCACCGCCAGCCGCTGGTTCTCCCCCTATACTGGTGACCAAGCTGGCCCAGAAGGGGGACAATAGTGCCATTTTTGAATTCTCAGGGCTCATGCTTACCTGTAGACTGAGAATGCCGCTGCCGAAGTGAGCCATTAGTATCGGATGAAGTCGAATACTCTATAATATTCGGAAGCGTTCGACTTCCCCACCCTCGTTTGCAAGATCAAGGGAGTGCAAGACCCAACAACGAATACGTCGTATGGCAGCTTTGCGGCACTGCACTGCTTGAGCGTTTGTGAAGTTGACCGATGTTTAACAACCGATGTTTAACAACGGGAAAAAGCATCGCGACTCCACTGACTGCGGAGACATCAAGATTGATCTGCGTCTCCGACTGCAGGGCTCAGGGCATCTAGATCGTCCGTCGCCCTGCAGTACGGTGGTGTGGCGTAGCTTCAGGTACCCGTGGCGATGACGTGTAACGGCCATGCTGAATTACCTCAGCGTCTGCCTGGACCGGTCTCAGAATGTATGTGGAAGGTTATATGTTAACAGTAAGGCGATTGACGTGCATTGGACTGGCAGAAACCCTTCAGACGGGCGCATAGGTGTAGCATGACGGTTGATCAGCACCGCCACAGCAAGTCCGCTTTGAGACCCTCACTCTTCCCGCAGGATGTCCACAGGATCGCCAAGAGCGGCTGATCTGAGGTCAAGGATAGCCAGTGTTCCAAGGTTTGGGTGAGCTTCCAAGAACGATACCCGCTTGTGGGGTGCAGGGTGAGCTCCTGTGTTCTCGTCTTGAGATGTCGTCTTCGTATCGTGGACACGTGGGCAGCTACGCGGCATCTCTGCCCGCGTGAATCAGACTTCGGTAACGAATCGACATGCCTTGCGTAGCGGTGAAGGAGGGTTGAAAGTGCCAGACAGACGTCATTCAATGATGCGCACGGGACGCTACTGCCGTCGGCACGTTAGCGCGGCGCTAAGGAAGGCGTGGCTTCCGAAAGTGTGGCTGGACGCGTCTCCATGTAAACAGTTCGCGACAGCTTTGACAGATCAGCGCACCTGCCAGCCGACCGCATCTTTAGTATCATAGTCACAGCGTTGGAGGCTGAAATTCTCTTCCCTATCAGTAGCTGAATGGAGGTATTAGGGGTCTGACACGCCGCCGCGGGATCGCAATGGCATTCTTGCAAGCTCGATGGAATTTGTGGCTGAAAACATGGAAATGAGCACCACGTCATGGATCTTCAAGGATCCCGGCCACCGATCGCCCGCCATCCAGACCAGGGACGCGCTCTCCTTTGAGCCTGGGGTGTCTCGTGTTGGTCATGCATAGCATAAAATGGAAATCGCCGGCTCATTATGAGAGAATTGGGCAATGGAGCCATTGCCCAATGTGCACGACTTGTACACGCTGTGCGAGCGCGGTGATGTCCTGGAGTTGCAGTCTTGCATGCAGGAGCTCCTGGAGCTTGGGTCAGATGTCTCATGATGCTCACCACTGAGCTCCACAAAACATTACAAGCTGTTCACAGTCGCTTTCAGGAAATTGGGCGAACCAGGTGGGGCCATCACTCACTCCTCTTTGAAGCCCCGCGGCTAGATCGCAAATCGATGGTGCGCCCAGGCCAATCGCACTTGCCTTGGCTACTGTACAGAGTGACGGCTGATGACGTATGGGAAAGACCCAGGCAGAAGACGCTCGTGTCACGCCAAACAATAAAGTCGCTTTCCTCTCCTCTCGCCTCATTCTCACTACACCACACCAGATACCCCAAACAACCGCGCAATACTATCAACCCTCCCATTGTTTCAATTGCACTTTGTTTAATTTGATACCCTTTGATACCCCAGAAAGCAGAACACCATGTCTACAGGAAAGGCGGTCAACCGTTAGTAACCCCGCAGTGTTCGAAAGGAGGCTGGCAGCACGTGAGCGCGCACTCAGCGCGATCGCGAGAACTGCCACTGGGCATCAAGAGATCAAATACTGACCATGACTAGGACCGGTTGACGTAAAGCAGAAGGAGGCCGATGTTAACAACAAGCTCCAGCTTTACGGGATCTTCCAAGGTATGTGACAGCACACTGCTCGAGCAAGGACAAGCGCGCTAACAACGAGACAGCGTTCTCCAACGGCAAGGTTCCTTCCAACAAACAGATCGACATCGCCCTGAACTCGGCGCTTGCATCAAAACCTCTCAGCTCACCTTCCAAGAAGCTTTCGACAGAGGGCCAGCAGCTTGTTGGCGACTTGAGGAAGGTCATTGAGCAGGCCAAGATCCTGCTCCTCACCAAGAACGAGGGCAACCTTCTCCAAGACTTCATCTGGAACGCTGAGCAGATCTCGGGTGGAAATCAGACCCTCCCTGGCGCACCCGTGGATAAGGACACCGCCAAGCAGCACGGCAACGAGGCCCTTGATGGCCTGCGAACGCTGGGCACCCTGTTGATCTCTAATGGTCAATTCAGGAAGCTCTTGTCCGATGCCACCACCCTTCTCCGTGACATTGCTGGAGACGCTGCTCAGAACACTGCCAATAAGGTTAAGCCCTCCGAGGATGAGCTCTCTCAGATTGATAAACCCGCTGAGGACAACACCTGGCACGAGAACCCTGACATGTCTAGGGGCAACATCAAAGATACTCTGAGGCAGAAGGTCCCCATCGGCAAGCAGGATGTCAAGCAGGCCGTTGGCGATGCCAACCAGGCTGCGCACCCCGATGGCTCTCGTGATCCTCGTGATACTGCCCAGCTCGGTGTACATGAAGGGCAGACCGGCAACAACACTGGCCTCAACGCCCAGGGTGGCCTCCAGGCAGGCAAGGAGCAGCTGTCTGCTAAGATTCCGGAGGAGGACAAGGACAAGGCTCGCGCCCGTCGCGACCAGCTCAACAACTACCTCAAGGGCAAGATGCCTCAGGAGCGCCGCGAGCAGACCATCTGGCGTCTGAAGAAGATGGTCGTCGAGGTGCAGGGCCACCAGGACTATCAGCGTGCCATTGAGACTCTCCTCAGCCTCGCTGAGCGTTACGCCGGACACGGCAAGCAGCTCGGACAGCAAAGTGCTGGAACCGTGCAAGGTGCGCATCAGGAAGACGATGCTCTAACTCGTGCCGAAGCTGACATCAAGGTGCGTATTCTAGGCTTCAAACAAGACAACAAGCATTGGCTGACAAACATCAAGACCCTTCTCGAGCGTTTCGCTAACAGCACCTCCGCGGATGACCTCATCGACTCGATCAACCAGATCTACAGGGATGCCGACAACGACCCCGAGCTCAAGGGCTGGTTCAGGCACCTCAACCAATACATCCACAAGTGCTTGCAGCAGCAGGGTTACATCCTCGAGGACAGCTCTACCGAGGAGTGGAACCGCATCTACGACCAGGGCCACGAGCTCCTCCGGGGCCGCTACCGCGGTCACACCGACCGCATTGCCGACGAATTCAAGTTCATCGGCCAGCAGTTCGATGCTGATGAGCAGAACAGACAGTTCGGCCAGGCTGTCAACAAGCTCTTCCTCGATCTCGGCAACGACGAGAACGGCAAGACCACCTTCAAGCCTCACCTCGTCAAGGACCTCACAGATGTCATCCTTCCTGGATTTTTCGAGAGCGTCCAGTACGTTCCCATTCCTCGTATCGAGTACAGCGACCCCATGGTCGATGCCATCGTCGAGAACCTGGTTATCGAGAGTGACAACCTGGCTCCCAACGTCATGGAGTTCGGCTCTGACAACTACTGGCGCTGGGGACGCAAGTCCATCACCAACAAGAACAAGAACAAGGTTATGCTTTCCGTTAGCGGCGTTCAGATGGATCTCCGCGACGTTTCTTACTACCTGAAGAAGAAGCAGGGCTTCCCCTCCATCACTGATAAGGGTGTCATGGACATCTTTATGGGAGGCTCCGGCTTCAGCTTCAAGGTTGAGCTTGAGACCGCTGACAAGGCTCGCGAGCATGCTCAGACCCACTTCTTCAAGGTCACTAAGGTCGAGACCGACATCCAGAACTTGTCCATCAAGCTTAAGAAGAGCAATCACAAGCTGCTCTTCAACATGTTCAAGCCTCTGTTGCTCAAGGTCATGCGCCCTGTCATCCAGAAGGTTCTCGAGAAGCAGATCAAGGACTCTGTCAACCAGGTCGACGGCATGCTGTACGACATCAAGAAGGAGGCTGACCGCGCCGAGGCTGAGGCCAAGCGCAACCCCGACCCTGAGCACCTCCAGAACATGTACCAGCGCTATGCCTCCGCCGCTCAGAACCGCGTCATGCAGGGCAAGCAGAAGAAGGAGCAGCTCAAGGAGAAGACCAAGGACACCAAGGTCAACGTCGCCGTTACACAGCACGACTCCATCTTCAAGAACATCTCACTGCCCGGTGGTATCTCCACCAAGGCTACCGAGTACAAGGAGCTGGCCGCCAAGGGTGACAAGTGGGAGAGTCCCATCTTCTCCATTGGTTCTGCCCGCGAGACTTCCAGCTTGCCCCAGGTCGCCAAAGTCACTCGCAAGCCTCACGGACGCGAGGGTGGCTATGGCTCCACCACTACTCGCACCGGTACCGGCTCGGGTGTCGGTTCAAACCAGTATGACGGTGCTGGTGCTGGCCTAGGTGCCGGTGCCGGTCTCGCTGGCGCTGGTCTTGCAGGCAGCCAGGGTCTTCCCGACCGCTCCGGTCTTGGTCACCAGTCTGGTCAGATCGGTTCCGGACCTGGTAACTCTGGCCTCGCTCAGGGCCACCAGCTTCCCGGACAGACTGGCGCATACCCCACGGGTCTGAACCAGGAGCAGCTAGGCGGTACTGGCACAGGTGTTTACAACACTCACCCAACCTCCACCACCGGCCAGTTCGCCAACCAGGTTGACAATGCCTTCGACAGCGCTACTGGCCACGGCCACGGCGGTGGTGTCGCTTCCACCACCGGCCCCGGCGCTCCCGTCCAGGGTGACACTCAGTTCCACACCACCTTCGGCGACCAGAACCCCGTATTCCAAGGCCGAGCTTAAGTGTGAGCTTGATTGAGATACCCCGGTGCATCACTTGGCTGCCTGATGCCTTGCAGGGCAGGTTACGATAATGATTTTCCTGGATGATACCACGGTTGCGCAAAGCGCTCAGCACATGGAGAAGGATTCTGGTTCCACGGTTGTTTGCGTCCGAAAATTTCCTATTGGTAGTAATAATTAATACACGAGTTCCTTTGACTGACTGTTTTCCAATTAAATGTAAATCATGTGATCTGTGATGCCTATTTTATCGCTCGTACCGATCTCGTGGCGCAGGGATGTGTCGAAACCGAGCTGGTCCTTCGTCATACCAGTCATCTGGTTCATCTCTTCTCCGTCTCCTTCCTTCATGTGGGGCATGGTGTCTGTGGCTTTTCTTTGTCCATTCGTACGTTGCTAGTGGGGCATCAAGGCGTGTTCGCGATCTTTGTATAGGTCGTCCACTCCTATACCACTCGTCTCCGCTACGGCGCCTTATAGGTGGTGGCGGAGGAGGGGGTAAAGCAGGAGGTGAGTAGCGTCGTCGGGAGTGGCGATCATCCAACGTGATGGTCTCGTTGTACGTGCGCGCTTCGGGCCTTTCCATGCGGACTGTATTGTACACCTGGACATTAGGAGCTGGCGCATAGTCATCGTACTTGAGAGGTTCCGTGCGCAAGCCGGTGCGTGGCTCGGGTATGAATGGATTGGCAGCGCTCGCATAGGGCTGCCACTGCATTGTCGGTACTTCCAACGTGGTTTGACGGCGAGGATAGTGGTGTCCGGTTCTCCATGCGCTGCTGTAGTAATCGTCTGGTCTCGGATTGGCGAACTCAGCTTCATCCGCGAGACTGCTAAAGTCGAGCGTGCTGTTTGACCCGGCGGCTGACTTCCGAGCGAGCTTACGCTGGGCGACGCTGATTCCTCGAGCGCTGGTGTTGCGGTCTTGTTTCCCTGTTACTGTGCCATAGACGGTGCTGAAGGTGTCCCGCAGGTTGTCGCCATTGTAGCCGATGTACAAGACTGAGCCCATTGTCACAGCTGTGAGTGGGATCGCAATGGCCCAGAACAAGGTTGAGGAGCTGCCCATGTCCCTGATGTCGGTGGTGTTCATTCCAAGGAATGAGGTGACGAAGGACAGGGGAAGAAAGATCACCGTCACTATGGTGAAGACCATGATCGCCTTGCCATGGTCTTCCTCATTGATTTCGAGGCTCTGCTTTGTGCTGTCCGACAGCGGCCCGCATCGAGCGAGTAGGTAGCGATACTCTTGGTCTGTCATCTTCAGGCTTTCCCGGCAGGACTCGAGCAACATGCGTTCGTATGGGAACATGGCGCGGCGACTGGGTATGTCTTTCTCGTATGTTTTGTCATCAAGAACACTCATATAGTTCGATACTAGCTTGCTTTGCTGCGTGTTGACTTCTTGGAGAGCTGCGATCTCTTCTTGAAGGAGATTGATGGAGCGCAATAGCCGCTTGCCTGGGCGATGGTTGACTTGGAATTGCTTTGGTCTGTCAGTACTGCAATCGTAAAAAGTAATATTTGGTAGCTCACAATAGTTGACAAGTACTCTCGGTACATATCACTGACTGTCATGCTCTTCTCGAGTGGCTTCACAAGTAATCTTCGTGTCAACCAGCCGCATACGTATTCTGGACTGAGCGATAGTCGCTTGAATACCTCTAACGGTTCCTTCGACTTGACCATTGAACACAGCTCTTCACGTGCCGACAGCAATGCTTGTTGGACGCCATTGCCGAACGCTTCGATGACTTGCAGGCCCTCTGGGGAGAAAGGGAGACTTGCAATGTACACAGGTGTCTCGTTTATCAATTTTTTGTTGTCCAGCGCCTTGTTAGTGAACGACAATGACCTCTCAATAGCGAAATAGAAGACCAGTAGCTGGCGGAACGCGCTAAGGAGCGGGCGCGGAAATGTATACAGAGTGGACATTCGCCCATCTTCGTTGCGTACACCATCTGAAAGTTCTTTGGCCTGATCAAAGAGTTGCTGTGCTGTTTGGCATGCAACGGTCAAGATCTTGCCCATCCCCTCCATCGACATCTCCAACTCCTTCTCAGAATAGCTGGCAAGCCACTGCTCGGGCCGAACATGATCAACGGTCGCATGATCCGAGCACCGGAGGTGCTTGTTCAGGTGTGATAGAGCTGCCTTTGAGCTGCCGTACATCGTGTTTGACCTGCATTTCCTGCATCTTTCGAACGTTCGCTTGATCTTCGGAGATGAAGCTAAAAAGCTAGGGTCATCAATGTCCGGGCGGATACACCAATTTGCCGATCGGTCTTTGTCGTTCACGGCACTATCGTGGTGATTCACAGGCGACTTTTCGCAAATAACTTTTGCGATATTGGCGATGCTGTTCATGGCACCCCACAGCTTCTGTAACATCGTACTCTTGTCCACATGGCCAACAAAGAGTACCAGTGTCTCCTGCATCGTGTCGTAAAGCTCTAGCGTATACTTCGCGATGACAGCTTGTTGACGATGCACCAATGTTTCATGGACGGTACCGAAGCTTGACGTTGCGCTTCTTAGCCTTTCATGAATCAAGTGTATAGCTTGTAGCCCTGTCTCCACGTGCTCTGTTGTTTCTTCAGCAAGGCTGCGATAGTAGGCAGTGGTCGTAAATGCCTCCTCTACCGCACTGCACGAGCCGTAACTGCTTAGTACGGCCGACAGCATGGCTTTTTCAACACTCTCCAAGCACTGTGCTAACCGCTTCGTGTCGTCAGGAACAGAGACATCTGTTTTGGCCTTGTCGGTGTCCAAGGTTTGGGGCCAACAGAAGAACGGAATCGATAATGATAGGGTTGAGGATGGTATCTGTAGATGAGAGTCGAGTTTGCTGTCATCAATCCCACCGCTGGGCAGACTGAGGTCAATGAACACGGCATCTCTTTGCTTGGCTATACCGGGCCATGTTCCGGGCGTGACTTGGGCTGTGCCGGCAGTAGTGTGCCAAGATAGCTGCAGACTCTTCTTAGATCCAGGGCGAGTGGAACACCATCTCAACTCTCGGAGCCTTTGCTCCATCTGGAAGAACGATCGACACTCCTGTAGGGTGTAGAGCAGCTTGCGGTGATCCCAATCCCTCAGCCTAATAGTAATGGTAGGAGCATCTCCATCCTGAACACCCTTTTCTCGCAAGCGGTTCTCCTCAACAACCTCCATGGATTGCACCAAATGCTTAGACAGGGCCTCATGGCCGCATGTAGCCACAATGCTGCTGCCTATGTTCAGCATCCACATGTTTGGTACATGTACGAGAGCATTGTGTCGCTCATTGCCGAATACCCTGTAAGCCTGTTCTGCATCTCTCTCTTGCACTGGCTCGTAGGGGTAGTATGACTGCATCAAGGTACGGGATGAAAATCGGTTGGTTGCTGCCGGCGTCTGCTTGATTGGTGCATGCAGGCTGAAGTAGGGTATACAGCTGAAGATGACGCTTTTAGAATCGACTTGTCGGCTCTCGTCAGCTCTGAGTACTGTGCCAGGCTCGATGAACATGCCACCCAAGAAGACTTTGAGTGTCTCTTTTTCAATCTTGTCGAGGAGCTGTTTTACAAGATTTCGCAGCCGCTCAGACAGTCCAGAGATACCTAAGCAGGTATCCCTGAACCTCGCAAAGTCTAGTCGCTCGGAGTGTAGATGAAACCATCGTATGTCGATATCAGGGTGGGTGAGAGAAGTCCTTGGTCCTGGCAAAACACAGATTTGCAGCGACATTCGACCGTCTGACTGGGCCGTGACTGCCTTAATGATGTTCATATGCTCTGGGTTTCCGGTAAGTCTTTGAGAATCTCGCTTGTTGACCTGGTCATTCGCGTCTGTATTTGCGGTGACCTGATGCGTGGGCCTAAGAGGCGCCGCCTTGATCTGAAAGACAAGACTGTTGCCATCCTCATCAGTTGGTACTGTCACTTGGCGGGGTGGCTCATCCGGAATATCCCCACGAACAGCGCGTTCGGATCTCTCGCTCTCACTGCCGGTACTATCAAGATCTGACTCGTCTTCGGTTCCGCTGCCATGATCGACGCTAGCCGAAGCACTTTCCAGTACATCAAGCACCTCATGGTCTGCTGCATCGTCATCAGGAGGCAAAACCGATAGACTGTGTCGCCGGTATCTAGGCGCGACGTCTTCCACATAGGGAGCCCCTTCCACGTGGGGGTACGGGGAGGTGATATCTGGGTCCAAGATGTCCGGTGGCAAGCTGACTTGCAATGTTGCAGGTGAGCTGACGACTTGCTCCCAGAGCGTAGGCAAGATGATGTTTTGGTTCTCGTCCAGCAAACTGAAGTTGCCGTCTCTAATGGCTTGCGCTAGGCGCTCTCGGTGCCGAAGCCTGTAGATCTCTTCGATTTGAACTTTTGTTGACTGCGATGGCATCAGTGACGGAAACTGCACACGGTATCGGGAGACTTGCATCCCATGAGAGGTATGGCAGCACATAGCCATCTCCATCATGAGTTTTGAGGACGATCATAGGCTTCTCCGTGACCTTGACCCGAGAAATCGGCTCAGGAGCAGACGTTGTTACAGTTTCCACATCTTCGAACGCCGCACCGTCTGTAGTATCTTCAGGATGCGTAGGTAGAGCTACTGGTGATCTTCGCAAGGACCCCTGATCGTTCGCTCCTGCAGCGGTAGGCATCATGGATGTTTCAAAAATGCCTCGACAGCAGTAGTTTGACTGGAGGAACGGATCGCCAAGACGAAAATGTCATGGTCGTCGAATATTCCGAAGTTACTGATCGCTACGAGGATCTTCAGGATGAAGATCAGCATCCAGCCTCCTCCAATTTAGCGCCGACACTTGGCCTCTTTGAGCGACGCATCCGTGCACTGACGTGAACAGATCCTGCGTCATCTCTTGTCATGTCCTCAAGCCAAAATTTCACAGCGATGAGGCTATCGTTGTGTTTGAGCATGATGTTTGAAATTGAGAGGTTTTGTTAGTAGACCCTGATCTTAAAAAGAGCGACAGAGGGTCGAATTAGTCTAGCCGTTTACCGTAGCGTGGCGCTAACGTGGCGCGCCCACGCCAGGATCTCCATCAACCATACGAACATCATCTGATGACATGAAATTGCAAAATGTATTTGAAGATGAATGCATTGGATCATTTGTTTCATCAGAGTGCTAATGACTTGCAAAGAAGAACCCTTTATAAGGACCATAGAGGAGCACCCAATGCCCGCGCTCACGTGGCGTACGTGCACAAGGGGAGATCTACCAGGAAGGCGGGGCCTATCAGGCTAGGTTCCTGTCCCTGGACAAGCAAGCAACTATAAGCCTTCCATCTACTGTGAGGGAGGTGCAGTTGTGTTCTGGTTGGACTCCGTCCTTTGGACCCCTTAAAAGATTGTCAGTATCTGCTCTCACGCTGCTTCTCGACTGAGGTCACCTACATCCAAAACGCGGCGAACCGTTATTCATGTCGAAGATCTACAAAAGTGTCAGTAATTGGTTACCGTTGCACCTCGCGATCCAGATGACTTACCGCGTACATGGCTTTCAAAACCGCATCTCCGTAGATGTCCATGTCCATCGAACCCCTGCTCTGGATGCTTCCGTACACCATGCCATTTCCTGCATCAGCAAAGCCCAAATCCTCCTTCTGGAAGACGACCATCGAATCTCCGATGGCAAGCTGCACGTCTGGAAGATCATCCGCTGACGTGTTGGATGGGAATCTGAAATAGTAAGTAAGTCAAATAAGTGAATCTGAAAAGTTAAAAGGCCTTACACATATCCTTGACTGTTCTGGTCATATTGGGAGCCTGGAATGGCGTTGTAGACAGATTCCACGAGGCTGTCGTCGACCAGACACAGAGTGGTGCCGGTGTCCATAATCGAAGTGTTTCCAGAACGAGTTATCGTTTGTCCGTTGATGCTGGCGGACGTGGATTGAATCTGCCAGAATCCCTGGCTGTTGTCAACATCAGCATAGTTGGGCTCGGAGGCTCCAGTGGCTGTCAGAGTGTCCTGATCGATGAATCCAAAGGTGTAGAAACTCTACTCGACTGTTAGTGCTTGCGCTGGCGTTGTCTTAGTGCAGAGTCTTACCTCTCCCTTGTCGGCCTCATCCGCATCACGCCAGCTGCCCAGGTAGGCAGTAAAGAGCTGTTCCTTTACTGACTTCTGCGCGATGATGTTGTCTACTGGTGTCTTCTGTGGATCCGGAGTCACAGTGTTGATGGAGCTGAAGGCAAGGCCCAATAGACCGCTTCCGTTACCCTAATATCATGAGCGGAAGTCACAAATACCGTCTGCAAGACAAACCTCTTCGAATTGCTGTGAAAGAGTTTTCGCAAGTTCCACAGCCTGGTTCTCAACTTTGAGTCCACCCAGGTCCAACACGTCGGTGCCGACGTCGCCGCTGGCCGAAGAAGAGTCACCGTACGAGATCTTCCAAGTCTCACCGCTCAGCTTCTTGAAGGTACTCGATTTGGTAGGATCGAACGCTACTTGCTGATTGGCGGCATTCGCCTTACTCAGAACGCTTTTGGGAAGCTCAGTGGACCAAACCTGCATTTGTGAGCTTTGATGACGTCGCCCTTGTGATTGCACCTACCCAGAGGTCGGAAGAGCCAGTATCGAAGTCTAGATAGAGCTTCTGTGCCGGCGTACCAATGCTGACCTCACACAGATACAATGAGTCGTTCTGGATATCCTCGGCAGGAACCTCGCCCGCAGTGGATCCGTCGTCCGGAGCTGCGGCCTTGCTCTGCGCGCCATAATCCGTAGATGCTGTCGCTCGTTTCTGTAGAACATAGTGTGCTCGCATACGTCCACCGACGCGACCAAACTTTCCTTGTGGGCGGAAGACCTTTGCCTGAAAGTAGGGCCCTGGCTTGGTAGGGTGGAAGCCATCTATTACGTTCAGTCACAATGCCCAACGATTGATGCAGGCCTGGTTTGTTCCACGTACACTTTCTCATTGCATGAGTATACGATTTGGTGCCATTGGCTTTGTAGACGGAGTTGCGTCCAACTGTCAACCGCTGGAATGATGACGCCATGTTGTCAATGCGGAGAGGTTCTGAGTGCAGTGCTAAGGATTGGTGGTCTAAATGGTAAGGTTGAATGACGGGGTGGCAAGAGTTGAAATCGAGGTGTTTAGGAAGAGGGAGTCAACAGATGCACCTTGTTCCTTTTGAGGACGATGTTAGTCGGCGGCACCTGCGACGACGTACTCTCCTCGCCCACGAGACCTCTCCACCCATTCGCTGAGGTCCCAAGACTAGTCGAAACATGTCGCACCGATCATCGGATATATTGGACAAGGTCACGACCAAGCTTTCCAAGCTTTCTTAAGCTTTTGAGTGTCGTGATCACACTGTGATTCGCGCCAGCGTCAATCAAAACAAGGCAAGTGCAACACACTCGTACTATGATCTGCGACGTGTGGCAGCTGCAGATAAGGTAGTGATTGGATTGGCGAATCGCGAGCTCTAATCGACTACTCCGCGTACCCATAATGGAGGGCGATATGCTGTTTGGGGATTAGGATCGGTCTCAAGCCCGGAGTTGCGCCCTCCAGTGTAACCTCTTGTGGCCATCATGTGTGCCTGCCATGACATCGTCAGGGCCATAGCCTTGTGTCCGTCACAAGTTGAACGAATGAGTTGTACGGCTCGCGCCACGTATACGGCCCGGTCCTTGTAGCGACGGTACCTGGGGGCCTGGCGCCTGCGCGCGCATCTCAGAACTTGACGTCATCGAGCCACGCGTCGCGTCACAGGCAATCACGGGGCGAGCAGCGGCGAGCTTCCTGCAATTAATCTGCTAAAGACACCGCTTCGCTTGCTCCTCGCAATTCAAGCACGCTGCCTTTTGATAGACACTCAGACATGATGTCAGTTACTTATACGGCAGCTACGAGGCTTGTGTGGTTGGCCTGTCTCGCACTCCACACTCACACCCTTGGTATGATTCAAACATATGGAACCCTACCTGTCTGTCTTCCAAGGTTGAGCGCTAAGTATAACATAAATACAATCTTGCATGGTTTCTGCGATGATTCAGGACTTCTCATTCTGGACGCGACCTGATTGGATGAACGTTGAAGGCTGTGCCATGCACGTGTGCAATACGGACGCGGCGCACGCAGGTGGCTCATCCCGCGGCATCGAAACATCACCAACGCATCATGTCACGTCTTGGATAGTAAATGAGCTCAGATCCTTCAGAGCATGGCAAATGCAATTCACGACGTCTTACAAGCAATGGACAACCTTGCGAATGCGCCTGTGTCACTAACCGCGAGGCTGCTTCAGCCCGCTCCTCCACGGCAACACACGCAAAGCGCTGCTGACTTGACACCTCCCAAGGTTGTCAGAAGAAAGAGAGGGCTCACTCTGCCTCTAGATGAGGTTTTCCCTGAAGTCTCAGGGAGACCAAAGTGGTTTGGCAAGAAGGCGGTTCGGCAGCGCACGTTCGAGCAGCTCCAAAGCCCTTTAATGAGACTGCCTACCGAGCTGAGGGTGCAGATCTGGCGATATGTCATCTTGAACAGTACAGGAAGACATGACAGTACGACTGGAGGCGCGATCGAGATTCACTGGCGGAGTGCGGGATACGGCCGTGGACGCGCGAGGGCTTCGTACGCGTTATCGCCCCAGCACGGGAAAGACCAAGCGCTGTACCTACTGGGTGTGTTGAGCCTGCTATGCTCGTGTCGCTTGATGTAAGCTAAAAGCCATCGGTATAATATACCAAAGCTAATACTGGTACGCGTGCAGCTACTCTGAAGCGGTTGATCTTTTGTACAGCCTGCCGATATTCTCCTTCTCCCATCAGAACGTAGAGACATTCCTGGCTTTCACATGTGCTATCCTCCCGCAACGAAGGGATCAAATTCGGTTTCTTGACCTGAGGTGGCTTGGGGCCTTCCGGTCCTACCCTTATCGTGAGACAGAGTATCAGTCAAGGCCTCAGTGGTCGTACAAGCGTATCGACAATGTCAAGGCTCTTTCACTGATGCCTGATGCATCAGCCTTTCGGGCAGAGCAAGGCGTAGTGAATTCCGATTGGGTGGTCAAGGAGGTACTTGGAGGCATGAGAGGTCTCGAAAAAGGAGGCGTCAAATGGGGATGCGCTTCATCAGGCTGCTTTGCGCAGAAGTAGTGGTTGACTTGGATGTCTGGATTGTGCTTGTAGCTAAACTCAATTCAGAACGATGGCAGTACTGCAATGCCAAATTCTCAAGGCAGATCCAGAAAGACCTTCCGCATCTTGTTGTAATCTGGAGTACCTTGGCCCGTCACAGGATCCCAACCAGGGCTAGCCGGGAAACCATCAGTACCACATCCAGGGTTACCGCCAACAGTAACATCATTGAACATCTCGGGATGCTTGTAGATGATCTGGTTCAAAAAACCAATCGGCTTCTTGCCCTTCTCCAACCTCTCCTCGTTCAGCAGGTTGATAATACTGGCAAATATGGGTGCGGACGCCGATGTGCCACCGATGCCGTAAGTCTTGTCGAGCCATACAGTCGCAAGCTTCAGACCAAGGGCGGAGACATCGGGGTAGGCGCGACCAGAGGAATTGAAAATTGACTCGTTGTAGCCCTTGGGGGAGTACTTCTTCAGGTAGTTCTTAACAGCCTTGTCCTGGTAGGACGGACGTGGGAAGACACTGGAGAAGCCACCGCCGGAGTAGTAGGACAAAGGGCCGTTGGGCGAAGCGACAGCCTTCTCACCGCCGTAGATAGAGGAGTTAAGGAGAGTTGTGGCGCCGACAGAAGTGATGTAAGGACAATTGGCAGGGAAGGACGGCGAGAATCGAGTGCCGTTCTCGTCTACGTAACCGTACTCGGAGTTCAGGCAGCTGTTGTTGTAGCCAGAGTTGTACCTGTTGGCTACACCAGAGTCACCGGACGCGAAAATGACACTGACACCTTGAAGTGCCAGCTTCATCCATTCGCGGCACTGGCGCTCCTGGTAGAACTGAGGAAGTGCTCCTTCAATCTGGCCGTAGGAGACGGAGATCACGTTGCTGACCGGAGCACCGCCACACTGTAGAGGGCCAGTGTAGGCTCCAGGAGCATCATTGGGGTCAGGGTAAGCGGGATCCACGTATGGCTGATCGCCGCCCTGATAAGTGCAATAAGATGCGTCCTGGCCTTGTCAATGCAGCTCATTACGATGGGGAGATCAAACTTACAAGGGCATCCAAGAAAATGTTGAACGTTCCAACAGAGTCAACGTTGACCGAATCACCGTTTTGGTACAGGCGCGTTTGCTGCGGCCAGATGATAGAGTACGCAGTCTGGAAGTCAAGAGCACTCTCGACAACCTTCTCCTGCTGTGCTAGCGAAAGGTTCGAGGCCTTTCCACCGTCAATAGAGATGAATTCAGGAACCACATCTGATGGGATCTTGGGGTTGGTGAAGTTCTGGAAAAATGTCTTCAGATCGGGCAAGTAGAGGTAATCGGCCCACTCTGCGATACCGAGCTGGTTGCCAGTGTGGTTATACTTGCCAACTGGAAGGTTGTAGATCGCCCTTAAGCAGTCAATGGTGATCAGAGTCGCACAGTTGGTAGTACCGGTGAGACCGGTGAGGTTGACGGGAGCTTGGATTGCAGCAACAGACTGGGCGATCGGCTGCAGACCGTCAAGCTGCACCGTGGGCATGACAAAATCGACGTGCTTCTTGACACCATGTGGGAGACCGTACTCATCGCACGCAATGCGGAAACCGCCGGATGTCTTGTGCTGGTAAAAGTGGTACTCGGTGTTGAGTAGCGCTTCGAGCTCCTCGACGGTAGCGGAGAACTGTAGGATCCGTCAATATCACTTGCTGTTAAAAGCCCTACTAGACTACTGTACTGACTTCAACCCAGTTTCGTCCAACAGAATGCTTGACACGCTTGAGATCAACGCCTGAGCTCTGGAGCCACTCGAGGGTCGTCTCCGAGGCCTTTGGGTGCGGTGCGAACACATTGGCCACTTTTTCAGCACTCCAGTGCTTTCCTAGTCATCCATTCAGCCGAAGAACTTGAAGCAGCGAGAGTCTTCTTACCAAAGTTTGGCGACTCTGGATCCGAGATGTCGTCAAGGAAGCGATCGGAGTGTTCCAGATTGCGCTGTGTCAGACCGATCCTGACGGGCAGGATTGTATCTTTGGGTGCACGTGAGTGCTTGGTCCAAGCAACAGGCAATGCATTCCTCTTCTCGTGGACCACGTGGGAGCCGAGCGGCGAGCCTGCAGCGAGGCTGCTAAGGCCGAGAAGCAAGAGGTCTGAAATACGCATCTTTGCAGAGTGATTCTAGGAGTCAGGACTTCTGAAGAGAGGGCAGAGATGGAGCTCAAGGCATTTTGTAGTCGAGCATGATGCTGTCATCTTCGTACTCGCTCTGTGATCTCCGCTGATGACAGTACAAATAGTAAAGCCATCGTGTTGATAGGGCAGGTGCAAGTTTGGCCTGCCTCTTGAAGCCTAGGCGACATCGTTGAACAACGGTCGTGCCGCTCGTCCTCCGTGCGAAAGCACCTGCATTGCTTTGTCTGCCAATCGCATTGCGTCAACCCTGGTGACAGTACCCACATAATGAGCGACTGAAAACCCGAAGCTTGATGGCCCTTGGCTCGAAAGCTTGGTGGCCCCGGGAAAGCTTATTTGTGGTGATCAAAGAGGAAGGTGGTTGATAACACGACCGAAGAAGTGGAGATGACGGAGCGACGTTCCTGCCGACGGAAATGCCGGGTTTACTGAATGGCCCCGCACGTGCGTTGCAAGTAGACACGGCAGCGCACAATCAAGTCGAGACCGGCAGCACTTGGAGAATGGCGTGTTCATTCAACATTGGGTACACCTTCGTTTCCACTCGGATCCTACGATAAATCTGCTACAATGAGCTTTCTGTCTGCATGAGCCTCCTTTCGAGAGCGTGCTCGATGATGACCTCCAAACGGCGCGCCTGAAGGCAGCTTGCGTCCCAAGTCCTAACCGCAAGAGACACGACGAGAATGCACATCATGAAAGCTCAAAGTCAGGAACGTCTCTCATGGCTTCTCGGCGTGCTGAGGGTGCTTACTGGTCAGCAGACCCAGCTGCATATGCAGTGCAGCCGCAATTCAGCAATTCGTTCACGGTTCTTATAAGCTTGTCGCAGCCACTTCATCCCTCACATTTACAGCTGATGTTAGAAGAGGATACTTTCCTCTCTACAAGACGATTGACAACGAGATTAAAGTCGCTGCTATTGAAGCGAAAGCATCTGCAATCTTAACGGCTACCTCGTCACTTCAGCGTCGTTTGCAAGCTGCTCCGCAAGGTCGATCAACAACAAATTCACACACCTTCGAGCGGGACAATGACTGGTCTCCGCAGCTTGACGACAGGAAAAGGAAACACAGCGCTGATTCGTGACCATGATGGACATCGAAGAACCCGCAGTCGACAAGCAAGCTCTGTCATTTATGAGCAAAGTCCGGTTCAAACGCGAGCCTCTTCCGACAGACACAAACTCCCGAATAATTCGCTTGTTATACTTGAACAAAGAGTGCTGTTGCGGAGCTGATCGCTTTGAAGCGAAAGAGAAGGAGTGCTTTCCTAGGCTGGAGCTCGCTAGAATTGCAGACCGCGGGCAATTGAAAGCATCGTGCCCAGAATTAAAGATTTGTTACTCAGTAAATTTCGGAGGAGGACATTCCGAGCAGCCTTCAGACAGACGACGCCGCCATACTCCAACTACACAAAGGCCCTGTCGAATTTACCCAGATCCTCCTAGAAGGGCGTATCTTAACTCGATCAAGCATCGAGACAAAATTTTCGCTATGCGAGATATGCTGGGAAGGATAGGGACAGAACTAGAACCTCCGGACTACGCAAGGCCAGTTGAAGATGTTCTCACCAGAGCAGCCTATGCTGCGATATATCACAATGGGGATCTCCAGACTCTTGTCAGCATCACAAGCGCGCGACTAGGCCGTATATTGCCTTCCTGGGTTTCTGACTGGCTTGATAGCAATGTCATCACCGGTATTATATCTTGGAACAAGGCCCCAGCATCTCGAGAATACACGTCTTGCGTCTTGGAATACCACGACAAATCACGCTCCATACTGGAGACACTGAACACCGAAGGACACTTATTTGACATCACCGGTCAACCCTCTATACTTACCCTTCACTGGATGACTTGTCGACCGCTGACAGCCTCACAAAGCATCTTTGTCTGGCACTAACAAGCAATATTGACCTTGGCAAAAATGCATATCTGGACACTGTCTGCGCTCTCGCGCTGACTGCGTGGAGTCAGACCGAATCCATGTACCTGTTGAGGAATCTTGTGCTTCGTCTCACAGGCCAAACCGAAACAAAACAGGCAAGTAAACCACCCGCATAGTCACTTTTTCCTGTCCGTGAGGAGTTCAATTGCCGACTGGATCCGAAAAGTAATCTCCCGTAAGAGAGCTGGTCGCCTTGGACTTGCCACTATGCATGTACAACCAGGAGACATCATTGCACTGTTGGCTGGGTGCAGTCTGCCGATGGTCATTTGAGCCGCCAGTTCCGAGACCTGGAGTGTGATAGCTGCCGGCTTACATGCATGGAGATGGCATCATGCAAGGCGCTTTGTGGAATTCTGCTGAATGCATATTATTTCAGTTCGTGTGAGCGGAACAAATACATGTATGGGCCAGAACGATGGCCAACAAGACAAGTCTAGACGCTCCTACCTCTTGTAAATCTCAAATTATCAAACTACCTTCTACATGAATTTTATGTGCAATTCCGAAGTAGCGCTTATACTTATAGCTAAAGTAGCCTAGCGAGGCTTCTAAGGCAGCAAGAAGGGGTCAAACAGCTGCGCAACACTTTTCTTAGACTTATTATATGTAGTGTATTGCGCAGCTGTCTTCCTCTTTCTTGCTGCGGTTTAAGCCTTGTTGCTACTTCTCTATATGCACCTTCCTGCTACTTCTCTATATGCACCTTCCTGCTGCACAAGGCTATTCCCTCCTTTGCTGCACCCACTCCTTTTGCAAAAGTTTATGTTCCTTAGCAGCGCTGCTAGCCGCTAAGAAGATTTCCTGCTAAGTTCACGCAGGATCTGGTAAGACTGCTTGCTCAGTCGCTTCGCTTCTTCCCCTGTGCAATATAGCAAAGGTTATAGAGAATCCGGGCACACTTTGCTGCTGACACCAGGAAACCGCGCGAGATCCAGACATCTACCGGAGCACCCAGTGCGTTACACCATCTACTTCACAGCACTTTCCTACAAATCATGTCCTTGTCGATATTTGGCACAGCGTGTCCAACCGGCAATGTCACTCTTTCCTAGCCTTCTTTCCCCCGCTCTTGTCCGAGTGCTCGTCAGCTCAAATGCGAGTCACACCAATATGACCGTTCCATGCTCAAGAATCAGAATCTCAACGAACGACAAAAGCGGGCACTGCACTTCGCGACACCTATCCAAAGCACTCGGCGCGGGTCGGTGAGCTGCATTCAAAGCTGAAAACAAATGGAGAAACTGCATCCATGTCTGCACGAGATCCAGATACTGATGACGATCGCAAGCACCATCAATGACGATGCAGATAGACAGGTCTTTGGAGACTTGTTCAACTTATTCGTCGATATGCTTTCCAACACGCACCTCCCATGCAATATAATACAGTCATCTCCACAATATGATCATACATCCTCAACCTTCCTCGCTTGCCTCATCTCCTGCCCAACTTCCACCTCGCAATCCGCGTCTGAATATCATCCCACGTAAACTCCTTCCTCTTCAGACCCTCCTGCTCGCCCTCCTGCAGCACCACCGTCGGCGCCCCACTCCCTTCCCCAACATTCCTCACCTCGCCACCAAACACCTGTCTCGCAACTCTCCTCAAGTCCTCGACAGTCACGGCCTCGATCTTAGCACACATTTCCCTGACGCCAACCTTGCGGCCATGGACCTGCACCTGTCTGCCTAAGTCTTCGAGCTCCACCATCCTGCTCTCGAGATTCATAAGCAAGCTACTCCTAAGCTGATTCTTCGCGCGCTGCACCTCGCCCTCCTTCAAAGCCGCATATCCCGTCTCGTCACCCAGCGACTTGAGCTCGCGACACATGACCTCGAGCATCTGCGCAACATGACTCGGCGCACAGCTCGCGCTGATGCCGAACAGGCCGCTGTCGGTGTAGCTGTGGTTGAACGCGACGCAGCTCTCGACCCAGAAGTGCTGGTTCAGAACATTCGTGTATAGGCGACTGTACATGCCCTTGCCCGGCCCGCCGGCGCTGAAGGAACCGCCGCCGCCGAGGAGCGTCTGCACGGTGGCCAACGCGTAGATGTCGGGCGATGAGATCGGGAGCGCTTCAAAGGCGAGGTGGATGTGCGAGAGGCGGCGTAGCATGGGGTTTAGCGGTGGGGGAATGGGAGGCAGGGTCAGGAAACCGCCGGTGTAGTGGGAGGGTGTTGTGGTGTCGATGGGGGGAAAGTTGAGGTCGAAGGCGGAGGTGAGGGACGCGGAGTCTGCGGCGGAGGTGGAGAAGTTTTTGAGGAAGGGGATTTTGGAGAGGAGCTTTGATTGCTGTGGGGGTGCGCCGGTGGGTGTGGGGTGGTCGGCGAAGAAGGCTTGTTGGTCGGGGTTTTGGCTGGCTATCGAGGTGTGGTCGTTGACGCCGATGAGGGATGGGCCCTGGCCCGCGGCCATGTCGCCGAAGTATTGCTCGGTCAGCTTGATGGCCTCGTTGTGGTCGACGCCGGCAAAGGCTACTACTATCCTGTCCGGCTTGTAGAACTCTTTCCTGTATGCCTCGACGACGTCGCGGTTGATGTGCGGGAGGCGCTCCTTCGGGCAGAGCAGCGGGTTGCCCAGGGTGTTGTCCTTGTAGGCAGCCATGTGCACCAGCTCGGGCAGGATGAGCTCGGGCTTGCTCCAGATCTCGCCAATCTCGTAGTCGGCCGTCTCGAGCTGCTGCTGCACCTCGTCCTCGGTGATGAGCGGGTCGCGTATTGTCTCAGCCAGCACGCCGACTGTGCTCTCCACCGCCGAGTTGAACGTCGCGGACTGGTACATGAGCGACTCCCGCGACGAGGCGCACTGTATGTTCCCGCCCAGCGACTCCATCTTCTCCGCCATCTGGTCGCCGCTCGTGTTGCGCGTCGACTTGAAGGCCAGCCGGTCGACGATGTGGCTTACTCCGCGCAGCGCATCGTTCTCGTACCGCGACCCGGCATCAACATAGACGCCAATGCCGGAGAAGTGGCCTGGCAGCGCCTCGGTCGCGACGCGAATGCCATTGGGGAGCGTGGTGATCTGGTCGAGCTCGGCAGGGTCCCTCTCCTCTGCGACCGCCGTCGCCAGTCCGCGTCTACCGGAGCATGTTGCGGAGCGTGTGAGCTGTGACGAGGCCTGCGATAGCCCGCGCGTGATCGGTCGAACTGTCCGCGGCCGTAACATGTCGAGTTGGAGATGGTTGTGGAATGCCCAGGTGATAGCCTTCCCAAAATTTCGTGATGACACCCGTCACGTGCTGAGTCTTGATTGTCAGAAGAGCATGATCCAGGCGGCCGGTAGATGCGGCTGGCTCCACTGGCAAGCACGGTTCAAGCACGCCTCCGCAGCAACGCCGCTGTTATTTCAGCCTTGCTCAGCGGCGGACGGGCCTGCTGTGGGCGGTGCTTGTATTGCAAGTGGACCGGTCAGCGAAGGGCCAATGTCGCGCCGCGCTGCTGCGTGCAGACGCCGTGTGTAGTCATGATGCTGTCTGCGCCGTGGTTGAGTCTCCGCAGAAGACGTCACCTCATCTCACTCACATGGCAGATGGGGAGACGAGAATAGCACAACGGGATTTGTTATGGATATCCGCACGGCAGCGCCCAGCATCTTCCTGGCTCCTGGTTCGTTTGCACTCTCGGTAGGTATCCGTAGTCAGTGCTCGGGCTTCTGGCAATGTTCTAGTAAATATCTAGGGTTATAACGTTATAACCCTAAAGCGTTGCGCCTGGCCTGGTTCTAGCCTTGAGTCGACCTGCAGCGCCGCCAACTCCTCACCCAGATCCAAACGGGCTTGGCCACACCCAACAGCGCCCTCGTCCTCTGCTGATGCGCCGTCTCCTCGCTCCCGTGCTCCTGTAAACGGCGTGGCCGTGTTGTCACCAAACGCTGCCGCTGTCACCAAACTCGGCTCCTCAGGTATTCACTTGAGACGTTAGAGTTCAGCCGCTCCAGGAGGCCTGCCGTTTCCAAGCCCGACCCTGCGGCCATGTTCACTGCCCCAGCACCAGCCGCCCCCACCGTTTCTGCGACACCCATATCGCCTGTCTCGCCCTCGCCGCGCTCGACTGGCCTGCAGCGAGGCATTTCCTTCCTGCGCAACTACACCCACGGCCTGCACCTGCACTCGACCGACGGCGCGGAAGGTCCACGTGAGGACGCCCGCACGCCCAGGACCCGACCACGCGCCTCTACCCACACCCCGCCCGTCTCGCCCTACACTGCGACCGCGACGTCTCAGGCCGCTGCCCGTCCCTCGCCGCCCGCCCGACGACAGACCGCGCCGCTCGACCACCAGAACTCACTGTCCACCGACTCTCCGCCCGCACACTCCGAAGACATGACCAGGACCCGCGCAGAGACGGCGGCGCCCCAGCTCACCGTGCGGAACAGCGCAGGGCCCACGCCGACCTCGACGCCCCGCCCAAACGAGCATGACAGCTCGAGCGACAATGCGGCAGAGGGCTCGACGCCGCAGAAGCACCTGCCCTCTATCCGCTTCATTCCCCACCAGGATCCGCGAGCCGGCCGCCCGTCACTCCAGTTCCCTACCATTACTCGCACGCTGCCAGACGAGTCTGCTGTGGTGCGTGTAGGGCGCTACTCAGAGCGCGACAATGTGCCTGAGATTCCAGCCAATACGCCCTCCGCTGCCGCGATTGGGTTTAAGAGCAAGGTCGTCAGCCGGAAACACTGCGAGCTGTGGTGCAAGGACGGCAACTGGTACATCAAGGACGTCAAGAGCTCGTCGGGCACCTTCCTCAACCACATCCGGCTGAGCCAGCCGAATGTAGAGTCCAAGCCCTTCAGAATAAAGGACGGTGACATCATCCAGCTTGGAATCGACTTCCGCGGTGGTGAGGAGATGATTTTCAGATGTGTCAAAATCCGCGTTGAGTGCAATCGCGGGTGGCAGCAAGGTCTCAACTCGTTCAAGTAAGTACGAAGTCGGTTGTTCAAACGCAGTGCTAACTGCTCGAAGCAAGCAAACACATCAGCGACTGCGCAACCTCACCAAGACTAAGAAGGAGGGTGACAGCGCGTCCACACATACCTCTGAATGCGCCATCTGCCTCATGTCGATAGCAGTAAGTGTGGATGTATTGCTCAATTTTGGTTCTTGCTAACCCGCAACCACAGCCCTGCCAGTCCCTCTTCGTAGCGCCTTGCTCGCACGTATGGCACTACAAGTGCATCAGGCCGATCTTGAATGGAGCAACATGGCCCAACTTCCTGTGCCCCAACTGCAGAGCAGTCGCTGATCTAGATGCCGATGTCGAGGACATCGGCGAGTTTGAAGACTGGGACGAGGAACCGCAGACGAACGGCTCCTCGTCTGCACAGCCGCCTGCAGAGGATCGCCATGTCACACCACGCGCTTCGGTCGCTCCTCTGAACGGAACAACAGCAGAAAATGGTCGCACGGATCTCTCCGACCTGCAACAGGCCATTACGGCCATTTCGAATATTAGCATTCAACAAGAAGCCGCCGCTATCCCGATTCCGCAGACACCGTTTCGCCCGATCGAACCCATGACCGCGTCCGTCACCCAGGCAGTGTCCATCGACCGCGGTCCAGATGGCTACAACGGCCTGTCACCGCTATACCTTGCCTCGCACGACGGACTCGCACCCGGCCATGTCCACGATGGACCTATGACCCCACGCAACGATGCTGGACCGTTCGTTCTGGACGGCAGTGCAGGGCGAGCTGGAAGCCGGCTGCGAGACGAGTCGCCTGGATCTGATGCGCCCGCTCTGCCCCCCGTGCGATTCGACTAGGATTCGAGGGAGCCATCTGATGATCTCAACGGAGCTGGGAGTTTGTTGATGTGCGTCAACGGCCATATTATGCTCCTCGGAGACGAGTGCGCCTACTGTGGCGGTATTTCCAGACCGCAATACTTTCGCGACATTCATGGAAAGCATCCAAGGCATTCAGTAATGTACTCTGTGTGACATGTATTTAGGACGTTCATTAGGCGTCCAGGCGTTGGAGGATAATCATTTTTATTTTCATTACCAGCGGCGATTCGCTGCAGAGGAAGCGTGGGTGTGGAGCGAAGAGCGAAGAGGCTATGGGTAGAGATAGGCATTGTTGACCACTACGCACAAGTCACGTGGAATCAATACATTTAGTACCTTATGACCATCCGCTGGGGTATCTCGCAGCAAGCAGCTCTATGGTCCTTCAGATCCCACTAGTATAAACGCTCATCTCCGCTCTCCCGACACAGACTGCATGAGAGTGCATAATTTGTTGCTTCTCTCTTTAGCTGCGCAAACGTCGATGACATCAAACACTACGCGGTCTTTCTCCATGCATCGGCCAGCAATGCGCCACCGGCGATAGATCCAAAAATACCAACCTGCAGGTCACTCAGAAGGCCCGCCTCGACCGACCAGTGCAGTGTCATGGGCGCATACGCGATATTGCTGATCAGATCCTTCCACCACGTAAAGTTCTTGTTGTACGTCTCCTTCCTTTCCTGCACTGCCCTAAGCTTATCCTCCTTCTCGCCATCTCCAGCAGCTTCGACCCGTGGCTCAGCATACGCCCGCTCAACGACCAATCTCAAAATCTCGCATCCCACATACGCAGCCCAGAACCGCGAACTCCACACCCACCACCAAGTCTCGCGCTTCTTCCCCGCCTCGCCGGACCATGCTTCGCCGGTCAGCATGCCCTTTGATGCTGCGTACGCGCCGTTCTCGAGCACTTGGAAAAGCGAGCACGACGCGATTGCAGCCCACGTCGTCCCTCTTAGCAGCTTCTCTTTCCTCTTTGCTTCTTTCGGCAGCGGCGATAGGTATGTGTCTCTTGCCCACGTGTACAGTCCCAGCACGCCCCACATGCGCACGAATATCCTGTAGTCCGCTATCACATCCGCGATCGCTTTCGAGCTCCCCACCGTCTGGGCGAGCAGCTTTGTGCCCGCTGACGCAGGGAGCGAGGCGACCAGAGTCTCGCCTGGAAGCATCACATCGGCCGCTTTGGAGGCCAGGTCTGTCGCGACGGCTGCGAGCTGCTTTTCGAGTAAGTGCTGGCCGAGCGCGTATACGAGGGTGAGCGTGTAGCCTGTTGTGCAGAGGACTACATCGATGCCTGCTGGGGTTGATAGCAGCGCGGAGAGGCGGAGGAGATTGCGGTCTGTGGAGTGTGCTGCGTTTCGTATCCGGCGTGCGAGTATGAAGCGGATCTTCTGGAGCAGTGGGGGACGCGGTGGGGGACGCGGTGCTTCTGCCTTTGAGGTGTCAGGCGCAACAGGGAGGCTGTCGACGCTGGGTATGGTTGTGCTCTTGGGATGTGAGTCGCCCATCTTATCTCATGGGGGGTCGAAAGTGCTGAGCATGATTTGAGAGAACTGCGAATGCGGATGTTTTGTTATCATGGCGGAGACTCGGAATTCGGAAGCTTCCGTCATCAGACACATGCAAGTGCATGTGCTGGACCCTGAATCCATCATCTCCTTGACTTCAGGTCAACCAGAATAAGACACAACTATGGATACAAACCGTGAAGCACCGCAGTGTTTCATGATAGTACACTAAGATCAGCTATCACATGTGCAATCGATGATCCTTCGTGAAGCCTGGCTGAAACGGGCCGATCCTTGCCATTCTCAACTGACAACTCCACAGTTGCACCCCAGATCTCCCCACTTGTGCGCTGTCTCCTCACCTCTACTCGACGCTTGCCTCTTCACCACTCGTTGACATACTCGCGCGCTTCTGATATCCATTCGTGGCATGTTTTCTAGACTCTCCATAGCCACAGCGCCAGTGTAAACAAACACATAAACGCCTTCGACCCTTACCACAGTCCGACAGCATTGAGAGCAGTGACAGAGAGCCTTGTCGAAGGAAAGAATCAGAAGAGAAGGGAACCAGGAAATTGTCGCCATGTCCGCAACACCAGACCCAAATCAACCCCCAACGAGGATCCCAACTTACCCTCTGGCTCACTCCTTCCGCCAAAAGCCCAGGCGTCTCCCACTCGTCCTGCGCTTTGCGAAAGGATCTATCCACAGCGCCATATACATCCCTGTGCTCCTACACTCCCTCGTTACCGCACTGATCGTGTACCTGGACAGCTTCCCTCACATCCACATCAGCATCCCGGCGACTATTATCCCCTCACTCTCCATCGTCGTGGGTCTGATGCTCGTCTTCCGCAACAGCACATCCTACGACCGTTTCTGGAGCGGCCGTAACTGCGTGACCGCCGTCGGCACAAGCGTGCGCAATCTAGCCCGCATATTCCTCGTTAACAGTCAGGATTCGCACGGCAAATCGACGACCGAGGAGCGGCGCGACACCGAGCGCACCGTCCGCGTGCTTATTGCTGTGCTCTACGCTATCAAGCACAACCTCCGCGCTGAGTTCAATATTCCGCCCGCCAGCCTGGCTGCGTCAGCTGGCTCCTTCAACTTCCAGGGCGTGCGCGGCGCGAGCTCCCGCCCGATTAGCCGCCCGTTGAGCAGGAGACCGAGCTACGTGGACCGCACATTCAGCAGCCCTGCGACGCCAACGCTAGAGCGCTCGAAAGTAGACGTGCACACACCTTTGCTGTTCGCCTCAACCGGGACCCTCGACAGCGTGCTCGAAAGCACCGGATCCATGAGCACCAAGAAAGACGACTACGTCTCGCTTCTCCCAGACGGACTGATGGGCTACGAAGACCGCGGTCTCGGGCTGCCGCTGCAACTCTCGGTGCTTCTGGAGTCCTACATAACGCGCGCGTACAACCGCGGCTGGGTCAACGCCCCGCTCTCGAGCCAAATGACAGTCCAAGTCAACACCCTCGTCGACGCATACGGCAAAATGGAAACCATCCGCACCACACCCTTACCCATTGCTCATCTTATCCACGCCAGCCAGGTCCTGTTCCTTTATATTAGCATCCTCCCGTTTACCATGGTCAGCAGCTATGGATGGTATAGTATACCTGTGGTGGCGATTGTTGCATTTACGCTGTATGGGATTGAGGGCATTGGTGTTCAGCTTGAGGATCCATTTGGGTATGATCGAAATGATATCAAGATGGATGGGATTGTAGAGGATGCGAGGGCGGAGGTTGCGGTGTTGCTGGAGGAGTGGCGGGAGAAGTGGGATGGGGGACGGAGCTATGGCGGGATGTTTTGATCGCTTCCGTCTCCAATGGGGGTGAAGTTTGGGCAGTAGTCGTGGGAGGATTTCAGAGAGCTTGGGACGATAGACGCAGGCGATTTGAGTGATGAGAAGGAGATGAGGACTTTTGGAAGACGCGCGCTAAGAGATACGCACACCAAGTGCGAATGTGATTCATGCACGTTCTGGTAATCTGAGTCGACCAAGCTCGCGTATCCACCTGCACCTAGTGAGACCTAGATGGAATGGCTGTGGGAAGTCCGTTTTCCGGGTCGTCAAGCTATGGCAAATTCTTTGCGGTGAAGCCCTACAAAGGATTTCTCCCACGCCTCGACAAAGAGCATACCCGCACTTTGCCAAAGCTCGACATCCGACATCCTTTCTAAGATCATGACAACAATTTCCCGAATATCGACCCTAAGTATATGAACTGCTAGTACGACCCGCTTGTATATTTCGCGAGATCAGCTTGACACTCAGAACTACTTGACCATAAGAGCCACGCCCCATGTTCCAATATGCGCCAAGGTAGAGTTGTATCGTTGGTCTGCTGATAAGCATCGGCAGTGGGCGGTACTGTGTTTGCCTCGACGCGCAAGATGGGATACCTGGCGTGTAATGCTGCGTTTGACAGCGATACAAGTTCGCCGTTTGCCCTTTCGAACCGAATCATCAGGTAGCCTGACATGGCGGGAAGTTCAACAGACCGAACGCACACTCTGCCTATCCTTCCCAGCCAGCCCAAGTCCATGAAGGAAACGCTACGCGACGTCGCAGCTTCTTGCCGCCATTCGTGTGTACAAGACGATGGAATGAACGAATCGCTCTTCTATAACTGGGCCTTCTGTGGGTCACAGAGACCCCAGACCTTACTCAGTGCAAAGTACGGTTTTGAGAACTTCCTTAGTACCCTTCGAAGGTATTGAGAGCGTCTTCGTCATAACTGGAAGTTTTAGACATTTCGTTGATCGCAGTCGTTCCAAAGCTTTGGAGTCAATTCTTCCCAAATAGACCGCGTCGAACGTCACCAATGGGAATCATCTTGTAAACTCCATGTAACTCATCGAGGGGAGTACGAACTCCCTCAAATTGATTTGTCGTCTGACACTCGAAGTACATCCGGTCATATGTGAAGACCAGACAGCAGCGGCTCAGGAGAGCCTCTTGAAACGTCCAGCCGCAAGTTGCCCTGTATGACCGGGCGATGGGCTCCCGTGGATCCTCTGCAATTCCCATGATTGTCGCATCCTCAAACATACGGAATAGCCGGTCCGCAATCAACGATCGACGATGTCTTACAGTCAATTACCTTGACGCCACGAACCAAGGGGGGTTTCAACGAGCCCGGAGACCCCTCTACCTCCGAAGCGCATCCATAGTGATGATTTTGCTTGTAATAGTCTATCCATGTCTTTGCCACCTCGGCGTTAAACGTGGGGCAGGTAGGCTATAGCGTGAACAAAAAAGGATTGGTCCTGCTCAGGAACAGTACTAGCGCTGCTTTCCTTCACATCTGACTACCTCTTCGTCTTCCAGGGTCTCAATTCCAGAATATTCGGGTAGCAAGATGATTGTCATTCCATCTTCGCGTTCACGGTCACGACTGTCACTTGCCAGCTTCGAACATCCCCAGAAGAGCTCCACGTGCAACTCTTCGCCACTGTCTTTCACCACCACAGCTGCAGTCTTGAAACGGGCTTCCGATATCACCAGACATAATCTGCAGGTCTCGACATCCCTGCTCCTGTAATGTAGGCCAACCTCGGCGAAGACTCTATCTTCCTCATTGACAAGCCATGGTGCCCAAATCGCGGTCAGCTCCGTGTCCCTGTCTTTAACCCTTGGTAAGTCGATATTACGACACATTCTGCACAAGTCCTCTTCCGGATTGTCGTGCCTCGTTCAAGGACAGAATTGTCAAATGTCTTTTGCTTTCGTGCCCCTGTAGATAGATCACCGGGCTCAGATTTTGCGCTTCCAATGGTTTCACCGCCTGCAATGGTCGAGAAGCTTTGCTTCCTGATGGACTCCCAATGTCCGCATGGCTCTTGCTCCTTGTTGGTGCTCATTTAGGAGATGGAACAGACGCAAAGGTGAATCTTAATTGAAAATGGAGTATTGAGATACAGCATTCGAGGGTATATGGGTCCTGTCAAATGGAGACTTAGAGGCGGCTGGTTTGCGGCTGAAGCCTGACGCGCGGGGCTGTGCCGTAGCTCAGCGCGGTGGCTGCAGCAGGGAAACCTCAACCTTCTCCTTGAGTTGTGATGTTATAGCCTGCAATGTATTGTTCTCGTCCGGTCGCGTCTATTCGGCGATGAAGGAAAAGTCAACGTCTAAGCAGGGGATGTGCAACTTAGTACGAGCGAGAGTCATGCACTGACATACCATCCGAAGCTACTGACGGCAAAGCTTGTCATCCTCGCACACATACTTTGAGCAGATGCATTGCCGAGTCCAACATTGGAGTAAAGGTGTTGGCTCTCGGTGTAGACCGGGACTTTGGTAAAAGAGTAGCTCACCGCGTTGAAGCACCAGCCAATCAAGCTGCAGCTACTAGCACGCCCAGGTCCACAGGTCCACCCGCCCACGTGCGCCAGTCCTTCGTTTCTTACCACTCTCCAATCCACCAAAGTCGCACAACACAACCATCAACTCCAAGATCAAGTCATCAAAGTCTCACCGCACACAAATGAAGTCGTCGGCCGACTCCACCCAATCCTATACTATTCTCACTAGACGCCCCGACCTCCTTCCATTCACGTCTAGCTCCCGGCGCCAGATCACCATGCTTGGTACCACACATGACCTATTAGAGCCAGCAAGATAGGCACATGTGCCGCAACACGTTAATTCCGATGATAAGGCATTTGAAACGACTAGAAACAACTACCGTACACGGAATCTCGCTAACGCTGCGTTAACGCTTGTACTCCGCGATGCGCTGCCAATAAGCATCTGTACCTGCCTGATCAGCACAAGGCGTAAGCATCTGCCAGGGCGCTCCAAGGCTGGTGCATGGTGATCATAATGTCCGCGGTAAGTTTGGAAGTCCTGCATTCGCACTTCCTCCAATCGCAATATCGAACGTGAGAAGGTGCACCATCCTCGAACCTGTATAGAAGGATGCGGGCCGGTGCGAGGTCGCGCTGATAGGACGACGTTCCTGGAGAAGCAAGTCGACCTGCGTCTGCATCTGCGACTACGGATGCCCAGCGGAGTAAGGAATGCTTCAGGAAGGCTGGCGCCCTGAGCAATCAATCTGGTATCTGATCAACAGGGACCTAACAACAGTAGTTCGGAGACGCCCGTTGTGATCAACACTATAAGAGACGGAGGTATCCCATGAAGGAGAGAGCAGCCAGTCCAGCCAGCTCAGTCTCTCGCTCCACCATCCTCACCAGCTCCCTTCGCTACCGCCGCCCTTGGTTCTACCAGCTTCACCGTAACAATGAAGTTCCTCTCTATCCTCGCCTTGATCGCGCCCGTCGCTTTCTCTCTTCCCACTTCGGTCATCACTGAGGCTCCCGTTGAAGATGCTGCTCTCGATGCCCGCGCCTGCTACGTAACGTGCGGTAGCACCTGCTACACCAGCGCTCAGGTGTCTGCCGCCCGCAGCGCGGCATACAACTACGTCAAGAGCGGCAGCCAGGCTGGCAGCTCGACATACCCCCACAAGTACAACAACTACGAGGGTTTCGACTTCCTTGTTGGCGGCACTTATTACGAGTTCCCTCTCAAGACCAGCGGTGTCTACACTGGCGGTACGTCCCAACAAGATGTTGTTCTTCGTGACCTTGAACTAACGTGTGATTAGGAACTCCTGGTGCTGACCGTGTTGTCATCAACGGTAGCGGCGCTCGTGCTGGCGAGATTACCCACACTGGTGCCAGCGGCAACAACTTCGTTGCTTGCTCCGGTTGGTAGATGTCGGAAGACTGGTAGCTAGCCTTGAGGACATGGCATGCTTGAGCTTGAGCGACACAAAAAGTATTTACGAGTCATGATTGTTGAGATACCTTTGTAGCGTTGTTAGCATGCGAACCAACTGAGAGCGTTGAGAATGGAGCCTTGTTGTTACTCGATGGGTTGTGCATTGTGTCTTGAGGAGCGAAGCAATTGAGGCGTGACCGATGGGTAGGTTTTTGTGAGTGTTTACATTGGTTATGCATGTCGGAAATACGCATACTTATGCAGGGGCCAATTATAGTCGTGTAATAATCATGCGGAGAGAGGGCTGCTATAGTGCGCGATGCGGGGTAAACAAACCCCGCAAAGGCACCTGAGCAAACCCTGGTCCATCACCTCGGTGTTGTGCATGGTACTGGCGCAGCTATGGTAAGAAACAGCAAATCAGTGTTCGCAGCAGTGCTTGCCATCGTCGGCAATTTGTCAGATTGTGACTGAGCTTACCGCACCTCACTGCCGTTATTAGTTCATTCGTGACAGCCTCCTGTACTCATGACCCCTCCAAGATCCATCTTCTGTGCTGTAAGTCCGCTCCACCAACATCAATGCACATGCTGCGTTAGGCGAAGTTCCTAGCCCAAGCCGAGAAGAGACGACTCCTCCATGAACAACTTGAGTTCCAATCTCAGTCCGAAGAACCGACCCCGATGCGCTAAAGCGTGCGGGAACTGCAGGCGTCGTAAGGAACGTTGCAACGGTCTCCAGCCTTGCCAAAGATGTCGTACCAGGAATGTGGGTAGCGAGTGCCGCTTTGGATCCTCGGCCCCAGTGCCTGCCCGTCAGAGCAGATCGAGGAGGGAGGAACGATCTCAGACCTTGACCCCAGCACCTTGTGCGACAAATCGTTCGCTACTCGGACAGACAACTAGCGAACTCCTATGCACAACATCGCATCCGATCCCGCTTCGAGATTCTTCAGCCTCAACGATATTACGAAACGTTCGTGCAATTGTGCAAACTTCCATGGGTAACTGCGACTTCAGCACAAGCATTCTTGATCCTGTACGAGATCCACCAGTCAAAACACCAGATTTACGACTTCCCAATGCAGAAGCTCACACGCCACCAACGATCGATGCAGAAGAAGCAGTTCACCTCCTGAATTGGTTTCTGTACAGTACTAATGGTATGCTCTATCTTTTCGACCTCGGAAGAGTGCACGCTGAGCTCGAGGCTTGGATGAGAGATAGCCAGGAGAAATCCAATATGCGCAGCGCAACCTTCTACCTGGTTCTTGCAATTGGGGCGCAGGCAAGCCCAAACGGTCTCGACTCGTTGGCGCACCAATATTACAGCTATGGCTGGCATCTGGGGACAGAGCATGCTGCGAGAGAACCAAGCTACGCCAGCCTGCAGTACTTCTGCCTCTTCGGTGCATACTTGATGGGCCAATCGCTCATGAATGCGGCATTAATCCAGATTGGATCAGCTGTCCGCGTCGCACACGTACTCGGTCTGCACCTTCAAACGCGAGCCACTGCGGTTGATGCATGGGAAGCACAGATGCGCAAGCGCTTGTGGAAAACGGTTCGCCTCCAAGATCATTTCCTCAGTGCCACCCTAGGACACCCCATTGCAACAAAGCATTATCACGATGCAAGTCTCGTCACAGACTGTTCTGCCTCGGCCATCATCTGTGACATCAACGAAGCTGTGCTCGAACAGATATATGCTAGAGGGTCCCTGGATGATGATACCGTACAGGATATTGTCGATCGCCATCGAGTATGCGTGGGACAATTCGACGACGGTCTCAAGAACGACGGCCTTGGATCATTTGAGTTTGATGAGCACCGTCGACCCCATATTGGTGTATGTCATATCAAGCATGGCACATACGCCAACATCCAGCTCCTCACGATGCCCTTTCTAATCAAATGGGTGCTGCATCGACCCGATATTACGAAATCGTCGGTACTCAACATTGATCAAGCCGATACTCTGGAAACCAGCTTATCTCACGAGTCAATGGCGTTCGCTTGTATCGATGCTGGGATCAGTCTCGTAGGATTGTTCCACAAGTTTCTCGACGCAGACCAGATCCCACGACGTTTGCCAATGATTGTCTACGCAATGTTTTATGCGGCACTATCCCTTGGCTTGGCAATCTTCGGGGACCTGGACTCCATCTTTCCTTTGCAGGAGAACATACGAATCGCTTCCCAGCTTCTATTCAAGCTTGGAAAGCATGACTGGCTGGCAAAACGTTATGCCACCGTTATTACCCAGCTGCAGACTGCATGCAAGATCTACGTTCAAGATCGATTCAAGAATGTGGCCGGCGCGCACCGCGCGCGCGTTCAGCAGCTTTTTGGAAGTCTGGAAACGCGTACAGACACTGACCATCAAGAACAGCCATGTGCGGCGCCACAGGAAGTTAATACGTTGCGTACATCTCCGGTTGTTTCGACAATCACATCACGCCCCTCGTCTACAGGACTTGACTTCGAAGAGTGGGAGACCTATATGGATGCTCTGGCATCCGGATCATCGCATTCACACTACGTTGCGCAGATTATGGGCCTTGGGGTTGACGATCAGCCTAGCACATGCGCCGGAGAATTCTTGCAGCTTGCTGAGGCTGATGCAACTTCTGAAGCACGACTATTGGACGGTGTTTGGTTTGACGAGGGATATACGTGAAGATGATTGCAAAATCCGCCCACATCTACCTTCACGTAATTCAGATATGCTGCGTGATAACAGCCTGAACTATACACTGTATGTACAAAATACTGCAAGTGTACGCACAGTTGCAATGCATTGCAATAGAAGTACGACGTGGAACCAAACCTGTAGACGTTAGGACCGGTGAGGGTGGCGGATGTACATTCTATCTCAGACATAAAATCTGGTAGCCCAAACAGTTGGGGCGGCTCATTGGTGAAATTTTCCGAAGAGAGGGGATTCTGAGGAACTATATAGGTGACTGTTGTATGGATTTATCGGTCTGCCGGTCTACGATGAGCATGACATAAAAGTCATGTGCGTCAATCCGAGCCGAGCAGCGTAATCCGATCCGATCGGAAACCCACCGGTTGAAAGATGGCTTGCGGAAGCCAACGCGGCAGTTCTGTCATTGGCACAGAGCTTGCTCTAGCAGTCTTACATCCGGTGTGGCACAGTGACTATCTCCGAAACATGATCATCCGGCATACACACCTCGGCTGTTGACGTTGTTTATACAGCGATCCCTCAGGAATAAAGCAGATGAAAGCTGTTTTGCATCTCTAATCGATCAGCAATACTCTAGCAAAGGAGATCCAGCTTTGTCGCCTTTCAATTTCGCAGCAAGTATTAGCCGAACAATCCCAAGTACTGCTCCAGCGCGTTCTATTCTTCCAACACGTCCTCTCAGGATGGCTTCGATCAAAGAAGCGCCCGTCGACAACTTCCGTCCAATGAGAGTCATTGTGATAGGAGCCGGCTTCTCAGGCTTGTACTTGAGCATTCGCATTCCAGAGTGGCTGCGCAACGTCGACCTGGTTACCTACGAACAGAACGCCGGCGTGGGGGGAACGTGGTTTATGAACCGCTATCCTGGCTGTGCTTGTGATATTCCCTGTAAGCCTCTTGAAGACGTAGGTGTGCACGACTTTAAAATGTGCTGACTTGGTTCCTACCAGCTCACTCATATGTCTATACTTTTGAGCCAAATCCCACGTGGTCGAAGTTCTATGCCTCTTCTGAGGAGATCCAAGGATATCTGGAAGCGGTGAAGGACAAATACTGCGCAGGTCGATTCATCAAGCTTAAACATGAGGTCAATGGTCTGCACTGGGACGCGGAGAGTCTGAAGTGGTCAGTGACTCCTTAAAGTCCGTTTGTAGCTCATGCGCTAACTACTTCGGTCATCAGGAAGGTTGATGTGAAGAATCTGACCACAGGAGAAACTTTTATCGACGAAGCAGACGTTGTGGTCGGGGCGCGTGGTGCTTTCACACGGACTCTTTGGCCCGAGATTGACGGACTCTGGGATTTTGCTGGGAAGATTGTCCATTCGGGCCGATGGGATGAGACGTGAGTGTTCTGTATTGTGTACTAATCGTTTGTAACCCTAGGCTAAGCACTGACCAGATTCGACTATTCCCACAAGCGCATTGGTGTCATTGGAACTGGAAGTAGCGCCATACAGATCATCCCGCAGCTACAAAAGCTACCTGAGACGAAGCTGAGTTGCTTCATTCGAAGCAAAACCTGGATCTCGACGTCCTTTGGCGACTCCGCCGCGACAAAGCTGGGTCTCCAAGACAATGACAGTATGTTGTGCCTCAGCGTAGCCTGTGTATCGAATGTAACGAAGCTCACATGCAAGTAGTCAAGCCGCAAGACCGCGAGAGATTCTTGACTGATAGTCAGGCGTTCTACAGTTTCCGCAAAATCATCGAAGATGAAGGCAACGCCGCGCATCCGTTCTCGCTCAAAGACTCTCCACACTCGAACGCAGCCCGCAAAGAGTTTGCTGCGCTTATGAGGACTCGACTCGCTAAGAAACCAGAACTCGCAGAGTTCCTGATGCCAAGTTTCGCACCAGGTTGTCGGCGCCTGACTCCTGGTCCTGGCTTCCTGGAGGCTCTCACGGAAGACAACGTTGAGCCTATCACAACTCCAATCCGCAAGGTAACTCCATCCGGAGTTGTATTGGCAGATGGCAGAGAGGTCGAGCTTGATGTTCTCGTTTGTGCTACTGGATTCGACGCTGGGGGAGCTCCCCTATACCCAGTGGTTGGCTCTCAAGGCCTCGACCTCCAAAAGAGGTATCAGGACTATCCGGAAGCCTACCTAGGCATGGCGGTTGATGGGTTCCCCAACCTTTTCCTCATGCTAGGCGCCAACTCTGGTGTCGGCTCTGGAAGCCTCACGAAGATCATCGAATCTCAGGGCGACTACATCATCAAGTGCATCCGCAAACTACAGAAAGAAGATATTGGGGCGATGGAACTATCAAACCGCGCAATGCGCGACTGGGTACGCCATATCGAGGGTTACTTTCAACGCACGGTCTTCCTCGATGATTGTAAATCCTGGTATCGCAAGAACGATCGTATCATTGGGCTTTGGCCTGGTAGTACATTGCATGCAATTGAGACGATGCGGGCACCAAGGTGGGAAGACTTCAATTTCACATACGCCGACGGGTCTGCAGAGCACAATCGTCTAAGTTGGCTAGGCAATGGTATGACGCAGAATGACCAGACAGGGCTCGACCGATCGTGGTACATCGAGCCAGAGTATGTTGATGTTCCATCTGCCCCTCTACCTGAGCAGACAGAGAAGTACCTGAGGGTACCCTTCTCGCACTAGCATTTGTTTACGGCGAGTGGGCATTGTTCGCATAGAACTATAAAGACTTCGTTGTGCAGACCCGTTTTCTCCCAACCCAAGACCTACTACCGCATTTCCAAAGCCTCCAGAATCAGCGTTGAGAATTCGTATTCTTGATCGTGACCTATCCGAGGCACTGGAGACAAGTGCTCTGGTTGCCAGTACCTTGGGACTAGAAGGTCGGCTCTCATTGGCGGAGTGCTTTTTGAGAACTTACAATGAGCAAGAAAGAAAACAGTGGCTCAGAGTGCCGTAGATGGCGGGTGGGAGGCAGCAGGTGGAAGGTCGTGGTAGAAGGCAACGTAGGCGGGTGGACGGCAAGAGTAGATGCGACAATGATGACAACAAAAACCTGCAAGAGCAGCCACGCAAAAGCTTTCCTGCGAGTGATGACAAGTGCCCACGAAAACACAGTCCACAGGAACAACTAGGTCAAAGCAAGAAGAGAAGGCTTGCGCACCTTAGAAGCAACCTTAACGCGTGGACACCGACATCTTTACCATTGACCGATTGACGTATCTAAAGCTAAGCTAGTATTCCCCCATCTACTACATGAACGCTGCCTGTTATAAAGGAGCTCTTTCCGCTGAGCAAGAACAAGATGAGCTCAGCAACCTCCTTTGGATCTCCAGCCCGTCCCAGAGGCCCAGACCTTGCCAATGCCTGAATATGTTCGCTCTGCGGAACATCATTCAGCATTGGAGTCGCAATCCAGCCTCTGCATGCAATGTCAGAGAAGTCTCGAAATCGCCGCAAGACTACAATGACTTACGGTGCAACAGCAGTAACCCTAATCCCCGCACTAGCTGTTTCCTTTGCCACCGACCGGGTCAATCCGATGACACCCCATTTCGACGCAGAATACGGGCTTCCATTCTCGATCCCAACGCAGCCGGCAGCGCTCGTTACGTTCACGATAGAACCGCCGGTCTTTTGCTTCTTCAGGACCCTCACCTGTTCTCTCATGCACAGCATGACGCCAGTGAGGTTGATAGCAATTGTCCGCTCCCAATCAAGCATAGGCGTATCTTCGATGCTCTTCTCAAAATGCGAGAGCGGCGCGATGCCAGCTGCGTTCAAGCAACCGTGAATAGGACCAAGTTGTCGCTCACTCTCTGTGACCCAGTCTATGACTGCGCGCTCGTCGCGTACATCCAGCAAGGTCGTGAGGATCTTGACTTCTGGGGTTTCTTGTTTGATTGCAGCAGCTGTATTCTCAAGATTCGATGAAACAACGTCCGCGATGGAAATATTGGCACCCCTTGATGCAAGCATTTGGGCAGTGGCACGGCCGATGCCAGAGCCCCCGCCAGTGATCAGGAAAGTTTTGTCAAGAAAATAGGACTCCATGTTGGCTGAGGTCGAAAGAGGTCGACAAGTTTACCTGAGTAGAATCCTTGAAATATGCTCGAATCAAACGTGATACAAGATGCTGGTATTTGCCTCTTATCTAGGCCCGCATGGGAAGCTCTTGCACGAAATGATGAATGTGCAGGCATACCCCTCCCCAGTTAGCAAACCCGATGGAACATCCATGCTTGGGGAGCAATCCGAGTGGCTTTCGGGACTACAGATTCCTCGCCGTGTATCGTGATGCATCATGTGTTGAAGTTGCCAGACATGCTTTCGATGTGCCGAAGCTTTCGGCATCGGTCCATTTCGGATCGGATCGGACACATCCACATCGGCCAGTCTGCGTGTCAACTCTGCGAACCCCGAACGCCAGTCGGACCTTTACATGACATAGTATTTAGGATGAGTCCTTTGAGCTTCACTCATGCAAGACAACTCGTTTCACAACGACGTAGTCATCAGGGTTGAATCATTAGCCTTCCTCAATCTACTCACCAAATGACTTCACCTCGTCCCATCGAGTTTCCCACCCTAGACGGGCTTACCCTTCGAGGTCTCTTCTACAGCACAGGCTCACAGGAGAAGCGACCTTGTATCATACTAGGTCACGGAGTCTGTCCTTCACTTCGCTGCACTCGAGTCTCCGCTGACATTGGCATAGATAACCGGATTGAAGGAGCAATTTCTTCCTGCCTTCGCACAGCGTTTCCAAGCCGCGGGATATGGCGCTCTGTTGTACGACTACCGTAACTGGGGTGCTAGCGACGGCCTTCCACGGCAGGAGACCAACCCCATCCAGCAAGCTCGAGACTTCTCAGATGCTTTCGACTTTGCTGCATCTCTGGATGAGGTCGATTCGGCCAAAATTGTGTTCTGGGGCTCCAGTATGGGCGGAGGCGTCGTGCTCCATGCCGCCGCCCTGGATAAGCGGATTCGGGCGGTGATCTCCCAGGTGCCGTTCGTTTCTGGCGAAGCTCTGGTCCCTATTCTATCCCCCAAGCTCGATTCTCTGTACGGTGCTCGACAGCAGGCTAAGGCTGGTAACCCTCCGCCTTTGCTGAAGCTCTTCACTGACAAGTCCGGGACGGCGTTAGAGGAGGATCGAGAGGCGCTGCTGAATGATCCGAACCTCGTTGGGTTTCTCAAGGCCTCTGAGGAACAGAATCTGCCGTGGTCACCGAACATCACACCGCAAACCTTGCTGAACCTTCTTGCTTTCGAGCCTCAGGCTTTCATCCACCGCGTTTCCCCGACACCACTCCTGCTAGTCGTTGCAGGTAAAGACTACACCGCATCAACTCCCTCGCAACTTAAAGCCTATGCTTCTGCATATGAGCCGAAAGAATTGGCTATTCTGCACAATGCCGGTCATTTTGATCCATACCATGGCCCGAGTTTCGAGGAGAACATCAAAGTACAACTAGACTTCCTTAGCAAGACTTTGTAGGTGGCAAGAACAACCACGTGCTATTCATATCTCATCCTGTCAATCTACAACTTGGCCTTGACCCATCCTTCAATTACTTGCTTGCTCCCCGTTCCCGAGTCGCCCTTATACCCCAGTACCCGCTCGAAGATCATCTCGTCGTGCATGGCACCCTTCGTAACCACTACGTCGACATGTCCGCCTCTCCGCCTGAACCCAACACTAAACTTCTGCGCAAACGCTTCGATTGAATCAATCAATATCTCATTATCGCCTCCCCAAATCAGCACTTCGTCGACAAAGTCAGCCACAGGTTCCCACCACTCTGGGCTGGCGATGACAGGCTCAGTGTAAACGTCGCCAGCGAAGGGCGATTTAGAGTTCAGGAATGCCGCGGCCCAGCGAGACAGAGGCCGGCTGTCAAAAATGTCTCTCTCTGCGTTCCTCTCATGTGCTGGAGTGTGATGTTGTGTCAGACTGACCCAGGGCGAGATCAGCAACGCCCCATGGATCTTGCCGTTGAGTCTCAGCTCGGCGATCTCGGGGTGTGGATGCGCGAGATGTGACAGCAGAGCCAGTGTTAGGTTGGCACCTGCGGAGTCTCCGCCTACGATAAGGTCTGCAGGATTGCGACCAAGTGTCTCGGTCAAGTATTGCAAGAGCTCCACCGTTTGGCGGAGTTGTGTTGGGTAGGTGGCTTCGGGCGCTAGGTCGTATGCAAGCAGCACTACACCCATACCTCTTCCAACACTCTTCTGCATGTCATCCAACCAGGTGAGATGTCCAGGCATGCAGGGCAGCACGTAGCCACCGCCATGCAGATATACGAGTGTTTTCGGCGCGCCTTTGTTGAGCCAATGTGCTTGCGTACCGCTGGGCAAGGTGATGGAATCGGGCGTAATCTTGTTAGACTTGCAGTGCTGGAGGTAGACGGGTGTGCAGGTCGTGCTGCCCAAGTAGCGGTCTTGCGCAAGATCGAGGTTGCCGAGGTTTGCACGGAACATTGCTAGGGCGACGTCTTTCCAGTAGGTGCTTGCGCCATTCTCGCCCTTGAAGGGAGACGTGAAGGCTCTGCCCGCTGCGGCAGCGACTGAACGCTGTCGTTAGCAGAGAACGAGGTGAAGCTTGGGTGAAATTTCAGGTTGCGAAGGAAACCAGCTACGAGGGTGGGTCTTCGAAAAGAAACGGGAAGTAGCCAGAATCTCTTAGCAAAGCATTTGCAACGCGTTGCAGGCTCTGGAGACTAAGATGACTTCGGATTGTTGTGGCCGCCCTTGTCTCAGCACGAGAGCGTGACGTACCGGCTTTCAAGAGAGCTGAAGCAATGCCGAGCTTGCTGACATCTTGGTGAATAAACTTGGGAGGAGCACCATTCGGAGGAGTTCCTGGTGAAGTCTCAATTGCCATGTTGTTCAGTAAGGTGATGAATTGGTGTCGTAGCTAAAGAATGTTGCCCAGGTGAATGTAACTCAAGCCGAGCTGTCACACCTCGATGATCCATGCTGACTTGAGAGATGCGCGTCAGCGGAGCGGGGACCCCACACTTGTGCGCGAGACGACCCGGCAGGATTTCTCTATGCAGGGAGGCGATATCCAAGAACGCGGTTCGCGATCTGACAAGTCAACACGCAGTCTTGGAAACATCGTGTAGCGACAACCGTGTAAGAGAACCTCTGATGCTATGATGCTTGCTCTGCAATGTTGTTAGATGCTGTTGACACCGGACCTTCCTTCCGCCCAAAACGCCCACGGCAGGAGCGCCCCACTCAGAGATCACCGAACACTTGCCCGAGCCAATGACTGATACTCTACGACTAGGGTCTGCAGTTCGCCGCTAGTCATGATTTCGCTGCGAGGACAACAACACGAGTCGAATCTGCGTCGTGCAGCGCTCCTCCAATCGCCATGGCGGCTCTTACCCCGAGCGAAGCGAATTCTCCTTCATCTGCTCCGAAAGAGGACGATAGCCAGGCCGATGCGGGTCAGCCTGCCGGAAAAAAGCGCCGCACGGCCACCGCCTCGCGTGGCGTTGCAAACCTCACCCCGGAGCAACTCGCTCGGAAACGCGCAAATGATCGCGAGGCCCAGCGCGCAATAAGAGAGCGCACCAAGACTCAAATCGATCGCCTGAACCAGCGCATAAGAGAGCTGGAGAGCCAGCAGCCGTACCACGACCTGCAGATTGTGCTGCGCGAGAAGGAGGCGGTCCAGGCTGAGAATGCCGACATTAGGAAGCGCCTCGAGAGCGTCGTGAGCATCATCCAGCCCATCCTGCGCGCGACAGGTGGTCTCAATGGTTGGTAGAGCCATTCAGTATTGCGATTGAGTGCTAACAGCAGGCAGAATTGGCCGCAGCGGCAGAGCGCTCGCCGCTTCCTGTACCGCCACACCAGCAGCACCGCGAAGTCGCTGCGCCGCCCACCGACCCTCGTCAATTCCATGCCACTCTTCACGAAATAGCTGCGGCTACACCGCAGAACGGCACACACTCACCAGCGGGAACAGACGCCTCGCGGCAATGGCCGTACCCCAGCGAGACGCCTACAAGCCATATGCGCGGCTACTCCCATGACAGTCCAGCCTTCGAGCATCAGCGACCCACGCCGCAGATTCAAGAGCCCTACGATGAGCGCATGGGTGTCGAGTTCTTGCTGGACCATAACCAGCGGAGACATGTAGACCCCAATCTGCCGCCTCCCCAACAGCTGCCGCCCAGCAATGTCTGCAGCAATGGCCAGGGGCAGTACGCGCCAAATTTGGTGCCGTACCTTACATTGCCGCGCAACATAGCGCCAACATGTCCGTTGGACGTCATATTATTGGAGTTTCTCCAGGACCGGCAAGCACGGGCAGCAGAGGGCGTACCTGTGAAGACGTTGGTCGGTCCACTGTATCCCAACTTCACGTCGCTGGTATACCCAGATCGTGCTATAGACGCACATCCTCTCTCGAAGCTGTTCACCGACATCTTGAGGACGTTTCCAGACATCTGTGGCTGGCCCGAGCAGGTCGCCATTGTCTACATTATGTTCCTCGTCATGCGCTGGCAGATCGAGCCTACACAGGAGAATTACGACAGACTGCCGCACTGGGTGACACCACGTGCTAGTCAGCTGTTCACTGCCCATCCGTGTTGGTTCGATCATCTGCCTTGGTACGTCTGATCTCTCTAGAGTTCGATCCATGCTAACAATATCCAGGCCTCGACTCCGTGACAGACTCTGTGCACAGCAACCTTTCATTTCGTTCGACACGTTCTTCATTCCCTTCACCACAACCGTATCGCTCAACTGGCCCTACGAGGCACGAGACGTCCTCCTTCCCGCATCGAAAATCCACTCGAACGCACTTTCTACCGGCTCCACATCCTCAGTAAATCCATCCTCTCCCTTCTCGACACACGTCAATGCTGGCAGTCCAGCCGGCCCGCACACGCCACAAGCTGCTGGCACACCGGCCAGCCTGTCCTCGAGCATGATGTTGCCGAAGGAAGACGATCAGTGGCTGATTAACCCTGCATTCGAGACGCATTTGAGAGATCTTAACAATTGGTCTCTGGGTCCCAGCTTCAGGGGCAGTTTTCCACAACTGGCGGGCGCTGTTAAGATCAAGGAGGGTAGGTAGTGTGGGCTGTAATTGTATATGCAGACGCTGCGGTGTAGTATGGTAAGGGCAGGTAAGGTCTGCGGTATATCCGAGTCTAGGTTCTGTTGGGTACGTGGGCGTGTGGTGGTGTATCTGTATATCAAGAGTGTCTAGCAATAGGAGTAAATCCATGCCCAAATGGGTAGAATGGTGGCTTGAGTAAGCGATCTTTCAACAATAACGGAGGCGGCCGAGTTCTATCTGTGTGCATCCTGCATCCCACATTCCTCCTGCTAGCTGCAAGTGTATCCCAACAGATCCAGAACGCCTTTAAACGTTCTAAAATCAGCCCTCAGCGCAATCCTTGGGTCGAATAAGTGCGAGATTCTCTGTTGTACTCAGTCCTTCCTTCTCTGTCTAAGCACATGAGGCTTTCAGGATGCAGAAGAGCTGGATACAAACTCTTTTTTTCCAAAACCGAAACAGGAGGTTGTCAGCGTATGTCTGTGCGTCTATTGCAGGCAGGTGGACGCTGTGGTGGCTACAACACGCATTGCTTTTACATCCGACTTTTACTGTAAGATGAGAAGGTGGAGAAGGGGGTTCAAACGTACCGGCGATGTAGCACAGCTCAGCCCAGTTAGGCAGGCCAAGCAGTTCGAGCTGGTTGTACAGGCGTGCGGCAAGGGTCAGAGTGAAGTCGGCTTGACTGGTCAGAGGCCATCGCTCGGAGTTTGCGGTGCACACAGAATGCAATCTGCTGTCAAATAGTGTTGGTCTCCTCTGGAACATGACCATGGGTTCGCTGAATCGATGGTACGGGCAGCTGGAAGATATCGACACTGGCGTGAGGTGCCGCACCGGAAGGACGAGGTACATTTGGCATCGCGCTGGGAACAGTAGACGCCGGCGGTCTACCTAAATTGACCGATGAGCTTTGGATTGCATTAACAGAATCCGTGGAGGTAGTCGCGGCGTTGCGGTTGTGAAAGTCAACGGTCTGGGCTTGTTGGTAGCGAGAGGATACGCCAAATCGATTTGAGGGATTTGCTGTTTGCTATACATCATTGAAAGACACCGTGACTGTGTTTATCCGGAATCGATCAATAGTGAAGAGAGACCAAAATGTACAACGCAAGAGAGCAAATGTAGGTAATATTCCTTGAGAGTCATCCAGGGTCCATACGAACCAAGGTTGGAATTAACTAGCTCTGCTACCGCTTTCATCAAGAAGTAAAGTCTCATGTTGCTAGGCATGGCCAGCTTGGGCAATATTGGTTCCGCCAAACGTTACTTAGCCGATGAGAACATTCGAGACTATACAGCATACAGTTTTGGTCAGGAAAATTTCAGCCAGTCCAGACCTTGGGACCGGGAGGAGTGTATGTGGTGCTCTTGTCAGCGTAAGTGTTGACCGTGATACCAGGGTCGCTCTGAGAGGCATAGCCAGGGATATTAGCAAGGTAGTCACCGCTGGGCGATGCAGAGCCAGATCCAGTAACCTGAATCTGAGCGCACTCAGCGTAGAACTGAGGGTTCAGCGCCTGGTGCAGAGCGAGCAGCTCGTGGCGAACAAGGTAGTTGCCAGGGGCGAGAGACTTGGGGACAGTGGACTCCCAGTACAGCTGCTTCAGAACCTTGGCTGTGCCCCAGGAAGTTCCGCTGAGAGGAGGTGCGGTCATGCCCTCTTGGTCGATCTGGACCTTAGTCAGCGACACTCGAATAATGGAGGTAATGGATGACTAACCTTGAACCACTTCTTGCCGCTTCCGTCGCAGCTGCTGAAGTCTCCGGCACACTTGTACATCCAAACCATGACTGGGCCTTGCTCGTGGGTCCATTGGGCCCAGATGGCCTTGATCTTACCTCCCGCAGCGACCTTGGCTGACAGGTCCGCGGAGGTGCCGCCATTGCACATGACCTTCTTGTCGGTGACAGTCAGGGTAGGGTTGTAGTCAGGCCACTGACGCTGAATGGTCTTTGGGGAAGTAGCTGGGGAGAAGCCAGTGTAACTAAAGGGTAGTCAGCTACTGATGAGAAAGCGCTCGTGATTAGTCGCATACCCGGGGTAGGTAACTCCATCAATGACATAGCTTGTCACTGCGCCGTGAGCAGCGGCTTGAGCCACGAAGAGAGCGGCGGCGGCGTAGATGGTCGAGAAGAGCATGGTGAGCTGATTTGAGAAGCTTGTAATGTGGTGCGTTGCTGCTCTGGGCCAAGAACCTCTTTAAGTAGCATGCTGAAGTTGCCTTTTGTGGTCTGTGTTGCTGTGCTAATATGATCCCCGGGTTTGCTCATCCACGAGACTTCCCGCCTTGCCGAAACCTAATGGAAGCTATATTGCCCGCAGATTGAGTCTTGACGAAAGCGTGCACTGATGGCGCACCGGCTAAATGCAGCGCGACGTCAGCCACTATGAGCTTGTCGCAGGTATGGAGCTTCGTGAGAGCATCTGTATACCCTAAGAGAGCCTGATCTCCGGTCATCTATCGATGTATGACTTGGTGTTGGGCGGGTTGCATTCACATACCTTTGCACGCCCGCCTGACCGTCGCTGACCGTTGTCTGATCGGCAACACCGCGAAGCTGCATCAACAATTGTAACGACTGCGCAAAAGGCGCTGCTAGAGCTCTTTCCTCGTCGTTCAGGCGCTACCGCCCAAGCGGTATGGTGCAGCCTGTGGCGACGCGCTTTAGCGCGAAATGGTGAGCTTCCAGGACGCGTCAAGCTCTGATCTTACCACTCACTTGCGTTTTACTTAGCCTCACCATCTCTGACGAGTTTTGCTAATCGCAGCAAATACGATGACCAAGGTCGTCGGTCCTGAACATGCGAATCTCTTCAATGCCATCTCTTCCGCTCGCAGCAAACGACTCGCGAAGATACTGATCGAGATCTTGCAGCAGCCTCCAGAACATGGAGAGCCGCTGAAAGAGAAGCTGCTGCTCGAGCAGGGACAATAGTAGTAAGCGCTGGACGCGCTCCCGATGACCATCCGGAAGCAGCCGGAGTGATAGTTCCTCGTCACCAGCCCCAGCGTTTCCGGATGTTCCTCCAAGCAATGATCTGATTTGGGTTTTTTGGATGATGGTAAGCCATGTGGAATATGGTGAAGGATTTCAGGACGCGATGCGGGTATGACAAGGTTGATGCGTAGGTGCCAGAGCGAGACTAGCCGGGTAGCGTGTTTATGCTCCGAACCAAACCATGAATGCTCAGATAGAGGAGGACGTCGTTCTCGATTTGATGAAGATTCGTGTACACGAAGGTGATTATGGAGCTCGTACATATTACGACGCTGCTAAGTCGACCATGGGAGGATCCAGATCAGACTCATGACGGTCTGACTCTTCCGCTTCATCAACAGCGTCTGGGTCGAGAGATGAGGTCTTAATCTAGGGCTTTCATGAGTTCGAACGCGTGCCCAAATTCTGCGTAATCCCACTCCTCCTCATCTGGCGCGAAGCGCGAGCCAAAGTACTCTTCTCTGGAGATGTTGTTTGGAGAAGGCTCGAGCTCAAGATGCAAGCAGTCACGCAGTCGTTCATCAGGAAAATTGGTTCTGTCCAGCATCCATTCTGCAGCAAGTTCGATGCGTCGGTCAGCAGTCCGGCCACCCAGATCAAAGAAGGCTGGCCTCCATAAAGAAGGCTGGCTATGAGGCTCGGGAAATGGCTTCATTGGCATGGTGATGCTTTCGACGTTAGGGAACTGCGTGAGCATCTTCCCTGCGCTGTCCAGGATGGCGGGCCAGAAACGATTCCTCCAGCCATGACTGGTAGCGTCTAGATCTCTGGTGTTGAAGATACGGTAGGATGCCTCTGTGGTCAATGTAGTGTACCGAATGAGCTGGCGGTAGGAAAGCGTCAAGTTTTTCTTTCCCAGTAACCATATGCGGAAAGTGTTGTCGCCATACAGTACTGGCGCGCATTCAGCATGCAGCTGCCAACACGATCGAAGGAGTCCTATCGAAACTTGTTTGTAAACGCCACCAGGATCGGCGCCACCAAGCCCTCTGTAACGGACAACTGTTGAACTTAGCTTGGGGTTTGGACGATAAGGATCGGTGTTGTAAATGAATATTGCACCGGTGACGTGGAAAGTGTAAGCATAGATGATATCGCGCAGCTCGCGAGGGAGGTCCAGAAGGCTGATTCGGCAGGGGTCGTCCTTATACGACTGTTGCCACTTTGTAGAAGGCTCTGAGTCTGGCATCTTCCGAGTTCAGATTTGAGGTGTCAAGGAAATGTGGAAATATAGGGAAAGGGAACGCGCGGTACAGGTCCGAGATCTGGGGTCAATATTGTACTAACTACTTCCAGCCCGCAATGCGGGAACCAATGACATCCTGCCTCCACCTTCGCCCTTCCTTCATTCTACACACACAAGAGAATGTTCCTCAACACGGGACCTGGCGTCTGCATCAATGTCTTTTCGTCATGTAAAAAGTCATTTAGCAAGCAAAAATTGCGCCAGTGATAGCCCACAAAGGGCCATCAGACAAAACCAGTCCCGCACTGTACGATGCAGCTGATCTGTGCCGGTCGCGCGGTTTCTGGTGCTCGCGGACCCTGATCAGGTAAGTTTTGGGAACAGAAGGGAGGGCGACGAGCGGATGCTTCTTATAGAAGGGATGGGGTCAAGGCAGCATGAAGCACACGTGAGAGCACGTGAGCTTGAAGCCTGGGCGAGACTGTGCTGATCACGTTCATTCGTAACAACGTATGAGTCGTTGGCCAGCTCACAGGTCACAATGCGGTAGATCACCAAGAAAAATTGGAGGCATTCAGTGACTGTTCGGGTATATCTTGCAACTTGATTGCTGCTCTGTGGCTACAATAATCTCACCACGGCCTAGAATACCAAGTCGAAGAAACCCGAACCTTGCAAGACCTTCTTCCATTTGCTCTGCCGCACCTAGCGACGCTCTTGGAGCCAGTCATTCGTCTCACTCCACAGTGTTTTGTTCTGCTGCGAGATCTTGTTGCCAGAGCCCTTGACGCCAGCAAAGACGGCGTCCCATAAGCTGAAGGCTGTGCGGAGATCGTGTTCGAAGGCTTCGGACTGTGGGAAGTAGCGCGTGGATACGGTCTCGATGACGCGTTCTTTCGACTCTTTTGATGTGGGATCCGGATCATTTGTGAGCTCATCGAAGTATGACTTGACACCGATACCCAGTGCGCAGTTGTTCGGGAGGTGGAATGGTAGCTTCGTAACCAGGCTCTTCCAGTCAATGCTGTGCCGGCGGCAACAGCCAGTTAAAGACATGTTCGTGGTAGTAGCCTCCACGAGGTCGCGCAGTGTTTGCCGCACAAGGTTCACGATCGAACCGTAGCCAAGCAGATGCTGGCTGAGAGGGCCTGTGAATCCGATCGGCTTATGCTGGAGGTTGCCAAGGGCGGCGACCCGCGAGATCAGCATGTTTGCGCGTTGATCCTTGGCATTGCCGCGCATAGGCGCTCCGTTGTATGGAAACATGCTGATATCTCCGTTCAGGTCTTCAAGTCGAAGCAGCTCTACGGCGAGCACAGCACTCTCTTCGAGCTCCGCATTGTCCAGCTGAGCAATGGTTTGCCAAAGGACGAGTCCCCAAGGTGTCAAGTTGTGTTTGGCATCGACATACTCACGCACGGCGAGGAATCGCCATATCGAGTTGTAGAGGATCTCATCTGGCGTGGAGAGGAGGTTGTCGGGGTCTTTCTTCGCAACAGTATTGGTGACGAAGTCATCGCTGGCCAGCGACAAGATAGCAGCTCCTAGAGGTCCACTACCCTCGTTGCTTGATATCACATCCCTGAAAGTAGCTTCCTTCACGTTCCACGTCTCTGCAATGGCTTGATACTCGGGCAGATCTCTTATAGAGATATCTTTCTTTTGTGGTTTACCAGTCGCAGCATCAGGAAACCAACATATCTGTTCAAGCCCCTTAACCCTGTACCAGTGATGTAGGGGCGTTGAGAGCAAGCTGAGGGCTGCTGTACGTAGTGGCGTGATCTTCGAGGTGACGAGCTTCTGGTATTCCGGCGACATACCGCCGTCGATAGGAGGCTGGTCAAGGATCTCGCAGGATGTGCGCCATTGCAGAAGTCGTGAATTGATGATACCAGCAGACTGTAGGTAGTGCAGCTCGTCCGAGAGGTGCTGGCCCAAGAACTGGTTTGCGTCGGAGGGCATCTGGCTAGAGTTCAGAGGCTCAACTTTACCCCCTTGAGCGAGAATAGGGTGATTCTTGACCGCCAGTCTAGCCTTCTGGTATCTGTCGACGTAGTCGCCGTTTCGGGGGTCGTCTTTGTTGGTGACCACGACCGAGTACCCGCTTCTCCCACTACTCATGGTGATCATCTTGATCGCAGCGTACGGCTTGAGCAGGTCGGTCCTGTTAGGCGAGCTCAGGTTGGGCAAGGTTGGCAGAAATGGAGTCCCCGCAAGAAGTAACGCATCGACAAAGTTGTCCTCGGTGATTCTACCGCTGCCAGCAAACCTCTCCAGATCAGCGATGCACCTTGCTCGTTCCGTCCAGCTGAAGGTCTTGTCGTTGTCGTCGAAATTCCATTTTGTGATGATCTTATCGCAGTCAAACAGTAGAAGCTCCGATGAGCCCGCTATAGCATGAACGAGGCTACTTTTCGAGAGGTACGCCAGCTGAACACCGTTAGTGATGGTCTCTTCATGCCTCCAGAGGTCGTACCTGGGCCCATGCGCTGTAAGGCGCGACTACGAAGTCGATCCCGCGCTCATTCAGTGTAGACTGCAGGGCACCGAACAGGTCTTCAGGTGTAACGTATGTTGACTCGCCGAACTTGGCGACCGAGGCCTCAGCCTGATTGCTGTCATATAGATTCCAAGCCAATGTGTTCACACCAGCCTCGTGCTGCTTCTGCTGGAATGGATCGTCTGGCTTTGTGATATCTAACCCACTAAATACGAAGAACGGGGTGATATGGTGCTTCTCGAATGTGTCCAGGTCCTCCTTAATCCATTGCTTCATGCCAAGTGGCAGACCGCCGAGTGCAGGAACGAGTGGTTCTCTTGCGCGAGGACGGCTGAGGATGCGATGTTGGAGATAATGGGCAGCCTCGATGGCTACTGTACAGTCGCTGAGCTCCGAGAGCTCACTGCGCTCCTCGATATTGGCGTTCCATGCGTCGAAATCGCGAATCATTGTGAGTTCGGCGCGTGCGCTGTTTGTTTGGGTTCGAGCGTCGGTAGGAGGTAGTTAAGGGCGTGCGCTCGAGTGTTCTGAGTCTTCGAATTCTATTCGATGTCTATGCCAGTCCAGTAGCGAGGCCTTCTAATAGATAGACCGCTGTGTAATGAATGCGGGGTGTTGATGGTCAACCTGAAATTGAAGGTCCAAGCACGAGAGCTTCCCGCCCGCTTGCTGAACCCTGTCGAAACTTGGAGACTTGGCCGTTTTCGTCCTAGTCCAGGAACATGGCAACAGAGTCCCGCCGATAAGGGAAGCTACGTCTGACTCCCGACTGCATTCAGACCTGCAACTGGTGTCCAGTAGAAGCGGACAATGTAAGCAGCTTCAAGTCCACTGCGGCAATGCCACAGTCAACTGAGACCCCTCCAGAGCAAGCCGTAACCATCAGCTCGCCTTCCGTGGATGACCGAGATGCCTTACTCCGAGATGGAGGACACTGACATACCCGTGATTAACATTTCGAAACCCAGTGACGATGTGGCTCGTCAGGTCTTGGAAGCTGCGTCGACCCACGGCTTCCTTTTCATTCAGAACGATGGTGTGACTATACCACCTGAGGACATAGAAGATATGTTCAAGCTTGTCGGTCTTCGCACTCCAATTGGCATACACCTGAGACTGATGATCAGCAGTCTAAAGAATTCTTCAGCCAAACCGATGAGCACAAGTCAGAGTACGCAATCCACTCAGACAAAGCTGGTGGCATCAACCGCGGCTGGGTCAAGATGGCCGGCGAGTCTCTCGATCCAGAGGGCCAAAAGGTAAAAAATCTTTTACAAGTCTCTAGTACCTCTTCGCGCCTGCGCATTCGGAATTTCGTCTTTCCAGTTCAGCACCTGACACTCATCTAGCAAGGAGATCCCAAAGAAGCCTTCAACATCGGCCCTCCACAACCCTCACTCCAACCCCTCCCCACCCCACTCTCAACCTCCTCTCCTCTACTCCTCCGCTTCCAAAACGCATGTCACACACTCTGCACCCAGATCCTCTCCCTCCTCGGCACCGCTCTCGAAACGCCCGACTCCTCCTACTTCGCTCGCCGACACGACCAGTCCCAAGGCCCCTCAGGCACCATCTTCCGTCTGCTCTACTACCCCTCTTCCTCAGATTCGCCCACGGCTCAGATCCGCGCAGGCGCGCACTCCGACTACGGCTCCTTGACACTGCTGTTCCGTCTGCCAGGCCAACCAGGCCTGGAGCTCTTCTCGCCCTCGACACAAACCTGGGTTTCTGTGCCCGTGGACCCGACCCCATCCACTCTATCTACGCCCCCGATCCTCGTCAACATCGGCGACTTACTGTCGTTCTGGACCGGCGGCATGCTAAAGAGCACCGTGCACCGGGTGACATTCAGCGGCGGGGGAGAGCGGTACAGCATGGCGTATTTCTGCCACCCTTTGGACTCGGCGCGGCTGGAGCGGGTGGAGAGCAGGGTGTTGGATAAGGGGGATGGGGAGAAGGGGAGGGAGGAGTTGAGGGGGCAGAGGAAACGGTTGGGGCTTAGCGAAGACGAGATAGCGATCTTGACGGCGAAGGAGCATTTAGATCGGAGGCTGAAGGTCACGTATGGGCTGTGAGGGGCTCTCGTGTGGCAGAAAAGCTCGAAAGGCTCGAGATCTTCGGGAAGGAAGGATGCGGTTGCTGCCCGTTGCTGCATATTACATGTAGGTAGACACCTTGAAGGCTACAACGGTATTGCTGAGGTGTCATGGAGTTTCTGCAACATAAGAGGATGGGGGATGCTCGGGCGGATGGGATGGGAACCGATGGTTATTCTTTCAATGATGCATGGGTGTATCCGCCTGGTCTGTTTGTATGTACAGTATCCGTAGTGCGCCGCGCTATGCTCGTGATGTTTTTGATCATGTCGTCTCTGCTAGAAGTGTTCTATTTGATCAGCGTGTACTCGGTCTTCAGAAACCAGGCCTCCTCTTCCTCCCCGCTCTACTAGTCATTCCACCCTCGCTCGGTCCATCCATCGCACCGCCAATAGCCTTGACAGGCACACTCCTCTCCTTCAGCGTACCGCCCAGCTTCTTGATCATCGCCTCTCGCGCCTTGGCAGCACCGGGACTATCCCAGCCCAACTCCTGGCTGGGCTGATACTCATTGATCACCACCGTCTCATCTTCGTCTTCCGCGTCGAGCCCCAGGTTACCAGAACTGGCATCTCCTGTGGAGCCTATCGAGCGCGTAGATGTTGCGCGGCCAAGCTGACGGCGTCGACGGCGCTTTTCGTCCGCTTGGTCTTCAGGCGTAGGTGCTTCCTTACGATTTGCACGTAGCTTGCTCAAGAGCTCGGAGTAGTCTTTCTCCTCTTCTGGTTGCTGAACCGGGCGCTGAGGTTCAGGCACGGGAGCTGGTGGCTCTGACGGCGCTGGTATGACAGAGTCAGGTGAAGGCTCTCGTGCTTGTTTCGTAGTGCGCGGTGCGGGCGCGGCTCTGATCAACGACTCGGCAGACGAGCTCCTCTGTCTAGCTCTAGTTTTCCCATTAGTAGCTGATCCTGTAGACGATGTCGACGGACGTCGGGGAGAATTAGCATCAATGTCTTGCAGTGGCATCGAGGCGTTGCCGTCGAAGCCCGTGAAAGACTCATCATCGTCAAATGCGCGAGAAGTGCGAGTGCTTTCTGCAGGCAACGTGAGCAGATCTGTTGTAGAAGCAGGCGTGGCATCCGCTGAAGGGGCAAGATCAAGCGCTCGAGACCTTTGTGGGCCCCGTGCACGAGAGTGTTGTGGCTTTGTCACGATCCTTGGTGTGTCTCTACGTTCGTGTTCTTGAGGCTTTGTCGCAGCCTGTTTCGCGGGCGCATGCGCAGGCTTTTCGCCCAATTGAGGTTTGGGCCTCGTCCTCTGAGGCTGTCGCGGTGCCAGCGTGTTCAGCATGTAATTGCCGAAAGGCTGCAATGCACCCGTACGCAAACATTCCCACAGCCATTCTGCATGCACAGCTGGGATGCGTCTATGGGTGGCGAACTTGAGTTTTTGTGGGGCTGGTCTGCGGCTATTACAGATGATGACCGAGGTTTTGGCGTGCAGCTGTTCGTCATATGCCGCACCTGTCAAAGTGTCAGTTGAGCGTCAACCGGCATTGCAGAAAAATTATTCCCGTACCTATGAGTGTAACAGCTTTCGTCACATGCAGCAGCTCGATGCCAGAGAATCCAGTCGAATTTACAGTTAGACCAGAGAACCCTGTGATGTCAGCATTACCGGACATGAGATTTGCGCAAGGGACTAAAAGCTTACCGTTAATGCTAAGCTTATCGAAAGGTCGACTCAGGACGTCGTCTGTGGGGTCTACTAGGCGCTTCCCATACAGGCAGCGCTCAACCCACCAGTTAGTAACAAGGTTCATTATGGAGCCGGCGCGCTCCGGAAGCGATCCAGACACAACATCGACCTCAACATCATGCGGTATCACCAGATATCCACGCCTGAGATCCGATGGAGGGAATCTCTCCAAGTCATCGCCGCTTAGGACACGCGCGCCGTTCTTCTCCAGATGGGTTTGTAGAATGGTGGTCTGTGGAGGTGTTAGCTTGGCATAGCAAATCCAATACTACGGCGTACTTTGTCTAGATCGAAGCCGTGAATGACTATGATGCGACCCTGAAATATTCCTTCGCTTTGATCTAATTCTGATGGCCGTGATGGAGCCGCGGCGACGGGTGTTTGCGTGGAAGCCTCCTCGGCGTCGTCGGGATGAGGTGTTTCGTCGTCGTTGGGGATTGTCGCACGCGAGTCTTCGTGCGGCGTCGTCTGCTTGAACAGATTGTCTTCTTTCCATTCGTCCACTTCATTCTTGCCCTGGTCACCAGATGGGGTGATGATCTCAGCCCATAGCGCGTCACCTTGAATCCCAAGCTTTGTACTTGCTGCGCGCCGTAGCTTACGTCGATTCGGGTTGAGCGGTTGAGGCTGTTCAGCGTCCCGCGTGCGCTTGCCGAGTGCTGGTGAAGGGTGCTCGATGCGGACCCATGCGTCCTTCCCGCGCTCTTCCGCTGGCAGTGTGGGGTTGTAGAGTGCTTCTTCCAGCACCATGCCCCGTTCAAGACTCTGCTCGAACCACTCGAGGGAAACGATCTTCATTCGCCAATTAAGCGCGTGCTCGTACTTCTTGCCATTCGGGTTGGCAGCAATAAGGTGGGTAACGCTCTTAGTGAGATCGCCATGGTACTCAGCCCCATTCTGATCGACTGTCTCTTGGATGTACTTCCGCTGTTCCGCTGTATCCTGTCAGCCTACAGTCACATGGCGGGCGTTCGCAGGGGTCGTACGGTTGTCGAAGCCCGTGAGGCAGATTTTGAGTCCAAAGAATGTAGACAGACGGTACTGCTTCTCTAAGCTTGCCACGTCCATGTTGTCGTCGCCCTCCATCCAGACTTCGCGTAGCGCCTCCAGCCATCCCGGCGACAAGACCTTGACGTCCTCTCGCAGCTTGGCGACATATTTGTATTTGGCGCTGTCCGTGTTGCCAGCGACAAGATGCGTTACGTCGGAGGTGAGGTCGAGCTTGATAGTCGCGCCCATCTGCGCGCCGATGGCCGAGAGCTGCGCCTGGTTACATGTTAGTGACTTGCACATGTGGACAGTAAGGTCTACCTACGCGCTGCTCGTGCGGCAGGGCGGTGCAGCACAGGATGGCGCCCGCAAGGGGCAGCTGTCCAGTCCCTACGCATCGCTGTAAGTTCATGTTCACAGGTACTACGTGGGCAGGCTCACCGTAGTGCCCATCAGTCGCGTCCATGTCAGTGTTGCCATATGGCAGTCGCGGTCGTGTGCTGCCAAAACGCCGAGAGGGAAGTCGCGTCCCATAGGGCTTAGCCTTGACGCGTCCTTCGAGCGGGGGATCACGTGCACCAAGAGATTCAATTCGATCCTCTTCACAGCCCTGCCCAGCTTTTCCTCTCTGCCAGATGCGGGCAGATCTCGTTGCTCTTCCGCCTGCGATCCGAGCAGCGCCACGAAAAGTCTTCCCTGCCATGCTACTGCCGGATTCCCACCATGGCGCGTGCCCCTCTTGATGACGACGCACACCGAGGTGCCCGACAATGTGCGCTGATCACTCTGCTTTCTCCAGCATCTCCAGATCCAGAACCCCAAACGCAGATCGTTGCGTTTCTGGGCCACTTTCGTTTTCTTGTGCGTCCCAAATTGGGCTGTAACCTGCACGATGCTGACACCGGACAACCTGCCAATCCTGCCAATCGAGATTGATGAAACATAGATTCGCCTCACACGTTGTAGCTTGGTCGTCGATTGCCAGGGCACGCGATGACAAGAATCAAGATACTGCGCCCGCCTGCATGTGCGAGCGTGCCAACAGTAAATTACTTTGCAATCGACTTGGCTGTTTCTGGTCCTCTCTCATCATTACTCTACGTGAATGATCGCTAGCCGAAGTTAGTAGAGGTCGTCTTTGTCTTTCTCAGCAGTGGCTCAGCGCGTACGCAGACTTCCGAGGCACTGCTTCCCGACCTCGTTCGGACGCTTGAGGGCTGCCAGTCCGCTAGAGCTTAGAGGGTCATACGAGGCTTGTGGCCGCGAGCGCTGCCCTGCCGAGCAAGCCGTGATAGGATCGCTGGGATTCGAGCACTGACGAACAGGGCCTGGCAACTGGAGCCCTGCAGCGCGTCAGTCTTAATCGAGTCTTGGTGCTCCTGCTGATGTCATGGCCGTCCGAGCACTCCGCAGCGACCAGTGCACCATCCTTCAAATCTGCAGTGAAGATTGACTGACGAGTCCGCGGTGGGGTTTAATGCCGAAGAAACTCCCGTCACAACTGTCTTAACGGCGAGCGCTGCGTCAAGAGCGCACAATCTTTACGAATATCTACTCGCCGATTTGCTGCGAGATTGTTGACCGCAAATTCACCTCACACCTCCGTCGCGATTCCACTGTTGCGACCCCGCCGACCGTGCTCGAGAAGGCCCGCGTCATCTGGCTCTACCACGCCAACCATACCTTTATTCCCTGCCCGGCGCATTACAGACGGCACGCCCAGCATCCGCCCTGAATTTGTAAGGGCTGTCTGCTGCTCTCCACGTCAACCCACGTCAAAGCTGCCCAAAATCCCTGTGGTCCCTGGCCTGGTATCTTCCGTCCTGTCGTTGTCCTGACGAAGTTCCCTCTGTCCATCCTACGCGCCAGCGCATCTCTCCAGAACAGGGAATACCCGACACATCCGCCGCATCGGCACTCTTACCGCTCCACAAGTCATTGCTGGCTGCACTTGCTGATCCCTCTAAACACTTGCAATGCACCCAGACGCACAGTAATAAACTTTTTTCGACCTGTAAGTGCCTGTCCCCCTGTCTCATTTCCCCTAACTCCCTTCACCGCGTTCGGGCGCTTTGTTTCGCAGGGCCTGAACTTGTGTTGTCCCTTCCCAAAGCGTTGACATGGGTCCTGCTATGTTACCTTGACCTGCCTTGCCCGGGACTTCCTTTGTAACACGCATTTGATTCTCCTGAGTTACACACACCCTCCCGTGTCTTGATTCAGGCTTTTGCCGATACATAAGTCGCTGTGCACCCTGCATGTTGCTGCAAGACACTGTCGATACGTCCTCCAGTAACTGGCGTCACTAACGCCGACCTCGCCATGACAGAATACCGTCACGTTTACTCAGACCGCGGACGCCTGCGCTATATACCCGAACATCTTCCAGAACCCATTCGCCTTCGACGCGGTCTCTTCCAAGGACGCCCTCGTCGCCCACACCGCATCCACATCGCACACGTCGCACCCGACCCTCTTCTACTCTGCCGCAAGAAGCGGGAAACGACTAGCAAGTCGTACTTCACAGAAAAGCTGGCGGGGCCTCGTGAAAACGCTAAGCGCTATCTGCGTAATCTCCTCGACAAGCAATTCGCTACACCCTCAGAGCCTGCAGACATCGTTCTGCCAGCGTCTTCCACCAACAGTAACCGCACCTCCATTGCCTCTTTCCCCGAGAGCAGGCTCTCTACAGCACCCAGCGACATGCGTTCCACACCACGAGCCTCGGGCGCAGTAGGCTCGTTCGGCCAAATGTCTGCACAATCACATATCGACATGTCTCGACCTTCGTTATCAGACTCGCACTTCTCGTCCGGGCGATCTTCAGCGAAAAGCGCGATCAGCAGCATTACGAAGCTGCCGGAGGAGAAGCCGGTGGCTTCTGGAGGCGGTGTCAGCGTCAACATTGCGCTCACAGAACCTGTACTGTTCCTTCAAGGCTTCGAGCAGACTGAACACGCTGAGCGGAACACTGCCATGCTCCGTGGATCGTTGATCTTGAAGGTCACGAAACCCACAAAGCTCAAGGCCATTACTCTGAAGTTCAGAGGAAAGGCTATCACGAAGTGGCCCGAGGGCATTCCTCCCAAGAAGGTCGATTTTGAGGAAGTCGATGTCCTCATGAACCACACATGGCCTTTCTTCAACGCCCAGTTCCCCACCGCAGAGACTGGGACTGGCGCAGATCGCGTCGAGCTTTACAAGAGCGGTGGTGGTCTCGGTGGCTCGCCCAACACATCATCCACCAATCTCACAACCAAGGAGGCAAAGAGGTTATCCTTGCAAGTCAACCACTCACGCAGCTTCGGCAAGGGTGAATCGCCATCAGGCGGTCCATCTGTCGCGCAAAAAGGATACAGAACGTTCAATGCCGGTGAATATATGTACAACTTTGAGCTTCCCCTGGACAGCCATCTTCCCGAGAGCATTGACGTTGACCTTGGGTCCGTTAAGTACGAGATGGAAGCAACAGTTGAGCGAGCTGGCGCATTCCGTACCAACTTGCTTGGCACCAAAGAAGTCGTCCTTGTCCGTACACCTTCAGAAGGCTCCTTGGAGCAGGTCGAGCCCATCGCCATCAGTCGAAGCTGGGAAGATCAGCTGCACTACGACATCGTCATCTCTGGCAAATCTTTCCCTCTAGGCGCACAGGTACCAATCGCCTTCAAGCTTACACCATTGGCGAAGGTGCAATGTCACCGGATCAAGGTCTTCGTCACGGAGAACGTCGAGTACTTCTGCAACCAGAAGCGAGTGCACCGTATGGAACCAGTACGAAAGGTGCAGCTGTTCGAGAAGCGAGCCGATGGCCCACCAACGAGCACATTCCCTGGTAGCACAATGCGGATAGTATCTGGTGGCGGTGTACCATACGACCAAAGAGCTGCGGCAGCACGAGGCGAGGAAGTGCAGGTACAAGATCCGGGGAACCTGCTCGGTGACCTAAACGGGGAAGGTAACATTGGACCCACAGAGATGGAATTCAATGTACAACTGCCAAGCTGTCACAACATGCGGGATAAGGACAAGACGTCTCGGCTACACTTCGATACCACATACCAAAACATCCAGGTTCACCACTGGATAAAGTTGGTAATGCGCCTCTCCAAGCCCGACAAAGCGGATCCAACAAAGCGAAGGCATTTCGAGATTTCTATTGACTCGCCCTTCCACATCCTCTCCTGCCAGGCAACACAAGCAAACACAGCACTACCAGCATACTCATCACCTGAGCCATACGTTGGTAACGCACAGGCGCCCGAGTGCGGCTGTCCAAACGCTCCTACCCGACGCACGTCTCCGACTGGCCGGGTACCAACACTAAGCTCAATGGCTCGTTCAAGGGGTGATTCGGATGCAACTGTGTCGACACCCATGCCAACACTTGCACGACCACAAGCAGCACATATTGGTGGTCCAGCCGACAACGCCGTGCAACGACCCATCCACCTCCTTCGCGTACCCTCGTTCGCACCACCAGAGTTCTCAGAGGAAGAACCACCACCACCACTCGAGACCCCGCCGCCGCTATACGAATCCATCGCATCACCAACCAATGGACTTGCGGACTATTTTGCACGTTTGTCCGACGCATATGATGACGACAGTGAAGGCGAGCGCGCGGACCACCGCCGTGTTGAGATTCCCTTGACACCCGGTGGACGCACAGCCCGAAGCATGGACGAGAGGAGAATGTGGCTTCCAGTCGGCCACTAGCCTCATCAAAAGTCCATCAACAACAACAAAGCATGAATTGCGCATGACGACAATGACGACATGAGACACGGATATGGCCCGCATGCATCGGTCAAATTTTAGGCGTTATTGGAATCGGCAAGAGGAATATAGGGCGCTTAATCTCTTATGTTTACTTTTTTTCTGTCAATTCTCACCCTCTCACATCGGTCTATCTACGCATCTGGGTTCTACCCGGTAGCATCTATTCACTTTCATAATTTTCGGTGTATATGGAGGGCACGGCGCACAAAGACGCATGGCATACTATACAATGACCACATAGCTAGCAGGCACGCGACACGATACCAATGTACATACGAATCTAAACTTGAACCTAAGTCTGCATTTGCTTCTCAACTCGTGCCCCTGCGTCGTTCATGATCGTCAGACACCCAAGAATCGGTACAAATGACTCGCGTACTACTGTGTTTCATCAACGCTGCGACCGCAAGGATAGCCTCACTCCTACACCGCCACACCAGCACATCCCTGAGCGTCGCAACAAACGATCAAGGAGTATCAGGGATCAACGCCGCAGCCGTTAAGCCACTGACGTGTACGCGAGGGAACCGTTGGGTCGCGAGGCAAGAAGATGGAACTCTTGTCGACCTGACAGCGCTGATCTTTGGTGGTGATCACGACCAACTTGAAGGTTAGGTTGGGTGTCAAGTTCTCGTCGCCGGTGAACATGCACAGGGTTTTTCATCTGGCCGTGGTAGCTCAGCCTCATTATCGGGGCCTAGAAGGCGCACGGAAGACATGTGTGGAGCTGTCTGAATGTTGATCTTTGGATGTTTGTTGATGCCGGCCGCCTGGGACAGCTGTCAGAATCTTTGGTGGGATAGTCGTTAGGCATATCAAAGTCTGAATGCGAAGACGGCGATGAGGCGAGATCGTGGGGTCAAGCTTCGTTGCGTGATTACGTATTTCAAGGTGGTCGGTGTAGAGTGTTTGGTCATCGAAGATCTTCCACGAGTTTGGATGTCTGCTTGTTGCTTGACACAGAGGCTTTGCACAAAAGCGCCTCATTCCTATGTCCGATGCTGAACCTTGATCACCAAGACCAATATGACGAGGCTAGAAGTCGCTCACGCGAGCGACAAATCGCGCGCGACTGGACTGGCTATGAGGCATACCTAGGTGCAAGTCTCGGCATGCCACGTGAAATCCTCGTACACGAAGCAGTCGTGGATCATGCCCGAATGAATCCTCTGATCTTCAAACACTGGTTCCAATACTGACAACATGGTCAGAATTGCTGCCATGGTCCCAAAAAAAACGATCTTTTGCCGTTTGTAAGGCGAGGCAGCACCGTCCCCGTCAAAGTAAGATTTGGGCAGCTCTACAGCATCAGTCGAATTGTTGTTGATCAACGATCTTCGGTCCTTAGCTCGCGTTTGGCTGGTGTCGAGCTTGAATTGCGTCAATCTAAACCTACTCTTCTCGTTTGCTATATGTCTCTTCATTTCCTGATTAAGCTTGATACGTGTACATTGGAAGGCCTCTTGAGTCATGCTCACGGTGACATGAAAGGCTAGATATGAAAGTTCTATCGGCTATATACAGGCTCTGGATACTGACGGAGTGATACATCTATGGTTCTCAGTATTTTGCTGGATGATCTGATTGATGCGGGCGTCACTTCCTGCGTAATGTCGGATTTGACCGAGTATCGAGTTGTCATGTACTGCTCCACCTTACTCGGCAACGGAGCACGAGACGTCCAGGTTGAACAGGTATGATGGACTGGATGGTGCGCGTGTGTCGAGACTGTCAATCGAAAACTGTTCAGCAGTCAAGTCAAGCGCATAGCGGCTTCGAGATGATGTGGGAGGCATGATCGGCGGCGACTTGATTTGGGCACCGTGAGGGCTCGCGTGGTACGATATAAATCGTGGGTGGGTTGCAGTAGCGAACGTACTTGAAATGGTGTACCAAAGACAGGTAGTGTAACATGCCCAGAGGCTGGTTGATCTTCCAATGACCCGTGAGTCTTTCGGAAATTCTTTTCGTGGAAAATTGTTGACGTCCAAGGAATGGATGTAGTGACACAAAGCTACGGGATAGAAACGAGACCATGGCCGTGCATTTTGGGCATGGTACTAAGTGCGTGCCTCTTGCGCCCGAGGAAAAGCCAGAAAGCTTAGATATCTAGAAAGAATAGGCGGTCATTGATAGTAATCTAGGCGTTCTTGAAGCACAGGTAGGTCCTCTGGTGGCTACTGTCTCTTGGAACGTCTGTCTCTCCGGTGCACGAGCGTGGGGTCATCATTTGGTCGGCAGGCGAGAAGGTGCGAGGTGGGGAATTGCCGTGTCGAACATCCTATTATACCCATCATTCAACGGTTCTGGTATGCCAGACGAATTCATGATACATCTTGACTCGGAGTAATGCTGTAGAAATTCGACGTTTGTCCGTCTGTAGCAATGTGGTCACGTGCTTCAGAAGATTTGGTGCCTTTCAACAGGAAGAAAGGCATAAGACTGCCAGGTTCGATATCAAAGGAAGAGACCTTGCAGAGATCCTGCATCAACCAAGATGATTACCATGCCCTATGGTGTCAATGGCGACCTGCTCGAAGGGCCAGCTGCAGAGTTGCTGATCGGAGCCGCAGCTATACGCTTGAGGAACTCATCTTTGGACATTAGCAGATCAGCGCATCGACACAAACCGTGACCGCTACATGGCGTTGAACAGCCCAGCCGCATCCTAGTGGATACGAGCTCTGGTCATCCTCGCACCTAACATCCACCGGGGCTCTGCGTCGGCAAAGCTGCTGAGTGATCATGCATACCTGCCAAAGGAAGACTGGAATGGGGACTACGTGGAGAAGACTTTCACTGAAGAAGCTGGAAGAGAAACTCTTTGCGATGTTGGAACATCAACGTGAACGGCTCCCCCACGTTCGCAGTAAGAATGCCGAAACCAAGGAAGTTCGTTTTCGCGGTGCAACGCACGGCTTGCGCGAGTCAACGGGCGTCCAATCGGCGTCAACTGGTTTCCGCCCATCGTGTTTCCAATGTCACCGGGACTCGTCGTCGACATCTTTGGAGTGGAAAGTTGTTATGTATTGCTTAAAGAACCCTCTGTGTTGAAGTGTGTAGACTGGAGTCGCGAACAATGGATGTTGAGTGTTATGTGTTGGCCACCTATCAGCCGATTTCCGCCTAAGCGGGCTGTTTATTGCGTCACACTCTGCAGTTGCCAAGGGCCAAGGGCTTAGCAACGATGAATCTTGCACTAGAGATTAACAGCCGGAGAAACACTCTCTGCTATCTGCGCTTCCTCAACCTTTGTTGACACCGGCGAAAGCGTTGCGCAAGTGCGGCAGAGCGAATTGCAGTGCCATTGAGCCCAGAAAGTGGAAGAGTCTTGCCGATAAACGAAACCTTGGGTCGACTACTGCAAGCGACCACAGATATCAGCGCGTCTTGCGCCTCTCGGTCCTAAGCTTCAACGACTCTGCGCCCAGCTGAGCTTTGCGTGTTAGTAAGCCTTCCGACCCTTTCTCTCCACAGGCTTGGGATCTCTTGACCTCTGCTTTCCTCCAGCATCACTGACCCATCACTGCAGGCACGACCGCGCCTTCCCCACATCCCCGCTCGTCCCTGCCTACGATTCTTCTAGACATCACTGCCACTCGGGCAACTTGGGAGCGGCGACTGGGCGCACCCACATATACATGCATTCGACCCGAGCACCGCATTTCTCTCCTGCCGGCCGTCCGCAAAAGTACGGTCCCGGTCCTTCGAATACCGCGCCTTGACCGCGAACGCACTTTCGGAACCGTACGTTGCTCAAGCACGAATCTTTCCAAGCTTTCGCACAAGCTCGAGGAGCTTCTGGGCACCACCCACCTCAAATTCACCACAAGCCGGATAAGCGGCACCACAAGCGAATCCTACGAACACCATGGCGTGGGATCACCTCTCTGTTAACAAGCCGCACTTGGTGTACATCATCTTGGGCGGCTTCACCACCTTGTTCATGTTGTGCTCTTCGGTGATTAAGGAGCGCCTGTACATTGGTGAAGCAACAGTCGCTACCCTGTGCGGTATCATCTTCGGTCCACACGCTGCGAACCTGATCGATCCAGGAACATGGGGCAATGTTGACTTCATCACATTGGAGTTCTCGCGCATAGTACTCGTCGTGCAATGTTTTGCTGTCGGTGTCGAGTTGCCCAAGGCATACATGGAAAGGCACTGGAGATCAGTCGTGCTGCTCCTGATACCAGTCATGACCTTTGGCTGGCTGATCACAAGTTTGTTCATCTGGGGTCTCTTCAACTCTCACGTGAACTGGCTTGACAGTCTCTGTATTGCTGCTTGCGTCACTGCGACAGATCCCGTTTTGGCCTCGTCTGTCGTTGGAAAAGGGAAGTTTGCAAAGCGAGTACCAAAGCACTTGCGAGATTTGTTGTCCGCCGAATCTGGTTGCAACGACGGCATGGCCTTCCCATTTGTTTACCTGGCTATCTACCTAATCCGTTACCGTCCGGATGCTAGCAAAGTCGCCTACCACTGGATCTGCTATACCATCCTCTACGAATGCGTGTTTGGTGCCCTCTATGGTGTTATCGTCGGCTACATCGCCCGTCGCCTCATTCGATACGCCCACGAAAAGGATCTGATCGACCGAGAGAGTTTCTTAGTATTCTACTTCGTATTGGCCCTGTGGTGCGCTGGCTCGGGCTCGCTCCTTGGCCTGGACGATCTACTTGTAGGCTTTGCCTGCGGTGTAGGCTTCTCGAACGACGGATGGTTCCTTGAGAAGACTGAGGAGTCGCACGTTTCCAACGTCATCGATTTGCTCATCAACTTAGCATTCTTCGTGTACTTCGGCACAATTATTCCTTGGGCGCAGTTCAACGAGCCGGAGCTTCTCGGCCTTAGTCCATGGCGGTTGGTCGTTCTGGGACTGCTGGTGTTGTTTTTCCGTCGGATTCCCATCATGCTGATCCTTAAACCGGTCATTCCAGATATCAAAACCTGGCGTGAAGCCTCTTTCGCTGGTCACTTTGGACCCATTGGAGTCGGTGGTCTCTTCGTCGCCATTCTTGCAAGAGCTGAGCTGGAAACTGACTCCACGACCCCTTTGGCCGAACTCCCTGAACCAGGATTCGAACATCTCAACATCATTGAGCTCATCTGGCCTATTACGTGCTTCTTGGTCATCGTCAGTATTATCGTTCATGGAAGTTCCATCGCTGTCTTTACCTTGGGCAAGCGCATCAACACGCTCACGATCTCGATGTCCTACACACAAGCTAACGAAGATGGCCCAAGCTGGATGGACCGCCTCCCTCGCATTCAGTCTCGGTCGAAGTCACAAATGTCCGGTCGGCGATTCTCGGAATCTTCGATGGACGAAAAGACTGGAGACTCTGGCGAGACAGGCCCCGGCCTCCTTCCACCGCCCGGTTACAATGGCAATTTCCTGCGTCGACAGAAAGAAGAGGAGAACCCCAGTCGAACAGGATCTGTGCGTCCAACATCTCGGTCACGGAAGTCGAAATGGGAGTCTGGTCTTGGTCCAGGTGGACCCATCTCACAATCTGCCATCCGTCCGAACAGGCGCGATGAAGAGAAGGCCGAAGGCATATCACCGGAAGATGACACCTTTGATGACAAGATGGCCGTCTCCAGTGAGAGCTCATCAAGCGACAAGGGCAAGAATAGGGACGTCAATGCCGAGGAGGAGATCTACCAAGAGGGTGAGGAGACTGTCATCGAAGATAAAGAGGGCAATGTCCTTGGTGTCAGAGACAGTCATGGCGAGCACGGAAGGCAGCGGCGCGAGTCAGATATCAGGGAGGCTCGAAGGCTCATGAAAGAAGATCACGTAGAGCATGGCGTTGCTCGGACGGAGCACGAAGGCAATCTGGAGGCAGCACCCGGTAACGCCGTGGATGCCGCCGAACACCCTCAGAAGACGTGGCGCAAACGAATGCAGAGCTTCACGGGTCACCACCACGACAACGAAGATCTGTCTCAAAGGCCGAAGGGAGAGAAGTCCGAGCGGAAGCGTGGTCCAGCCCTTGCTTACCAATTTGGAAACACCATCATCGTCGAAGATGAAGATGGAGAAGTGCTCAAGAAGTACGATATTCCTGCCAAGCCAAAGGAGCAGCGACCGGGAGCGGCTCGGGGATCTTCTATGGTCGAAACGTCTGGCCGCGCTATGCAGAGTCTGAAGAGGATGGGTACACACATGGGTATTCCGACACATGAGGCAACCGCTTCCAATGCTCAGGGCGCCGAGACGAAGGCGACAGGTGCGGAAGGCAAGAAGAAAAAGAAGCAGAAGGACACCGACGCCGACGACGACGACAATCTGCGTTTTACTCTGACTGCCGGTGGCCGAAGGATGAGCAAGATCGAGTTTATTCAGCAGATGAGTGAGCTGAATCCCAAGGAACGCGCCAAAATGTTACAAAACAGTAACGTTCCTGATTCTGTCAAGCAAGAGGCGCATCAGGACGCGAAGGACCACCACCGACGGCAACAAGCTGCAAGTGAGGCCAACATTCCTCCTGTCATTGGAGAGGAGGGCGAGGCTGAGCTGCACAAAATTGAATCGCCAGTGGCACGGAAAGAGGGACAACCTCGTGGTCCTGAAGGCCTCACTCTGGTCGACAGCAACGAAGAGCACGTACCATTTCACTCCGTGCGTCAAACCCTGGAGGATCGTACAGGAAGCCAGGAGAAGGAGACAGCAGCGCAGCGCCGACGTCGCCTCGCTGCAGAGCAATCTCAGGCAACTACAAAAGCGGCGAAAAATGAATCAGGAAGTGACGATGAGACACCTGCCGAGCGTCGTCGCCGTCTTGGTGCTCTAAAGGGATCTACATCACCTTCGGCCAGCCAAGCCCGTCGTCCGATGTCGCCCATTCAACAAGCCTCAGCATCCAGCGGTGGATTCGAGGGCGAGACAGCGGCTGAGCGCAAGCGTCGCCTCGGTGCCTTGGGAGTCGGAGGAGACGATTCTCCAGAATCCGAATCTGAAGGCGAGCCTGAGATCGGTGATCCAATGGAGACCGGTCGCGGTACACATTCGCAGGCAGCGAAACAGAACTTAGAGCCTCCTCGTGCTCCGGGCATTCGATTTGCTGATCAGCCTCGCATTCCCACCAAGGACGAGCGCGCCGCGGAAGACGCAAGACAGAAAGAAGAGGCTGAGACGTCGAAGAAGAGCAAGCTCAGCGGCTTCCCGTGGGGCAGGAAGTAGACTGCTAAAAGGTAGTGGAGCATGGGTGGATTAGCTTCGTTGTCTGTGAGGATTCTTGGTCCACACCTACTTTGAAGTCAGGCTCGTTGAAAGGCATAGCGTGGTGGAGTTGAAGGATGGATTTCAATCTTGTGGTGTTTGCAATTCAGCGCGCATAGTCTGTCATAGTCGATACACCTAGCTAGAAGCATCACTTTCGTAAACTTAATAGGGTCTCCAACATTCACACCATTTCGTACCCCAGACTGCTTTGGGCACATGCTTGCGCTGAGGGTCCTTCCGCTAGTTGCAGTGACATCACAGCTCGAACCAACCCACTTGGTCCGCACTTTCTCGTATCGACTGCACCAACATCCTCGGTTACAACGCTCAATACGGCAGTTACTTACACACGATACTTGGCGCCCAGCTTCGGCTGTGAAAAGTTTTATCAATCTGATAAGATGATCAGATAATCGCATCCTACTGCACGCTCGCAGCCAGTAAGACTGCTTTCTGTGGTGGTTGCAACATGTGCGTGCGCTTCTTGGGTCAAATCGTGACCGTTGCGCAATTAATGTTTCTTGGACCGGCCGATGACGGAAGGAGGGGCATGTGAGTGTGACTTGGGTATGGACGCTATGAAAAGAAGTTATATGTTTGTATGCATCCTCCGTACATCTTGGTTCTCAAGTTCCACCTACACCACAGACACGACTGCCCGGCGCCACCATCATGGGCTCAATCGCGCAACAGTCTCCTGAAACATTGCTCAGTGTAGCAGCCAAAATCACAGAGTATGCACAACAGCTTACCAAAGAGCTGGAAGCAGGCAAAGTTACACCCGTTACACTGGAAGCAGACAGTCCGATCAAGTATGAGTCGTTGCCAGGTAACTCGTTCTTCATCAGACAACAGCTTGAAGATGCCTTGAAAGACATGTACATCCTCAGCCAAGGTCCGAGCGAGAGTACCTTTAACTACTGCCACACGGCAAGTACCCATGAGCAGTGATGCAGGAGCCAACACTAACCGCACATAGGCGGTACCTGACATCGCGACCCTGAATGTGCTCAATCAATTTGACTTCTGGAGCGCAGTCCCCCTGGACGGAACAGCGACTCACGAGCAGATTGCAAAGCAGACTAATCTGCCCGTAGAAGTAGTGCATCGCACGCTCGACCACGCCATCACGATGCGCTATTTCGCACGCCCAGAGCCCACATCCGGATCTGTTAAGCACACGTCTCGATCCGCTGCCCTCGCCAAGGACTCCGGGCTCAAGGCCCTCGTACAGATGGTGCTCGACGAGACCTCGCCGCCAATGATGCTGTTACCCGAAGCTCTGCGCCAATTTGCCGTTGGCAGGTCTGAGATCTCGAGAAATCAGAAGGAGACTGCATTCCGACTGTGCCATTCTGGAGGTGTATGGGGCGACTACGACAACACGTGGGATTTCATTGAGAACGATGGTGAGGGACATAAGAAGGGGTGGCGACAGAGGAACTTCATAAAGTTCATGGCGTACATCAAGGACCTGTTCAAGACAGAGTCCATCGTTCTCGACGCGATTGACTGGAGAGCTGCAGGAAATGCTACGGTTGTCGATGTAAGTCACTGCTCCGCCTCCTTTTCTAGACCAGCACTGACGCGGCGCAGCTCGGAGGATCAGCAGGCCACGATGACATATCCCTTGCCAAAGCGTACCCCAATCTGAAGATCGTAGTTCAAGACCTGCCACAAGTCGCGCCTGTGTTCGACGCAGAATTCCCAGCCGACCTGAGATCCCGCGTCTCCTTCCTCACCCACAACCTCTTCGACCCCCAGCCCGTGCAAGCCGACATCTACATCCTTAAGTGGATTCTGCACGACTGGCCGGACGTCGAGTCTGTTGCCATTCTCAAGGCTCTTGTCCCTGCGCTGAAGCCGGGCGCGAGGGTTGTATTCATTGACTACGTTGGTAAGAATGATCCCGATGAAGATGCTGCGTTGCCGCACTCGATGAGAGCGTTCGGAACAGCGACGGATATGCGCATGATGGCGCTGTTCAATGCGAAGGAGAGGCCGGTTAGTGCGTGGAAGGAGATCTTTAGGCAGGCGGATGAGCGTTATGAAGTCAGTAGCGTGAAGGCGGATCCTTTGACATTTATGTGTGTGCTGGAGGCTACATGGAGAGGTTAGGTAAGGACTGCCGTTCAGCGATGGAACGTTCAGACGGCGAGAACGAAGCGTGGGATAGGAGCAGCGACCGTAGCGCCTTGACAATATGGGGCAGTGACTTCCCGGGGCCGAACTATCTCATCTACTCCACATCCATGAATCACACCTTTCTGGGTTACTATGAGCTGCGCAACCTTCGACGGTTCTGAGTACATGCTCACTCAACGAAATGAATTCGCCCCATTGCCTGTCACGTCCGGCACCAAACACATCCGCATCCTCATCCTCTATCCTGAGTGCGTCTGTGCCGATGGCGGGCATAGCCCACGCAAGGTACCTATAGTCGGAGTCGGGCATTGCTCTTGGTGTGAACAAATACTTGGCGAATTTGATGCGAGAAAGTGGGAAGAGCTATATGGTCAAAATCTGCAATGGCCGACAGACACCAATCTTAACACCTAGGGCAGTAAAGAACAGTGCTTATCACTGAGGTGCACAATGTCGCTGTCGAAGTACAGTATTCTACCCACTCGTATCGATATGGAGTTGGCAACTTTAGAGTCCCCTCCAGAATACGAAGCACTCTTATACGCCTGGGGCTCCACCGAGATCTCATGCGCAACTGCATATGGTTCTCGAGACGAGGGGCAATTCATCGACATAACCGAGAGCTGCTCACAGGCATTTGGTGGTTGTGTAAAAGGAGGGGCAGGTCGAGAACGGCGAGACAAAAGAACGATAACGAAGACGTAGAAATGAACAGTCTCGAGAGAGGAGAGGCAGTAGAGGCAGAGATTGATTGAGCGGAATAGTCGATTTTCTTGAGGTCTATTGGACCAGGACAAGCACTACGAAATGCATGTACAGATATCGCATATGTCGATCACACGACCGACCCCCTGTACGTTGCGTCGTCATAGACTCTGAACAGTGTTCGGGTCCCAGACATTGGCTGCTCGCAGGAGAGTCAAGGCGAAACGAAGATGATATGGTATACGTGATGCTAAATACACCAAAGGTATCTAATATAGAATCGAAAGATAAACACCAACCGGGTCATAACAGGGTATTAGAGAAAGGTGTGAAGCCGAAAGAGAAGCCACCTGCTGAGTTTACAGACAGAAGGGGAAGTGTAGTCCACAACAGGTCCTCAGAAAAATGTGCCAACTGGCAAAACGCGCACCAGACTGCCGCCATGACAAGCCAGGCCCAGCTGACTCTCAGAATGCGCAACGCGGAAATGCGACAAACGCACCACCCAAGAAAAGCCCAGAATGTCGTACCACATGAAACGTTCCAACCCAAAGTAAAAGCCTTGCAAAACGCCGTATCCCTAGGGTATTGCCAAAAGGAACTCTTCTCCCTCTTTCCTCAGTATCTCAACGTTGATGTTAGCAGCCTCACTAGCGCTACCTGCCGCCGGCAGTGCTCGCCCGGCTCATCTGGCTGAGTTGACTCTTCTTACTTGCTCCGCTTCCATGACGCTTCATACGGTTGTCCATCAGGCCAGCGAGCAGCCTGTCAAGCTCGCTGCTGAGATTCTGCGCAGCCTTGGTCTCTTCCACGTAGAGGCCGCTCATCAGTGGGTGGTCTTTGCTTACAGGCACGACACCAGTGGTGTCATTGATCATGAGAAGAAGATCACGGATCTCGCTGCCGTCCTCGAGGTAATTGCGTAAGCTGGCATCGGACCAAGCTGGAAGTGATGTCGATTCGGACGAGACAGGTGCGGACGAGACCGTAGGTGAGGTGTTGACGTTCAGCGGTACAGGCGCGGCGCGCGATGGAGGCGGAATGGTGTTGGTCTCAGGAGACAGTTGTGCAGGCGAAGGCGACACTCCAGAGCGAGGAGCTGCAACGTTGAGCTTTGCAGGCGTGATGGTGTCTGGGCTGGCCGCATTCAAGTCGGGAGTCGACACGCGCGAACTGGTGTCCGCGCTAGAATTGTCGCCTGTCAGGCCTGGAGGATTTTGTGAATCTGATTCCTGGTCTCTTGTGACTGTCGCCTCTCTCGCCACTGGTTGTGCATCGGCAGCGGAGACATGGACGGGCGACTCTGACAGACGTCCGACTGGCTCAGAAGCTGTCTGTTCTTTGGTCTTGTCTTGTGCGTCGGGATCTGCGAATGGATCATCGCTCTCGTCCGCGCTGGAGTCGAAGTCGTCTAGCGCCATCCTTTCCTTCGCTTTGCGAACCTTTTCTGGCTTTGGCGCGCTGTCAGCAGTAGTATTCGATCTGAAGGGGTTCTTGGAGCTGATGGCAGCCATGACGCCTTGACTTTCTGGTGACTTCACTCGGTTCTCTGGCGACTTCATGCGCTCTTCCACTGACGTCTGTCTTTCGAGCGCTTCTCCTTGATCTGGTGAGACTACACGCATCGAAGAGTTGGCCTGCTGGCCGGCTGTACCAGACTCAATTGCACCAATGTCGTTTTCTGGATTGACTGAAGATTCCATCGGACTGTCGGTCTTGAGGATGCTCTTTGTCTTGATGGGCGAGTCAGTCCTAGCACGGTGCTGCTTCTGCAATTTTCCCTTGCTTGATTGCCTCGAAGGTGCTTGACCTACTTGCTCTTCTGACTGGCGTTCAGGCGATACCTCCGCCGGCTTTGCGTTGACGGTTTGAGGTGACGTCTGTTCTGGCTTCTCGATTGCCTTCTTGAGATCAGCCTCCACTGTGTCGATGTCGCTCTTTGAGTCTTTGTCCTTCTTGTCCTTGCGCTTGAATAGTCCGCTGAGCATACCCGACTTCTTGTCCTTCTTCTTCTTGTCGTCCTTGACCTTGTCGGCGAAGCCGTTCTTTTCGAGACTTTCGAGGCTTGCGCCACGTTCACGGGAGCCTGTTGTCGAGGTACTAGAGTCGTCTCGTAGCAAGTTGGGCGTAAGAGTGATCTTCCGTGTCTCCGTATTCTCGTCCTTGAAGAAAGAGTCCGTGTTGCGGACCGTGCCATTACGTGACACCTTCTGGTCCAATGGGCGATCAAACATCTCGTCACTCGCTCTCGATTTATCGTCCTTGCTAGTCTCCTCACTAGATGACCGTGACTCTTCGGAAGAGACCTTCTTGATACCGCCAAGTTTCAGAGGCTTGACCTCAAGAGACTCATCCTGCTCGGTTTCAGACTTTTGCGCAGCTTGCTGCTGCTGCTGCTGCTGTTGCTGTTGTTGTTGAGCTTGCTTGGGTTCTGGTCCACCGAAGAGCTCGCCGCCCTCCTCGTCAGAGGAATAGTCGTAGTCAGAAGCTTCGACGTAAGTGGGCGCTCCAAACTGGACGGTTTTGGCGTTTCGTCGTCGCATAGCTTTCTTCAGCGGATTCTTGGTCTTCTCAGCTGTGTCGCCGAGCATCGTTGCTGAAAGGTCGATGTTCCTGTGCTTGTTCAGACGCGCCAAACGCTCAGTGGGCGTCTCAATATGCTCAGCAGGCAGATAGCCTAAACAAGTTGTTAGTGTTTGCACGTCCACGGGCTGAGAAGAACTCACCGATGCTGCTGTCTTTGACAACCCGGACGAGCCACCAGTAACTATTACTGTCATCAAGCAGAACCATGGTGTCGCCCTTGGTAGCATTTGCTTGACCTTCCACAGTCGCGACAAAGGTGTGCAGGGCGTAGACGAATTCGAAGTCGATATCCTCTGTTTCTCGTAAGCATTCGCCTCCCCAACCCGAGTCGACAAATCTGGGATCATCAGAAAAGAAAACGTCGTTGGATGCATCATCGTCTTCCAGGTCTTCGTCCCAGGAGTCGGCGTCACTATCAGTGGTCCAGGAATCGTCTTCATCTTTAGAATGTCTGGTTGGTGGTGGGGTGCCGTTCGTACTCCGCAGATTTGGGGTAATCGTTTCGATGAAGGGGTCGTCGAAGTCGTCCGGCAGGTCCATCGATGGTGGTCGTACGGATCGTAACATCTTCCAGGCGTGTTCCTCATCCAGCTCAGACACGAGCGATCCTTGCGAGTCCTCCCTCATATGCTGCAATCTTTGCTCCACGAGCATCAATCGTCTCATTCGTAGGCTGGAGTCTCCGTTGTGCGCGGCCGTTGTATGGAATTGTGAGCCGTTGGTGGTCCTTGTCCAGGTATACTCACCCTGATGATGCTCCATTGACTGTGATGTTGAAGAAGGCTGCGAAAAGTGGAAAATGGGTGGAGTTGTGAAAGGGTGTTGTGAGGTGAATGAAATACCATCTGTGCCGTCTTCCGGGACATTGAGTAGTCTACCGGGATCGGCTACAGGGATAGGGAAATGTACGGGGGTGATGGTGAAAGGGGATGAAGAGGCAGAACTTGGTATGACCGGTGACGAGTTTGAAGTCAGAGATTCCCTTCGCATCGGCCATACTAAGGGATAAGAAGGCAAGAAATACCCACCATCGTCAATCGAAGGTGAACTCGACATCTTGTCGAGCATGTCGTCGTCCATATCCTCCTCCACGTCTGCATCCTGCATATCGTCGTCGTTGTCGGCGCCATTCTGCTGTTGCTTCTGCCCGTTCGCAGTGATCATTGTCGTGCGTTCGTCGTCAGACCCGGGGTCTTCGCTCAGCGAGGTCCCAGCATTATTCCAAGCATTCTGTAGGCGCGCTTCCTCGGCGGAGCGCTCGTCCTCTACAGATTGTAAAGAGGCTTGCTGGTGGGGTGCAGGCGGTCCAATACCCAACGGCGCCGGGTGCTCTGGCTGGTTCGAGTGGTCCTGGGCGGTCGGAGACGATTTGTCCTGCAGGTCGATCGTGTCTGCGCCAAGACGTCAGTATGCACTCATTGTCTGGACGTTGCAGCGAGCAATTCAGTACCTGCTCGTATTATTTGCGGGCGCGTCATCCTAGCTCATGTCCAGTCGTGCGTTCAGGAGTCGTGATGTTCGTCGTCGTCGAGACCGCCAAGAGGCTGGGGTGCGGCGCAATCAATGCGGGAGACGGCCAGCGCAGGACAGCGACGACGGCGACGACGGCGATGTGTGTCAATGCAGGCGTCGCTGTAGAAACGTGTGTGCAGTAATGAGCGTGGGCGGTTCGGCGTTTATCAGGAAGAGCGCATGCGGTGCGAGTGCGAATGTCGAGGGAGAAGGCGCGGCTGGGATGGTAGAGGGTGCGGAGTGTTGTGGAGCGGACGTTTCAAGGGCGTGCACGGCTGTCGTGGGACTGGGACGGATAAGCCACGGCTGGCGGGGGCGGATAGCAATGCGGTCAGTCGAGCAGCAACCAGGGCAGCAGTCGGCGGCGATTGCAGTGCTGCGGTGCGTGGTGGTGCTGTTGCGAAGGGGTTGTTTCCAAGATGCTCCAGTCCGGTGTATTTTAGGACAGCCTTCTGAACACCACCCCTGCCAATCGCTGCTCAGCTGAAACACCCCCCAGGGCTAGCGCTATGAGTGCCTGTCAGCGAAAGCACATCACCATCTCACGCTCAAAAGGGGTCGCGGCTCGGCCCTTTCCTACGGCAGTCTGCATCAAGAACACCAAAATGAGCGTTGTCGAATTACACTTTATCCGCGTTTGTTCATGCCACGCATCTGACTTACCGCAAGTCGTCAGCCGTCATCTCGTGTGTACCTGAAGATCGACACGGAAGGAAACTGGAGATGAAACATCACCACGCGAGTCATTTTCGTTGGTCGATACGGCACTCGTCGCTGTACCTGCGTGTTGCTATCCACCGTTTCACGTTTCTGCGAACACCTACGATTGACATGTTTGTCATTACATCAGGCTCAACCATTAGATTTGGATACGTCATGGATCCACTGGCTGCCTTACAGCGACAAACGTCCATATCATCTCCAGCTGCACACAATCCCATACCCGCATGCGTTAATGTACAGCGATGCCAGCGACTATCATTTGTAGGTTGTGTGCCCCCACAATGTACGCAGTGATGGCATTGATGAAATTGCAACGTGTTCCGTCCCCCAAGGCCACCACCAAATCTTACTGCAACAGAATTCCACCACGATTGGGCTCACTCCATATCCCCAGAACTCCCGGCCTGTATCCTACACTCCTCCATAACTGGGATTCGATGAAGGTCCGTGCAATGGTGCCAGAATCGATGGCGGACGCGCCTCGACTTCATTTGGGGCTTTTCCTAGACTCCATGACATGATTTGTCACGCTGCTTGGTGTTGTAGGAGCCTCAACTGTGGAGCCGGGTGAACACGCATGAAGTGCACAGCCAAGAGCAAGGTCGTTGTAGGGCTGGGGTTGAGCTGCCCATTCAATCGAGGGCTCGCCCTTGCACATCGTAATTCCCGTGGCCATCACGTTGGCCATGTTCTGACTTCGTTTGCGTGACTTTTTCCTTGCGACTCGCACCTTCTTAATGCGGACAATCAAAACATTGATATAGTGTGTGCACTGTGTCCTTCTCTCGACAATCCACCATCCCGTTCAATTGAGTACTGCCATTCGTCCGTACTTGCATAACACCACGTGCATCACCAATAACGACTGCTTTGTTTGCTCTCCACATTGACAGATTCGGAGCCTGGCAAATCCATTTTCCACGGCTTTGCCAGAATGCCTCCTCATAGTCGCTCCAAATGGCGCTCGCACGCAGGTTCTTTCCACTGTTTGCACCCCTCCGAATTGCTTCGCCTCGCCATCCTGAGCTCACTTTCACTTTCAACCGCCGCGCACGGCTCTCCACACGATGCATTTTCCCCCATTACCCTGCCCCTCGCGCACTGCGACTCCAGCTGTGATTCAGTATGTGACAGAGCTCACGCTCCCACTTTCTGAGCCAGCTCCGTCCCACACTGCTTTGGAGCTGGGACCATACAACTGTCGGAAGAGGGGGAGGACTTTCTGTGATGATAGCCAGTAGTTTCAATAGGGGTAGCGATATTCGGCGAGGCGCAGATACTTGTATCCAGCAAAACGTCTGCATACTGACAGCATGCTATTCAATTAAAGTTGAATGCTTCCCTTGGCACTAAGCTATTGCTTGCTCAAGCTTCAAATGAGACCTCCTTTGGCAGAGGAATGAGAAGTCTACTTGCCATTGCCTCGCCAAAATCTGCTGCCCTTCATCAAAATCATTGAGATGCCGATCTGCGAGTGCGAATAGTTTTCTCTTCTTCCTGGACGAAATCAGTTCATGCAATGAACCGCCAGGAATGCACATGTTGCAATGCCTATCATGGACAGTCGCCGCACTCATCTACCTCTTTATCGTCGTCCAGCCCCAAATGTCATCACCAATGATGGCTACCTTGCCCATAGACTTAGCTAACAATTGGTCCTAGTCCTACGAAAGAAACGTCAGTGCAGTGTTCGAATCTATTCGTAGGAGTCGCAAACGCACACTGCATTACAGATCTCCCCCGCCTGGCCCCCGGCCTGTGAACCGCCTAATTTGCAGCACCTTGTAATCCAGCCGCGTTTGCGAAGGCGGTGGCGTGGACGAGGGAGCACATTGGACGCGTCCAGATCCTGATGTTCGGCCACGCGCTTGACTGGAGAGTGTGAGTAATGATGGAAGATACTGTCGAGATTACTTGCCGCTTATGTCTGTCCCGAGAGCATGAGGGCTTGACGACGCGCGCGCTGCGAGTGATACGGAGACGGCGGTGTGCTGCTCAGTACGTGTGGTAGATGGAGGAGTGGGAAGCGCGGCGGCTGTACAGCAGAGGACGAGTATAACGATGAGGAGAGATAGTTGGAGTTGCATCTTCGAGGCGCGGAACGCAAGACGAATCTTAGAGCTCGGCAATCAGGTTGGAGAGTGACGCATATATAAGTACCGCATCGCGGCGCTATGTTCCGTATGTAAAAGCAGAGCAACAAGTCTCGACTACTGCAGGTATGAAGTAAGTCACTTAGCGAACTATACTGGTGATAGGGAAAGCCAGGCTGGCTCATTTATCTAAGCCTTTCCATGCTCTGAATAATGACCGATCGAATCATATAAAGACGCCAAGTATGTGGGAGGTGCGGGAGAAGCCATATGCCTCTCAGCGGCACGCGAGGTTCGCGCCATCAATACCATCGATAGCCTCGCGGTCTGCGTTTAGGGTTCTTGGCCAGCGGACAGCGTGCTACATAGCACGTATCTAGGCAGAATCGAGTCAATGGTCGAACTGCGCTGCGAAAAGCAAGTCGCTGTCAACAAAATCCGCAAGGCACCACGTCAAAGCACTCTTAGACTGAAATCGCTAGTTTCATACTCGTCTTCCACTACAGCAACGAACAGACTTCACCCACGCATGGGCGGAATTACAAAGACACTACAGCTACTATACAAGCTTGATACCGGTAGCTAAACAACAGAGGCTAAAAGACAAAGTAAATGTGATATCCAACGGTTTTGCCGTGGCAGCAGACCCATCAAGGGTGCAAGCCCATCGAGGGGCACCAGGACAGGGAGATCATGACTCGTGGATCGTACAACAATCGACGCTAGGAGAGACTCTGAGTGCGGTATGTTTGCACTGCTGTGCAAGCGGGTACTCTGCAAAAGACAAAGGAAACGGGTATGTACAAGGCAGCTCACTCTGTCGGCAGAGGCAGCGGAAAGTAGGAGTCGTGTGGGCGGTGGTCATTTGATGGCCATGGGCTGCACCGCGGGCGCCGCAGCGTTGGGCTCTGCTATACTGACGCGCTTCGGCTGGGGCACGATGGGCGTAGTCGGCAGCGTGGGAGTCGCAGCGGTTGTCGTGAGCGTCGGATTCTGCGCCTGTTTCTGCGCGAGTCTCTTAGCCTCCTCTTCTCTCCTCTTGACGAGCAGGCTCTTGAATGCGCCCAGCCATTTCGCCAGCTCGTTCTCGCTCTTGGCGCAGAAGCGAAAGTTTTTCTCCTCAGAGATGACTTGCATGCAGTATTGCTTGCTCTTACTGACGCTGTCAATGTCGACGGCATCGATGACGCTGGAAAAGGGGATGATCAGATGGGCGGAGTATTCTTCGGCGTTCTTGTAGAAGGCGAGACATCTCGGGCGCAGGACAACCCAAATCTTCTTCCATTGGCGCACGCCACCCTTTGACTTGAGGACGTACAGCCAGCCGTGGAACACCACGCGGTCGGGATCAGACTCAGAGGTGGACGGTGGAACGTTGAGATTCGAGGTCTGGCTGACATTTCGGTTACGGGGGACCGGATTGCGGATGCTGGATTTCGAGTAGGGCAAGGAGGTCGTGGACGTGCCGTTTGGCGCCGCAGAGTCGGAGAAGTCGAAGTCTGAGACGGAGCCATGCTCGTTTCCGGAGTAGTTCAGGGCCTGGGACGGTCGCCGTGCGCTATGCAAGGGAATCGGTACGGAGTCGCGTTGCAGAGAGCTGGGAGGCAGCGACGACGGCTCAGCCTCAGAGGACGAAGAAAGCGTGCTCGAGCGTGCATGCTGCGAGCGGTCGAATCCCGTGAAGGTCTTGTTCCCTGTAGGGCTGAAGAGCACCATCTCGCCCTCCTCTTCGTCGATGCGCGCTTCTGCCCGAATCAAGTCCACCCAGTCTTGTGCCTCCCTGTCGGTGGTGGCGCCGAGGTGGTAGTTGCGGGCAGGCGAGAAGATGCCGAAGACGTTGTCCATCTTCTTCTTCGAGTCCTTCTGTCGGGCGACGGCGGTGATTTCGGAGAGGTTGATCTGGTGGCGCAGCTTGGTCTCGGCCTTGTCCTTGTAGAGCGAGAGGCAGTTGGGGCGCAGGACGATGTAGATTGGCTTCCATTGCTGCGTCTGTTAGTACATTGTACACAGGTGCAGGAACCGTACACATGTGATTGTGTGGAGAGGAGGCCCACCTTGGTCTTCCGCGTCCGCTTCAGCACGGAGCCGGCCTTGATGATGCGGTCGAATTCGAAGCAGCCGTTCTGGTTCACGGGCGACATGACGCCGGCGCTGAGTGCCTGTGCCTGGATGCTGGAGAGGCGCGGCTGGGCGGGCGTGCTCAGCTTCATGGGCGAGGGCGCTGGTGCGCGCGTGACGGGAATCGGTTTGGTTGCGCCTTCCGCCATGGCGTTTGTCTCTCTACATCAAGTGGCAGGCGGGTGTCGGTATGTGGCAGGCGGGCTGGGCAGTCGCGGCGGCTCGTGTGTTGTTGTTGAGGTAGATTATATTTCCGCTGCTATGATAGAAGTGATGCGGATCGACACAGGCGAGCGACAGGGGGAATGCATGGGCGCGGGCGTTTTGGACTCTCGCGCAGCACCATGGCCGGCCCTGAAGCAGCAGCAGACAGCGCTATATCTGCGGCGCACTTGCGAGGCTCTCCGGGCTCTGCAGGCAGAATGGTGAGGTCAGGCAGCGGCCGGGATCAGGGTCGCCGTTAGACGTGCGCCTATGAGAGTGGATGCCCGCGTCCGGCCAACGGCTGGCTGCCGTGACCTCATCGCGCGGTGGTGGGGCATTATTCGCTGACTTTCGCAAAACCGACACGCGAAACCCAACGGACGCTGTCTCGCGCACCGCCTCTGCAACAACACCAAACACGATAGACGCGCCCTGCAATCTTACACCACCGCGCAGCCGCATCTAGGCCCACCCGAAACACGCCCACGCCTGCACCCGGAGCAGCCAGCGCCTGCCGCCCGCCATGCCGACCATTGCCCCCGACCAGCTGGTGAAGCTGCAGCAGCAGGCAGAGGGCATCAGAAATGTCAGCCCACGCCCAAGCACCAAACACTGTTGCTTGTACTGACGACCCCAGATCTGCATCCTTGCCCACGTCGACCATGGCAAGACGTCGCTCACCGACGCCCTCATCGCCACCAACGGCATCATCTCCCCCAAGCTCGCTGGCAAGATCAGGTATCTCGACTCGAGGCCGGACGAGCAGCTCCGCGGTATCACCATGGAGTCGTCGGCCATCTCGCTGTACTTCTCGCTGCTGAGACGGTCTGCCCCCGAGGCACAGCCCGAGAAGAAGGAGTTCCTGATCAACCTGATTGACTCGCCCGGACACATTGACTTCAGTTACGAGGTATCTACGGCATCACGTCTGTGCGACGGCGCCATTGTGCTCGTCGACGCGGTAGAAGGCGTGTGCAGCCAGACCGTCACAGTCTTGCGCCAGACATGGATAGAGAAGCTCAAGCCCCTGCTCGTGATCAACAAGATGGACAGACTAATCACAGAATGGAAGATGAGCCCTGCTGATGCACACACACACCTGAACAAGCTTGTAGAACAGGTAAACGCCGTCATGGGTAGCTTCTACCAGGGTGAGCGTATGGAGGACGACCTCCGGTGGCGCGAGAAGATGGAAGAAAAGCTCAACGCCGCAGCTGCTGAGAAAACTAACACCACATCATCCGCAGTCTCAGAAAATGGTGACAGCATAGACACGACAAGCACACCTGCCGAATACGAAGAGAAAGATGACGAAGACATCTACTTTGCGCCCGAAAAGAACAATGTCATCTTTGCCAGCGCCATCGACGGCTGGGCTTTCACAGTAAAGCAGTTCGCTAGCCTCTACGAGCGCAAGCTCGGTATCAAGCGCTCAGTACTTGAAAAGGTACTTTGGGGCGATTACTTCTTAGACCCGAAGACAAAGCGCGTGCTCAGCTCCAAGCACCTGAAGGGTCGCCACTTGAAGCCCATGTTTGTTCAGCTGGTGCTCGAAAACATCTGGGCTGTCTACGAAGGCGCTACAGGAGGTAACAACGGGAAGGGGTGCGTGGATTTCCTTTCCTCATTCTTCACTCTTCTTGCTTGTTGTGTACATACTCTAGCCAATATACTTATTCGCTGCACATCAGAGACCCCGCTATGGTCGAAAAGATTACAAAGTCTCTCAACCTCAACCTGCCGCCACACGTTCTGCGGTCGCGCGACCCACGTGCTGTGTTGACCGCACTCTTCGCCGCCTGGTTGCCGCTGTCGACAGCACTGCTGGTCTCCGTTACCGAATACCTGCCTTCTCCCACCAAAGCTCAAGCAGAGCGGATGCCCGAGATCATCGATACGTCTGTGGGCGCTGACCACGTCGCGCCTGAAGTTCGAAAGGCCATGATCGAGTCTGACAAATCCAAAGACGCTCCTGTCGTAGCCTACGTTTCCAAGATGTTCTCTGTTCCTGAAAGCGAACTGCCGCAGAACAAGCGGAGGACCGGCGCGCTCAGTGCGGAAGAGGCGCGGGATCTCGGGCGCAAGAAGCGCGCAGAGCTTGCTCGGCAGCAAGCTATCGCGAATGGCGAGAGCCCAGACGTTAGCGGACTTACTGAAGCACTCAGCTCTGCCGCCATCGGTGAAGACGAAGCCAACACCGAAGAGGCGGCACCCGTCGACGAGAAGGCTGAACATCTCATCGGCTTCGCACGCATCTACTCTGGCACGCTAAGCGTCGGGGATGAAGTGTACGTTCTTGGACCAAAGTTCTCGCCGGAGCATCCTCACGCCCAACCTGAGCCGAAGAAGGTCACAGTCACCGCGCTGTACCTCATGATGGGACGTGGCCTAGAGTCTTTGGACTCTGTACCCGCTGGCGTTGTTTTCGGTATCGGTGGTCTGGAAGGACACATGCTCAAGTCTGGGACGCTCTGCTCGCAGTTGCCAGGCTCGCTCAACCTGGCTGGCGTGACAATGGGTTCTGAGCCTATCGTTCGCGTTGCACTCGAGCCTGAGAATCCCTACGATCTTGATAAGATGATCAATGGCTTGAAGCTGCTGGTGCAGTCTGACCCCTGTGCCGAGTACGAGCAACTGCCCAGTGGAGAGCACGTTGTGTTGACTGCGGGTGAATTGCATCTCGAGCGCTGTCTGAAGGACCTGGAAGAACGCTTCGCCAAGTGCAAGATCCAAGCCGGTGAACCTATCGTTCCATATCGAGAGTCGACTGTCGCCGCAACCGAGATGAACCCTCCCAAGAATCCTGAGCTCGGCCGTGGTGTTGTTGACAGCGCGACGGCAAGCAAGCAAGTCTCTATTCGCCTTCAGGTTCGACCTCTTCCACCCAGCGTGACTGAATTCCTGAGCAAGAACTCCGGCTCCATCAAGAGGCTAAACTCAGAGCGCAAGGCAGAAGAGACTCAACACTCGGACGAGCATGTGGCTGCCGTGATTGATGGCACCGAGCAGGACGGTATGCAGGAAGCCGAGCAGCGCGAAACCGGACAGACGCTCAGTCCAGCAGACTTCAAGGAGCAGCTCAAGGCTGCCTTCGCCGAGGCCAAGAAAGAGAAGGAAATCTGGACCGACGATGTGATTGACAAGATCACTGCTTTTGGGCCGCGCAACAGAGGACCCAACATCCTGATCGACACCGCCGGCATCTGCAGCAAAGCGTAAGCCATAATCGCACCCAAACCTACACCACAACTAACAGTGCCCAGCCTCGCCGACACCACCGAGAACCCCGATGAATCCGACCGCACATCCAGCGCGCGCTCCTTCGCCTCAACCATAATCCACGCCTTCCAGCTCGCCACCGCCCAAGGCCCCTGCTGCGCCGAGCCCGTCCAAGGCCTCGCCGTAATCCTCTCCTCCATCACGCTCGACGCCTCGGCCCAGGAAACAGACCACCACCGGCTGACCGGCGAAGTCATCAAAGCCGTGCGATCCGGCATTCACGCCGGCATGCTCGACTGGTCGCCGCGCATCCTGCTCGCCATGTACAGCTGCGAGATTCAGGCCTCCACCGACGTGCTGGGCCGCGTGTACGCCGTGCTGACACGCAGACGCGGACAGATTCTAAGCGAGACGATGAGCAGCACGAGTGCGTCGACCACGGGTAACCAGACTTTCACTATCAATGCGCTGCTCCCTGTGGCCGAGAGTTTCGGGTTCAGCGACGAGATTCGCAAGCGCTCGTCCGGCAGCGCGAGTCCGCAGCTGAGGTTCGCTGGTTTTGAGATGCTCGATGAGGATCCCTTCTGGGTTCCGTTTACGGAGGATGAACTCGAGGATCTGGGTGAGCTGGCGGATAGAGAGAATGTGGCGAAGAGGTATGTAGATCGTGTGAGGAGGAGGAAGGGGCTGCTGGTTAAGGAGGTCAAGGTTGAGGCGGAGAAACAGAAGACGCTTAAGAGGTGAAGCGAGAGGTGGACTGGGGGTGCGTTTTGGGTGAGGGGGTGGAAGGAGAAAAGTAGGATTACGTGGTGGGATGGGGAGGTGGAGTAGGCGCAGGGCCGAAGTCATGTGAGGTAGAGCAGAGGTGTAAAAGCTGTCACTTCTCAAGGAGCCCTTCCTCTTTCCAACAACGGTTCCACTCACGGATCCTAAAATCGCCCAAACAGAATTTGGTGTTTGTTTCCTCTCCTTTCCCGAAAATTTCCACGCCCACTGCATGTCTGGGACTTCTCTGCCACTCGCTATCTAAATATCGAAAACCCAACTAAATGCCTCCCGGCAGGAGCTTTGTTTCCCAACAATATTCAACTCATACGATGTTCTGACTCCCACGTTCCTTCTCATAAATTCCAAGACGCCACTCTTCGTCGCCATGTTCGGCGCGTTCGTGAGAAAGATTTCACGATCTTCGTATGGATTTTGTCTGTCTTCTGCTTCCTGGAAGTCAAGATCCCACGGAGACATGCATCACGACTTGATTCCTTCTTTATGTGCACCAAAAGCGGCATATATCTTGGCTGTGCATCTTTTGCGTAAAGTCGAAAAGGATGAATATATGTCTTCTTGCCTTGCTGTCTCAAAGGAACCTTTTCGAGCGATGATGCCGTCCTCTTCTCTGCCCTGCTGGATACTGAAAGCCATTTGATGCTGAAGAGAGTCTGAAAACATTAGGCATACCGCTGCATGAAGGCTGAAAGAGTATCAAGGAAGCTAAAATATCCGTCTCTCTGCTCCAGCAGGTCCACGCAGCTGTGTATTGCGACGTCCGCTCTTTCGCCAAGCACTCCTTGATCTACATCTAAAAAAATCTCCGAGTACGGAATTATGTGCCTGCCTGCTTTCTATTTCTCAAGATTCACTATGGCAAAGAACATGTGCTTGCTCTGGCTGTCGACTACAAAGTGGGCAGATGTCGTGCGCATGTTGTCTTCCGTACCTTTGCAATCACCTTATTACTTCTATACATCAAAGCGTAGCTGGTTCTGCCCCATGCTGCTCTGTTGAAGTCACCAAAAGGGTGACATCAGCACCGCGATGCTTCTGCCTGTGGTCTTGGACGAAGTCACTTTGCAGTCAAGTCCGGTTCCGCATTCCGTACATCTTCTGGTCAAGATCAATATATGGACCGGAAATGATGATGACTTCTACTTCCAGCGCCATGATATAATCAAAATCCGCATAGATCATGCACAATGCGTCTGCGTTGCCAGTGCTCTACCAAAGATATATCCGTCACTGATATGTGCTGCTGTGCCTTCTGAGATCTCTGTACCACCAGTCATGGCGGATAAGAACATTATGAAGACTATCGCTTTTTGCGTGGGTTCTGCCGCTATGTCGTCAAGTCGTATGGAGGGACGTGGCAGCTTCCGGGGTATAAAAGCAGCCACGACCCAACAACAATACTCACTTGTATCTGGATGCGGGTCCCATCTCCATACGCGCGTTCGTCATCACGTCGACATATGAGATCAGATCTTGGCTAGGCAGAATCCTTCCAACCACCACAACCTTTGTGCTGCAAACCAAAAGCTGCACACGAGCCGAACATGTTGCTTTCTCTTTGTTCCAAAATCCAACATGTATCTTCTCAACGTTTTTGCTCTTTGCGTTCGTGATGGCCACTATTTTCGCCGCGAATACAGAGTTTGCCTACATCTAGGTTTTGCGTCTGCCGAATACCGAGTACGTGTGCATATTACATATCCATCGATCTCTCGAATAGGAAGGCCGAAATGCTTATGTCTGTCCGGGTATGCCCAGGCAATCTGTGGCGGAACGATTCGATGGTGATGTTTCCAGATGCTGTGTCTCTGCCTCGGAAGGCAAATCAGTTGAGATTCGGTTTACTTAATCGACCAGAAATCTGCGGTGAGCTCATTGTCTTCAAGCACCTGCCCAACCTCCTCTTTCGATCTCTTGTGCCATGGCTTCGAAACATAGTCGCCATACCACGCACTCGCAAACCGCCACATCTTTGGCAACGGCACAACAGCCCCCTTCTTCTTATTATGTCGCCGACACCAATCATCCACCTCGTCCTCGTTTCGAAACGGCTGAAATGATGCGCAGGCGTAAATGACGTTGTCCCACCACTCCTTGATCGGCGTAGATAAATGGAACACTAGGTCTTCCTCAAGTACGTCCTGGTCGCGAACTCGCACAATGCACTGCTCGCTCTCACCCCCGAATCTTGTGAAGATATCTGCGTCCGCGTTCAGGGCTGCAGCAATTCCCATGCCGCAGTACAGACATGTCGCCCAGTATCCGAGGGAGCCGGTTTGTACCCAACACGACGATGGGTACAGCGAGAACGGATGCACGACCCAAGGTTCAGTCTTATTGCTGTTGGGGTGGAGAAGGAGGGAGTGCGTGGAGTGCAGAGCCAGTAGAGCTTCATCTACTTCTTCGCGTGTGCAGCTAAGCAGTGATGCGAGCTCATCGTTGGATGGTGCGTGGCCGCGCTGCGCAATCTGCTGGGTGAGTATACCACGCACTTGTTCCTGGAAGGTTGTGACTGTAGGCATGCTGGCGGTGATGATTGTTGACAACTGAAAGCTCTTGTCTTTGAGTTCAGTGCTGAAGTAGGAATATGTGTGGTCCGTATTAGATCAATCGTTGCGGAGTAAAGAGGCTTCGGTAGGTACTGCAACTCCGAAAGTCTTTCCCAGCGTCGTGCTTGCCTCGATGGTAGCTTGTGACGTCATACACCTACCTCAGATCATCCACCACATTTCCAACACCATCTGTTGCAATATCGTTCCCTGAAGACTTTGGGCAGCAGTCCAATGTGGCCATTCCGATACACAGTGAGATAATTGCAGCCAGAGCGACGGGCAGCATGGACCAGCTACCCAGGTTCTCCTAAGCATGAGGGAGGTATTCAATCTACGTCTGCTTGCGTCTTGTTGGTCTGTAGCACTTTTCTGTAGTACTTTCGCAGGCTACAAGCATTCTGGACTGACTGAGTATTGAATTAGGTGCGTTGTGGTCCATAGAAGCATCAGTGTTATCAAACATCCAGCATTGACGTAGCTCATGCCACGCTCATCCATGAACTAGAGCCGTCTTGCAACAGCAACAGTCGAATGAGAATTTTCCACTGTGATGTACGCAGATTTCGAATGCACGTACTGACGAGCAGTAGTCTTGCTTGCTTTTGATTCATCTAGACGAAGAGTCTGCAAGACGATTCCATGAAAATTAGGGTGAACTCTACTTTGATCCAAGCTCTAGTCACTTTCTATTCTTACATGATCGTATATACCACACCCGTCTACGAGTATCGCTCCATAACCTCAGCGAACTTCTCCCTCACACCCTGCTTACCCTCATACTTCTCAAGAAGGTTAGCAATCGCATCCTCAGCCTTATTCCCGCTCATCTGCCTCAGAATCTCATCCTCCTTGGGCAGCCCGATCCAGGCGTGAGGGTACTCGCTGTAGTCTGCTTTCGAAAGCAGCGGCAGCTTTCCGGCGTCTTTCTTGCCGATGAAGAAGCCGTGGACATCGCTCTTCTTGACATCGTCAAGAGTGTTGGGCTGCCAGTTCGGGCGCTCCTTCTTTCGCTCGATCAACCTGGCAGTCACGCCCTCGACGAAGTCGGGGTGCGCCATGAAATGAGATGCGATCTCGTACTCTTTCTGGAAGGTCTGGGCGATGGACCATTGACGGCCGACGCGCATCTGCTCCAGGGTGACGGCGACGGAGGTCGGTGACCTGGTCTCGATTGTCTCGACGGTCTTCTCGGCCCATGTCTTCAGGGGCTTGGAGGAAGATTCGCTGGCTGCTACTTCTCCGAGCGAGGTAAGGATGGCCTTGATGTTGGGCTGGTCGGCGTGGAATACACGGTCGATCGTCTTGCGGAGCTCGCCGGAGATGGCGGGCTTGTCGGCAGGCAAACCAGTGCTGTACTCCTCGATGGTGGCGTTGATGATCTTGAAGCGGTCGTTGAGCTCCATGTAGTCGGGGAACTGGAGCTCGGCGAGACGGGTCTCGAGTTGGGGCAGTGTTGAGGAGTGGATGTAATGAGTTGCGACACCGTGGTAGAAGGCGTCAACGCCACGGAGCTGCTCCGAGGTCAAGGCCAGGTACGTGCCGAGCGAGCCCTCCATGCGCGGCAGGAAGAAAGAGGCGCCAACGTCAGGGAAGAAGCCGATGGTGGTCTCGGGCATGGCGAAGAGTGTGTTCTCGGTCGCGATCCTGAAGGGGGCGTGGATGGACAGTCCAACACCGCCGCCCATTGTGATGCCGTCCATGAAGGCAACGTACGGCTTTGTGTAGGTCGCAATCAGGTGGTCGAGCTTGTATTCCAGACCAAAGTAGTCACAGCTCTTCTGCTGGCCCTCAGCGCCCTCCTTGTTCCACTGCGCCAGCTTGGCAACGTCCCCTCCGGCGCAGAACGCCCGCCCTGAGCCCTTGATGATAACAACACCAGCCAGCTCTGACTTGGCCCACTCTTGCAGCCTGGGGATGATCTTGCGGGCCATGGAGCCGTCTAGCGAGTTGAGCTTCTTCGGCCGGTTAAGCTCGATGCTGCGCACACCATAGTTGTTGGTGAAGATGACATCGTCTGGGGAATCGTCAGGCTGGGGTTTGGTAAGGTCCTCGGTAGGTGTCGAGTACTGCTAGATCTTAGCTACTGTCCTGTATCTCATGTAGGGCAGGATGTTCTACCCTCCGTGTGCCGGTCATCCAGGCGGGATTTGTGATCTTTGCGCGCAAAGGCATGACTCCAACTGTTCGTGTGCGCGAGGCCCAGCTCAGCGACGCAGGTGCTCGTCGCGCGAATGTGCAGAGAGACATGTGTGAGGTGTGGACGGGGACTGTGACGGTGATGCAATCTTTCTCAGCGCTCGATCGCCGACAGGAACCTCGGGTATCCGCAACGCGTCGAGGGGTGTAGGGCCGGGGGAAGGCGCGCAGGCTCGATGCGCTCGGTATGAACAGCAAATGGTAAGGAGCGACTTCGATCACCCGATTGACGTGCTCAAGCAATTGATCTTCTTCTCCACAGCAAATGTCGCCGGTGATGGTGGAGCTGCGGCGAGCTCTTCCGCCTTTCCTAACACGGATAGCGCATTTTGGACTTTTATGATGGCCCATCACTCCATCATCTTCCCAATCGCCTCTCTTTCATTCGTCTTGTCTCATTACCGGCGCCCGCGCTCTTTAATACCACAATGTCGAGCTTCTCGCGAGTCTTCCAGCGCACCGCGCGCTCCGCCTTCCAGTACAACCGCAGCGTCAACCCCGTCCAGAATGCCCTCGGCGCGCAGGGCACTGGCAGGTTCATGAACGGCGTCCGGAACTACGCAGCCTTTGCCCGTGACAAGCCCCACGTCAACATCGGTGCGTCTATCCATCTTATTCATGTCCAACAAGCAAGATCCTAATTGATGCAGGTACCATTGGCCACGTCGATCACGGAAAGGTACAGCGCCTCCTTTGCCCCCGAGCATCTCCGCACCACACAGACACTGATCGCGTGTAGACAACCCTCACAGCCGCCATCACCAAGCGTCAGGCTGAGAAGGGCTACGCCAAGTTCCTCGAGTACGGCGCCATCGACAAGGCGCCTGAGGAGCGCAAGCGTGGTATCACCATCTCCACCGCCCACATCGAGTACCAGACCGACAACCGCCACTATGCCCACGTCGACTGCCCCGGTCACGCCGATTACATCAAGAACATGATCACTGGTGCCGCCAACATGGATGGTGCCATCATTGTCGTCGCTGCCTCCGACGGTCAGATGCCCCAGACCCGTGAGCACTTGCTCCTCGCCCGTCAGGTCGGTGTCCAGAAGATCGTTGTCTTCGTCAACAAGGTCGATGCCGTTGACGACCCCGAGATGTTGGAGCTCGTAGAGATGGAGATGCGCGAGCTGCTGTCCAGCTATGGCTTCGAGGGTGACGACACTCCCATCATCATGGGTTCCGCTCTTTGCTCGCTCGAGGGCCGCAAGCCTGAGATTGGTGAGACCAAGATCGATGAGCTTCTCGAGGCTGTCGACTCCTGGATCCCCACACCCGCCCGTGACACCGAAAAGCCCTTCCTTATGGCCGTTGAGGATGTCTTCTCCATTGCCGGCCGTGGTACCGTCGTTTCTGGCCGTGTCGAGCGTGGTATCCTGAAGAGGGATCAGGAAGTCGAGCTTGTCGGCAAGGGCAGCTCGCCCATCAAGACCAAGGTCACCGACATCGAGACCTTCAAGAAGTCTTGCGAGGAGTCGCGTGCCGGTGACAACTCCGGTCTCCTGCTCCGTGGTATCAAGCGCGAGGACGTCCGCCGTGGTATGGTCGTCTCCGTCCCCGGCCAGGTGAAGGCCCACAGGAAGTTCCTCGTCTCCATGTACGTCCTCAGCAAGGAGGAGGGTGGTCGCCACACCGGTTTCGGCGACAACTACAGGCCCCAGATGTTCATCCGTACCGCCGACGAGTCCTGCGCGCTCACATGGCCCGAGGGCACCGAGGATCCCTCCAAGCTCGTCATGCCCGGTGACAACGTCGAGATGGTCTGCGAGCTGCACCAGCCCCACGTCCTCGAGCAGGGTCAGCGCTTCAACATGCGTGAGGGTGGCCGCACAGTCGCCACTGGTCTCGTCACTCGTGTCCTTGCTTAAGCATCTGTAATGAGGGAGACGATTGAAGGAGCGAGACAGCGTTGAGAAAGCGAGGGAGACAATACCCAATGTAAGATGAGGGAGCTTTCTTGTACATTATTTGTAACTCCCGCTCTCCGCTTCGATGGTTTGATTAGCATGTACTTTAGCACGGCACGGATCTAGACGAGGCGTTTGCATGAGGTTGGAAAAGGAAGAATGTTATGATATGTACAACACTACACAACTACAACGTCCACTGCCCCAACGCCCCCCAGTCCACACCAACACCCATCCCACCCCCCTCAATCCCCACCGCATTCGGCGCCACAAAACCCCCAAACTCCCCCTCAAACCCCAGCCCCTCCAGTCCCGGCACACCAAATAGGTCCAACCCCATTTCACCCTCAATCCCTAGGTCAAACCCATCGCTATTCGTCGGCGTCGCCTCACTGGGCTTTGGGTCGAGCACTTGGTCGATGACGCGCGTGAAGATCTTGCTGGCTTTGCGGCAGAGATTGTAGTTTGCTTCGCCGGCGCGCGCGCCGCTGTTTTCGAGGTGTGCGGATGCGTCGAGATGTGATATGAGGACAGAGAGCATGCGGACGATTTCGCTGCGGCTGATGCCGGGAGGGAAGGGCTGGGAGGTTGTTTGTTGCTGGCGCAGTGCTGTGGCTAGGACAGACGCGGAGGGAATGCCGTACAGCAGGATGCAGTGCAAGAGGTCGCGGTGCACGTCGTATGTGCGGTCGCGCATTGCGCCGAGCGCGAGAACGTTGGAGAGGAGGTCGACGCTGACGCGCAGCATACCGGCGTTTGAGGTTAGGGGTGTGTAGTCGAGCAGTTTCTGGATCATGAATTCGTTGTACCAGTGCGTCAAGTGTATGATAACGAGCATCAAGCATACACTTGATGGGAACGATTCGTCCCAGCATGTCTTCCAGTACCGCATGTGCGCCGGGATGCTCTCCCAGTCGGAGCGGATGCGTGAGGATATGGAGAGGAGTGCGGATTTGGCGGCATTGTCGATGGGGAGGAGAGAGAAGTCGAGGATTTCTTCGCGGAGACGAGAGGATATATGGCGGAGCCGGATCCAGGAGGCGCGCAGGTGCTGGCTGCGTGTGTTCCAGCCGTTGGTGTCTAGAGCGCGGATGGCGAGGTCTAAGTCTGCGGATGAGCCGGTGAGTTCGTCGTCTCGCAGGTCGCGGGGTAGGGGCACGTCGGTGTGTCGCTTTGAAATGCGGATGGGGCGGCCGAGGAAGGTGGAGATGGCTTTGTCTTGGTTGTAGGAGGAGCAGAAAACTCGTCGACGGGTCTCCACCAGCCAGGGCGGAATGCTCTGGGTGGTCGATTCTTTGTGCATGCCGAGGGCGTATATCATAGTCGCGAGGTCGTTGATCCGTCGCCAGGAGGGCGGGCCTGTGAACATTAGGGCTAAGGACAAAGTTGAGATTGAAGAGGTTCAGTACCGGAGTAACCGCAGATCATGGTCGTGAAGAGATAGTTCTCGTAATACATCCATACGGATACATCGTTTACTGTGCCGATCAACGAGGTGATCATGATGCATTGTGTGCTCGCGCTCAAGAGCTCATCCACAAGCCTAGCTCGCAGACCTCGATTTGCGGGGCCACTAAAGGTGTCTGGAGAAAAGCCAAAGGTCAGCGATCTACCGGCCGTCGCAAGGAGGAACCCGATCGTCTCGAGTCGTAAATTGTCTCCAGAGCATGACTTGTAAAGCTCACGTGAGTCGGTGATCTTGGTGACACAGAGCGGCTTCCGAGAGTTCTCCATGATCTGATCCACCAGCTGAGTACTCGGCGACGACCTTCGAAGGTTGTGCTTGTCGACAAAGGGACCAATGGCATTAATGGCATCAATCTGCAGTTGCGCAGGAATAACGCCGGCTTCGTTGCTCGCATTGTACCACAGAATCAACTCCTGGATGGCGGCATAGTGGCGGAAGGTACTTAAGATGCTCGTGACGACTGACTGCCTCCACTCTTTCTTGAGAGTATACTGGTGAGTTAGCTCATGCTCTGGGGCTTCTGAAGAGACAGCCTGGAGCACTTCAGCGCCGTCATCTTGGGGAAGAAGAAGAGCATATGACCCCGGCCCTAGATAGCCAGGGCTATAGGTGTCGGCAGCAACAGCGTCTGCAAGCTTCTCCTCAACAGGCGAGGCTGGTGGGAAAGCAGCTCCGTCCCTGCCTGTGGATAAAGATGGTTTTGGTGGTTGCGTGGATGGTCGTCTGTGAATATCAGCACCTTGACTACCTCCAGCGACTGATTGATCTGCATACTTCCGTTTCAGTGGTCTCGATTCACCTGTCCGTGGTTCATTCAGCGGCTCCTCTGGATGCTCGTTTCGAGGCTTGGTAAGCGGCGCTGGGTGGTAGAAGCACCGATCCTCGATGCCTCTTTGGCGGCAACGATCACACTTTGGGTATGTGTGGTCGCACTTCGTCTTGTTCAGTCTGCACGGCTCGCACGACGCCGGCTTGCCATTGCGTCTGCTGGCGTTGACGTTCCTGGAGACAGGTTAGTCAAGGCAGCAGCACGAGGTACATGCAGCTGTACATGCTGAACCTTTACAAAGCATCGACATATTCCCGCCAAGGCTTCCCAAATGAAACACAAATACGCGCTGCAGGTGATAGTCACAGGCGGGCCGCAATGCACGAGCCTGTACCACAGTGCGGGGAAGATGGAGATATTGATGGGTAATCTTGAGTCGCATTCGTAAGGCTGATAGTCTGACCAATCACGACGCGTTGGCTCAGACGCGCCATCTATCACCGAGTGCCCGCATCGCGCCTGCATCTGTGGAGTTGTAGGGCAAACACTCCTCCCTTACCCGCACCTCAAACGCACTGCCCGGCCGTATATAGCGATACCTCATCCCCGCGGTTCCAGCGCACTATGCGATACGCCACATCGATACCTCCAACATGTCTATTATCGAATCCGATGTCTTGAAGCCCAGAGAACCCACCCTGCCGGAGGACGACTGGGCCGAGTTCACGCTAAGTGATGTGTCAGTGACTTATGGAGACAATGGAAAGACAGCGAGCCTCCTAGCTGCATACGCAGATTGCCCGCTCACTGTACGAGGGCGCTTGGAGGCGCCAGAGCGAATCCATGCACACCATTGTACGTCGAGCGCACAAATAGATTGCCGAAGCCCAGTACTGAAGATGTCACAGTGCTCAAGAAACCATACAAACCCACCGATGTCGCAATTCAGAATGTCACTCGCTTCGCATACGCTCAGATGGACGATGGAGCCTACACTCTCTGGGCTCTGGGGGAAGCAGGGTGGTTTACTATTGCAGGGCCGGCAGGACACTACCAAAGTACACATGATGAAGACGTGCAGGCTGTGGAACTTCTGTATTTTTTGATCGACTGCTACACGGAGACACCAAGAAAGAAGGGCGGTGGACCCAGCGCCTCGCTGCTGTACCGAGAGGTGAGCGGTCAACATAGACCAATGGCACGCATAGAGCAATTTGTACTGAACACACGCAGTACGCCGAGAAACAAAAGTCCGGGTGCAGAGGTGCAGCAGACGCAGAGCGGATATTTCACAAGCATCGAGAATTTCTGCTCATGAGCTTCCTGCAACGGACTTACGGCATCAGCTGGAGCAACACGCCAATCTATCAAACGATCAGACGACAGTACCCGGTAAATTAGGTCACACAGCCGCTATGCGAGGCACTGACACTGGATAGGCTGATTTCGAAAGATGCAAGGCTCGGCATGGGGGACGTTTCAACGACATCAAACCTGAAAGGGGATCTCGCACCTCAAGAACATCTCCCGCGCTGACTGCCACTTCGAGATCGACCTCAGAGACGGTTCAAAGAGGCAAGGGCAAATCAGTTGTAGCAAAGACAGAGGACGCGCCGAAGAAAGATGATAATTGGTGGGAGTCAGCCACATTGTTCGAGTTCATGCAAAAAGCCGTCAACCAGCGCGTGATACGAGCTGGTCGCAGCAGTATTACAGTTGATCGTGTTGCACAACTCATCATCAAGCGCTATGAGATTGAGGATATCCAGATTGCAAGGAATGTGCTTCTTGTGCACGCACAGAATCTGTGTTATATGATGGATCACCCGCGACGGCAGAACATTCGATTCTTCGCAGCTGAGCCGATCTATGGCGAGCTGACAGCAGGGCATACTCTTTCTGCAGAGGATCAGAGAAGAGCAGAAGCGGTAGAATTGCGCCCACGGAAAGACCACGCATCACTACGAGGGGAAGATAGCGAGTCGTCGGATACGTCAGATGAAGAAGACGAGGATGATGATGTGATCGCAACACCAAGACGCCGAAGACCCGGGCGGAGCAAGAAAGGCACATTGTCAGTGCTGCGACCAACAAGCGGCAAGTTCTCTGGCAAAGGGAAGAGCGTAAGACAAGGTGGAAAGGGGAAGACGAAACCACCAATACCCATGTCAGACTCCGAGGTAGACTCAGCAAGTGATGAGGATGACGCCATGGCCGTAGATACACCCACGCATGCACTCTCTCCAGGTCCCTCAAAACGCAAGCTGGAGGCATCAGATGAGGCAGCGGAAGAAGGGAAAAGGAAACGAGCAAACAGCTCTCCGATACCAGCCCCATCATCGCCACCCACATCTGCCGACGAAACGCCCGAACCCGGGACCGCCGACCCACCTCTCCCTCTGCGCTATCGCCCTGGCACAGATCAGCCTGCCAAATCCACAGCGTCGGTCGTCCCAGCAATACTGTCAACACCGCTGCCCACATACGAACCCAATGGCCCACGAGACTCCTGGATTTGCACTTTCGATGGATGTGGGCAACGCATCTATGGGTGCAGCAAGGAAATCGGGCGACAGCTGATCACCGAGCATCTAGAGGACCATACGAAGGGGAGGGAGAAGTTTGTAGGGATTCTGTGGAGGGAGCAGGACAAGCTGCATCTGCCAGTGAAGTAAGTCGAACTATTTCATGACCAGGAGATGACGAAATTTCTTTTGCATGATGGCTAACATGATGCAGCAACCTCATCAAGAAGATCCGCGAGATGAGCGAGGCTAAGACACCGCTCTTCCCAGAGACAAATATACAACCGCAACCCATACAAAGACCGGTGTAACGACACGAATCAGCGAAGCTGGATACCCGGTTCTCCTTGAACTTGTTACAGCTTCACGATTTCCATAATTACAGGCTTGCTTTATGAATCTAACAGTCTGGACACTGCGATACCACCGCTCAACATTATGCATTACAACATCCATATCGATCTTCGAATCCACGCATTCGAGAAAGGGTCTTGGAGAAGACATCTCAAGCTCGTCCTCTCTTCGCCACCCCATTCCGCTCACACTCTTCCCTCTCCCTTTTCAGCCCAGCGCGCCTTACCCAACTCTCCTTATGCTTTACATACCCATTCCAAGTCTGCGGCTCCTCCCACACTTGCGCTTTCACTTCATCATCGTCACTGGCATCCTCCATCTTTACCTCAACAGCGCCCGCGCCTCCTTGACTCGTTCTATCATGCGTTCCGGGACTCAGCTGACCAGGATCCTCGATGGACGGTACTACCAACATGGGATCTGGCTTGAAGGGCTCAATGGGCTCGATTGAGGGTCTGATGTCTTCCTCTTCGGACTCCGAATTCGACACCAGCACGCCGTTTTCCCACCACCGGAACGGGAGGGCGGTCACCGGAGAGCGTAGGTCCGGGTGCGTATTGGTAGAAAACTGGTGGGATGAGCGGGGGCGTGGTTGGTGATGCGGATGCAAATGAACATATTGGTTTTGATTTTGGCTTTCATGCGAGGGATAGAGATATGGTGGCTGTGGGTGTGTATATGGTTGCCAGGTAGAGTCGCTGGATTGAATTGGTGTCGCGGCGAGATGCGATTGTAGCTGATCCTGCGCGTGGGCAAGTATACTAAGGTCCTCTGACTGCGTTTTCCGCCGTATACGTGTGGGATGTGAGGGGTACACGGTCGTATCGTTTTGTGAACTATGGCTCGTGCTGCCGAAAGAAGCGTTGAGCTGGGACATCATGTCCTCGGTGTTTTCCAGTTGCGACATTGAAATCTACATTGTGAGGCTTGTTTCCGCTGTGCATTGGCAAGCTGGGGGGAAAAGTGAGGCTTGCATGTTGAGACATCGCAGTGCTACACATGGTGGTAAGTGGGGTTTCTCTTAGTGCATTCAGCATAAATCGCCGCATCCGGAGTATGGGAAAGTAACGTGATCACGCGTATCATCTTGGCGGAGTTTGAACTTTTGTATTGCCGTGTCGTTGCACATGCTGTTTCGCGTTTAGACGCTGATTGTCTTGAAAACACTGCGAGTCGTCAGTAACCTTGTCGGGAATCGTGTTATGCAGTACGTACCCAAACCCTGACCCTCCGGTAGCCATCAGCGTGCCCGGAATCTGTGGGTGCCAATGCGCCTCCTTGATCTGGTCCATGTAATGCACAAACAGCAACTGCGGCGGTACGTCCTGCACGCCCGCTGTGTCCCTGCTTTCCTCGTCGTCCAGCTCGACAGCCAAATCCCAAAGCGTCAGTGTGTTGTCGCCCGCGCACACAGCCACGATGCTGTCATCTGTAGGATGCCACTCCACGCTCGTGATCTGCTCCTTGTGGAAGTTGAAGTTCGCGACGGGCGAGGGCTTCGACGACGAGTCCATGGATGTAGAGGGCTTCCACTGGCGCAGATCCCAGACTGCCCATTCGCCGTCGTCGGCGCCGGAGGCGAGGAGATGTGCGGTTTGGTGCGACCACGAGAGGACGTTGACGTCGGTCTTGCTGACTTGGACGGACACGGCGGCCTTGCGCGACTTGGAGCGCGCGTCCCAGATCTTCACGCAGCCGTCGTTGGAGGCGGAGGCGAAGACGTGCTTCTCGGTGGGCGACCATTGGAGCTCCTCGACTGTGCCCTTGTGGCCGGTGAAGGGTGTTGTGTCTGTGACGAAGCCACCGCCCTGTGTGCGTGTTGTGGTGAAGATGTTGCCGGCGACATCGCCCGTCAGCAGCTTGCCCTCGGGAATCAGAGGCGACCAGTCGAGCGCATAGCCTTCGTTCGACTTGTGGGCGCGGATGGTGCAGACAGGCTTGTTCTGCGCAGGTGTGATGGTTGTGCCGGGTGTATCGAAGGATGTGAGGTGTGGTGTTACGTCGTGGATAAGGACCTGACCGTTCTCCATCATGGCTGCTGTGAGTGTTGTTGGCGGTCGTGCGGATGTGGCCTGTGGTGACTGGTGTGCGCGAATGCGGTTTGTGCAGCTCTGCAGCGGTATCGACTTGGTCTCGAGAATGGGGTCTGATGCGTCGTCGTCGTCCTCTTCCTCGTCTTCCTCCTCGTCCTCCTTCTCCATGCGCGACAAGCTGCTCATCTTCATGACCATGATCTGATTCTCCTTCTCTCTCCCCCGCGCTGCCTGTGTACCGGCGACTGCGTAGATTGTGGCGGGGTAGGTCTTGCGGTCGGAGCCCAGGCTGTCTGGGACAATGTCGCAGGAGAGACACGGCCACGGGGCCTCGAGTGTGTGCAGCATCTCATATGTCGACAGATCGGGCGCAAGCGTCTCGCCCGCAGAGAGCTTGTGGCGGCCGGGAATGAATGTGTCCTGGTCGACTTCCATGGCGTCTGCAAAGTCAGTATGCTTCACGTTGCTGTGAGATTGTCGAACATACTCTGCTTCTCCTCGGCTTCCCTCTCCTCGTCTGGCCGCCCGTCTACACCAGCCTCCAAGATCTCGTCCTCGCTCTCGAACTCATCCTCGAATTCGTCCTCAAAGTCCAACCCCTCGTCCTTCGGGTCGACCTCCATGGGACGGTCGCCATTCTTGATGGCCTCCACCTCTTGCTCCGAGTCGGCAGGTCGCTTGGCCATTCTCAGTTGTTGCTTTTTGAAAGGGTCGTGTACAGAAAATCAGCGTCCAACGTCACTGTCGCAAAGGTCAAAAAAAGTTCGGAGTGGGGTCGCTAGCGCCTTCTCGCAGGGCGCCCATCCATGCACTTCGCGCGCCGGCCAGCACAGTTAACCGCTGCCAATAACGTCACCCAGAGCCTCCTATCCTGCCGCTGGCCTGCACGGTCTCCCTCGCGCCCCATACAGGTCCCGCGCGCAAACAAGGCAGATCGATCGACGACAGTGAGTTAAGCAGCAGCAGGGGGAATAACACTGCGACGCGTGCCTTTCGTGCCACACCCCCTTCGACGAGACGCGGGGCCGATTCGCTCAGCGCCTAACTGCACCACCGCCCGCGCCCTATTCGCCCGCCTGCACACATCCCAGCTGCCTCGAGTCAACACCACCGCCGCCCACAAACACCGCCGTCGCAACACGCCGCCGCCGCAATGGAAGTCCCACCCGAGCAGCAGGTCGCGCCCGAGGGCCAGGAGGCGCTCAAGCACAGCGAGCAGACGATGGACGTCGACAGCAGCAACACCAGCACCATCACCGCCAACCCCGTCTCCCCGCCGCCGCAGTTCCACTCCGGCAACCAGGGCAACAACGGCTACACTCCCGAACCACCGCGTCCCTCGACCTCCTACTCCGACACCGCCTACCAGTACCCGCACAATGGGCGCTTCAACTCATCAGACGCCGACACACCGCCCCGACACGGCTACTATGATAACGGCAAAGAGACGCACATGGGCCAGTCGCAATCGCGGCCGAGCTCGCAGATGGGGCGCTACTCAACATCAGAGGCCGGCGGCCGCTCAAATTCGTATCAGGAACAGAACTCGCGGAGTGCGCAGCCCGAACCTGCAAAGAACTCCAGCGTTGTCATCAAGGTTGGCATGGTTGGCGATGCGCAGATCGGCAAGACCAGTCTGATGGTCAAGTACGTGGAGGGCAGTTGGGACGAGGACTATATTCAGACATTGGGTGAGCCTCGAACATTCACGTGAACGGCGCAATTGCTGATAGGAGCAGGTGTCAACTTCATGGAAAAGACCATCTCGATCAGGAACACAGAAATCACCTTCTCCATTTGGGATCTAGGAGGCCAGCGCGAGTTCGTCAACATGTTGCCGCTCGTGTGCAACGACGCCGTCGCCATACTCTTCATGTTCGACCTGACCCGCAAGAGCACACTCAACTCCATTAAGGAATGGTACAGACAAGGGCGAGGTTTCAACAAGACAGCCATTCCCTTCTTGGTTGGAACAAAGTACGACCACTTTGTCAACTTCCCACGAGAGGAGCAAGAAGAGATCTCAAATCAGGTATGCAAGCTTACATGTCAGCAAGAGCCACCCACTGACTCGTCGCAGGCCAAGCGTTTCGCACGCGCGATGAAGGCCAGTCTCATCTTCAGCAGTACAAGCCACAGCATCAATGTCCAAAAGGTATGTGGCTTTGCTTTCACCTCCCATGCAGAAGCTGATTGTCCACAGATTTTCAAGATCGTTCTTTCCAAAGCGTTCGACCTCAAATGCACAATCCCCGAGATAGAGAACATCGGAGAGCCTCTCCTCCTCTACCAGGCCGTCTAGTCGCAGGAACAGTGTGCACCGCCAGAACGGAGAGTACGACCAAGGCTTGACATAGACTGCTCGGTTGGTGGAACCAGGGGCTTGGTGAAACCCGCGAGGAGCGCAAACAACCAAGGCCATATTCGCCAAGAGTATCGTTTTGCCTACCGGAACTTATCCATGAGCGAATGATTTTTGATTTTCTTGCGTGGGACTGCATAAACCGGCGACTGGAGCAACATGCTGATTGCAATGCTGGGATTACAAAACGGCGTTCTACAGGCCTGGATTGACGTTCGATTCGGAGGGAGGGGGTCTGGTACCAAACCGTTAAGAGAAGGAGCGCGGACTCCTTGTACCGCACCGCACAGCGCGGCTGCTTTTGTGCTGGCGCCCGGGACCTAGCATTGGTAACAACATATCGTAGTGTCTTAACATCGTATTGAATACTGCAGATCGACGGTCCGTTCCGTGCATGCCATGTGATTGTGAGCTGTCGTGAGGGCAGGTGCAAGCGGTGACGTATGGGAAGGAATAAGCGAGGCTCTCGGAACTTTTTGTCGTTCAACATGAGCGCGTCAACATCACAGCCTGCACACATAACACCACACGCACAGTCAACGTTTGCGCAAGTCGTCCAATAGCGGTCGCAAATCCGGAAAGAACCCAGACACGAGACAGCTCCGACAACCCTATCCGCGCCCCCCTCAGATCACCACCGCCGCAATGGCCGTACCCTCAATAGCCCTACCAGGCCAACTGCTCGGCTCAGCAGACAAATACTTCCCCGGCCCTGGGACACATATCCATGAGTCCTCGATCTACGCCTCCATAGCTGGTCCAGTCATCACATCACCCACCCCAAAGACCACAACCACAACCACAAAGCCCTCGCCGCTCCTCTCGATACAAAGACCAGACACCTCCACCGACCCCGGCATCCTTGGCACCGGCTCCGGCGGCGGCGGCACCATCCTACCCGAAGTCAACTCCGTCGTACTGGCTCAGATCACACGCCTCGGCCCACGGTTCGCAACCTGCGAGATCTTGGTCATCAACTCCGTCGTCTGTCGCGAATCCTTCCAGGGCCAGATTCGCCGCGAGGACATCCGGGCAACAGAGAAGGACAAGATCAAGATGGAGGAATCTTTCCGCGTTGGGGATCTGGTGAGAGGCACGGTGATCAGCCTGGGAGACCAGAGTAATTACTATGTGAGCACGAGTGAAAATGAGTTTGGTGTTGTGGTGGCCAGGAGCGAGGAGGGGAGACTCATGTTCCCGGTTAGTTGGAAGGAGTTTAGGGATCCGATTTCGGGACGGGGGGAGGCGAGGAAGGCTGCTAAGCCGTTTTGAATGAGGAAGGAAGGTGAGGAGATATGTGTGGTGTGGATATACCCCAGTGGCTTCACGTGTGAGGCAGGAAGACAGTATCTCTGCTTAGCAAATCGAAATGAGGAATGGTTTGGTCGGTCTGTCTGACTGCCACTCAAGGGGGAGTCTCGTTTCAATAATGCCCGGACAGTTTTCTTACACATCGATGCGTCAATCAAGCGGCTGTAGGCCTCCTAGCTTTCGCAGTCGCAGTCGCAGTTGCGGTTGCAGTTGCCGCCGCACTCAGGCATCTACACATGGCAGGGGAGGCAACCGCGGTAATAGCCAGGGTCGTTGCAGACAGCTAGAGTCCGAAAGCGGCGGAGATAGTGATAGTGGGGAAATCCGAGACTGCATCTTTACATCAGAAACACAGGGACGAGTGCTCGGAGGAGTGGCCTGGAAAAGGTAGCAAGAGAAGGACTAATGGTCTCGGGTAGCAGAAGAGGTTGGCGACAAGAGTACGATCGTTGTAGTCACCAGGAATTCTACCAGGCTGTGAGAGTCTCGCAGAAATGGAATAACTGTCTCCCTTTTCTCTTCCTATTTGTGGCTTACAGTCAGCTGTTTCTGCAACCTGAGAGCATGGCTGTAAGAGTGCTCCGGGATAAGCATGTGCTGGCTACATGATGGAAACGACACGATACAGGCTCAGTCAGATACATGCTGTGTCTGACAGCACGCTCTCAGAGTACTTGATCATAGATTGCTTCAGTTTGTAACGTATCGTCTTGTCGTCATTTGGTCCTGCCACAATTTGTGAGCAGTCACCCAACCAAGGACTAGCGACCCTGCCTTGGCCTGGAAGATTTGCTGGTTCCTCCATGTTTCGCTCAACACCGCCCCTACCGTATTCTACTTTTCCCTCCCTATCACCTCACTCACGTCGACCCTTCTGTTTCTGCACCTTCATCGTATACTCTTCCGCTGGAGTGAGCTCTTGTATTCAGTGTCGGGCTTGCTGAGCGCTAGAGTGTGATCCCCAAGCGAAGCCTTCTGCTTCTTAGTATCAAGCTTGGCTTCCTAGATGCTGGCGCGCAGCTTCTCGATGTCTTCGTTCTCGGTGCGCAGTAGGCGCGCTTCGCGCTTCGCGGGAGTCTCGTGCTGGCAAGCGTCAAGTTGGCGCTGCAGTCGCTGGACTTGAACTATGAGTGACTGGTTCTCGCTCTTGAGGAAGGTGGTTACGGAACTTTCTTGGCCTTGACAGGTGGTGAGTTGGTCTTGAAGTTGTTGCACCTCTTTTGCAAGCGCCTCATTTTGCGCTGCGTAGTTAGAAGTAATATGCTGTTGACTTATTTACGCTTATTTGAGCCGGCCTTCCAAGCTTTACCAGTTCAATTGGAGCACATTGATTGCTTGGATCTGCTCTTCCAACTCTGAGGCCAGCGCCTGCTTGTCTTCTCGGAGCTTGGTGAGGACCTCGTCCTGCGCAGTGTTGGTTTGTCTGGTATCGTGAAGCCGCGCTTTGCAGGACACCGTTCTCTGTCTGTAGCTCGAGTTTCGCGTCGTCGCTTCCAGCCTGCCAATGATATTATGACTGGCACTGCTCTCTTTCTCCAGCTTGTTGATTCGCGCCTGCTGGATTGATGGCTCGGACTGCAAGCTCGGTCTCTTTCTTTTCCAACGTCTGGATCTTCGACTGGGCGACTTGGTGGTTATTTCGAATCAAGACTCACTCCATGACGGCAGCATTCTTGCCGTTTTTGTAGCTTCGACTTTTCATCGACGAGAGGCGTGCGCTCCTGCTGCACTGTCTCAAGCTCGCCTCGCAGCCCTCGCATTTCTTCTTGCAACCCTTTTGCTCGATCGAGTAAGGTAGTGATCTGTGTATTCATATCAACGATGAAAGTCTTGATAGCCTCATCGATGTCGATATTTTTGACCAATCTCTGCTCAAGCTCCAGCACGGCGGAGGTACCATCAAGATCATGCCCGATCTCTAGCCCGTGGGAGAAGTCGCGGCAAAGGTGACATATCACTTTGGCCTGAGATTGGCATAGGTTTGTACGTGTTGCGCGAGTGTGTCGTGCTCATGCATGCTGGACGTTGCTGATGAAGCGGAAGTTTGCTGCCGCTCGGGCAGCTTGCTCCGCTGTATCGTCCCGTGACATTGCCGTGATAGTACCTAGGTCGGACGTTTGCCAGATGTTGCCGATCGCTCATGGTGGTTGTAAGGCTGAAGGGTAGATGAATAGTGACAGGCGGGACGCTCTCTGTGCTACAAAGGCCAGCGTGCCAAAAAGTGCTGTGAAAACCGCATTGCACTGAACCGTGATCTTGCCAGCATGGACAAGGCCATTCAGTAAAATCAACTCGGACGTACCAGAGCGTTCTTCGCTGTTGTGAGGACTCAATTAAAGTCAGCAGAAGGCGTTTCGCTAAAGATGTTGCGCATTGACTGCGAGCCCTTCACTCCCTTCTTCTCACGCAAAGCAGTCCAAGACCCGCACACCATAAAGCACGAGCGCGCTGTTTATCGAACCACCAACACCGCGCAACCCTTCACACTAGCGGATCGCTGAGACGATTCGTACCTTCGAGCACCTCACCACAATTTTGAGTTTGTTGACACCGTTGGTCTTATTCTCAGCGTCTTACTGGCTGCTTCAAGGTCACATGAGAACATTAGCAAGCGGCAGCGCACACAAAAGCAAGAGAACGGACCAATATATGGACGGTATCGAATCGAAGCCGATGCCAGGCGGATAAACCTCAAGCAACGACTGTAAATCTAGAAGTCGTTTAAATGCACTCCCCTCCCCTTCTCCTTTGCTAGTTCGAGCAATTTACTCCCAATTGCGATGTCCATGATACCTACACCGACGCTTTTGTAGACCACGAAGCCATTCTCCAGCCACTCCTCTAACCCTTCCAGCTTCTGCCCTTCCCTCAGCTCTTGGATCTTGCCTACTTCCAGCATCCCATCCTTCCGAATTTCCGCCCTATCAAGCTCACCCGCCTCTGCTGAACATCCTTCTGCGCTGTCGACTGCAACCTTGCCCTGCCAGACGTGCTCTTTGAAGACGCCTTTTGGATCTGCGACAATCTTCAGCAGCTCAGGGTCTATCTCCTGCATATCCAACCTGTAGCTTCCAATTGCAGCGATGTACCTTGACTTAGTCCTTGCTCCTTCACTCGTCAACCACGCCGCCGGGAACAGCGGCTGGGTACTCGGAACGCCGCAGAAGATCACGTCCGCTCCAACAACAGCCTCCTCCAGGCTGTCACCTTCACCAAACACCTTCAACGATACGTGATTCGGCACACCGGTTTTCTTCAGACTTGCAACCAGCTCTTCTGTCCTTGGACGACCCCGATTTACAATTGTGATATTCTTGATTTCATCTCCGCGCAAGATTAACGCAAGCCTAATATGCCATCTCGCCTGCGCGCCCGCACCAAAAACAACAATACTCTCCGTGCTTTTCCTCAATCTATACAGCAGTATACTCCCTAAGGCCGTCCTGAAAGCGGTAATCTCTGCGGCATTGAGTACACCCATCGCCTTGCCCTCAGCACTGCAGATAGTTAAAGTGGCCTGGAGTCCTGGCTTGGGCTTTTCCCCTGGTGCCGGTGTTTTGGCTGGCGATATGCCGACGATTTTTACACCGATGTGCGCGGGCGTTGTTGCAGGCATGAACAGGCTACTTTGGTCTCCGCGCTTGACGACGGCGCGCTCGGGCTGGTATCTCGATTCATTGTGGCAGGAGTACTGGACAAGTGATTGGAGGAAGTCGTCTGCGACTTTTGATACATCGTCCTTGGAAAGAGACGAAAGGATAGACTTAACGTCGTTGTCTGAGAGGACGGTGAACGTCATTCTGAGGAATTGAGTGTATGAAGATCCAGGACCTGTGATCCCGGTGTGCACGTGCGAGTCGACGTTCTCTTATATATACTCGGAGTGGTCTGCTATAGTCGCGTTTCCGATCCGATGCCGATGTCGGTGATCGATGCCGGTCCTCCCAAAGCCGCTGATATGCGAAAGTCGATCGATTTGTAGGGCGTGTAAAATTGATTGAAGATACCGGGCTGCAAGCAATTCGGCCTGGAATTGTTGGAATGCTGTTCTGGAGCTCATGTAAAGGTGGGGTCAGCTACGTCAGCGATAGCGAGCAAACACAACTGCTCCTCTCATGTTGTCGAAGAGACTGGACACGACCCCAATAACCCAAGATTTTCTTGAGGGATTCACGAAGATTTCTGATGGTTCTTGCGAAAAGATAGGATCTCTGAGGACTACATTTGCTTCTGTGATTACATCCGGTTTCTTTGGCGCTATGAGAGTGCTCCTCGTACTTCAGGCATCCAGCAACCTCCAGCTGCGCATTCTCCCGGTCCGTAGTTTATATTTTCTCGTCAAGCTCCTCATCAAAGATTAAGTTTCCGTTGACCCAGAAGTGCCCGTGACACCCCTGGATGCGCCTGTTCCATGCTTCAACCGCCGACAGCACCCTTCCACAGCCTCAACCTGCGCTTCATCCACCTCTTTTTCTGCACGCGACCGCACGTCTGCGCTTCCAAAGCAGCAAGTCTTTCTTTGCCCACTTTCAGCATGACGACCTTCGATCTGACGTCCTTCATGAGCCCGTACCCCAAAATGGCCGCTGCTGCTTCTTCTCTCGCTCTGTACTCGCAGCCGAGGAACTCAACTTCATCGCAGAACCACCGAACACACCTCCTGTACTGACTCATTTGCTCAGCTTTTGCTCCAGTAGCATTGATCAGACCTCGAGCATCGATCAACACACTCTCACCGTAGCGGAGCTGCGTGAAACAGCCGCCGTCGTCGTGTCCTAATACGATACTCAGGTGACCGCCCTCGATTGCTGTCGACTCTGGTTCCGACCGCTCGTATAATGAGCTGTGAAGACGGCTGCTCGCAAATCGCATCCGCGGGCCAATAGCATAGAGAAATAGCGGGCTGTTCAGAAGGTAGATAAGATCCTCTGTCGCAGGGTCAGCGTTGACTCGAAGAACTCGTGGACTGTCCTTACCCAGCACCGTATCCGCATCATCAAGTGCGAAGTCGTACTGTAATTTGCAGACCTCAATGTCTAAATGCTGGCGCAACTCGAGCAGCTCGGCGTGAGAAAGTGGCTCTGATGGGAGCTTGAGGCGAACGAGCTTCTGCTTCATTTCGAATCGTTGAATGGCTAGTAATGTGTAGCAGAGTTGTAGACCTGCAATCGTTGAAGTTTGAGTCGTGAAGACGTGAGTATAATTGAGTAGATCGACTAGTGGCTGGCGTGGAGAAGCTCTTTTACCTCCTTTCCTCTTACTACGGCAATACTTATGCCCCGAAATAAATCAATGCTTCCCAAATCCATTCGCCACAGCTCGCTGCTCCAACAAACACCCTTCAAAGAACCGTTCTACACCCGCTGCATCCTCCAAAGCCAGCATCTTTGCGACGTACTGATCTGGTCTAACAATCACCACCGCTCCCTGCTCTATGTCGACACCGTACTTCTCGTATGCATGCCCATGCCCAGCATTGTAGTGTTCATCGTCGATGTACGTCTTATGCAGGTCCTTGATCCCCCACTTCCCTGTCACCGGACTGAACATCTCCGGCACCATGATCTGCTCAGTCTCTGCAAATTTGGTGGCGAGGACGAGGATTGGCTCGATGACTGCGTCGGGGTGGGCGTGGGCGGGAGTAAAGCGGTGGATCGTGTGCTCGAGATTCTTCGCGAACTGCAGGCGTGTCAGTACCCATACGCGACAATAATAACATCTATAGAAGCTTACTTCATCCAGCCTGTCTTTGCACGACGATTTTGTAACGTCCCCAGCAAACACAACGACCCTCCATCGCCCATCGCTCTTGCACACAGGCTGCAGCTGACAGGGTCTCGCATCGCAAAATCGAATGACCTGCGCGCTGGGAAACCGCATACCGACCTTCACCCCTGCCGCAACCTTTTCTTTGCTACCTTCAAATCTTGTGGCGAGACTGTCCTCGTAACTCGCTGTGAATCCAGCCATGTACCTCCCACTCTTGGTAAAATACTGCGCGAACTCACCCTCCCACTGCTCTTTCCTACTAAACAGCTTACTAAGCTCCTTATCAAAAGCGATTAAATCAGCAGCCGTCTTACTGCGCTCCTGGACATAGCTCTTCAGTATATCCGGCGGCGAGAGGTGTGACAGCACACTGCCCAATTTCCAGCCGAGGTTGTACCCGTCTTGCAGCGAGACGTTCATGCCCTGCCCGGCTTTGGGGGAGTGCGTGTGGCACGCATCACCGGTGAGGAAGACGCGCATGTCCTTGTGGAAATGATCTGCGAGACGCTGACCGATGCTGTATGCGGACCACCAGAACGTTTCCTTGAAGTCCATTGTATACGGTGCGAAGATTGCTTTGGCTTGGGTTTGCAGGTCTTCGAGTTTGACGTCTTTGGGGGAGGAGCCGGCGGGCAGCTGGATGTAGAAGCGCACGAGGCTGCCGCCTTCGCGGGGGATGATCAAAAGGTTGCCGGAAGAGGAGTGGATTGTGCATTTGCGCCGGATGTCGGGGAAGGTGGTGTAGGGGTAGATGTCCATTACGCCCCAGACAGTGTCGGTGGAGTCGCCGAGCATGGTGTAGGACAGCGAGCGGCGGACTGTTGAATGGGCGCCGTCGCAGCCCTGATCGTTGTTAGTCTAGCCAATGAACACTGTTGAGTGGGTAAATACTCACCAAGACATATTTCGCTTCCCACGTTTCGCTTGCGTTGTCTTTGGAGGCGGAGACGCGGACGCAATGTGCATCAGGATCTGTGACCGCGGACTGGTCAACTTCGATGCCGGTGACTGTCCATCCGTACTCAATACCATTCGCGGTGCCTTCCTTCCAGGTTCCTTTTTCTTTCATGATCTTCGCCATCTTCCCCAACATCAATCCATTCATTCTTGCTTGGTTCAGGATGACATGCGGTAGGTGGCTCAACCCCTGCTCCGTGTCAATGCTCCTGCTCTTCCTTTTGATTCCGCCCTGACTACTGTCATCATTGACACCCCAGAAGCAGATTTCGTAGATGTGATATGCTTCTCGGAGTAGATCCTCAGCTAGTCCGAAGGAGTCGTAGATCTCGACTGTGCGTACTTGCACACCGTCTGCCTGCCCTATCTCCAGAGGACCGGAGCGGCGCTCGAGAATCGTGAAGGGGATGTTGTAGATGGCGAGCCAGGTGGCAGCGAATATACCAGCAGAACCCGAGCCCACGATGAGGACGTCTGTCTTCGGCATGGCGCTGAGTGTGAGGAGTAGTGAGAATGGAATTGGCCGTAGCGCCTGGAGTATGCAGATACTTTTCAAGTAATCTCTATATTAATATGATGTTCGGAACTGCTAGATGCTTAGAGCTGTTCGCAGGTGCGATATATATATATTTTCCGTTGAGGCCAAGTCATGATGCTGTGGTGTAAGACCGACTCGGGAGACCTCCGGACGGGATGCGGAGAATGCCCGCTAGCGTGCGTGACGGCTGCAGGCGCGGGATCTTGAATGGCTGGATTGTGTCGGCGGAGCTGTATGTCTACGCGAACTCGGCAACGTAGCAAGGCAATGAGCTGTCTATAAGGTGCTCATGAGTCGCTTGAGTGTTGGCAGCCGTATGGTAGTCGGTAGCTTCTGCACAAAGTTGAGCGCATATCGTGTACGAGGATAAACTTGGGACCAGTTGATCCGTAATGAATTGCCGATGTTAGAGATTGGCGTCTAGCGATGATGCACTCTGAGATGCTGCACTTGAGAAACTGTCCGGGTTCACTCGAACATTATCTTCTTGCCCTTGAGCAACGTCCCACCCAACAGCTTACCGACAGCATACCCAATATACGCCCCTGTAACGATGGTCACAGGCCATTTCTGCCACTCGCGGTCCCTGAGGCTGTTAACAATTGTCGTGTTGCTCCCGGCTCTCTCAACTCACCAGTCCAGAGGAATTGGCACGGCGCCCAACCAAGCACCCAGCACCGTACCGATCAGACCGCCATAGACCTCATCAATAGGCAGCAAAAGCGCAACAACCTCTCTCCATGTCTCGCCGCTGACCCCATGTACGTAGACGAGCGGCAGGGTGCTCAGCACCGCGATGTGTGCGCCAGCGAGCAGTGTATGGGTGTGGTGCGTGGTGACCGGAGCGCCGAAGAGGACGAGGGTTGCGGTCAGGAGTGGCGTCGAAGCCAAAGTCGTAAGGAGGAGAGAAAGGAAAGCGGGCTGTATGAGACGTCAGGTCAGTAGTCCCAACCAAGGTTCAGCGAACAGCGCGTCCAACATACCACGATCGTGCCATTGATGCCCTTTTCGACCTTGCCAACTGCCGGCTTCTTCTTATCGCCGACCTTCTGCTTCTTGATCTGAGCGGGCGTGCTGGTGCCGCTTGTCGGCGGCAGGCATACGGCTACATATGCTATCTGCAGCACCGCAAGGGGGAGCAACGTGCTCAGGAGGGCGGGTACGGGATCGGTGACGAGGTCGTTGAACTTGAACGCATAGAGCGAGAGAACGAGGAATGGGTGGATGTGGGTGTATATCCGCGCAGCATCGGTATTGAGGGGCTCGATGGGTGTCGCGGGCGCCTTTGGTGCTGGGACAGCGGGGATGCCGGTTGCGCTGGCCATTGTGCTGGATTACAGGACTATGGATATGTGTCGCGGAGGCGTGATATAGAGCGTCAATGAACTTAGTGAGCTACGAGACGGACAAAGGAATGGAAGTGGCGCCGGGCCGCGTTATTGCTGTTTTGGTGTTGATGTCAAAGTTTTGGAGGTGTTGCCCGTGCAGCGCTGACGTCTAGCGCGAGCAATCTCCGAGCACCTCGATGGTCTTATATACCGTACGCAGAGGTGATATGAGAGCTGTCATGTGGGAATGATTTTCTGCTGTCTTTGATGCTTGATCTCACAAGGTCTGTGACGCTAGCTGTACTGTACTTCCCGTGCGACCGATTGATTGATGTTTCCGAGCTGCCTACTCCTTCTGTGGCAGCAGGTTCCTCAGCGAGAGATCATACACAACATCCTCCACATCCTTGACCCTGTACTTTAGTCCATCACCACGGCGGCGCAAGCTGTCGTTCTTGAGGTTGAGGATCTGGAACCCAGCAAACAGGTCCTTGACGAACTGGTTGATGAGAAGAGGACGCTCGTAGTCACCGAGAGTGACTGCATTGCGTGCAAGGCGTGTCTGCGTGATCGTCAGCGGAAATTTTCTGGGCAAGAGGTAGCTTAGATTTGCATACCAGCTCTTCGACGAGTGAGATGAGAGATTGCAGGTACTCTTCGAGTGTGAGGTGGAACTCGTCTCGCTCCTTCAGGTTCACGGGGACTGGTCGTGTTAGCTTCCTGCCTTCCTGAGCAATAATAGTACATACTCTTCAAGATCTCGCCGAGCTCCTCAATGGTAAGCAGACGACCAGCCTTGATCTCTCCGCCGTCGTACTTGTAGCCACCTAGCCAGCCCCAGAGAAGAAGGCCTTCGACCTGCCCGGATGTCAGTTCTGCAGTCGCATCAGTCTAGGTGACATACGGCGCTCTGCATCTGGCGAGACCACATATTGTTGAACTTGTAGTAGGGCAGCTTTGAGGCGGCCTGTGAAAGCTTCGATACATCATCGACGACAGTGTTGATGGACTCCTCTGCCGTCTTCAGGACTTCAGGGACTGTGTAGTGGTGAGTATATGCGTGCTTGGGCTCTGATGACATGCTCACGGTTGGCCACAGGTGTTGAGTGTGCTCTTGACAGTACAAATGAGACATTACGGTCTGCTTTAAGTCAGTTGTCGCTCTGTATTCGTCTTCGATGCCGTACTGTGCTTCTCAAGTGCTTGGATGATGTCCTTGAGCTCCTGTCGCGCTATGAGTGCGTATTCACGTGCGCTTTTGCGGGGGACCTCTCACATCGCGGACGGCTGTGTCCTCGTCCACGCGCGCTTGAAGGTCCTGGAAGATGGCCGGATCGACCATGCCTGATTGCGACGCCATTGTAATGTGTGGGTGATGTACGAGTTGGCGAGGAAAGCGTCGTCACAGGTGAAGTGGGTGTTGTTTGGCGCAAACAGCAGCGACGAAAATTTGAGCTTTCACTGCCTGCAACGTCACGACTTTACGGCAGGCAGGCAGCATTTCACGACAGCTCAGCTTCACTGGCATATATCACTGGCAATGGTGAAGCAAGACATCGCGCGTGGGAGCTCTCTCACGATCAGTTGCAGGCAGGTAGTCACATCACATCACGGCACGCAGACTCTGGACGCGTCGCGCTCAAGCTCGACATGACAAATCAGGGCTCTTCCTCAAGCGACTGGCAAGCCAGTTGTCTCAATGAAAAGTCGCGTACACCGGAGGTAGTGCGATACCGGCGACACTGTGCCGATGAGTATGAGCAAGCCCAGTGACCCAAAGGCTGATTGCAAAAATAAGGATAATCGTGAATGATCCCGTAGGATCGTTTTAGCGCAAGAGGGAAGTCAGTAAGGCCTGAGAGTGGGGAGGCGAATGTACTTACATTAAACTAAAAAGAACAGATACTACACTTGATCTAAGCCAAAAGGCAAAGAGAGCTAAAGAGGAACACAGGAGGACGAGGAGAGAAGAGAATAAATAGACAGGGAGGCTTGGCACGCGAGCTAGCGCGCTTCCGGTAGCTCACCGTGAGAGTGAGGGTGAGTGACCATCGACAACCGAAGTCAGCCCGGCCCTCACACTCACCCTCATCACGACTCGCACCGCGTCTCTCGCATCCTTGGAAGAGCCAGTCATGTCATCAAGCCATCGTAACCTTCAGAGCTCGTATCTCAATGCACACGTTGCACTCACGAGCCCTGACTGCCTCTCAGCTTTTGGGGTAACCATCGCGCTGCAAACCGAGAGCGTACGCAAGGGCTGCGTTCAGAAGAAGAGTGGCCGTCGCAAGTCCGCGAAAGCCAGTCATCTCACCAGAGGATTGTATCTCTCAGAGCTCCTGTCTAGGCCTGTCTAGGCGCATGCGCTACCACCACGACCTCTGACTGCCTCCGGGTTGCCAATAACATAGTCGTTCGCGAAACAGTGGAAGGCCCGGCGACCCATCCCAAGCCAGCAGCTCGTCCTGGCGTAGTACGCTCAGCCACGATGACTCCCACAAATGCCTCTAAGAGTGCCGTCGCGAAGCTGATCTAGATGCGCCTCCGAATGAAGGCCTGAACTTTACATAATCACTGAGTCAAGGCTACAGGGCTTGCAGGCGCACCGAGAACTGTAGTGCCTGTGCTTGCAAGGAGCGTATCGAAGTGCACGACGAGTCTAAGCTCCGAGACAAGGCCATCTTTTTTGTGGGCAAGTCTCGCCCCTCGAACGTTCGATGCTTGACATGTGTTCAGTACCTGCTTAGGACCGGTGACGATCGGTCGGCAGACGTTATGAAGAGAGCAGTCTCCAGGGAAACAGCATCGTTTTGCGAGGAGTGCTCATGCAAGTTCGCTGAGCACGAGAGGCATTCAAAGAGCTCCGGCAGGCTCATCACAGTCGGAGAAGATCTCTGAGGACTTCAACGGACACTAACCGCCAAAAGAAGCTTAATGGTTTCTAAAACATAATTGACGGACCTCTTAACCGGATAGTATCTTAACAGCCATATCGTACGCTCCGTCCTTGTTCTTTTCCTGCGGAGTCCCTGGCTTATATGACTTGTCCCACGCATGTCCACAAAGCTCCACCCTCTTATGTTCCACGTGTTTTCCCGGTGCAGCCTGGATCTTCTTCACCAGCTCCTCCGTCTCCAAGGCCAAATTATCTTGCGCACACGTTATAACTAGCATGCTATCCGGGAACTTCTGCCCCTCAATATAGTATGGAGAAACCAGCGGTTGAGCCGGGTCAACGCCGTCAGGAAGATAGCAACTGTTGAACACGTCTGACACCCATGGCGGGATAGGCTCGCCTGAGGTATCAGGTGCGACCTTGGTACGCGGGTCCTTGGACAGGTCCGTCGGCGGGTAGTAGGCGAGGACGTGTCGAAATGTGCCTGTGGGAAACACGTGGCCGCTCAGACCTAGCGCAAAGTTACCGCCTGCACTGAATCCAGAGACGGCTACGCGGTCGAGATCGTACTCCTGCGGCTTGGAGAGCACATATCGGACCACATCTTCTGCGTCGTGTGCGCCGCTGGGGAAGGGACACTCAGGAGCGAGTCGGTATTGGACGTCCAACACGGTGTAATTTGTGTCTTTTGCGATGCGCATGGCAAACTCGTCGTCTGAACCGTGCATGGGGATGACGAAGCCGCTGCCGTGGAAGTTGATGAGCACTGGCACTGGTGATGGCTGACTCGGGTTCTTGGACTTGTAGACATGGACCTTAATCGTTCGCCCTTCGTCTCGGGACGGAACCTGGAGTACTTCGTCTTGGTGTGTTTCGATTGCGCGGCTGGTCATGTAGCGCACTCCGGTAGCAAGCACCTTGTTGCGGACGTCTGTGAGCCAGTTCATATTAACAAGTCCGCTGGTAGGTGATGTGTGATGTGTGCAGGAAATTTGGGGACCCGTCAGTGGTCCAGGTATAGGTGTCAAAGATGTGATCGAGTGCAAATTGCGAAAGCAGAATTTCGTCGTCAAAGCGCTATATGTTGAAGATAGGATAGCTGAGTATCCATGTGATTAGTGCCGAGCTACAAACACATAACGCAACGACAGGCGCGACCTCGGAATGTTGACGTCATGGGGCCCGCTATCGCGAAACCAGCGCTTGCGTAGGTTACCTTTGGCAAGTTGTAGCCATCTAGGCTCATTGAAAGGCGATGTTGATTGTGTCAGACCAGAATGGATTGATTCAACATACAGTATTTTCTCGTAGCCAAAGTGTATTCTGATTGTATCGTACATCTTACTCCTTCATAAGTCCTCCTCAAAACGCCGATGCTTTCCCAGCCCATGCCATGCGGACCTCTACCAATCCTTCTAAAAACAACAAATGAATTTATCAAACGAACACACTTAACCAACAGGTCCCAAAGGAATACTAGCCATCGGCTCCCTCCCACTCTGTCCATAACAGCTATACATCGGATCCCTCACACCCGTCCAACCAACACACTTCCAGCACTGAAACAAACCCGTAGGATCATACGTCTTCTTGACTTCCAGCAATCTGTCGTAATTGCCCCCAAAGAATGTCTGCTGCCAGTTCTCCTCCATCCAGTCTCCCTCGTTGACGTAGCAGCCACCGCCTGGCGTCAGAGCCTTGAAGGGCTGGATGGATGCGCTGATGGTGTTCTGAATCTGCGTTCGTACAGACGCTGGCGTCGACGCTGTCCATCCGCCGCCCATGATGACCTCCCAGAGGCTGTCGCGCCAGAGCGGATGAGCGCTCGAAGCGCTGCCATCAGGGTGATTAGATGGACCGGTGGAGTACAGCTGCGCTGAGCCACTGCCGCGGTTGGTGTAAGAGAATTGCATGGCGGTCAAGACGGCAGAGGTCAATTTGTTGATGTCCGCAAGAGTACTGAAGAGAGATTTGGGGATGAAGCGGCCGGCCTCTGACAGTCCGAGGCCTACGGGGCCGTTTTGCGCGATGCAGGGTTGCTCGGTGAACTCGTGCCATTCCGAGAACTTGGAGAAGGTGTGGTAAGAGTTGTTGTAGACTTGGATACCTGGGTAGAAATCGAGGAAGTCGTGATACTGCTTGGTCACAGTCTCAAGTGCAGTGGCATCAGTCGAGGGCATAATGTGCAAAGATACCATGTGATCTGGTAGGATGAAGTTGTAGCCGGCGATACCGTTCTCTGAGAATAATGTCTGGTTCGAAGCCAGGGCGCTGATGATGTCGCGGTGGATCTTTGACTCTGTGATATCCGCAGGCTTCGGCCAGTAAGCGCGGAAGAAGTGGACGTTGAGCGGCACCGCTTGGTGAAGTTGGAACTTGTAGGAGGTCAGGACGGCATAGTTGCCACCTCCGCCGCCGCGCATGGCCCAGAAGAGATCGGGGTCGGTACATTCGTTGATAGTCCGCCTCTGGCCATCCGCAGTCACAACATCGAACTCGACTGCTTGGTCAACCATCAGGCCGTAGGTAGGACCAAGAGGACCATGACCGCCTCCCTGGCCGAAACCTCCTGCAATGCCTACGGAGCCGACAGCACCGACAGTGACAAGCATGTTGAGAGGTTCAAAGAACTCCCAGGCCTCTTGCGCCTGGATACCGGCACCAATCTCGCCGATGTTCTCGTATTGCACCTTGCATCCCTGTGGTTGGAGGGTCTTATGGTACTTTACGTCCTTCATGTTGTGTGTCCAGATGCCGAGAGAGTTTGCTGCACTCGATCGGCCGAAGTAGTCGTGGCCGGTGTTCTTGATCGAAATTCGAATCCCACGCTGGCGGACGAAGTCCAATGTCCTGCTAATGTCATCCGCCGTGTGAGCTTCGACGTGGTATGTCGAAAGCCTTCCGAGCCCACATGTTCCTGATGTAGGTGATGAGGGATGCAGTGAGTCCAGATAACAGTGCGACTGCCCGCAGGTCTCCCAGTCGAGAAATTCCATCGCCCCATACTGGGCGGTCCGAGCGACACCGTCCATGTAGCCCTGCCTCGTTTGCTGACATTGCTTGCTTGAGGGGTCTGTGTAGCATGCTGAAGCCCACGGCACCGTCAATCGAAGGTTGCCATTGATGCTCTGGTTGAAGGCCGTCCATGCATCCTCGGACGGCCAACAAGCTTGATCGGGTATGCAAGAGTAGTTGGATGGCGGGACTGGAGCTGCGACGTCCGGAGGAGGCGGGCTAGTCTCCCACGTGGTTGGCTTGAAGATGCCACGAAATGTATGCGTTGCGGTGCACACCAGATAGATGCCCAAGGCAGATGTGCACCACAGCGCGACTTTCCTTGTCACTGGTGTTTTGCTGGCTGGCTTGTGTGATGGGGCAGGCCGCTGTTCGATGTCTACAAACTTCTCGCGAAGGAGCGGCGACTGCTCATAATGGGCCATTGCGGGAATGAACAGCAGTAGAAGTAGCCGAGTCCTCGATATGAAGAATGCGGCTGTTCTTACGTTTCGTAAATATGCGCACAACGATGAAGCAAGGTAGCAGAATGCTGTCGATGAACGCTGTTATGCAAGACGAAAGAGGGGTATATAGCAGCAACTGGAGAGAAGGAAGGCGCAACGCGATGATAAAATGAACGTCTAGAGAGGCCGTTTGCAATTACTGACCAATTGGCAGCTGCGAGTGAACTCTAAATAGTCCTACAGCTCCGTTGACTAGCTCGCGGAATGCCGCATACGGCAAATGCATGAGGGCTGACAGAACACTCAGCCTCAGCCCCCACTGTGTAAGGCAGCGGAGGGCCAATTGCAGGCGCGAAGCGCGCAAAGTTGAATTGTCATATCGTCGCCTTTTTGTGATACGACAATAAGGCGAAAATGAGGGCGCAAGGCAACACTTTCGAGTCCTCCATCATGGAATAATCTCCTGTCGTCTCGTGGCGAACCAAGGCCGTGGTTCGTGGTTGGTGGTACACGATGAGCCGCGATCTTGGAGGATTCGCGTGCCCCGCTCGTTCCCAGGGTCGGGTCAGCATTTCGCTTAGCGTTCGGTCTTCTGCTTGGCTGCAATCGAAACGGCCCCAATCGCCGTCGATGCAAGGCACACTTCGCTGCAGAAGTGTGGCTGCGCCTCAGGCAGGCCTAAATCTGGTGATGACTTCAAAATCCTTCGGGGCCTTTCAACCCACACTCATCGAACGATGGGTATCGAGCAGGCTGCGACTGCCTCTAGCGTAGAACCAGCGGCTGTCGTGATGTCAATCGGGCGTTGGTGATATTAGCGCCGTTGGCTATGCTGCAGTTGTTCACCGCGCAACAGGTCCTCCTCTCGCTCACGCCATCATGGCCCCACTGACTCAGGTGCAGCTTCAGCTGACAGACACAAAAGAACTCTTTGCCCACAGAGAGCGACCGGGATTGCTTTCAAGCTATCAAGCTATCAAGAAAGACCGCGTCCAGTGGTTGGGTCTGCGAGCGAGTCGGATTTGCACAGCGCTTCGATTCTGCAGCTCAGAAGAACTCGAATTGTTTCCACCAAATATACGCGACAACAGCAACAGCATTGGCTGCCGCATATGGAAGGCTCATCTCGATGACGCTCCAGACCCACAGCGCACCAACTGGAGGAGCTGCCTTCATGACATAGAAGTAACCCTTGGTATTTGCTGCCCAGATGATGTAGCAGCCAGCTGCGACAGACCCAACCAAAAATGCGAGGTTGCGCAAGACTGGGAATCGATTCGAAAATTCGACGTGGGTAAGGTAAACGAGAACAGCGAAGATGGGCGATGCAGACAGACCGCGCTTGAGGATCTCGTCCCAAAGGATGGCTTCGCGGTACTGGTTGTAGACAATGACATCGAGCGTGAGGTGCAGCGCAGTCATGGAGATGGCATAAAGGATTGCATCTCCTACAGCGCCGACTGGTTCATTAAGTGCCTCCTGCACTTCCACGATCCTACTTTTCGGCTTTGCTGCATCCAGCTCGCGTTGTCGCTCGTCTGCCAGTTCGAAAAGCGTTTTGCCCTTTGGCCCAGCGCGGTCTGGATGCTTCAAAATGTTCTTGACACTCTCTTCGTCGAGCTCGGTATTGGGGTCGAAAGGGTGCGGCGTCGACTTAGCAGCCTCTTTTGCGCGGCGCTCTTTGCGGTTGCTGCCAGCCATGGTCGTTGGCGTTCTTGGTTCGCGTCGTTTGTTCGCGTCGTGTGAGGACAAATGTTCAGTCGCGAGAGGACCCTGAATGACGAGGTGGTCAAAGCTCCGTCCTCAACTCCGGACACCCCTTCCTCGTTCCGTACAACCGCCTCCACCAAAGATGCTGCCGGTATAGAATTGTTACTCGCGATACCTCTCCCTGTCTCTGGTACTCTCGATCACCATGAATTGGCTTGTCGCGGGCTCTGTGCCCCTCATCGTGATCGGTTTCTGGCTGTACACAAGCACATTAAGCCTCTCCTTTCCCACGCTCCAGAACAAGCGCGTGCTGCTGCTCATAGCTCATCCTGACGATGAAGCAATGTTCTTTGCACCGACGTTATTGTCTTTGACGCGTCCAGAGCTCGGTAACCACGTGAAGATTTTGTGTTTGAGTAGCGGTATGAGGACTCCAACAGTAACACTTGAGAGCTGGGCTGATGCAATGAATAGGCGACGCAGATGGTCTTGGTGAGACGCGGAAGAAAGAGCTGGTCAAGAGCGGGTTGCAGCTCGGTATTGGACACAAAGATGACATCCACGTCATCGAGGACAAGTCAGTGCTAACAAATTATCATCGATCAGAGCTAATTGTACCAAAGGAACTTCCCTGACTCCATGACCGTGACTTGGCACCCGCGTCTTATTTCTAACCTTCTGACGACCACTTTTGCACCAAAGATGTCCTCGATCTCAGCCAAGAATGCGCCAGAGGCCAACATCGACGCTATCATCACTTTCGATGCACACGGCGTTTCTGGTCATCCCAACCACAAGTCACTCTATGACGGCGCGCATACGTTTCTGAAGGCCCTTATGCACAGGCACAGTGGTTGGGAATGTCCCATCAAGCTCTATACCTTGACTACAACTTCCATCTTCCGAAAGTACGCAAGCTTGCTGGACGCTCCTGCTACTCTGATCACAGCGATCACTAGGAAGAAAGAACTTGGTAATTTCCCGACACCGCTACTATCAGTCAGTTCCCCAATGGCCTACAGAACCGCTCAACGGGCCATGACGACCGCACACGAAAGTCAAATGCGGTGGTTTCGTTGGGGTTGGATCTCACTCTCGCGGTACATGGTCCTGAATGACCTGAAGAAAGAGAAGACTCTGTGAGAGACTACAGTAAAAGGGACATACGGGCAACGAACCTGGATCGTACCGCAATCATCGCCATTAGGGATAAGAGAGGGCTCTCTGTCCGGTCATAAGTTGCCGTCAGACGACTAGAGCAACTCCCGAACCTTGACGGGTGAGAGCCTCCACGATCATGCAAAACAGCCGTGACCAAGTATACGCTGCTGCGTATGCGACCCAGCAGATGTATGATGGGAGCGTTTGGCGATGATACGCTTAGCCTATGAGCGTTGGCGGACACATGTACCATGGCCGTAAGCTCTATTTGAAACTTCTGCTCCGCATAAGACCTCTGACTTCTACGGGCAGCAGGTAATTGTCAGACTGAGCAATACAATCTGACATTCACACTTCGCGTGCGCATCTCAAATCTTACACGCAACAGCCTCGACGTGAATTATGATATGACGACGCCCAAACAGCAAGAGCCTGCAATGCCGGTTATCAAAGAGCTGTCTCCTCAACGACCGAAGACACTTCTCCAACGTCTATCATCGGGCACATTGCATGCATTTCCGTCCCTCCATCCTTCCAGCTCGAAGAAGTATCTGATCGATCGCCCTGCAACAGCACCAGGCCCCTTCGGAAGACGTGTAAAGAAGACAACAGTCGCTGCTAACATCGACCAACTACTCAGCCCCAATCCTGCAATCCTGGTTGCCAGTGACTCATCTCAGCCGTGCCCGTACGATCCAGACAACTACCATTTGTTCGCAGCTTCTGCGGCATGCGAGGACCAAAAATTGTCCCACACGAGCCATGCCATGCATGCGAGACAGGTGGCCCTGGGTCGCACAGCATTCCCGCAGGTTCTCACAGAAGACGCTCTGCTGTCGAGGCTCGTCATCTTGCCCATCTCGCCAACAGCAGTGACTCAGTGCTCCTGGGGCCTCGTCCTGTCACCCCAGAGCGTGCTGCGATGAGGATTGGCAATCGTCCTCGAGTCTCGTGGCTTCCCCCTGGCATAGTTCGACTGCCTGCGCCTGCGAAGATTGCAGCCACTAAAGTTTCTCTTCATGAAGCGTTTGAAAGATCGCCTTCGAGACTCGGTATGACGCCCTTTGAGCGTGGAGCGCATGATCTGCGTATACACGGTTTACAACACACGATCGAGACATCGCCACCTAAGAAACCTGCTAGCCCTAAGCTGCATCATCTGCCCCTTCTTCCGCATTACGTGAACCACCCTTTTGTTCACCGGCTCGAGATACCAATGCATGCAATTGCTCTACTAGCTGAGTCCAGCAGTTCGTTGACCGATCGGAGTACCAGCCCAAGACTATCTTCCTATAAGAAAAAGACGACAGGTTACTCAGATGCTGTGTACTATGGTGGTCGGAGGTTGTCCCTCTCTTCGCCTCTAGTCACATTTGACAAGCCGCAGACGATCACTGTCGTCATAAAGCAAGTACAAGCCTGTGAACGGGTATCTATTGACCTCTACGCAACGCCTCTTGACGCTACACTGGCCGACAGCAACGTGCACATGAAGTGCTCACCCACCCAGCCGGGACTAGTCCTCAGTGAGACCAACGATAGCAGCACAACCCTCGGCAGTCAAGAGACTAATAGCACCAAGATCGGCGACATGAGAGTTGAGCTCAAAGGCGGGAGCTCCGATGCTACCATACCAAGGCTACGTGGTGGAAGTGGACACGAGAGGGTCTCAACTGACACTTTCGCCTTCAAATTCAAACGATGGGTTTTGCTCTGTCATCCTTGTCATAAGCATCATGACGACAGCGACGACGATCTGCCTCCCGCCCGCGAGGACACTCCAGAAAGAGTGGTGAAGACGCGTCAGAAGACGAACAGGAGAGCACCTCTCCCAGCGCACTTATATAGAACAACACCAAGTAATACCTCCAGCTTATCCGCTACACAGACACCTGCGGACGAAGAAGCTGTACCGCCTGTTCCCATCACAGCAACCACTATGTCCGGCTTGCCAAAGCGATCTCAATCTTCCTGCCTTACTTTGTCGTCTCTGTTCCATCGCCGTTCCAACTCACCCATCAACCGGCCTACGACCGTCACCCCAGCGCAAGTTCTCAACCCGCCATCCCCTCAACTAAGAGGCGGTGCTGAGTCGCCAGACAAGATCCCGCCAACGCTGTCCTGGCTCGCTGGCGGTACTGGCCGGAAGCCGATTAGCTTCAGCGGCTGGAAGCAGTCGCGCCCTAAGCAAAGGATGGGCGGACTGGTTGGTATGGCTGTCTTTGGCGACAAGTATGGTCAAGAGTACAAAGTGGAGGCGAAGGGTATTGGGGACGTGGAGGTCAAGTGTTCGGCGAGTGTGAAGGTGACGGTAGACGGCGAGGTAGGTGTCAAGAAGGTGGACGGCGGTGCCGTTACGTCAACTTCTAGCTCAAGCTCAAGCGCGTCATCGAAAGGCAAGTCGGTAAGGGAAATTGCTGCAGTCTCAGAGGAGATTTTGCCTGAGCCAATCGTTGAGCCAGTGCAACGCGCAATCACGCCGTCTAAGGTAGAGTCAGCGAAGGAGGTTGCTGCAATTGCGGAAGAGGTTGTGCCTGAGCCAGTTGTGGAGTCAGTACAGCGAGGGCTTACACCACCACCAAACGAGTCTGCAGGTGACGTCCCGCTATGCAGCGGTGAATTGCCTGTCGAATCGAATGCGAACGAGCCTGGCAACCATTTCGCGCCATCTATATCTTCAGAAGGCACAGACAAGGCAGTGATGCCGTCGTAGTCGAAAAGAAGACGCCGCACGCAGTTTAATGCATTTTGCAGGTATGCAGGTGCGCTATGGTATTTCATCGCTGGTATAGGCCGGGCGGAGTTGTGAGGAGAAGTCTGTCCATCGAGAGCGGCAGTGATCTATTCGTGCGACGGTTCGCCGATGGAGGCAACGGGAAGTCCGTTCGGATCTTCGATTGTTCGGTGATATGCACACATTCTCTACTACAATCCCAGTGTCTGGATCCTGACGAGTCATCTTGAAGTCTTGTACGCGTTCGGGTATGCCGGTGTCTGCCTACTTCTGCTGTAGATTCATACTATTGTAATCATCGCGTAAACGAAAGTCTTCTGGTGCCAACAGGAAGGCACGTATTTCAAAAACCGGACCCAATTTGAAAGTATTCGGACAATATGGCAAGTTGATGGGGTCTCCTTCGTTAGGGGGCTGGCGAGGCTGAGCGGCGAGGCTGCGCAGAGTAGGCGCAGTCGCGCGTCCACCGCAATCGTGATTCAGACCCTATCATTTGCGTCAAGGCAGCCTTGAACTCATAATGCATCCCTTCCAATCTTTTGGTCGTCATTTGACCATACGTTGGCCCCTGCGGCACTGATATGGTTCGGCGCTAAGATGTTCACACCTACTGGACGAATATTACAGCGGATGCAGACAAAGGTACATTACGCGTTTCATGTCGACTAGAAGCGAGAGAAACATTGTGGAAGGAAGTGTGTTACCCTGCTCTACCGGGGTATCACGTCGTTCCCTTGTTGTCAAGGGTAGCTTGACTGATCGGAGTGATTACGAACAGCTCAACAAGGCTGAGACATGAGTCGAGCCCTGTCCGTGAGTCGGTCCTTCTTGGTCCTTCACTGTAAGCAGCAGAAGGACTATTGGCAGCTGTGGCAGCTGCCATACCCTGCAGGCTCGCAAGCGGAAGTGAATAACCGCATCCCGACGATCTTCTGCATGGGCTGCGAGTCCTTTGGAGTTGCTGCCTCCGGTCTTTTCGGCAATGGTGCAACTCCATCATGACTACGCCACGTTCGGCCTCAGGCAATATCAAGAAGGTTTTCCAACACCAGCCAGTCAGATTAAAATATGCCCACCCCAATGCACTTGAGGCCTGCCAGGCTCAGCTCTTGTCAATCAATCGCTTCAGGCTGTTTTCTTCCGATGTTTCGATGTTTCTCGTGCTTGGAGAAGCATCCTTGAGAAATGCTTTATCTTTCAGGGGAGCAGCTGCGCCGCACTACGCTTGGCCACCAATGCTTTTCTCAGGGGTCATATGCAGTGACGGTAGAAGTAACGGGCACGGGTGCATGTATGTATCCAAGTCTTTCTGCTCTTGGAAGTGACATGTTGGCTAGCAGGGGGGGGGGGGGAGTGACATGGAATTTGTTTCTTAATTTCCATAACGAATCAATTTGCTGGTGGCGCTTTACATCACATGAGCTCGAGATGCATGTAGACTTACTCATCATATCAAGGGCCTATATGATAGCAGGACCTCCTACCTTCGATTAAGGCGATTACGGCCATCGAAGGCGCATATAACACCACAACTCTCCCCCATAGTTTGGAGTTCACCTGATTCATGTGCTTTCTTCAGATTTTGGAAAGTTCAAATGACGAGAGCCACTGGGCGATGCGGGCGGAACCTACGGTAGGAGTGACCGAAGTCAGGGATCGGCGAGGATTAGGTGGCTGCCAGGACGGATGACAGCCCCTTCCGCCGCCAGCACTCCGCGTTTGGACCCTCTAACGTTCCGTCCCGCTTCCTCTTTTAGACATCTGCATCTCAGCGTGAGTTCACCTGCTTTGTGGTAACCCAAAGAGTGGATTAGGCTCGCCGTTGCAAGGGCAGCCAGCTCGTCCACCGCTTGATCATGAGTGCCCGTCATTGTAGGGTAATGTGCATTCGCTTACGAGCTCTGAGAGAAGCAATGACTATCGTATCGTCTGGAACGTTTGGAGAATTCCACTCTTGATTGGACATGAGAGCTCGGGCAGTCGCCGCGACGACCTGTCTTCTCTTGTAAAGCGAGACCATGCGTTACCTGTTCGCTAGTCAGCGATCAGACCTTGACCTGGCAACAGTCAGCCTTACACGCCAATGTTTACTCTTCTCGCAACTTAGAGACTTCCTCGGCCGCGTACTTCCTCACCAGTCTCCCCTAGCCTCCCGAAACCTCTTTGGAGCCATCACACAGATCGAATCCTCTCAAGATTCCGCACTCTCTACTGTCGTTTTCAACATGGGCAAGCATACCGTTCCCAAACTGTCCCAGCACTCTTCGCTCGATACAAATATCAATTTATCCGCTCAGATTTCCGCTACACCTAGCAGGCCTACCGTGACTCACAGCGGTGCGTCCACTGTGATCGAGAGTTACACCACCTTAATGAAATACGACGGTATGCGTTCGGATTTCTTATTCCAGCCGTACTGACAAGATCCAGCTTTGATTGATCCACCCACCTCCTCTCCCGATACACTCAGTCGCTCAAGCTCCATGGATATCCTCCATCCACCAATGCAAGACCTTGTCGCGGTTGAATTGCCAGCAAACAGCAGCAGCAAACCCGATATCCAAGGCAAGTGCGTCTCGAAGATACCACGAAGGTACTGACGCCAGGCAGTTGACCATACCGACGCACCGTCCGCCGCTACTCATGATCACACCAACGAATGTATATCTTCGAATGCGCGAAGAGACGGCTTAGCAAGAGTGCAGGAGATGAAGCATGAGTTGCGTGGTGTGGGAGCACAATTTAAAAATGAAGAGGACCTGGACAAAGACAAGAACCTGAACGAGACGAGCAGGTAAAGACATTCGATGGAGCAACAAGGAGGGAGTTCGATGTCGGTGGAAAGCTCGGAGGCATTCAGACATCGGTCGACAGAGCTGCAACTAGATTTGGTGCGAGCGGTGCGTTGTTTCGAGAATTTCGTCCGATGAGTATTATCGTCAGGCTGGGATACCCGTCGGAATCTGTGCACTGTTCAATGAAGTGCTCACTTCCTGCTCAACTCCAGCATACATCATGTGGTATGTTTATCAAGGTGCATAGGTGCATAGGTGCAAGTAAGTGTTGTTTGGCATAGCGATCTCCTGTGCCATGATGATACGCGTCTGTCCTGAACGACCTAACGATGTAATTCGCAAAAGGAGTTGCGATAAAGTCATGGATGGTCTGAACAAGGTTGCGCTCACCAACGTTATTGAATATAACGGTCGTCCAGGGACGTCTCTCGATTTCACTGTTGATTCTCTCTTCTAGTATCTGTCCTAAGGCCTATCATTTGCATAGAAATACCCACAAGGCCCATTACCAAATGTGTATCCACTGCCCGATGTACCAGTAGCGCAAATCCAACATTCTGATCAGCAGCGCAGGTTCCCGTCCTCGACTTGAGAAGTGCACAACGTCCATTTGAGAAAGCGTATCCCTGATACTGATTTGTCTGAGCAGCGACACAACAGCCTTGCGCATCTTGTGTTGAGATACTGTCATATGCGGAGCCACCAGTCTGGCCAGGGCCATTGTTATATGCGTTGACGATGACTTTGCCATCTACCGAAGAGACCATGTTATTGGTCTGACACGCATCGTATGCGGTTGTCGTAGCGGTTGCAGTAAGAGTTGTTGTAGTGGACGTCAAAGCAGTTGATGTGCTGATCTCGACAACAGTGTTGGTAGTTGTGGTGGTCTCCGTCGCTGTGGACGTCAATTTCCCCAGGAGCTGAAACGCTGTCTTGGTGATGGTGGCGGTCGTTGCCTTGAGCACGATGGGAGTTGGAGCCGCGACAGTCTTAGGCTGACCTTGCATGACGACCGTCTTGATTGCCTTTACTTGCAGCACTATTTTGCCTTTCGAGGAGATTAGGAAAAGATCCTATGTATTGTGTGTAGATTGAAGACTTACATTGTACAGCTTGCGGGTAGCTTAGTCCATTGCAACCAGAAGCGTTGTCCTCACGTTGCATTAAGGGATTGGAGTCGCCTCGAAACTTCACCTGTGGTGCAGGTATCAACGATGCCGTGTCTGCAAACGGTCTGAACCCAGAGACCGTTGGAGTACTCGATGTCACTGTTGTGGTAGTGGGCTCTTCGAATGTTGTGGTACTTGTGGTGGTCTGGACATTCGTAGCTGGAAGTTGTTGAAAGCGGTCGTAGATCAGAGGCCTCCACAGATATGACTTACTAGTTGCGAGAGCAGTCTCAGTAAGAGTCGTCGTGAAAGGTTTAGTCAGAGTCTTGAGCGTAGTGGTAGTAACCACGATCGCCTACAGTTAGCAATTAGCGGGATTTTGCCTAGACCTCGGGGATAGCAGATGCTAACGTTTTTGGTGAAGACAATGGTTTTTGGCGACGGTGTCACTCTGACAATTGATCGGCTTGTTTTAGTCCTCGTTTTAGCGAGCAGGTTCTGGGTGCTGGTACTGCGAGACGTAGGGACATTGCCCGCCGGCTTGGTGCCCATCTGAGTAATGCATGAGACCTTCGAGATTGTCAAGGTCGAATCAGCATCCGTGGCAGATGATACCGCAGAGAAGAGCAGAGGAAGAAAGAAGAGCTGGTGGAGGTGCATGATGCCTAAGACGGTGTCGAGGAGATCGAGGCGAACGTTGCGACTTTATATGATAGCACAGCTTTGGCGAGAACCCTGCCGTGTGCCTTCTCTAGGCCTTGTGTGTATGCTAGCCATGTCTGTCTGAGACAATTTTCCAGCTCAGAACGGTGGCGCTGGCTTGAGCTTGTTGTTCTGGATTTAAGTGTGTCTGGGTGGGGATCTGGCTGCAGAGGCCAGAGCCCAAAGCTGCGTTGGACCACAAGGTACACGGCCCTGCCCATTATGCATCTACTAACAGGTTCTCAGCTCCAATCAAGGTAATCTAGGCATGCGAGCAGCCACAGTCAGGCGTAGAGTGATTAGCTTGGTTACAGGTCATCGCCTGCGCCTAAGACTTTGAGAAGTAGAATGCGGTTGACCAGCAGCAGCTACTCCACGCACATAGGATCCAGAGCATTCTTCTTCCCAATACGAGGCTCACACCTGCATGGCGCAGCGGCCATGCTCAACTACTGTTATTTCCGCAATGTGTCTTCAGCACGAGTGACAATACTGACATGGAGAAAGCTCAAGGTCTCCCCGGAGCACTGCACGCGGTGAGAAGCATGGATCTTCCATTTGTCAAGGCTGCCAAGTCCAGTGGCCCAGAAGAGTTGCTGTTGCCTCCTTGCCACCACCAAATTCCCTGTAGAGGGTAAGGAACACAGCTGAGGTTTCACAGCACAGACGCCAGCGCTGGCACATCAGGGTCGTGGAGCTGTGCAATCTGCGGGGTCTCCAGGCAGATCCAGCGGTGGTAAGGGAAGCTGTGCCGCACAGGTGAGTCCTGGCGCAGCCCTGGCCAGAGCGGTAAGGCTGGCCATCATGATGGCAAGGCTTGCGTTAACAGCTCAGAAAAAACTGTGATTGGTGACTCGGACGGTCCGCTCCAGGCACACCAGAGATCCAACATCGAGCTAAATATGGCCGAGGCCCGATTCAGCACCCCAAATCCATCCCAATTCATTTTAAGAATGAAGAGTGACGATGATCAGAAGGATAGTCCTGCCATGTGGTGGCTGCAAGCTCTTTGCGTCGCGATATAGTGCCGAGTATAGCAACAAGATTCTTGTGGCCACCAAGAATTTCATCCAGTCTCATATAATGCATCAGTGTATACTGAATAGCTCCTCAGAAACCCTGTGACTTCTGCCCAAACTTTCTTACTGACGCGGGAGATGCGCCCATGGTGTCGAGGCTTCAGAAGGCCTGGTGAGAATGCTTAGCTGCAGGCGGCTGGACGCTCCCTAGAGCAAGTCTGCTCAAGGCGTCCGCGGAGTCGAGAGCTTGAACCAAAGCGCGCAACCCTGGTAAAGTATCGCTAAGAGAACCGGGGTGACTCGCCTCTCATGCAGATTGAAAGGTGTGAATCAATCTTTGGTGCTTTCAAGCCTCAAAGTCGTCGGAGCCTCCTAGTGTTCGTCGCTCCAGCACCTGCATGCGCATCGAAGGGAGTCGCGTAGGCGCGGCCTTGTCGTTGTTCGACGCTCCGATCTGATTACAGGCCGCTTAATGAGAATTTGTCGCTATGTGACAATAGGAGGCTGCAAGTGCGTGTTTCCCAAGAGATATCAGCACTGCGAAAATGATGACAATGAAAATCCATAGCCAACAAAAGGCTCTCGAGCGTGCGAGACGCTTGGAGCTATGTGTTGGCTACCCCCAAGTCTTAGAAAAAGATGACGATTATCGTGTTCATACTGTTGCCAATCTTGACCTTCTCAACCTCACATGGTGTCGCCCTCCAGCCCTGCACATTATTCTCCCACAGCCCAGGTTTGAAATGCCAAATTTGTATGAACCTTGTTAGTTGTCCATGAGTATTTCTTCGACGTTCGTTACTTTGTCTCGAAACAGGTGACAAAAGCTGATTCGACACCTTGAATGTCAAAGGTGGTCATTGACAGATACCGTGCCTGGCTTGGAATGTCGCCATGCTCGAACTTTACTCAGCAAACAACTGTCAGCAAACAGCTGAAAGCTATACCTCATGACAGTCTGTTTCGAGAAACGTTGCTCCCCATGTCGCTGAGGTTGGAGATTGCAAGCTCTGTCAATTAGGCTTTTGCAGGATATGCTCTTCTCATCGCTCATGCGCTGCATGAAGGTATATGAATGCTTGCGCTAAATGGCTTCGCGTATCTGGATAAGAGCTTTTCATGAAGGTCCTGGTATAGATGAAATGTCATGTCAAGGTGATGTAGTGATAGGAAGCTGAAAGTGGTCGCGTGGTCGCGTTGAGTAGACGAGGCCGCTCAAGAACGGCAAGTTCAGGCGAGCAGCTCTTCTCCGAACTGTTACATCATCAACTTTCGCGACACCAACACCCAAAACTTTCGCGCTCTGCCCTCGGACCATCATGTCGCAAGAAAGAGCCAGTACAGATCCCGTGACCGGCCGGCAACAGCAGAAGACTGCACCGCGCAGCATTTTTGACGTACCTGCGCCCATCAAACAGCTGTTCGACAAGTTTCCGCTTGTCACATACCCAATCAACGATCTTCCACAGCGCGCGCCGCGTGTGCGCGACACACCGATATTACATGTCTTCACTACCAAGGAGGGCGCATCAAGAGGCGCGCCGTCATACAATCCGGCATGTTTGAAGTGGCAGGTATGGAGAACCATGGACAGGGGTTGTGCATCTCGCTCACAGTTTCTTTAGGCATATCTCAAGTTCTCCAACATCGATTTCGGGGTCGCTGCCTCTAGCAATCATGCCTCGCCAAGCGGTGCATTGCCTTTCCTTCTTCCCGTACAGCCAGACACCCTTAAGCCTGTACAGCCCGTTCCGTCAAGCAAACTGCAACGATGGACGATGAACAACAGCGATCAGAGCATTGAAGAGTCAGGGGATTTGCGTTACGAAGCATACCTATCTCTCCTTGACCACCGGATACGCAGGGCATGGGTGAGTAATCGATCTATTGGCTCAACGAGACTACGGCTAACATCCTTGCAGCTTTACAGCATATACCTCTCGAACAACTTCACATCCATCGCCGAACCATTATACATCCTGCCCACATCCAGCAATCCCTTCGTCCGTCTCACAATAGCGCGGGAGCTCCGTCTCGCAGCTGAGAGGGAGCTACTCAAGTTCTCGTCCATTATCAGCGCAGAGACGCTGTACAATCAGGCGGAAGAGGCGTTCACGGCTCTTGACTCGCTACTCGGAAACAATGAGTGGTTTTTCGGTGCGGACACACCCGGCCTGTTCGATGCGAACGTCTTTGCGTACACGCATCTACTACTGGACGACAAGCTCGGCAAGGGCTGGCTAGACACACGCCTGCGCGACACGCTAATGTCGCGGCAACACCTAGTCACGCACAGGAATAAGATCCTGGCGAAGTATTTTCCAGACAGCTCATGATTGCTGTCGTGAACGATCGGTCGGACCCGACGTGTAGTTTATCTGTACAACATTGGAGCCTGAGGACGATATGCAACAGCACGATCGAAATGCTGGGAGCGCGCAGACACCGGAATGACACGTCGCAAGCGACACGACTCTCATGCCACTTCACACGGCAACGCAATGTGGGACCGATTCTTGTCGCGTGGTCACGTTCTCTAGCGCGTACCAGACATGCGCGTCTGAGTCACGCTCCCGCATGCTGGTCGACAGATTGCCTAATTGGGACGAAGCGCATATGTAGAGGGCGCATACAGCCAATATATAGACCGCGCAAGGTCGCCTCAGACTTCAAGGCATAAATCTCTGTGCATTGCAGCTTCCCATCTGAAGTATATCCAGTTCCATTACTGGTGCGGCCGACTTTACCGATTACGCATCCAGACTCTCGATCGAATCCAATCTCAATCATCAACACATTGGTTCGAAGAGAACCTTGACCTGCGTAAAGACTTTCAAGATGACCCAGCCGTCTATCAACTCGACGTTCGATACATCGCTCGTAGATCTCAACCCCAACGTCTCATTCTCGACTACCGAATCCGATCCATCAGACGCCGGCATGTCAACGACCACCCAAAAGATCCCAACACCAAGCCCACTGGCACAAGATGTGAATCAAGATACATCGCAAGCACGCCAGGCTATGCCACCCAAAACATCAACCCCAGTCCAGCACATCGGCACTCAAGAAGCCTACGACCAATGGGCCACCGTCTACGACACAGACGGGAACATGCTTCAATCCATCGACGACTCCGAATTGAACTCGCTCCTGCCGTCTCTGCTGGACGAAGTGGCTTCAACACGCAGCTCCACAATCGCCGTCCTCGATCTCGGCTGCGGCACCGGCCGCAACACCTTGCGCCTGCTCTCGCACCCCTGGCCATCCTCCAAATCCATCGCCGTAACCGGTCTCGACTTCAGCTCAGGCATGCTGAGCCACGCACGCACGAAACTCACACCCCTCGCCGACTCAGCCGCGAACCTCACCCTGAGACTAGAGCACTGCGACCCCTTCGCCCCCTCAGCCCTCGCCCTTCCCCCTCAGGATTTAGTCATCTCAACACTAGTCCTCGAACACATCCCCCTTTCCGAATTCTTCACCACTCTCTCCACCCTCCTCGCGCCAGGCGGCACAGCGCTAGTGACAAACATGCATGCGGAGATGGGTTCGCGGTCGAGCGCTGGATTCGTGAATGCCGAAGGCATCAAAGTGAGAGGTGAGAGCTATGTGTACACATTGTCGGAGACGGTTGCCGCCTCTGAAAAGGCGGGGTTGCGAGTTTTGAGCGCGCGAGAGAGGAGTGTAAGCAGGAATGATGTAGAGACGGGTGTTGTGGGGAAGAGGGGGAAGAAGTGGGTTGGGTGGAAGGTGTGGTTTGGGATTGTGGTTAGGAAGGTATGAGATCGATGGTCGATGGTGTGAAGAAGCTAATAAGAACAGCGAGACGGTAGGATGCAATGATATTCGATGGTGCAGCAATAGATTGTGGATCTGGAGCAGAAGCTGTCGATTGTGACATGTACACGAAGCTGTCATGAGCGCTAAAAACAAAAGATTCGATGGGACTGCGCCTCACAGCACCATGCTGATATGCACCTTGCACCCGCGGTTCATGATATAGTACTTGGCGTTGTGTGTTCCTTTCCTCCGCGCTGAATGTCTTTTCAGCCTGCCTGCCTGCAAATTTCTCATTGCTTGACACTGTTGCCGCAATGGGCAGCACTCCGTGCGACTCGCTGCAAGTCACCGGCCGGCTACAGCTCCCGCACGCGACAGGGCGAGCGCGCCATGCAAGCGGTCCAAAACTCGCGGAACCCAGCCTCGAGCTCGAACGTAAACGTGCCCGGGGACAGCACTTTTGGGAGCATCCACTCCGAGGGCACATCTGTGCGAAACCGCTTCTGTCCGAGCCTAGTTGATGTCAATGATGGGCACGTATCTCTGCATGAGATCAGCTGTGCTCTCACGACTCTCCCAGCACACCTGCCAGGCCCCTCAGCACATCACCAATTCCAATACCGTCTGCGCCCGCGTGCTCCTTAACCTCGCGGTCGCGTTCTTCCAATCGTTTTGCTGCTGTGCCAAGCACGCGATCTGCCACACGCTCTGCTGTGTTGCGGTACTGCTCGATCTTGTGCACGCCGTCTGCAAAGAGGTCGATGTTTGGTTCCAGCGATTGGCTGAGCTTGCTCAGATGCGACTGTAAAGCGGCCGGAGTCGTGAAAGTGAATGTGAAGGCTGACGATGGTGGTTGCTCTTCAGCTGAGGCAGGCGGGAGCTGCAGTTGCGCAAGTATTGCCGCTTGCGCCGAGTCCAGAAGTGAGGTGTCGATGTCAGCTAATGTGACTGCTGCTGAGTTGTTCGTTGGGGCTGCCGTCGAGGCGGAAGACGCTGCCTTCTCCAGGTTTTCCCAAGCGGCCTTTTCCTCCTCGAGCCTGTCGAAATGTCAGTAAATCATCTCTGCAATATAGAACAGATCCGTCCGTACCTCTTGACTTCCTCTTCCAGCTCTTGCAGGGTTAGCTTGTTCTTCTCATTCGTCGGGTTCGGCTTCTTGATCTTGGGCGGTGCGGCCGTCTCCTCCCTGCTGAACCAGTCCGAAAGCTCTGGCCGATTCGCAAAGTCGTCTATGAGCTCTTGCTGTATTGCTCGCGCTGCCATTATCGCGTTGGCGTTCTTAACATCACCCGACGGCTTGTCCGGTAGCGCTTGCGACCCACACCAAGTGAGCAGTTGCTTCATCCGCCGTGGCTCAGGCAGACTTTGCTCAATGTACTTGTAGTAGTCTGCGACCTCGATAGCGGAGTGTGGAAGCGCTGTGTCTCCGTTAGTCCTGATCTTTCAAATCATGCGCGCCTTCCGGAGCGGGCTATCCACTAACCATTCGACATGCCGCTGTCAATCAGCGAACTTGCTCTCCTGCCGCGCAAGCCAGTGCTGCTCCTCCTATGCCCATCTTTGTTGCCTTTGCGCATCTCCTTGTTCCGTGTAATGACCGGCGTGTCCGCAAAGGGCAGCATGATGCGCTTGGCGTTAGGATCGCGCTCCTTCGCAGCATTGATATCATGCTGAGGTGTTTGCACGCCTGCGAACGCGTGTGCTGCTTCTTCTGGCGCTGGAGTGACCTGCTTCTGTTTCTTCTTTTGTGGCTCAGATGGCGCTTTCCTGCCTGTCCGCTTAGGCGGTAGGGGTTCTATAGACTTCGGCCGGATCTCCAAGCTGTTCCTATCGCTGGAGATGCGCGCTGACCTTCGGCGATTCTGCGTGTCCGACGACTCTGGGTCCACGACAGCCATTGACTTCTTGCGTCGCGTTGGCGCTTTCACGGGCGCTGGTTCAGGCGACGAACGCAGCACCTCTCTCCGTCTCGTAGGCTTGGCTGCCTTCTCCTCAGGTATGCTCTGCTGCAATGGCGCTGCTTGTGCCTTCGTGGACTTGCGCGTTGTGCGCCGCGAGAACGTGAAGCCGTCATCATTCTCATCGTACGCGACTTTCGTGGTAGTCTTCTTCGCGGTAGTGGCTTTCTTGCTGGTGCCGTTTAATTCGGCCTTGACCCTCTTTGGCGCAGGCGCATCATCATCGTCGAAGGCTCGCTTCGCGCTTTGTCGTCGCGTGCTTTGTCGATTCGAGGCCATAGGGAGGGACGTGAGCGGGGAGCGCGCGAAAATGGTGGACATTGAGCCCGGTGAGGTGAGAGTCGATTCGTTGTTGTTGCGCGGAAGTAGCGTCAAAGCGCGTGCATGAGCGCTGGAAGCCGGGTACCGAACGCAAGTAAAGGCGCGATATAAAGTATGTTTGCGGTATTCGTGGTCGTAGTCTTAAGGATTGGCATTAACGCGAATAGCCTTGAGCCGTGGTGATGTGTGCCTTCAAGCGTGCGGTTGCAGGGTTGGGGGCGTGTGCATCGTCACTTCGTTCCCCTCTGGAGACGATGCCAAGATGTAAACAAACTTTAGCGCCGCCGCACGTGACGATACACCGACAACTCACGAGGCAAGAACGTGCACGATGAATGACATTTCTGATATCCTCATTTATCCACAATTGGTTGAAAGCGTGCTATAGGTAAGGCGCAGAATTTACTGTCACATCACTGCTTTTATCAGCTGGCGCGCGGAAAGGCAAAAGCCGCTGTAAAATGGAATAAAGTGTACGATGAGCGGGTAATGCTGTGTACTCGCTCAAGTAAAGCTGCAGTCGCTCGGATGAAGATATGCACTCGCTGTATTGCTTATTCTGTTGAAATGCTGCCTCCTTATTCAGGCTCTCCTCAAAGTCGCTACAAAACGCCGCGGAAAGAGCAGCCTCCAGCAGCCACCGTTCCATATGCAATCACACCCGTGTTTCCTATCCAGACACGCTGCTTGCATCTGTTGAACATGCAGCTATAACAATGCTCTACTCTACGACATGCCTGCTCCGGGCATGGGCCCAGTGACACCCTCGGGCGCCAGACTGCCCTCGATGCGGCGCTTCGCATCTTGCTTCTCCTGGTGCGTTGGATTTTCCTTGCGCATATCGGGAATATGCGGTGCCCTGTCGGGGCTGTGACCAATCGACATGCCAACGCGGACCTGCTCATCGTTAGTCAAGAAAGGTAAGTGAGTACGAGTGAAACTTACAAGGGTCTCCAGCGCAGACCGCGAGTTGTCGACAAGATCGTCGTCATACCGCATCTGCCCCGGCTCAAAGAGCAACAAAAGTGTACTTCCACCGAACTTGAAATAGCCAAGCTCTTCGGCGCGCTTGACGTGTTCGCCCTTGTTGCGTGTGATGACTGTACTGCCGACCATCATAGCACCGATGCAGATGACCATGACCCGGCCGTGGCTGACAGAGTCGATCGGGCAGATCACACGTACGTTCTCGCCATACACATCTAAAGCCGATCGAATAGCCATTGGGTTGACCGTGTAGTATTCTCCCTCGATGGTCTTTGGCTCGTCAAGCACTCCATCTACTGGAATGTGGAAGCGGTGGTAGTCCTGCGGCGCAAGTCGGAAAATACCAAGCGAACCACCGTGGTACCTTGCGGCATCTTGAGGATAGGCATCGCCGAGTAGACGCTCGACTGTAAACTCGCGACCTTTGACCCAGATCGATTGGGCTTGGTCGAGGGTGTTGAAGACTACGGTACGGCAATCGGCCGGTGAGACAATGACCCTCGAGTCATCCGGAGCTGAGCAGGGGCGAGCACCAGGCTTAAGCGCTCGGTAGAAGAACTCGTTGAAGTTCTTGAACTGCGACATGGGGAGCAGAACCTCTGACATATCCAACTGGTGGAATGCAACAAATCCTTCGATCTCCTTCGCAGATGCAGGGTCATCGTATTTCCTGCCCTGCTTGAAGCTGAGAGATTTCAGCAGCTTGCGGATCCGCTTCTTTTCCATGTTGTTGGCTTTGAGACCCTTGTAGAGCATACGAATACCTAGACGAACATACACGCTCATACGCTCTTCGTTGATCTGACCGGTGAGACGATCCTGTACGAGGATGTTGGCAGAGTTGGCGCCAAGCTTGTAACCACCGTATGAGATCTTGGTGATCACCTTTGAGTACCACTTTCGCTGGGCTTGGCTTGATGTGACAAAACCTGACATGACGATATTGTTGACCTGCTTCCAGTCCTGGCTAGCGCATGTTGCGATGTGAGTGATAATATTAGCGTCAGATCTCTTGTTCAGCTTCGGCTGATGGCAGATGGGGCATTCGCGAATCTCGATGACGTGCTCTTCGCCAGTCTCGTCGGCTAGATCATCAGCAAGGAACTCGCCTTCCTCTCCTCCCGAACCCATCGGGCTGGTCTCAAGGACCGGTATCGAGGTTCTCGAGGCGTTCTTGTTCATTGGGGTCTGCTGGCCAGACGCAAGTGATGGCGTAGATGCGCCTGGGGTGAACAAACTTGCATTGCCACTCTTCTGGGCTTCCTTCTGCTCGATCTTTTGCAACTGATCTTCGAGACAGATGACGGCCTCATCGAAAGTGAGCAACTCATCGCCATTATGTTCAGCCATAAACCGGCTGAAGAAGCTGTCGATTGTCGAAGCGTGCAAGGTCGAGCCAAGTGTGTCGAGCATAGTGGTCAGCTCAATCTTGTCAATTAGACCACTTTCGTCGGCATCGTACTGCTTAAGCATGGCCCTCCAGAACTGTTGTCGTAAAGCTCTGTAGGGGAGATACTTGGCACGAATGTACAGAGTCGGGCTGTGTTTCGCCTCCCATCGCTCCTTGTTCTTCATTTCCAGGGGCAGAGTGTAGGACTTCAAGTCCTGGTCGTCAACGACGGAAGGATCTACGTTGATGGCAGGAACGGGCGCCAAATTTCCATTGCTGTCCACGGCTGGCGCACTTGTGGGAGCAGGAGGCAGTGAGCCGTTCGATTCCTTAGCTGACAGGGATCCAGTAGAGTTCTCCTTCTTCAGTGAAGGCCTGCCGAGGCGCGAGAGGCTGTGCGACGAGGACGAGCGCGAGACGGGAAGGCGGAAGCGAGACCTCCGGCCATTGTCCGTCTGAAGACCTGGTGAGTCTGAAGGCTCGGGCAGCTTGTAAAGACCAGTTTCTGGATCCGCAACTGGTGCGACGGAAACGACCTTCTCCAGCGGGAAGTTGACCATTCCGACGTAATCGTTGCCAGAGAACTTGTCCTTGTCGACGACTGTGAAGTTCACAGAGTAATTAACCTCGTGACGCAGGACCTGGAAGACCAGCTTCTCTTCGTAGACGGGGTTCAGGTCGTGTCTGATGGTCTTTGTGCGGTACGTCTTCTTACCTAGCGAGGTCACGACGAATGGATCCATGTCGAACGATGTCCGTGTGACGTTCTTCTCAGGCGGCAGATCTGTGATGTTCGACACCTCCAGGAACAAGACGCCGGCAACTTCTGACTTGTCCGAGTATTCGTAGCCGCTGATCTGCTTAGCCTTCTTCTTGAGACGCGCGAGCCTGAGCTTCTTGCGGCGCTTCTCCCGCTTCTCGGCCGTCTTCGACTCGTCGAGGGTCTCGTTCGAGCTCTCGCTCTCGTCGTCGTCGAGGTCGGTGCCGGCGCTGTCGGCGCGCAGAAGAGCATTCTCGTCAGACTCGTCGGGGCTCGGTGTCTGGCCGGCAATGGCGATGAACTTCTGGATGATCTGCTCGGGGACGGCGGTGGGGTTGCTCTGGTCGATGAGGGTGAATTGGATCTGGATCTCGCCCGAGACGTGCGACTTCTTCTTGCCGCCGCGGCGCGACTCGAGGGGGAACCACTGCGGCTCAGCAACCGGGTGGCCATGCTGGAAGATGTCCTCGAGGATGACGTCAAACTCGCCCATGTAGTCCTTGCCGAAGCGGTCCTTGTCCCAGCAGGTGGCCTCGAGCAGCAGGCTCTGCTCGTCCACGACGGGCATCTCGAGCGTCGTATTCCATTCGGGGTTCAGCGTCTTGTTGATGGTCGGGGTGGCTTCCTTTGCATCGCCGAGCGAGACGACGAGGTACTGCGCGGTGGTGGTCAGCGCGGCAATCGGGGGCTTTCCCTCTCAATGCGGGCACTCACCGGGTCAGAGGTGCCACTCCTGTCCTTTGCAGCGAGGTTGCGGCCCTGGGCCTGTCAGCGGATATCCCGAACCTCGTCTCCCCCGCGGGGCACAGCAACACGCACCTTGATCACATTCGCCCGCAGCACCAGGCCGGGCTTGATGTCGCTCATGGTTCGCTTGGGGCTGCCCTGGCGGCTCGTGGGGATGCTGTTGACGGAGGTGGTGCTGCTGTTCGCGTTGTGCTGCTTGAGCCGGTGCGGCAGCGAGAGTTTCGACGTGAATGCGGGTCGAGGCATGCTGGCCTTGATTGACGTCGCCGCCGCTGCTAACGCGTCCGCAGTTCCGGGGCGATCCTGTTGTGCTGCGCCGTGTCTGCCGTCTACACGAACACTGCCCCAACACTGGGCCTCGATGTCTACGTGTTGACGTAGCTGTGGAGAGCAATTGCCCTGGCACTTCCTGGCACCGCGCCTGCGACCTTGGAACAACCACTCAGCCTGCCCCTTTCGTGATGCTCTTGCACGCCGTGTATCAGACAGGCCAAGATGTCCAAGAGAGCTTGTCCGCGGATTGGCGAGCGTGCAGCCGTGGCTTGTGAGGATCAGAACGTGGATGGGGAACGTCAAATGTCGAGCCTCGAGCTGCACTCCTCAAGGTCAAGGGGCACGAGTAAATAGGAACAGGACGGGCCAGGCCCAGCTCGGTATATGTGCACGCGCAGCTGAGTGACGGAGGCCCGCAGTTTATCAGACGGCGCTGTGGGCGCCCGGCCTGAGCGGCTGGAGCTTCAAAAGAGGGATGCTGTTTGGCATTTGCTCTCGCCATGCAACCTATGATCGCCGGCCCAGCGCGCTGACCATGTCCGTACGAAAGCAGCCACCACTTGCTGCCATCGCACTGTGCGTGCGTATATTTAGCAGACGCCTGGCTGGCTGCCTGAGCATGGCGCCGCAAGGCACTCATCCCCCAACATGAAACTTGCCTAGCATAAGCAGCAAGAACTCTAATCTGTGTCTCTGTAACACCTCCACTTGACATTGGAATACGATGCCGTCAGCTTCCGTACCACCAGTTCAACCGCACCGTCACCGCGGTGTTGAGCCCAACGTAAATGCCTCACCTTAGCACGAACTTGTGGAGGCCTTTATCCACCATACGGAGCACCCTTCGATGTCTTTGCTAGCCGCGGCTCAGGCGTCAGAAAACGGGTGTCTTGCTGCATCCAGGTCGGAGGGGTTTCTGGCGCAGTTATCTGGGTAGCCAACGATAGTACAGCTCCACGAGTTCGTCCACGCGAGTTAATGGGGAATGCTAGCCTTATGTATCCTACCGTACTCCCTTCTGTATGGTGGTAGATGACCACCTTCCTCGTTTAGTCGAGCGTTGTAGTCGTAGGATCGCTTGGTATACTACACTCTTGCATATGATCGCATCTGCGCCGATAGCCTGTAACCATCCGATCACCGAGCAAGACAAGCTGTGACACCGTACGAAGTAAGCTGGCGATCGCTGAGCTCTGCGCAACGTCACGGGTGTCTTAACTTCAACATTGCGGCCTTTACGATCCCCAGCTCACAGCTCATGGCCGACGGCTACAAGCCAGATGTACCAGAGCCGCCAGACCTGCCACCCCAGGTCCCCCGCTCTTGGAGACCTTTCTGACCCCACGCGCTGTACAAATTACAGGCAAACTGCCGTTTCTAGCAACAACGTCATATGCCATCAGCTAGTTTGGTCCCGCGCGGGCCGTGGCTAACTTAGCGGACTCGCAAGGTCCATGCAACTGCCGCAAATTTCAATGATCTTTAGAGCTTAATGTAACTTGTTGCTGTTGTAGACGCCTGTTTCTTCCCTTTTCCGCTGTAGCTTAACCCGATATAAAGCTTGATACATTCAGATGGCAACCTTGATTTTAGTGCCGCGGCCTGCCTATTGAGAAATGTGAGAATCTTTTGGTGTGTGACCGCAGATGAGGTTTCATCGCTTCTTGTACTCAGCGACTTGGTTGAAAAGTCATTGGCCCCGCTACAGCGTATAGAGTATTTGCTTGTCCGAGACCTAGGTATTTGGGACATCCGAATTTGTTGTGCTAAAATTTGGGAGTGTCTTTCCACGACCTGCGGAGTTGAATAATCATCTTTTCTAGGACCCTGCTACATGAGCAACGCTCAGAGATCTACACATCATCGTACATATCTGCAAATGCCCGACCAAACACCATAGTGGATACACGCTCATTGCTCGAACTGGTTGTTGCGAGCCGGATCCGGCGCAGCATATCCTCTTCGGAACAAAAAGCTTTGCAGCCTGTCCTCCATCCTCGCGAGCTTCCACGTCGTTAGCAAGGAACTTACTACAACAGGATCTACTTACAAAACCGGGCCGTACCGCTCCGTCTTTGATCCAGAAGCCATAGCTCCCCATCATGTTCGCCATCATGATGTCCGTTGACAGTCTGTCACCTACAATGGCGATTTGATCTGGCCTTGTAACACCCGAGTCTGGATGTGCTTTGAAGTAGGCCATGATCTCCTCTTTGCAGCCGGGCTTCTTAGTGGAATGTTGGAGGACTTTGACGCCGGTGTTGGCTTCTAGCACTGCTGCTTGCTTGAGCTCCGGATCCGAGTTCGTGCCTGCTGTATTGGACACGATAAGTAGCTTTGCACCAGGATATGCCTCGCGAAGACGCTGGAAATGATCCTACAATCGAATGAGATTAGAATTAAAAAATAGGGCGAAGAAGTCACATCAGGATTGCTTGTATTCTTGAATCGACCGTGAAGTGTGCAGTGTGGAAACAGCAAAAGAACCTGGCCTACCTTGTAAGGCTTATGCACCTCATCAGTGTGTGGTATAGCGAAACAGTTGTCCTTGTCAAGCACTACCGCTTGAATATCGACCTCCTTCTCTCCATCTTTGCCAATCTTTCGAGGAAACGCTTTCGAAAGGGGGATGGGCAGGTGATTGAAGGTCGACACCGTGTGCTGCGGGAGACACAGTGTGGGGTCCCTCAAGAGGCGAAACACGTTCAGTGTCCCGGACACGTTCATCCACATGTCGAAAGATTGTTGATGTTGGGGGATCTGCATGGGTTGCGATGCTCAGAGTCGCTGACATAAGGCAACCGCGCTAGTGAAATGGCAATGGCAAGCGCAAGAGCTCCAACAGCAACTTTCGTGGAGACATCGACCATCGACAAGTCTGAATACACGCCGCTCCGCTGTGATTCGCCGTCCTACAAAGCACGTTGTCTCGCGACCAAGCTCTGCGCTCCTCGAAACTTGACGCGACTGTCGACGCTACCGCCGAACTTTGCACGAAGCCCATCGAGCGCTACCCTTCGATCTTGCGCCCGCGCACGACCTCACCAGCCCTTCGATCGACTTACGGAAGCGCGAACTGAATCGCCAAAATGACGAGCACAATCGGTATCCCCATCAAGCTCCTCAATGAGGCCGCTGTACGTCGAGCATGGTGTCGGACAGGAATTGCGCTGACAGCTCGCAGGGCCACATCGTCACTCTTGAGATTACTTCTGGCGAGGTCTACCGCGGCAAGCTCATCGAAGGTGTGCTACCGCAAATTGTTGGCGATTAGAGACGCGTGCTGACAGCGAACAGCCGAGGACAACATGAACGTGCAGCTCAAGGACATCACTGTGACCGCGCGCGACGGCCGTGTATCGCATCTCGAGCAGGTGTACATCAGGGGAAGCCACGTGCGCTACTTCATCGTCCCCGATATGCTGAGGCAAGCAGACTGAGCCGCCCGCCGCAGACATGATGCTAACAAATTTGTAGGAATGCCCCTATGTTCAGGTCAAGAGGCACACGAGGCCGCGGTGTCGGTCTGGCGCGTGGCCGTGCTACAGTCATCCGGGCAAGGGCCAGTGGAGGACGAGGACGTCCTTGAGAATAGGGAGCTAGGAGGCATGGAATCTAGAGCAAAAAGCCAGAAAGGACATACCCCACGCGAAAAGCGCGCGCAAAGGATATTCGGACAGGTACGAGGACAGCTCTGCCTGATCAGAAAAATGCGCTGAACAAACAAGTAGCGAGTCCTTCACAAAAGATGGACCAATATGAGGAATGAGAGATTGGCTCGATGATCGACGATGCGCTTGCTGTGCAACAAATGCAGTGCGCTTCTTGTGAGACTGACACTAGACTTCTGCATCCGTTTGGAACCACCACCGACTGTCTTTGCAACGACAACAACTAGAGCGACCATGTTCACATATGTTAGTGGGGGCGTCTGAAAGCAACCCCACACCGACACCTCCGAACCTAACTCCGCAACTTCACGACCCTCCCTGCACGCCTCGCCATGGACATCAAGAACCCGCGTCGCATACTCGCAGTCGGCGCGCCCGGTTCCGGCGTCCTCAGCGTCCTCAAAGGTACACTCTTCTCAAATCCGACAATAATAATAAACCACCGGGACTAACAAACCCCAGAGCTCACCGGCTCTGCGCCCGAACCCACCACCTTCGAAGGGCAATCCACGACCGCCGGGCTCTCGCACGAATGGGCGCTTGAAACAAAATACTACACCGCCGTGCTCCCCATCTGGCTGGACGAAATCACCAGCATCCCCGAATGGCGCGCCGAATTCACGAAACCTGAAGCGCGCGAGGTCGTCACCGTACTCGGGGGGTGGATATACTGCTTCAAGAAGCCCGTCACTTCACACGATCTCGACGCGATTAAAGACACTATGCAAGCCATCGCCGATGTCATCGAGCAAGCGGTAGGATACGCCGGCGATGCTGTGTGTCTGGCCGTCGCGATGCCGGCATCCAACGTGCCGTATCTCGACAAGCCGGCCGAGGAATGGGAGGAGTTGTGCATGGAGCATGGGTTCGAGTACATTGACTCCGAAGCTCAGGGCAAGAACGAGTTTGGCGAGGCGGTGGGCGTGCAGCGGATCAGAGAGGCGCTTGAGGCGGGGGAGTGGGAGGGCGGAGATCTAGACTTTGACGCGGATGTGGATGGCTTTGAAGGGAGCTTTGCAGCTGAAGAGGCGGAGATGAATATGGAGCTTTTCGGTGTCAAGGATGCGTTGCATGCAGACGGTGCAGAGGAGCTGGGCGAGCGGAGCGAGCTGGGGGATAAGGATGTGGAGGAGTTGGAGGTCTTGATGAAGAAGATGGTGGCTATTAAAGGTATGCTTCACTCCAAGGCGTAGCGAGGGCATGACGACTGACGATTGTAGAACTGGGCGAGGGTATGGGAGAGGAGGAGCGGAAACGCTTCGCTGCGAAAGCAGTCAATGATATCTTGAAGGAGCTGTGATTAAAGTCGCTAACTCACAGGCTTTCGAAGAATGATACCCATGGAAGCATTACTCGCAGCTCAATGCAGGTTGTCAGAAGATCAAATCTTGAATGAGATGATGTAAAAGCACGATGGCGGTCAACACGACAACCTAATGTACGTTGCCATCGATACCGGCTGTGAAAGCTATATCTTGTACCTATGAGTCTTTCAGCAGCCACTCAGGAAAGCTACTATCACAATCTACCCCTTCGTAACCTCCAATTGCACAGGCTTATCCAACTTTTCATCACCAGCAGCCGCCTCCGCTTCCTCCAGCCCCAGACTCGCAGCAATGGTATACAACCGCGTCTTCTCCTCATGCGCCGTCGTGTCTCCAAACACCGCATCCATCTCCTCAAGTGACTTGCCCTTCGTCTCCGGGATAACGAACCAAGTAAAAGCAAACGCAATGAGCGCAAAGGCCGCAAAGAATAGGTATGTTCCGTAGCCAATCGACTCAATCATGTCCGGGGTGACAAGTCCAATCTATCACAGCAAACATCAGCACATGAACCGCAAAGAAGAGATGCATCCGGTGAAGCTTACAATGAAATTGCACATCCACGTCGACGACGTAGTGAGCGACATAGCCTTGCTCCTATTCCCCAGGTTGTAAATCTCCGACGGCAAAACCCAGCCGATAGGAGCCCAGGAGTAAGAGAAGTTGACGTCATAGATGTAGACGAAGGCAATTCCGGTCCAGCCTGCTGCGGGGTGGTCTTTGAGCGTGTCGCCGTAGCCGCCGATGACGCCGCCGACAATGACGAGCGAGATGAAAGTCCCTGCGGCGCCGCAGAGTAGGAGAGGTTTGCGGCCGACTTTGTCGATGAGGAAGAGTGCGGGGAGTGTAGAGAGAGTATTCACGATACCATAAACGCCAGTTGCTAACAGGCCTCCAGTCTTGCCGGTGAGACCCAGTTGGCCGAAGATTGTTGGGGCGTAGTAGATGATAGCTACGATGCGGTATTAGCTTTGCCTACCGCCCGAGACGGAATATTCAGACTTACCATTGCAACCGATGAATTGCTGAAAGAACATGACGCAGCAGCCGATGGCTGTGCGCTTGAACGACGGCCAAGTGGAGAAGAGTGTAGTGTAGCCAGCGAGGTAAAGTGCCACGCCGGATTTTCCAGGAAACCTCTCGCGATTGTAGGACTGTTCGAACATTACCTCGGCTTTGACGGAGAGATACTCCTTCTGGAGCATGTCATCATCAGGACTGGCCTGACGAACACGCGCTAGAGCTGCAACTCCAGCCGCATCGTTGTCACGCATGCAGTAGTACCGAGGACTCTCAGGAAACCAGAGCATGCCGATTCCAAGGACGAGTGCTGGGAAGATCTGAAGGGCGAAGGGGACTCTCCATGCTGCATCTGACTGGCCTGTGCACCCGTTGGGTCCGACGTCGTTGCGAGGATCGAACGTTCGTGCTGATGGAGTGCCACCGGAGTATGGAATGTCTGGGGAGCATCGAGTCCCTCCGATGTATTGCGTGCCAAATTCAAGCCAATAGCTGACGAGGATACCGAGGGTGATGGAAAGCTGTTGAAGCACAACGAGTGTACCTCTGACGCCGGCAGTAGAGACCTCGGACATGTACATCTGTTGGCTGCATCAGCTGAGGTTGAAGAGTCTACTCCACAACACGCTTACTGGGACAATCATGGTCAACATGCCTACAGCAAAGCCAGCAATCGCTCGCCCTGGAGCTTGTCAGCCATGCGCCACCATTTCAGGTTCTGACGTACCAACGAAAGCCATCGGAATGTTCACTGCAGCGGCCTGGAGGACAGATCCAACAGTGAAGATGACGACAGCAATCAAGATCGAGCCTTTACGACCGAACTTGTCGGCTACGGGGCCATTCACAAGCGATCCAGCCCAAGCCAATAGCAGAAGCGTGGAAACAAACCAGCCCTTGAAACTGCTATCCAGTGCGACTCTGGGGAAGGTTGCGGCGAAGCTCTCCATCGTGAGTACTCCTGACACTACTCCCTGATCATAGCCGAAGAGGAAGCCACCAAGAGATGCGAACTTGATGGCTTGTTAGCCCATTCCAGATCTCATACTGGGGAATGACCGCTTACAGTAGATAGTCCAAGCAGGTACGGGTTTGCGCGTAGCTCCTTGTACACTCCCTTCTTCACTGGTGTCGTGTCGTGGCCGGCGCCCTCGAGATGTAGCTCGTTCGACATCTTGGATAGGAAGACGCTTCTTTGTGCTTGCAAAGTAGAATTCTGCTGACTTAGTGATCGTGGAGCATCTTGTGCTTATGTACTCCAATACCTGGTCGTTGTTCAGGCAGACTGCGATATCACGCGCAGTGTCGCGAGTCAGAAGAGTCGGAGTACAGTGGTCCGATGCAATCAGACGACGAAGTTTCTGTCGTGTGCATGGTTCTCAAGCAATCCCCTCGTCTTTCTCCGCAAGGAAGGGCAGTCTTACCCCATTGTTGAGTTAGTACGTGGAGAAAGATGGGGCATTGACGAAATGTATGGTCGGACTTCTGTCGTCCGAACCACACGAGTCGGCTCTTCGCTGATCGGACTCAATTTTGTATGTGCTCCATTCACTCTTGACTGAAATATGGCATCTCGTTTCCCGCTCTTGAACTACTCCTCCACTCGCCCTTATTCCCAGCTCTAAAGATGGCAAAAGACTTGAACACGGATGGCCTTACCGAGACTATTCTTGATCTGGTTAGTCACGTCGAAAACCTTCTACATCGCCAAGCTTCCAACCCCCGTCAGCGGGTGCTCATTGCACTGGCTGGTGTTCCGGGGTCGGGGAAGTCGACAGTGTCGCATGCGCTGCTGCAGGAGCTTGCTGGACGCGGTGTCAGCGATGTCGCAATTGTACCGATGGTCAGTCCGAATTGAAGTAGTACAGTGATCGCAAGGTCTGACAGATCTCGCAGGACGGCTTCCACTATACTAAAAAAGTCCTTGCGACGTTTGACGACCCCGTGACCGCGTTCCAGAGGCGTGGTGCTCCCTTCACGTTCGATGCGAACGCCTTCTTGAGTCTCATCAGGACATTAAAGTCGACGCCCGTCACCACAGGCGATGAGCGAGTGCAGCCTGTGTATGCACCGAGCTTCGACCACGCCATCCAAGATCCTGTCGAAAACGACATTGTCGTCTCTTCGCAGAACCGTATCTTGATTATCGAAGGTAATTACACGCTACTGGACCAGAAGCCCTGGAGCGAGATACCGGACCTTTGCGATGAAAGGTTGGTGCGCTTGACTGTGTTGAGTGGCATTCGGCTGACCGAGTCCAGGTGGTTTGTGGACGTTGCTCCCGATGTCGTGAGGGATCGACTGGCGGCGCGTCATGTTGCTGCAGGTATCGAATCCACATATGAAGCAGCCGTGCAGCGAGCGGAGACAAATGATATCCCGAATGGCGAGATGATACGGTCGCTTCTGATAAAGCCTCATGTCACCATTCGGAATTGATGTCCCAGCTTTGTTCGCACCATTCGCTTGACGGGAGATGGACAGGTCTCAGAAACCGTTGTTGGTCAAGTCCCAGTCAAAAGAGTTGAATAGCTCATTCGACTCTACGGACCAAGGGAAGTTACTGAGGGCGTCGCGATCCAGCTGTGGGACGTCTTGGAAGACGCCAGCATCGATGTCATCAATAGTGATGACTTGATCTAGTATGGCGACGCAGCGGGCTGAGAGAGAGTCTTCCACAAGGTGATCCCGAAATGTGCTTCTCGCAAGGCGGACTGCTTGATGCCACACCGGCAATTCGGGGGATTGCGGGAAACTGATGATACACAGGCTCATTACCAACGCTGCATGAAAGAGGAAATATCTATAGACAGACGTCAGTCACACAATCAACACTTCCATTGGCAAGACTTACGTGGCGTACCAGCCCTCTAACCTAGTCAGACCTTGTACTGCGTATTGATGTATCGATGTGACTGTGGCGTTTGCAGCCTCGATGCACAGTCTAGTGCACTCTTCTTGTTTTGCCTGTGCAACGGGATCCGGAATCTGACCCCTCTCAGATATTGCGCGACGGAGGAGGATGTGGCGGAAAACGATGATCTTAAGGTTCCAGAATCTCCACCACATCCTCGATTTCGCAAACGTGTACCACCGGTGTTGGCATGACGACTGGTGATCCAGCTGGAAGTAAATGGGCATAGTTTGTGACCATGCATCCATAGAGGCGCTGATCGAGAGTGCTGCTTCCGCGGACAACCCAGGATCCGAGAGGAGTCGATTCGAAATATGATTCGTGTGTATATGCAAATCGCTCTGGGCTCTGAGGGCGGAGTAGAGCGTTGGATCGGTTGACTCTACGGGTAGCTCGGTGGTCTGAGGTGTCAGTGCCTACATGTCGTTAGTATGGACCCACTGGCTCCTGTGACTTGAGACTTACTTCATCGCTGACATTCAGAACCGCATGCACGTTCATGGAGTCCTGATCTGGAAGCATAACCGCCCTTCCAAACGTTGTCGAAGCACCGCTGTCGAAAATGTACAGTCCCCACCATACCCTGCGACGGATCTCTCGTTCCATGAGACTGATGTTCCAATGGGGTAGTTCCCTGTGCAGGGCCACGCTAAGAGCATTGCGAACTGCAAGTCCGAGAAGGTTCCAACCCGTGTTTGGGGCGTTCCTCTTCTGACTCAAATTACTGAGTAAGATGAGAGCTTGGATGGAGGTCAAATTCGCTGTCTCGAAAACCGACTCATGTTGTCCCAGAGTAAGGGCGCGGCGATACAGGTAATCTTCAAGACCCACCTGGTCTTTGTTTAGGCTCCATGCCCCCAAAGCTAGAATAGCATGGTAAACCATGTCCCAGGAACGCTTTGTTGGGCGCGGAACAATCTCGTGATACTGAGCGCGGAACGTTGCCTCGTGCACAAACGGGTAGACGCAATGATACTCTTGGAAGTAGGCATCAATGAGCGTTGAAGCAATCTGGTTGGTCAAAGCGGCATGAGAAATCTGCGAAGAAGCCAGCACACCGCTAAGAAGGGCTGAGCGTTCAGGCCGTCGTTCTTGAGGTTGCGCATGGGACTGGTGCAGGAAGCCTGCCCAGTCTAGTAGACATCGCAAGAAGACAACACCCGAAGTAGACCCTGTGGATGCGTCAGCCGCACTGAAATTTGAGACCGCGGGCCACTCACCCAGGTACCCCACACCAGTGGGCTCGACAGAGAGCGCAGCCATCCCATCGGTAAGGCTGTCAACGTTGGCATCTTCTTCTTGCCAATTAAAACCATCTGCATTACTTGGGACAGCTTCAGGAAGCACCGGGTCACTTGTACTAGCTGGAGTGGAGTCGCTGTGAGGACTTGCTATTGCTGGAGGACGCAAGACATCGGGTGTCGATGGTCCTGCCGTAAGGGGAGAGACTCCTGTGAAGTCTGATGAGCTAAGTACGTCATCGATATTGACTCCAGGAAGAAGCTGTGAGACAAGAGCTTCAAGCCCCTGTAGTCGCTTCTCGACACTTGTAAGGTAGCTGACCTCTCCTTAGCATGCGTGTCGAAAAGACTACCAAAGCCATGACTTACGCTCTTGTGAGCGGTGATCTGATGATCTTGCCACTGTAATGACACGTTGCTCCGCTCTGTGCGCAAATTTTACAAGTTGGATGCTCCTTCGAGCACTGCACAGTGTTAGCTCTGATCAAAAGATGAGTTGAGGTATCTAGGTAGAAGGCGTACTTTCAATTTCTTGTGACGACATCGGTCACACTACCTCCGAATCAGCCATCGCGATAGTCGCAGATAGAATTAGGAGACGCACAGAGAGTGAGTCCCTAGCCTTTCTCTGCTCCATCCATACAAATGGTAATAGTGAATGTGGGGTGCAGGAACGATCGTCGACGGATTGGGTCCGGAACAGGGTGCGGAGGCGAGGCTTGACCGAGCCTAGCCTCGTTCTAGCACGCTCTTGCCTTCCCTCACCACTCGGAATCCTCAAGATCCAAATCATCGCATCAGTGACACATAACATCGGCAATGTCTCTAGTAGCGGTCCTTTCCTGACTTGTTATACCAGGTTTTGGAATTGTGTTCCCGTGACCGACAGAGACCAAATTCCACATACTTGGAACCCCGCTATGTGGGCAAGGCTTAAATCCCTGTACGTGATCACATATTCCTGCAAATGCCTACAAGAGGATCATAGGTCAGGTTTCATTTATTCATTTCTTTCATTCATCCAAGTATCGAAATACTGATTAGACTATCCACTCCGGCCACGGATACCATCAACGTATAAGTCGTAATTCCGATATCAAACCATGCTTCGACATTAAGGCGCATATAATCGATCGGCAGAGTCCAAGCTCGCCAGCTAGGCAAGCTCAACGACCGGGACCGCCAGGGTAGCCCTGGGGAGGTGCGCCATACTGCTGCTGCCCTGGGTAGCCTCCTGGACCGCCCTGAGGAGGACGCTGCTGACCGTACTGCTGACCCTGAGGTGGGTAGCCGCCAGGCTGCTGACCGTAGCCCTGCTGAGGTGGCTGACCGTACTGACCTCCCTGAGGCGGCTGACCGTACTGCTGCTGGCCGGGAGGAGCGCCGTACTGGCCTGGCGGAGGAGCACCGTACTGACCACCCTGCGGTGGGCCACCGTAACCCTGCTGGGGCGGGCCACCGTAACCACCGCCTGGAGGACCACCATAGCCGCCTGGGGCAGGGTTGGTCTTCTCATCCTTGGAGTCGTACGAGCGGTCGATAGCGCCAAGAAGAAGCTTGATGATCCATAGGTCGGGCGTCAGGTCGACAGGAGGGTTGGCGCGAGACATTTCTTCCTGCTCGTTCTCGTAGTCTGGGTGTAAGGTTAGCAACGATAATAGACGTATGGATTCGAGGAAACTTACTAGACGTGCAGTCCACCATAGGACCAATCTGCGGGTCCTCGTCGAGCTTGCTAAGGAACTTCTTCGCCATCTCATCGTTACCGACCTGGGCGAATTCGAAAGCAACACCACCGCGGCCGTACTGAGGGAACCTCTGCTGCAAGGTGTCGAAAGCGTATCTGATGGTATCGAATACAGCGTTCTGGGGCTCGCCAGCGGGCTGCCCATCAGTGATGGCAATGACGAGAACAGGCTTTCTGAGCTGGTTTTGCTGGGCCTTTCCGATGACAATCTCGTCGATGACCTTCTTGCGAAGCGAAGTACCCATGGGCGTGAGACCCTTGAACTGAACGCCACGCATGATCGTCTCAATCTGGGCCTCGGTAGCGACGCCATCTTGAAGAGGACGGCCTTGCTGGTCACGCATGCCAGAGAGGTCAGTGTTCATGAAACGGAGCGAGATGCCGTCAGCATCGAAAAGAGTAGCGGCGAATGAGACACGCTCCAGAATAAGGCGCAGGTCCTTGATACGCGAGCCTTCCTCTTCGAACTGCATCGATCCACTGTCGTCGATGTAGAGCACGATATCGTAAAGAGCAAGCTTCACGATATCGTTGGCAATCTCCTTCTGGACGCGCCAGCGCTGAATGACCTGATTGATCTTTCCGGCCGCCTGCTGTGCGATCTGATCAAGGACTGGTGTGCCTGGAGGGTAGAATGTCTGGAGTCCCTTTTCCTGAATGCAATCCTGTAAGAGCTGCTTGTAGGCCTGAACCTCAGCGGGGCTACCCTGCACCTGAGCTAGCGGAGCTTGGCCTCCGGGAGGTCCACCGAAGCCTCCTTGACCTTGCGGAGGCGGTGGGCCGCCATACTGCTGGCCCTGTGGTGGTCCCTGGAAAATGCAAGTCAGCGCACATCCGTTTCATAGTATATTCATGCTCTTGCTCTGCATCATCGATAAGGCACATGTTTGAAAGCATGGTAAACTGTCACGTGTAGGGGAACGAACATGTTGGCCATACGGTTGCTGTCCGTACTGCTGCGGAATTTGGCCATACTGGGGCTGTTGCGGTTGGCCCCATTGATTTTGCTGTTGGTACGGTTGCTGACCATATTGTTGTGGAGGCGGTGGTTGGTTCCATTGATTCTGCGGTGGTGCCTGGCCCGGGTATGGAGACATTGGTGATTGCGGAAAGCCAGGGGATTGAGGCGGTTGGCCTGGTGGAGGGGGAGGAGGCCTATTATACCCCTGTTGCCCTTGTGGGTAGGGTGACGAGGGCGCACCATACGGAGCCGGAATGGGTGGTTGTGTGTAAGGTGACTGCGGCGGGGCTTGCGACCCAGGGCGCAAGGGCAGTGGCGGTTGTCCAGGTGCCTGCGGGTTTTGGCCATACGGAGTTTGTTGCCCAGGATACTGTGATGGCTGATAGGCGTTGTAGTTACCGCCAGGGGTCGAGGATGCGATCTTCCCGGAGAGCGGCATTATGTTGTGGCTGGAGGTTGTGGCTACACTGACCGGTGTGGTGTCTAGGCGGGTGATTTTCAAGCGGTGGGGTTGGTCGACAGAAGCCAAAAGCAAGGTGGAGAATGATAAAAGCTTGCGGAAGCCTAGGGTGATGTGGCGCGCGTGATAAAGGATGATGACGATGCAGAGCAAGCGAGAACGGAGTAGAAGAAAGAGCTTACTTGGCCGGGAGGAGCGGCACCTTGCTGCCCTGGATACGCTTGGTACTGTTGCTGTCCGGGCTATTGAGCTATTAGCTGTACTGTCGAACAACTTTCACTGATCTCCAACTCACATAGCCACCCTGTCCGCCTTGAGGAGCGCCGCCCTGGGGAGGATATCCTGCTGCAGCATTCGCTGCCGCCATCTTCGATGCCACTGTAGCTGCGTCAGCCCCTCCATGCCCCGCAGTCGTCATCTTTGGGCTTCGAGCCAAGCCGTTCAGACTTACAACCCATTTTGTGCCGTTTCGCGGTTGTTCAAGCTGTCAATTATCGTTTTCAAGCTACAGCGAGATGCAATCGTGGATCTGGAAGAGGAGTGAGAGTTGACGGGTAATACACTGGTGAGCTTTGCCTCAGGTGAGTATAAGGCAGGCAAGCTGGAGATGACAGCATGCATCATAGCCCTAGCAACCACGACTCAGCCCCAGTGCCCCTCATCAGCACCGCCCACTCGCAGCATAACGCGCCTCATTGGTCGCCCAGAGTGACACGCGCGTTGGCAATTGCGCAAAAGTGGACACGCGCTTGATGAGCTGTTCGAATTCGACAGCTTGCGCCACGTTTGCTTAATCACCGGAATTCGCTGCGCGATTCGAGGGAAGAACGAGCGGGGCATGCGGTCTTCGTGGTCATGCAGCCACAGAACCAACAAACAACCTGCAGCAGCTGCATGAGTTGACAGCCGTAGCGGCAAAGATCGACAGGTCCAGGAAATGAAGGTGGCTGGGTAAATTTTGACGACTTCAAGATCCTATCAGCGCCTGAGCCACGAACCTCTACGAATAGACTTGAATCCCGGGCACAAGACTATTTTGACACAGTATTCTGCTTTTCGGATATTGCTATCGTCGTCTCTGTCCTGGCTGCTATCTAGCTTGGGTATCGAGAGATGCCTTGTTCCAAATGCCGTTCATCATAAAGCATGTCTGCGTAAATCGTTCATCATTCGTGTGTCCCGTCATCATTCGTCTTCATTCCTCATCATCCATTATAACGTTCCCAAAACCATGCTTGTGGATGCTTCAAACCTGCGCCATGATGCTCTGCACCCCGATATCCTCCGAACCTTCCTCTGTCCAGCTCACTGGCTTAGTGCGAATGCAGATGGCTGACTTTGACGGAGGTCCGTCGCGGACGTCAACGGCGAGGATATCTGGCGTTCGTGAATCGATCGCCTCCTCAGTGAATGCTACGCCGCCCTCGACTTCATCGTCGCTGCCTTCTGAAATGCAAGAGTAGACCGAAAAGTCGGAGTCCGAAGAATAGCTGCCCTCCCCATCGCTGCTGTGCGGTGAGTGTGCGGTGTTCGATTTAATCGTAGCCGCAGCGCTGCCTACGTCCTCATAACCCCCGGTATATGTACCATTACGAATTTCATTCCTTTCCTTCTGTCGCCTGACTCGGCGCAATGCGCCGATGTCGAAGTCACCGACTGGTCGTGTAGCGGATGAATCGCGGACTGTTCCTGTGCGCGGTACAGGGAGTGTGATCATAGATCCAGAGGAGCTCGAATCTCTGCCAGGGTGGAAGATAGCTTGCATTGCGGTCTTGAGTCCCTGGCGCGAAAGAAGCGGCGGAATCCTTGACAAGTCACGCGCAATCTCACCCGAGGATCGGTGGCCGATGTTGTAAAACCTCCTGCGCGGGCGGCGTAGGGCACGAAGCTCGTCGACATCCGTTTGTGTGGTCTTGAATGTGAGCTCGCTTGAGTCGGAAGCTGTTGTGGAAGCTGTATGCGGTGCGTTGGTGGAATCAGCGAATGTGATGGTGGTCTGTGTCGGGAAGGGTGACTCTTTGTGGGCTACGTGAGTCGCTGAAGAGTGCTGTGATGCTTCAATCGAGCGGATGACTTGTGCCGATTTAGTCGGCAAACTTTGTGCCTCAACTTTCGACACTGGTGGGAAGTCGGCTGCTACTACAGCTTCGAAAGAGATGTAGACGCGATCGCGATAATAAGGGCGGCAGGTATGACATGCTCTGAAGGCGCAGACTGCAGACTGACTCTCGTCAGTGTCCTCCATCAAGTCCCATAGGCTTGAGGTACTCACAGCAGTTTTGGCTTTGCTGTTCATAGTACCGTCGTTGTTGGAAGGTGCAGACAAGGCCGCGAGTCTTGCAACCATGTCATTGATCTGGCTGCCTTGTACCGTATCTTCGATAATTTGCTTTAGATCCTGCTTTTGCGCCTTCAGGGTCTCAAGATGCATAGGGGAGTAGTGGCCGTGCTCTGCAGTGCGAATGACGCTCTCGCTCAGACCGATTTCCTCGAGCTCGGATCGTAGAGGCGACTTCGGTCGCGCAATTTCTTGCTGGTCTTCTAGAAGGTTATGAAGTGATGGTGAACTGTAATCCTGGCGGCATTCGTACAGGAAGCCAATCGACGGCTCTCGACCGCAGACGTAGCACTGCAGATCGCGTCCGTAGATGCGGTCCATGTCGACATGAGTGCAGTTCGGTGTCCGTACACGTCTCGGCATTGTGCGTGGCTTGAGGTCGTCAATATAGCGAGGAGGTAGGCGGGTAGGTTACCTACCTTCGTGTCGCTCGAGAAGCGAGTTGATGAGACAGACGGACCAAAAGATGGTGAAATAGCGGTGGTGAACCTGCCTCGATCAATTTGGAGGGGCGGTGGGCAGGCGCGCCTGCGGTTCAGGGTAAGCATCAGGAAACCGCAGCATAAGTGAAGGTGCAGGAGCAAGCGAGGCGGCCTGGGCGGGGATGCGAGCGCTGAAGACCCTCGAGTCCAAACAACATACCAAACGAAATTATGAGATACCAGGGCTCGTGTTCTACTTCGTGTCCACCTGATGCAGCAACCCGCGGAGCCATGGGTCGCTCTGTTTGTACCGCAGCGAAGATTCGATTTTGCACTGAATGACCGCAGAGATCATTTTGCTAGCATGAGACGAAAAGAATGACGCGTGCGAGACATGTCGAAACGCGAGAAAGATTTGCAGCAGACGAGGCGGCATGAGGGTTGTGGTTCAACAGCAACGCCATGCGGTTGGGTCTGCTGAGAGGCTGGTGTAGCACAAAGGGTCGATCGCGCACATACTCATTTCTCTCCCTACTTTGTTACAACAATTGGTGGCTTGGAGATGAAAGAATCTAGTAGAGAAGTCAAGGTCTCCCTGGCTTAGATTCTGTAGTGCTTGGGCGACGATGAGGTCGCTGTCTGCGCTGGAAAAGCACTGCATATTGCTTCCAGAATGAAACTCAAGACCTGGGGATCGTCATTTCTTGCAGAGGCTGCTCAGGTGCAGGATCATTCGGAGAAGCTTTCATGTAGATGAACATCTGTGGCCGCTGGAACCTTTATCCAAGTGTGCCCCGGGCATCCAGCAGCGTCGAGCTACATATTCTGTAGGCTCCCACTCTTCGACCCCAACGCTTCAATGCACGTAGACGCAATTTCTCCATGCTCCAACTATCTCTTACGCGCCTGTGGTTTGAATACTGCGCTCTTAACAAGGTTTTCTCCTCGAGTCGTACGCAGCTTCCAGTACCCACCCGTTCGGCGGCCGCCGACGACCTTCGAGGCGGCTATTCGTTATCGCCGGAGAAAGGCGTTGAGATGCAAAGTATCGCTCGCTGCTCAGTTCGCTGTAACCCTCATCTTGATGAACATCGCGCTGGCATCTGGGACCCAGGATCTTCCTTTGAGGGGAGTGTAACGTGAGCGAATCGTCAGAACCAAGTTCCGAGGTTCATGTCTTGTCCTGCTTACTGCCGTAATCTCAGCCGCAGCCCTGCTGGATCTAGCAAATCACTACGTGCGCTAACAGCCAATCGGGACGGTAACTGGACCGAGAGGGCTGGGGACGCCAGACGAACGTAAACAACGCAGCACTTGACGTGCCCCCATCCCCAGATCCACCCGCGACCGCCGACCTCACCTCCAAACACTCCCCTCCCCGCCCGGCGCCCGTCGCACATCAGACAGACGCCATGTCGGTCAAGTTTGAGAAGGAAACCACCAAAACGACGGCCGCAGTCGCCGACGCCGTGAGCGGCAAGGGCAAGGACGACCTGCTGCACAATGTCGGCGAGGCCCTGACCAAGGGCGCCGGCCCCAATGGATACCTCGCAGTGAGTGTCGCGCGATTGGAGCCGTAGCTGGGCGGGAGACTGACGGGCGGCGCGACAGGCATACCTCAAGCAGCTGCAGAGCAACCCGCTGCGCACCAAGATGCTCACCTCGGGAACACTGTCCGGTCTGCAGGAATTCCTTGCCTCGTGGATTGCTCATGATAGGAGCAAGAGCGGCCACTACTTCACGTCGCGTGTGCCTAAGATGGCCATCTACGGTGCCCTCGTCAGCGCGCCGCTTGGCCACGTCCTCATCAGCATGCTCCAGAAGCTGTTCCAGGGACGCACCAGCGTGAAGGCCAAGATCCTGCAGATTCTCGTCAGCAACTTGATCGTAAGCGCCTCGAATTATTCTACATGTCCACATTGACTGACACCTGCAGATTTCACCCATCCAGAACGGTGTCTACCTGACATCTATGGCGCTCATTGCCGGCGCCCGCACATTCCACCAGGTCCGCGCAACCGTCAAGGCCGGTTTCATGCCCGTCATGAAGGTCAGCTGGATCGTGTCGCCCATCTCGCTGGCGTTCGCGCAGCAGTTCCTGCCTGAGTCCACCTGGGTACCCTTCTTCAACATCATCGGTTTCATCATCGGTACATACATCAACGCACACACCAAGAAGAAGAGGCTCGCAGCCCTGAGGCGAAAGCACTACGGCGACAACAGCGGCAGCGGCAGGAGCCAAGTAGGCGGCAGGCCCGGCGACGAGTACGGCCGTGACCCCCGCGACCCGCCGAGGTACTAGGCGACGCACCCCAATGACCGGCGCATCCTACAGCTTCTCGGTTCTCTGGCATGGCAGGAAAGCTTGTAATGGTGCACTCTAGGCTACGACTCTGTATATCCCTCGTGTTTCTTGTTTGATGATTTGAGGCCGCAAGCGCTGTCACAATATATTGATATCCCACTATCTCAGGAAATGCTTTGATGTCACGGTATACGTCTGACGCAGCTCCCTCTTACAAATCACGACCAAAACATATGCCTAAGTACGAGCAACCAGCAGATGGCTGAACACCCAACGTAAAGCCTGTTGAATCGTCACTAACACTGCTAACCTCAACGACAGCAGTGCCGAGGAGCTTCCTCGTTTGGAAGTCAGACGTTCACATTGAGACCTGGCAACCCGCTCCGCGGCATCTTAGACACCCAAATGAAGTGCTTTTCTGTGAATGATCGACCACATTTGGCTGTGCCACATGCAGGTTGCACGACACGGTCAGAGGGTGCGGAGTACACGCTCCTGTGCTACCAAGCAGCGGTTGGACGTCTTTCGATCAAAGTCAATACACGAGGGTCTTTTTCGATCAAGAGGATTCGATATTCGCGACCAAGTTGATGCGTGAATGTCTCCAGCCAGTGGTGATAGGTGGTTATCGCGACCTCGTCCCACCAACGGTTTCCCGTTAGCTTGGTCCCCGCTCGTGATCAAGCGGCTCAGCACCTCAGCACTCGGAATCAACCAGACACGCGCACGCACAGAGCAAATTCTAGGAGACGGCTCGTTGCAAACGCGGGGCAGACGCGACGACCTTCCCCCACAGGCTACCCCGGATCGGCCGTTTACGTACAGGGCATTTGTAGCGCCGTATAAGTGTCGCTCGAGGCCTGCACCCGCTGGAAAGCGTACATACCCGAACCTCAGTACATAGCATGTCTGGCTCCAACGCATCTCCTCCGCGCACAGCGCCGTCGTCGCACACACGCACCTACCAGGCCTGCATACCGTGTCGCCGCCGCAAGGTGCGCTGCGACCTGGGGCCCGTCGACAACCCGCACGAGCCGCCGTGTGTGCGCTGCCGCCGCGAGAGCAAGGAGTGCTTCTTCTCGGCGACGCGGCGCAAGCGGAAGCAGGATGGCGAGGACGAGGCGGACGAGGTCGACGACTACGAGGTCCGCAACGCGCGCAAGCGCAGCCGCCCGAGCGACGTCGAGGTGCACGAGGTCACCACCACCAATGCCGCCTACGTCTCGCAGCCGCTGACGCCGGGGGGCTCCATCGGCCGCTATGAGCCGCTGCGACGTCCGACGACGTCCGCGTCGATGCCGCCCGTCGAGCACAGCGAGGAGGACATCAAGGTCAACAATGAGTCGGTCGCGACGCTGCAGACGGGCGAGATCTACAGCGGCCACGATGCCCTGAACCTGCTCTTCGAGGCCGCCCGCAACGGCGGCATGGATATGCACCACCGCGCCGGCAGCTCCTCGAGCATGCAGCGCCCGACCCTGGGCAGCACGCCGGGCTCCAACTTCGCCGGCAGCCCCCAGGTCACCGCGTCGCACATCAGAAGCAGCTCGCGCGCAGCTGCCGACAACGTCGACCCGGCCATCACGCAGCCACCGCCGCCGCCGCCGCAGCCACAGCCCCCCGTCCTGCCCGACCCGCCCAACGAGGCAGCATTCAGCGATGCCATCCAGGCGTGGACCAGGTTCCGCTTCGTGCGTGCGGGCTGGCTGACGGCGAAGGAGGCGATTGCGTACATTGACTACTTCTACGCGTACCTGTCTCCCCTGACGCCGATCGTTGTGCCAGACTACCGCGACCATGCCTACCACGGGAAGCTGCTGAAGGAGGAGCCCATGCTCGTCATCACTCTGCTCACCATTGCATCGCGCTACTCACAGCCCAGCGGGACAACAAATGCTGGCGCAGCATCGCGCGCATACCTGATCCACGAGAAGCTGTGGAAGTACCTGCAAGGCATGATTGACCGCATGATCTTTGGACAGGAGCAGTTCGGCGGAGGGTTCTGCGGCGCCGGACAGCAGCCTGGGTCAGACGTGAATCCGCTCTCCAGGAAAGGTCTGCGCACGCTCGGCACAGTCGAAAGTCTGATGCTGCTGACCGAATGGCATCCGCGCGCTCTGCACTTCCCTCCCGGTGACGATGATGACGAGCTCGTTCTCCCAGATGATCTGGAGCACGAGAAAGGGCCAAAGGCGGACATGTACAAGGGCGTGGGTGACAAGCGTATTGACAGCTGGCTGGAGCCGTGCTGGCGCAGTGATCGCATGTGCTGGATGCTGCTCGGTAACGCCATGACACTCGCCTTCGAAATCGGCGTCTTTGATGAAACGAGCGAGACCGAGTTCGAACAGGCGAACCAGCACCTCTCCCATGCAACAGTGAAGGCGTACTTCCGACGCAAAAATCATCTCAAGAATCTGCTCATCATCTACGTCACTCAGACCAGTGGCCGCTTGGGACTGACTTCCATGCTCCCCAAGATCGACCAGCGCGACGAGAACTTCGTCGGCGGTCCGACACCAAATGAGCTGTACCAGCAGCGCGTAAGCGGCATCAAAGCGCCGCCCATGCAGTTCGGTACACGACCCAGCGCCGCACAAGACGGCCAGCGTCTGCCCCTCGAGTCCGTAGCGCACCAAGAACGGCACGCGGTGCAGGATCTGGTGCTCGACTTCTGGACGCGCATAGCGAAGGTGATGGAAATGGGCAACCTGAAGCTCTTCTCCAACCGGCGCAAGACGCGCGAATTGCTCAAATCGGGGCAGTACGAGGACATGCTAAAGTTCTTTCAGGCGCCGCTGATGGAGTGGAAGGCGTGTTTTGATCGGGCGCCACAGGGTTCGTTACTCCTGATTCCATCACAATTTCCAATTCACACTAACAACATACCCAGTCCCAACCCAGCTCCGACACGTCCTGATTATAGAATTCGAATACACACGCGTGTACCTCAACTCGCTCGCTCTCCAAGCCGTAGTCGAGCGCTGCACACACAACACGCCCCTACAAACCCACGCCAACCTATCAACCGCGCGGACGCCCACAAACGGAACCTCTGGCGCCGGCGACGGCGGCGCAATCCCCTTCAGCACACTAACAAAATGGTACGCCAACGACCGGCACTACATAAACGAAGTAATCGACGCGTCACGGAACGTGTTGAAAGTCGTAGTCGAAGGACTCTACCCAGGGGACTACCTGCGTCACGCGCCCGTGCGGACATTCTTCAGAATAGTATCTGTCGCCATCATACTGTTAAAAACCTTCGCGCTGGGCGCAACAGAGGAAGACGTCGCGGTCTCTCTTGCACTGTTATCCGGGGCAGTAGATGCGCTGCGGACGAGTATCGTGGACGACGTCCACGTCGGGAACCGGTTTGCGGATTTGGTGGAAACACTGACGCACCGCATACGCAGCCGCTTCGTGCGGCTTGCCGCCAACGGATCGACAGGAATCTCGCGCGCGGGGTCGAGGTCGCCCGTCTCAGCACCGTTGATGCCACCGCCAGCGCCTTTGAATCCGTTGGCGAGTAGCTATATGGGGAGCAATTCCACTGTGTTTCCTTCGCAGAATCCAGGGCATGGGACCGGGACGAGTGTGCCTGGGTCGCCGGGCCTGGGCCTCTCAGCAAGTGGGCGCGCGACACCTATCTCGCAATCGCTGTGGGGTATCAGCGCTGAGCCATACGATCCAAACTCGAATTCCATATCGATCATGCCGCCGCCCGGCTTCAATCCTTTCCCGCAACCCAACACGCCTGGAGGCAGCAATAACAATGCCGGTGGTGCGAACAGCGGAAGCAATGGGAACGGAACGTGGTCGCAGTGGGCGAACAGTGGCGCGAGCTGGGGAGGTTCGAATAATGATCAGGACTGGTTGGCGCTGCCGTTGGATCCGCTGCTCGATCAGTGGGGCGCGGAGATCAATCAGACAGCGATGGGACCGGATGTCGGCGGCATGGATATGCTGGATATCCTGTTGAACATGGGTGGACCGCCTGGGAGCACGTCGTAGACTCCTTGAGATGTGCGAGGACTTGAAGAATAGCAAGAGCGGACACTCTTAGCTGTAGGTCGTGTTGTCAATATGTTTGGGTGGAATCCTGCGATACCCCATCAGCTTTGGCTTGACTCTAGCACTGTTTGTACGCCATGAATCCACGAGAGAAGTATGACACCAAAATGTATTGAAGCACTCCAGGGTAATGAATATCCGATCAAATGAGGAAACAAACAAACAAACAAAAGCAGTACAAAAACCCGTCACGCAACATCATCCGCCCACCATCCCATGTGAGGTGTGGAGCATCCATGTCCCTCATGAGTCCTCCACTGACACGTAAGTATCTATCAAAATTAGGTTCGACTGCATCATGCGAGCTCGGGCTCACCTACGGGCCCAGTCCCTATCACCTTCAACGAGGGAGATACAGAGAGTTGTTCCGAGGACATCAGCAAATTCGATAGCGCCATGGAAGGTCTCGTCCCTGGCAGGCTGGAGCGTGGAGCCAGTCGAGTTGATCACAGGGCCGAGTGTGAAGTCGTTGCGGATGATATCCTTATCGCGGAGTATTTCCAAAACAGCTTTGAAAGCAGATACCTGTTTGGAGGTCACCCAAAAAGGATGTTCCGCCTCCATCGCAAGCAGCTGCTTCGCTGATGGCGCTTCGAGGGCGGTCGGAGATGTTCGTGTGGCGTTGGCCTCAAGTCGCGGCTCGCGGGTGTGGAGGGTCTTCTCGTTTCCTGTCCTGACCAGGACGGGATCAAATCCGCACATGGTCATCATAGACTGTGAAAAGACAGTCGAGCTACAAGACAGCTGAACCTGATGGTGTGCACATGCCCTTGATTCTGTCTCCCCCTTGACACACGTGTTCATCAGAAAGATTCAAGTACGCAAGCTCACGAAAGGAAGCAGAACCGAGCACCGAATTCTGTGTTGTGTCAGACAACGCCTCGATAATGGACTGGTAATAATAGCCTGCGTCGAATTGGCCGCACCGTCAAGTAATAACATACCAGAACGTTGTCGATAACCTTTGCAAAGAATATCCGACCGGCGAGCAGAGCCATGAAGCTGTCGTATGTGTATTAGCTCAGTGAAACAGGGTCAGTGGGTAAAGACACGTCAATCGCACCGTCATGGTGGTTGAACACAAGCGAGAAGCGGATGGACGTCTCTATGCGCGACTTACTGGAATATTGGTACGGACAGGTCCAGAAGACATTATTGTACACATCCAGTATTTGTGAGGAGTCTTGTAACGCCGCAAAGCTCTCTGTGGCGTTGAGGTGGTGCGCCGGCAGATGGATCGCTTGGCTTGACCGCAGCATTGATCGTAGGAGCTGCAAACGTAGCGGCGGCGAGGCCAAAGATGACTACTGCGGATAGAAGCATGGCGACGGTCTGATGAAGCTCGGTGGGGTTGAGCAGTACTGAAGAATGCTGCTTGGTTGAAGATGCGGTGCTAGTGGTGAGATGCGGGAGCAATGATACAGCAACAATGGTTGGGGGATGAGAAGAGTGGTGAGATGGCGAGGCGAAGAGTCGAATGAGCAAGATGTATACGCACCACATCATTGCTCACCGGGGAGGTAGTCGCGATCTTGTGAGGAAGTCCCTTTGGCGCGAATGGGACAGTAAGAGCAACGACGTCTGTTTGCGCGGCGGCGACGCACGAAGCAGTCACAACCAATGCGCGACACCGGGCACGGAGAGCATCGCCATCAACACGTCTTATTCCTCTTATTTGAAATAACCCAGAGAGAGGATCCACATTAGTTCTCCTCTCACTTCGCAAATACCGTTTCTTCCTAGCTATTTGCCTACCCGCACTCAGTGCATGAACCTGAAGTCCAGCCTCTTCATGCCTTCGTCCTTGGTGCTGATAATATAGTCATCCTGCTCTTCCTTGCTCATCGCGTTCCACTGCCTGTCCCTGACCTTGTTGCGCCACAGGTAGAATGCCTTAACGAAGAAGAACAGTAAAATGTTGAAGCTGCAGATGCCCAACAGAATCTTGTTACCGCGTCGGTACAGTGGCTGGTCGTCATTTCGATAGATGTTCGATGCAATAATGTTTCCAGCTTGGACAAACATGTTGTAGAAAGCTGCTGAGACGGCGCGTGTTCGTACGGCGTTGGAGTTCGCAGCATTCCATCCGACCAGGATAGCGTGGCAGTAGGGGTAAGACAGCAGTCCGCTGAGAAGTGCATATCGAACCCAGGGGTTGGAACCGGCAGGTAAAGTGACAAGAGCTACCAGCCAAGGGAAAATCCAGAAGTTGCTGAGGCTAGACACGATAGCCCGCTCCTTGAGCTTCTTCGAAATCCATGTGACAACCAGGAGTTGGACTGCGAAGAGGAATTGTGAGGGAATCAATAGCATATTGGCCTGGAATGTGCTGAAACCCAGCTGACGCAGAATGTACGACAGGTAAGTAGTTGGTGGCGATGGAGGGATATAGGCCATGAGACCAATCAGATACAGCGGCCACTGCTCCCAGTCGGTGATGGTCTTCCACAGCAGTCTCGGGCTGACGCCAGTCCTGTTGTTCATGTCTCCCTTCGATGGATCGTCGCGCAGGATGCGGTTGACCATGATGTACTCCTCGTGCTCAGAGAACCATCCTGCCTTCCCGCGAAACCATGATGCCGTCTGTGTTGCACCAGCCGGCATCAGGACGAACGAGAAGACACCGATGACAAAGGTGAGAATACCCTCGATCAAGAAGCTATAGGCAATTAGCATGTATTCGCGTACCTTCGGGCTCATACTCACAGGTATTGCCAGCCACCCCAACCATGAAGGCCTCGCATCTGCAAAATGCCAGCGGCCATGAGTGAACCTACAATGTTGCAGAAGCTCAGTGCAGTCCAGAACCATGCTAAACGGGTTGGAAGTTCGTTGGACTTGAAAAAGTACGTAAGCCAGAGAACGATGTCGCTGTCATGAAATCGTCAGTCGAAAATTCATCAGGAACACGAGATAACTTACGGGATAAAACCACCCATCAGTAAACCTAGAAGCGCGCGAATCGCGAAGTACTGGGACTTGCTAGTAAGAGCGCACTGAGACGCACTGACGATCGACCATGCGCAGATAATGGTAGGGATCCATCGGTCAGCACCAAGCTTCTTACTGATCAGCCCACTGGGAAGCTCCGCGAACAGGAACATGGCTAAGAAGATCTAGGCTATAGTCAGTGCAATTCCCCTTCGCGATCTGGTGTAACATGCGGTTTGTCCATAGTTGAAGTCATTGGTGTTCATGCCAAGATCCTTCAGCATGTTGTCGGAAATCGCCCGGTTGATGTTTTTGCGATTCAGATCGAGCGAGACGAACATCATCCATGCCCACAGAGTGATTCTGAAGTCAAGCTGATATCACTGTTAGTCTTTACTCTACTTTCGTAATTGGACGCCTACCTTCCGAACGAGCTTTCGCTCTTCTTCCGCCGTCCATGAGTAATTTGGATCAAACCGATGCCGTCCCTCATATTCGGCCCTGTCGTAGACTTCTCGCCAATACTGCGCTGTTACGCGGTCGCTAAACGGGTGATCGTCGTATGAGCCATGCGACGGTCGCTCCTGCTTTGAGAGCTGGGAGGAGCCCGAGTCCACGTTGTGGGAAACGGGTAACTGCTTCTGGTCGATTGGAGGTGCAGCCATTACCGAAGCGAGCCTGGAACGGGCAATGTGTCAAGTAACGCTTTGCTAATAGTAAGTCAAACGTGCCAGGTGACTACGGTCCTACAACATGCAGCTCCGGCAGCGTTAGGTACCTTATAAACAATCGGACATGCTCTCAAGCATTTCTTCGGCCAAGGATGGTGCAACAGAGCCCTTGACTGACAACATTACGGGAGCTTCGAAGGTGTGTTGCCAAGTGCAAGCCTCAAATGCCACGCTTCTGTCGCCTCTTGCTCTCGATAAGATCGTGCTCAAAGGCGATTGGGTCAAGTCCGGCGCAGTGGACTGAACCAGCAATAGAGAGGCGCAAAAGGCCAGGACTAGAGCGGGGAATCTCGGTGTAATCAAGCAATGCTTTTAGCTGCATGTCAATCATGGGGTATTGGCACAATAACACGCAATACCCTCGTGGCGAGACGTCCCACGACCGGTCTCCTGGGCTCGTGTCGGCTCTTAAGCCGGCACTAGAAGTCTTTGTGAGATCTCCGGTGCTGCTCTTGACGGCTATCGTATGCTCTCCAGCAGAGTAACCGCAGCTGCGCGTTCCCTGACTGTTAGAATGCGGAGGATCAGCACACTAATCCAGCGTTTTCGTGTCTACATAAGTCACCAGCTAATCATGATCATCTGAGAATGACTTCATGAGCTATTTGGTAGGGTCATGCTTTCGGTTTGCCTGTGATAACGACTATGGCCCCCATGCACGCACGTCAATCGCTGGAGGATTGCGTCAGGCATCGCGGCTTGGCTCAGTGGGCACAAGACGTAGACCTGCGATTTCGCATTCGAAGCTTTTTGGAAGTGGCAGAAGAATTTGGACGGCGCGCTTTCGGAAGCCCAGAACGTGCTATCGATCCATCTTGAATGTCGCGAAGATTGTACAGATGTCGTCAACAATAGCCAATCAGAAGCAGGGCGATATTAATGACACCATGCGAGCGTTTGGAGAGCTTCAAGAGAACAGGAACGAATATGCGAATGGTGTAACTACTTCTCGACGCTTGAACACGTACAAAAGACACTGCGGAAGTCGGTACTGATGATCATGCAGGTGGGTAAAAGTCGTGCGTCGTGACGTAATCGACGCTAGTTAAGAGAGCGCGTCGCTTTCGCGTTTCCCTCACCATCACCGTTATATCGAGAGGTATTGTATGAAAGTACGGCAATTGATTCGAGACATTGATTGTAATGCTAGAGCCCACGAATCTACTTCATCATAAGCTCTCCCATCAACACGGGCAGCACTATTTGAAGAGGACAGAAATCGGTTCAGTGAAGCGCTTTCCTAAGAGCCACTGCCTGCATCCGAGGCCGCAATACCTATAGTACCAAAAAGCATTAAAGAGCCACTCAAGCATACTTCTAGCTGTTAGAGTGTTTATCAGATAACAAAGGAGCGACTGACAATTGTTGAATGCCTCTCTCAATCAGAGGAGAAATGTCTCTCTGAATAGATTTCTGGCCTCTCCGAATAGTGCCGCCCATCAAAGCAAGGGCATTTCATTCAAGACATCAATACATGGGTAGCTCCTACGACTTCTCTTCATCGTTGAGCCCAAGGTCCTCACGACGAGACTTGCTCAGCGGATCTAAGTAGGGCTTTTCACCCAGGCTAACAGCGCGCTGGCCTGTCCTCGGGCCCTGTCCCTTGTAGTCGAAAGTCGCAGTGTGGTATACGCTTCTGTTGTCCCAGATTGCAAGGTCATTCACGTTCTGCCACCTCTGGCGCACCTGCAGATCATGGTTTTCGACAATCAGCTGCACGAACCAGTCCAGCGCATGCTGGCTTTCTTCTTTGGTCAAACCGTTGATCTGCTGGACGTGGTGACCGACAGCAAAGGTTGATTTCCAGCCCGTCACGGGGTTCTACGATGCGCTATTAGCCTATCTGAGAATTCGTAAATGTTTGCCTGGTCTTACAGTTCGAATCACCGGATGTTCCGCGACCAACTCGCTTCCGACATTCTCAGGGGCGCCTCGAGGCTTGTCGTACAAGTCGAAACCATTTTCTTTTGCGGCGAGGTTGAATCCCGGCTGCGCATATGTGGCAGTTAGACCCTCGAAGAACTTCTGGTACGGAGGTGAAAGGCGGTCGTACAGTTCGTATCCCGAGGCCCAAAGAGTGTCTGGAATCTGCATTAGCGGCGATTAGAGGAACAGCTGCGTTCGACTTACCCCCACCTGTCTTCGGCAGCTCAGTCAATCTCAGGAGTGCATAGTCGCTGGGAATCTTCTCGAAGGTGATGTCGCTGTGCCAGCCTCCCTTCGCGCTCTGTTTGCGGTCGGCGAAATTCAGGAACTTATTCTTGTAAATCTCTTTAGCTTGTTCGGAGCTGATGACGCTGATTTCGTTGTCGCCGCCGCCAAGACGTCGACCAGCGTTAATGACAGGATGGATATGCAGTTTCGATGTCTCCGGCTTGCCGGAGAGCTCGCCTAGACGCTGCACAAGCTGCTTCTGGAGGTCGTTGGTGATATCGTCTTGCTTGCGGAAGAAGACCACACCGCGCTGAGAGACTATCATTCGTCAGGTCTCACCTCAATCTGAAAGTCTAATCGTAGACATACTGGTGATTGCAAGGTCTCGGATGAGTTCGTCAGAGTTCGGCGCTTCCAACCAGTCCTTCAAGTTCACGTCGACAAATTCGCGGCCGATCACTGGGGTGACATCGAAGGATTTGTACTGATCGAGAACACCCTTCAGCTTAAGAGGCTCCCGCGGATATTGCGACTGTAGTGGTGCATCCGTACTGTTGGTTTTGAGGGTGACGGTCTCTGTTGCCATTGTCTACGAGAAGGTTGAATGTGCGTGAATAGCCAGCTTAATCGAGATAATGGCTTTCGATGCTTAAAAACTATTTGTGTAGCATTAAAGCTTACAAATACATTGTCTGATATCGATGGGGCAATATTGCAACATCGCAGGGTCCCAGCTTGACGTACAGGACGGCAGCGGCACAAGGCTGCGCTAATGGCTCTGGTTGTTCTTGTCAGCATGCTGATCCACTTGTTGGCGACCGATGGCTCGCTGGGTATCTCGATAGTAGACTGGTGTTGCGGGGTAGTTGTCTTCGACATGTGGGGGTGTAATTGCGTGCTGCTCGGTTAAACTACGAGCAACATCAGTGAATATCAACATGCTGATTCATGCCTTTATCTATCGTACCACACATGAATAGCATCAAGGCGATGGTATCCGAGAAGGTCATCTCAACACACGGCGGAGCATCTCTACCAACTTTGCAGCTGCTCTTAAGATTGTCGTGGAGTTTGCAATACTGTGCCCGTGCGTGCCCACAACTTCAGTCGAGACTGATCAAGCACATCTAGAACTGCACATGAACATAAATGTGCCATCACTGTCCCATTGCTTGGTGTCTGGCGAAGGAAAATTAACGGATCGAACATCGAACGCCATATACAGACGCCGTCGATTCTGGAACGGGGTAACTTTGACGCCAGGTACATCGAGAATATTGCTTCCTTCAGAACGCATGCAGCACTTATGTATTCCGTGTCTGGCGGTTCGATAGCTGTCAGGCTGTGCCTTCGCCAATACGTGCTCGGTCGTCTCTGGACAGATGATCCGCAAACAGAGAACTAATAGACTCGCGGACGGACGTTCATCATCCAGATGGAGGCCACATTGGGGGTACCGAACACCATCTGTTGCTTGATAAGTAATGCAGTCCCGTTCGAGCACTGATAGCTCCACGTGAGGCTCGAAAGTTGTCTGGTACAGTAGGCTGTGTACTCCGACAATTCAGACGCTTTCTCTTCGATGCGGGTGTCCTTGAACGATTTGTAAATCGTTTCCAGATCGTATGTTCCATGCTCAGAGGAAATGACTGCTTGTTGAGCCAAGACAATCTCTTGCGTGACCCATGCTCTTGAATAATACAGTGACATAACGAAGCGTACTCTGCTAGTGATGCTGCGAAACGACCAGAATCAGAGGCTGGGAGTCATTTTTCAGGATCGAGCCCTAACCGGAGGAGAACCAATCTGGCAGCCGCAAAGCTTCTACCTATCTGCTGCACTTGATGATTTCTTTCCTTGGTGTGGGTCTGATCTATGCAAAGCGCATCGATCCAGAAAAGTGAATCTTGCATAAGCTCAAAAGGTCCCAGTAGAATCCGCCGCTTTCTGGCAATGGTCTGTCTGGGTCGAAGTAACCCGTTGTTCTTTACTATCAGCCTTCTGGCTGTTCGGAGGAAGTTCAAAAGGTTCTCGTGTACGAGAAAAGGCCGGCCATTGACCAAAATCTTATGAGATTTTGGCCCCTTACCTCACATATATGAAAGACAACAATACGTGAGACGACTTTCCCTTCGATTGTAGACGTCTGTCCCTGTGCTCGAGGCAGGAAGTACCGAGTGCCGCATACCACATTCGACGACGCCATCCGAGAGATCTGGAAGTATCTTCACAAACCGTATTGAGGCGTGCGATCGATCGAGCGGTGTGTGTTGGAAGTCCATACTGTTGAAAGACCCATCTCTTGGGCTTGCAATCCTTGCAAGACTGGAGTGCATTCACTCATCCATTGGCAGGCGGCTTTGTTCCAGCGTAAAAACTTACGGGCATCTTATTCGGCAGTCAGAGTAGAAACTTTGGCCAATACCTATCGATCTGGGTGATAGAACGAGGAAGAGAATGGGTTCGTTGACCCTGGAAGTGAGACGGCAAGTATGACGTCAGCAGAACGCTCAGCCGACACGCTGCAGCACGACATACATAATTGATGCGATGCGCAACGGCTATTCTGTGTTTCTTCGCTCTTGATTTTGCATCTTTGTGTAATACTTGAATGGCGCACAGATCGGGAAAGCAGACCTAGCCTCGCACTTTCACGTAACCTAGTTCCGCACTTGCCGCATCAGTCTACCATCGCACTTGCACTTCCACGTAGACCCACTTTTCCAACCAGTCCTTCGGCGACTACCCTCACGATGGGTATACCGTACTCCCGCGAGATCAACGCGGCGTTCGAGCAAGTCACTCCGCTCGTCGCGGCTGGCTTCAAAGTCCTGCGCACGACCAAAAACATCTCAATCATCCTTGCGATTATCCAAGTGCTTACAGTACTGTTCCTGGGCCTGATATTGCTCGCTATCATAGCACTACTGTATACAGTGAATCCAGACCTAGAGGTGCGCACTCCAAATTTGCTGTCTTGGAAACGGACTAAAAACACCTGCAGGAAGAAAGACGCGCCCTTATAACACCCACACTTAAGTACTACGCGCACATATCACTCTACGGCATCACAAAAACCATTTTCACCTCTGCCATCGTTCTGGGTGGCGTTGCGTTTGCAGCATGGCGGCTTTTCTTGTTCGAGCAGTGGGTCGAGGACGTGGAGTACGAAGCGAACGTCGATGCCAACAAGGCACTCGAGGATCTGGAAGAGGACGAAGCAGCTAAGAAGAAGAACAAGAAGGATGGTAAGAATGGGAAAGAAAAGACGAAGAGTGATGCGGATAAGATCTTGGAAGAGGAGGGGAAGAAGTGAGTCTTCACATCGCGCGAAGTGGAAGATTCAAAGCGGAACTAGTGTACTCTGAACTGATGGTAAATAGCAAACCAAGTCTGACAGCGCTCAAACGGATGAATAGAAATGAGACTTGATGCAGCAATTTCAATCTGCACATCAGGAGCCTTTACCGTGCTCAAGCAACAACAGCGCAAATAAACCTCCAACAACAGGCCTAGCCTTGAACATCAACCCGGGCGGAAACGTCGCATCGCTTGTCTGATACAGATCCGTGAAGGGCTTGCTAGTCGGCGTCTCGTTGACGAATTTGGCCAGGTCGCTGATGAACATATCCCTCGTCTCTTCACTCGCGATAGCTCCGCAGAACAGCTCCCAGTCGGACTTGGTATAGTACCTATTCCTCGTGTCGAGTGGGACACCATATTTCTCCTTAGCGGTAGGGTAAAACGCGGATTGCATGTCGTACACTTCCTGGGGCACGAGACTGGTGTTGAGCAGCTTGTCGTTGTAGAGATTGTACAGGAGACCCCATGTTGAAGCATTGCCGTAGTTGAGGATGGCGTGTGGCGGTGATGCCTCAGAGTTGATGCCGAGAGTCTGCCATTTTGCGATGTAGTCATGCGCGATCGTCGTGTAGTTCTGTGCGTCAGATACCTCCCTGATTCGAGATGAAAGCTGCGACATTGCCTCGATACCAATGATGCCTTTGAGAGCCAGGTTGGTCTGATTTGCAAGATGACCGGCGAAGTCATCTGTGGACAATTGCTCAGCGGGGTACAGACTGTCCTCAATAGGGTACTCGGCCCACTGATTCAGGATGGGATAGTGTTGCTTGATATAGTCTGTGTCCCCAGACCGCTGGACGTAAGCTAGGACCATGATGATGTTGTTGCCACACTCTTCCACCGGCATGGGCTCGTCATCGCCATCAGGATGACCGGTCGCATTCGGATAGTGCGTACCGAGGTCGTGTATGGCCCACTTGTTAGGATAGTGGCCGCTCTCCTGATTCTCAAAGTGCGGATCAAGCAGTAATTTGATGAGTTCCGGGTTGGTATAGAAGAAGATCGGCGATGCAGGATAGATCACGTCGATTGTTTGGGTAGTTCCATTGGATGAGATCTCTTTCATGAAAAGATAATGCTTGTCGTCTGTGCCGACTAATTGCGTTGCTGCAAAGGCCTGGCGTGCTGCAAGTGTTGTCAGGGTCGCGTAATCTTGACCAGCAGCAGCAATGGAGTCCTTCGAGATCTGATTGTCAAACACTGAGGAGAGCCTACTTGACTCTGGGAAGTCTTTTTGGAAGAAAGTCAGGGCGTCGATATCGTCCAAAAAGTAGCTCTTCCACAGCGAGGGTAGCGTGACCAGGCCATCCGCTCCGAGGAACTGGACCGCCTCGTCCTGGCACAAGCCCAGCGAGAACAGAGTCGATACTGGTGTGGAGCCTACCTGTCCCAGGTAGACACCGTAGCCAAACACAGGCCATCTGTCATTGATTGCGCGGAAGTTGGTGTCATTCGAGATGGCCAGCTTTCCGTTCGCTACAAAGCCGCCCCGAACATCATTGTCGGCACCGGACTGATACGTAACGTCATTTTGAGCGTCAGTGGCATAGTACTGAATATCTCAGCAAGGATCATTGCCAGCGCTTTATATTACTTACGAAGTCACCCCACTCAGCTCGGTCATTGAACTCGGAGAAGACCTGCTGATCTTGCCTTGAGATCTTGTGGTAGATGACGTCGTTTGCCAAGCCAAAATCCCATTCCGCAGTCACAGCAACGTCTCCAGAGACCCATTCTACCGACTGTGTTAGCGTATTGGGTAGGGATCAGGTGCTGTCGTATATTTACCGGCACTAACGTCTGTATATATCTGAACATCGTGGTTTGAGCCGTCTAGGGAAGAGACCTCAACGTTCATGTAGGAGAAGACCAGAGACTGGCGTTTAAGATCATTAGGCGTGAGTGGTGAAAGGAAGGTCGCCTTCAAAATGACCTTGTCGTCAACCTCAATGGTAAAGATGCTTCTGGTGGAGGTACACTCGTACGCCGTCTGATTTGCTGAGGGTATGTTTATTGGCGCGCCCATCCACGTAAATGTCTCGTTGTCGACGCGCACCAAGCCTGTCCAGCCAAGTATCTGTCCACTAATTATTGATGTCAGTAGGGGTCTCTTGTTGTGTGATTGAGAGATCTCACGTGTAAGATTGCGGCCATTGTCCGGGCAGATATCCACCATTGCCTCCGTCGCTACCAGCTGGAAACCATGCGCTCAGGTATGGACTCTTCACAGCAAGAGGCAAGGATGGCGGCCGAGCAGGACTGAACGTTGACTGTGCCGAGATGACAGCGAGCAAACTGCTCAGTACTGGTAAGAATATGAAGTGGATTGTTGACGATGGCTCTGCTTGACAAGAGAAAGCTTAACAATGGTTGGGCCGACACCCTTGGTATATATACGTGTCCGGCAGCTGGCCTAAGGTCATGTCGCATCGCCCACTTCCGTAGCGAAGTCCGGGGTGATGTGCAGGGGTGACTAGGTATCTTCCCGTCCCATGACGAGGTTGGAGCTCTGGTGTGTCTGTTGTTCTGGCTCCTATACAATTCGGGAAGGTACCCAAGACCGAGAGCAGACGTGTCAAAACGTGGACTACTTCCACGAACCAAACATCTGGTGATGTGAAACCATGGTACTGTCGTAACGATACCCAAGTATCTTAGCCGTCGTGCAACACATACCGTTTGACTCTTCCAAATAAGATCAAGCGGCGAGCGAGTGGGTTGGGTCCAAGTAACCTTGTTCGGTATAAGCACTACCAAGGATTCGGCAGGATCCACTTGGGCGGAGGTCGTACGAGAGGTGAGCCATTTGGGGGCCATGTCGAAGTGCGAGGTTGTTGTTGTTGGCGAATGATCTCATCGCATGGCGAATGACCTTGAATACCTGTCGATCTTGTAGTCACTAGACAGCTTTGCGCATGCATATGAGAACTGTAAGACTACGTCTTCCCTCGGGGTGAATATCGCATTGATCTAGAATATGGCCGGAGGATCTCAACAAGATGTCAGACCACTGGCACGCCTTGCCAGCGATCGCAATCATCTTGAGGCTGTGCTGGGCGGCTTCGAAGAGCTGTCAGAGGGTGAGACACGTGAAGGCTGTACGCTGGTTTGTCTTCACGCATGTGCGAGCCTTGCGAGGCTGAGGTGCGAGTCAGGCAATCTGCAAGCGGATGAGAGAGGGAAAGTTGGTGTAGGGGAAGGTGCAGGTGAACGAAGCTAGACTGCGGGGAAGGCGCACGATCCCTGCACATCATCAACTAAAGCTCCGGTGGTCATGATGTACCGAGCTCGACCACGGGACCTTCTTTGGGTCAGTACATTGGTGATAGGCTTCAGCAAATTTTGGCATTCTAGTATTGGTAGTAGCTTTCAGCCATCCGGCTGCGTTCGCCCTGCTCTAGTACAAATAACACTATCAGACGTATCGCATAACCAACCGTGAGCGTGAAGAACTGAGATCGAACGCCAGATAGGACCAATAAGCAAAGACTGAGTGGAATGAGGCAGGGTATCCATGAAACCTGAAATGACTCGCCAACGGCAGAGATGCAATGTAGAATGAACAAAAAGTGAGAGGGGTATCGTTATCCAGAAATGTCGTCTATCCGGTCGTTTTGTATCGTGGGAGTGGTCTCCCTTTTCAGTCTGCAGGCGCCCAGGAGCGTGAGACTCCCTCGTACTGCTCGGCGCACTCGCGCAGGAAGTCGCTGTCAAGAATGTCCGAGATAGTCCAGCGCTTTTCGGCATCCTTGTCAAGACAGCCTCTTAGCAGTTCGAGAGCCTGTTCCGCACTGCCATCCAGCAATGCCTCTGCAGTGCGTACGAGCTCCTCGTCCCATGTGCCTTTGAGGATCTTATCGGTCGTCTTCGCGTCAAGGCCCTCGTCGAAGGGTAGCGTGGCCGTGAAAAGCGCATAGAGGACGACGCCAAATGCCCAAACATCTGCCGCCGGAGAGAACATAACGCCGCCGGTGGCATTGAAGAGCTCAGGTGCAGCATACTGCAGACTCCCCTGGACCGACGTGCTAGTGTCAGCAGGGCCAATGTTCTGGTTCTGTCCAATGGAATGCGGTTCCGGGCCGTCTCGGTCGTCTCGAACAATGAAGTCTGCCATGCCGAAGTCGCACAGAAGCACATCGCCGCCCTCGGTTGCTGCATTGGGCACAGTCATGTCGAGCAGACAATTCTCAAGCTTGATGTCGCGGTGGACCACGTAGACATCGTTGTGAAGGTAACGCATCGCCGAAGCCAACTGGTAAGCGTAGCGTTTGACCAAATGCTTTGGCAATCCACGTTTCTGCTTCCGCCGTGTATCACGAATCAGATCAAACAAAGTCCCACCTTTGTTCAGCTTCGTGATGCAGAATGTTGCGTAATCGGTGGTGTAGACCTTGATGAGCGGCAGGATGTAAGGATGACGCAAGAAGCGCCACATCTCTACCTCGTGGTCGAACTGGCTCTGAAGCGCCTCGTTCTCGAATTCGGATTTGTTGTTCTGTTGTTTGCGTACAATCTTCACCGCATCTACCATAGGCTTGCCGTTCTCCATGCTCGTTACCTCCTTGACAATACTGAAACCACCGTAGCCAATTTGCTTGCCAATGATGTATTCGTTGTCATATCCAAGACCCTGGCCCTCGTCGTCCGGCTGAGGCTCTTTCAGCGGTGCCTCTGTAGCCTTGTACCGTGCAAGGAAGGAAGCGGCGGGCGACATGGACGACAAAGAACGCCCAGAACGATTCGACGACCGCCGACTGGCCCGCCGCAAGCTGCCATCCTCGCTGATCTCTGTTCGAAAGCTCCTGTTCCTCGTAGGCCCGCGACTCATAGGCGAGAACAGTGGGAACTCCAAGGGCGAACTTGCGATAGGCAATGGCGAGAGCATGTACTCGTTCGGTGTTTCGATAGGCGTGCGCGCTTCCTCTAGAGGCGAGGCGGTGGCCTCCGACGTGAGAGATGCGACTTGATCGTTGTACTCAGGATCGTTGGCCATGTCGTCGACAGTAGTTTGGAGGAGCGGATAGCGCCCTTGGCTATTACTCGTCTGTCGCGAAAGCGCTCGACGGTGGTTGAAGGGCATTTCGAGGTAGTCACCCTCAGAGTAGCTGCCATCTTCGGGTGTGTACGAGGAAGAGGCCTTCCGTGGGAGCGGCTTTGGAACTGGGACCTCAAGGCCTACGCGATCGCCTGTGTCGAGCTGGACCTCATTATCGAAGCTGATCGAGGTCTTCCGCCGCCTAAACAGCTCCTCCATAGCCTTCTCATTGCTGACAGTGCGCCCCAGCGAGAGGCCTACGCCGCCGTCGTAGGTGCCTATATGGCTGTGAGACCCATTATGATGGCGCGTCTTGAACGGGCCGTCGGTGATCTTGTGGCTATCGATGTGGTCGAGCTCCTCCTGCGACTGCGAATGGCCATTTTGCGCAGAGTCAGGTCGCGGGATCGAATCAAAAGTCGATGCAACCCGCTTGTGGGGCGCCGAGGTATCGAGCTTGAGCTTCTGGAAAATGTGTGAGGATGGCTGCGGGGCCATTTAATCGGTTTATCGTGGTGGATGCAAACCTCGAAAGCCAACTGCGACACCCTTCGTATTAATATTTAGGCCGTGGGGTCGCGCTGAAGGACAGTGACGGGAGAACACGGAGAGCGACTGAAGGGATTGTCAATATGAATGTGTCCAAGAGCAGCGGATGCCTGTTTGTGGTAGCGTGCTGGAATTTGCGCTGGGCGACCACAACGAACACCAAACTATGCTTGTGGGGATTGCGGCAGATTATGGTGAGACTGGGCGTCGGAGGCGAATATATGTTTGAGCAGACATCAGGACAGAGCACTTTGTTTGGTATGGGCTCCCAAAGGACGCGCCACCTTCTTAACTTTCACTCTACCAGCCCAGCATCCCACGCAATGTTCGCTTCGGCGTGCGCCGGAGAGGGGAAGGCTGCCGGGCAAGCATAGCGTCACACAAGATCGCCCAAAGCTCTGGCAAATGGGACGAGCGCCTGGGGTAAGCTGCTACATTTACGTACAGCGACTGGGCGCAGCGCTGAGGCAGCCTTGGAGAACACGGCGAGTTGACGTACGACGACTGCGCCGGCGGCCCCCAGATGAGTGTGCAGTCTCGAAGAGTCATGGTGACTGCAGCGGAGCCACGGTGTAGCAACATTTCCCCGCGCCTGGTCGTGAGGCTCTGGTGCGATCTGCTCGGAGGGCCTCATATTGGTAAACCCAACTGAGGCTTGCGGTGATACAAAGTACTGAGGTCGCTATGTAAGCGTGGGGCTGGCCAACGACGCAGTTCATGCAGGGCGCCCTCCACCGGCACGCACTATCTGCGGGACGAAAGACGATGAAACAAACACCACCATCGTCCGAGGGCACACTTGCACAGCAGTCTAAATATGAGGCGGCGCATGATGCCGTTGCCCTGGCGGCACAACTGTGGATGCGCCTTCTTCCATGCCGGAGGTGTTCACGCGGACAATGCCGCCTTCAAGGGCAGCGCTGCGCGCAGGTAGATAAACGACCTGGCAGCGGGCTCGCAGTGTCTGCTAGCTCAAGACCCTTTCCGCGCTCTGTTTATCCGCACCAAGCGTAGCTGCGAGTCCACTTATTCCATGTGACAATCTAACAAATCGGACGAGCTTTTCCAGCGCGCCTAACAGGCTAACACGCCGGGGCACGGTCCAGTGCAGTGGAGAAGCTGCCGCTGAGTTGGCTGGGGCTCTTGTCCAGCACGGGCGACACTCGATCTGGGCACTCAACACCATACCCCATCGCCGCGTGATAGCCCATCGCACGTCGCAGCGCGCCCCTCGAGCTGCCCGTCCGTATTCTAATCTGGTCTGCGATTGTTGTCGCTGCCATCGCCGCCCTTCGACACTCCCCGGGCAGGCTCCCCAGGCCCGCGAACCCTGAAAGGCAGACTGCATCATGGGCGTTTCCCAGTTCTTCTCCAAGCTCTGCGGCTCCTGCTGCAGCGGTATGCATCTCGCCAGCCCGCATCTCATCGCTCAGCAAACTAACATTGTCCCTCACAGGTCGCTCCAAGGACAGCATCTACGACCCTGTCCTCGCCGATAGCGAGCGTGAAGCTGTCGCTGATCTCCTGGGCTTCCTTGAAAATGTACCTCGACCCGCCATCTCTGCGCTGCACGACCGCATACTGACCTCTCCCAGCGCGCCGAGACCGACTTCTTCTCCGGCGAGCCCCTCCGCGCATTATCTACACTTGTATATTCAGACAACATCGATTTGCAGAGGTCGGCCAGCCTGACCTTTGCTGAGATCACAGAGAGAGGTACCTGGACCCTGCACGTCATGGCCGCACGCAGAGCTAACCATCACTGCGCACAGATGTCAGGGAAGTCGACCGCGATACCCTGGAGCCCATCCTCTTCCTGCTCCAGAACCCCGATCTCGAAGTGCAGCGTGCTGCCAGCGCTGCGCTGGGCAATCTGGCGGTGAACAGTACGTCACAGCTCACGATACCTGCTACCCATCGCTAATGCCCCGCAGCCGAGAACAAGGTTGCTATTGTCGCACTTGGTGGCCTTGCGCCCCTCATCAAGCAGATGAACTCGCCCAATGTTGAGGTACAATGCAACGCTGTTGGGTGCATCACCAACCTGGCCACGCACGAGGACAACAAGGCCAAGATCGCGCGCTCGGGAGCCCTGCAGCCTCTTACGCGTCTGGCCAAGTCCAGGGACATGCGCGTGCAAAGGAACGCTACCGGCGCGCTGCTGAACATGACACATTCAGGTATGCTTCCTGTCTGTGCTGATGTACATGGATATGCTAACATTAAACCAGACGACAACCGCCAACAGCTTGTCAATGCGGGCGCAATCCCCGTTCTTGTCCAGCTCCTTTCCTCCACAGACGTCGACGTTCAATACTACTGCACAACAGCCCTGAGCAACATCGCGGTCGATGCGAGCAACCGTGCGAAATTGGCACAGACTGAGGGACGCCTGGTGCAATCGCTGGTCCATCTGATGGAGTCTTCGTCGCCCAAGGTGCAGTGTCAAGCTGCTCTCGCCCTGCGTAACCTTGCTTCGGACGAGCGCTACCAGCTCGACATCGTTCGCGCACGCGGTCTGCCTTCTCTTCTCCGCCTTCTGCAGTCGTCTTACCTCCCACTTATCCTCTCCGCCGTTGCATGTATACGAAACATTTCCATCCACCCTGCGAACGAGTCGCCGATCATCGAGGCCGGTTTCCTCCGACCTCTTGTCGATCTCCTCGGCTCGACAGAGAACGATGAGATCCAATGTCACGCTATCTCGACACTCCGCAATCTTGCTGCTAGCTCGGACAAGAACAAGCAGCTCGTCTTGGAAGCAGGTGCTGTGCAGAAGTGCAAGCAGCTGGTTTTGAATGTACGACTGCCGGTACAGTCTGAGATGACCGCAGCAATTGCTGTCCTTGCACTGAGCGAGGAACTGAAGCCTCACCTGCTTAATCTGGGTGTCTTCGATGTCCTCATCCCGCTCACTGAGTCGGAGAGCATTGAGGTCCAAGGCAACAGCGCCGCAGCTCTTGGAAACCTGTCTTCTAAAGGTACAATATCCTCAACCTGAGCCCCTCGTTGGAATTAAGCTAACTTGTCTAGTGGGCGATTATACCATCTTCATCCAAAACTGGACAGAGCCTGCAGGTGGCATCCACGGCTACTTGCGCCGCTTCTTGGCCAGCGGAGACCCCACCTTCCAGCACATCGCCATCTGGACTCTGCTTCAACTCCTCGAGTCTGAGGATGCACGCCTCTCCGAACGTATCTCACAGTCAGACGAGATCATCCACATGGTCACCGAGATCGCCGAACGCAACATCGAGTCTGACGACGAAGACAACGAAGATGGCGAAGGCGAGGTGGTAACACTTGCCCGCAGGTGTCTCGAGCTGTTGGGCAACAACCCTAAGGCTCTCGTCGAGGGGTGATGTCGACGCACCACCAAAACCGCTTCATCGATCATATCCTTGCCTCTCTTTACCCTTATCGTTTTGTTTTAGTCAACGCGTTCGTGCTGAACGCTGCTCGGTATAGCATGCGTATGCTAGATGTTTCACGGCCGGCGTTCTGGAATCAGACTATCTCCAACATTTCTAGCGAGCATGGGAGGAGCATGATGTTTAGTTATTGGCATACCATCCTTGTTTGCACTGCTGCTTGGTCAAGAATAGTTGTGGCTCGAAAGACACTGTAATTGCTAAGATTGGATGAAGAGTGGAGCAGAGCGCTCTTAACGTATATTGTGGACGAACCAAAATGGGATGTAGTCTTCGAAGTTGCTGAAGACTCTTTCACCGTATTTGCTGCTCAGTACTTCAGGTACCCTTGCGGCTGCAACGCGCACCGCGCCCCTCATGTGACGTCGCGTCGGCGCTTGTGTCGGCTAGATATCGATAGGCGGCCGGGCCAAAATGTTTTGCGAAGTGTTGCCGAGTCACCTCCACGACCCAACAGCGTCTCCACTTACCAATGCCACCAAAAGGCACCCGTCCCAAACGAGGCGCGCGCGGGGGCGCACGAGGAGGAGCTGCTGCAGCGGGAAGAGAAACGGAGAGTACCGGCGGAACTATCGAGACCACGACCCCGCAAACCTTCGATGCGCCTGCAACAAGTGAATTCACACCAGCCGTGGTCCCTAAGGAGGAAGGAGATGTCGACGCAAACCCGCCAACACCCGCAGGCAATGACTCCACACCAATCGATACATCCTCAGCCGCTGCGACACCACAAGATGGCGCCGAAGCCTCGACTCGCCCTCCGGTGCAGCGCCTTGGGGGTCTAAAGAGCGCAGAGCCGTCTTCCCGGTCTGCTTCGCCCTCAGTCAAGCGTGGGACCACGACTAAAGCAGGAAAGAAAGTAGCACCCAAGCCGATGTTCACTGGTCGGCGAAGCAAGGAAGAACGAGCTGCGCTTGAAAAGGAGCAGCTTGAGCGTGAGAAGATTAGAAATCGTGACCAAGAGCGAGAGGCTCAGTTTCAGGCGAAGAGAAAAGAGCGAGATGCTGCAAGGGAAGCGAGCCGAGCCACACGAGGTCGTGGAGGATACAGCGGTGCTATGAGCGGGCCCTTCTCGCTCGGTAGCTCGAAAGAAGGTCGGTCAACAGCAATTAGCCAACAGGGAGTATGCTGACATTGCTACCAGATCGCAAAGCCAACGCGCGAAGCTTCTCAGGCTTCGGCGCCGGATCAGGATCACGAGCTGTCCGAGTCAAGAACGAAGGCGACGAAAGCGGACCGAGCGGTTCAGGCGGCTATAGTGGAGGCCGTGGTGGAGGTGGAGGTGGTGCTGGTGCGAGCGGCTCATCGATCAAGAGAGAAGATGGCGGCGTTGTCGAATCGTCTGAAGACGAGGAGGATCAAGAGTTTCCTCGCAGGGACATCGACCTCATCGAGATCTCTGATGATGAGGACGGTGCTGATACCAACGAACGTCCTTCGAGATCCGCGCTTCCTATTCGAATCACACGAAAAGAACACCAAGAAAAGACGCTGGCGCTGAACACCGAGGCCAGCGCTGAAACAGCACCCAAGGATACAGCAGAACGCACTGGCACAAGTGGTCGCAAGGCCGCTGGGGACCGGTCAGGGCAGTCTTCTCGGAAAGGCAAAGGGAAGGCAAGCGACGTGGAGATTACCGGCGAGCGCAAGCCATTCAAGGGCGTATGGCAAGACACTGACGATTCAGATGTGCAAGTCAAGACTGAGCACACCAGCGACGATGAGCAAATGCCAGATGCGGAGCAGGTAGGCCTGGAGGCCGACCAGACAGAAGCGCCGCAGAAGGAAGAGCCACAGTCGCCGACTACCGAACGTAAAGCTAAGGGCCGCGCAAAGAGTATGGCAGAACCTGTTCTACAGACAGACGAAGACCGCGCAGAGTGGTCCCGCTTCCTCGAGAACCGCAAGCACATCCGCGCTGAGCTCGGGCCAGAGGATACGCCCGCGGTTGACGCAGCAGGAGACACTGCAATGGCAGACGGCGCAGCCGCGGCTCCGAAGCCAACGGTAAGGGACAACAATGTGTATCTCTTCCAGATTCCACCGCTCATGCCAGAGCTGCTTGAGCCGGGCGTCAAGAAAGAGACTTCGGACGTCGCTGAAGCTTCTGCATCTGCGCCCGCCGTCAAGAAAGAGGCTGTCAAGATCAAGGTCGAGGAAGGCTTCTCAGACCCATCTGCGAAACCAGCACAAGGCCCCCGATTTGCAAGTGGCCTGGTTGGCAAACTTCGAGTTAGGCAATCAGGGCGCACAACCTTGGACTGGGGAGGCACAAGTTACGAGCTATCACCTGGTAACAAAGCAAGCTTCCTGCAAGAAGTTGTTAGCATCCACGTTGTGCCGGAAAAGGACCGCGTGGTGCCTGAAGATGCAGGCGAGGCGGTCTCGTTTGGGCGTGTGAAGGGCAAGTTCGTTGTCACGCCCGACTGGGGAGAGATGCTTGGATAAAGGGTTGCAGAGCACTTCGTGGCATGCATAGGCGTTTGTTGCAGCATTTTCTGGCGCTAAAGTCTCCACGCAAGGTGGGAGGTAGTCACAAGGTTCGAAGCCAACAGCTCACAACAGCCAGTCCCTCCATCTCGCGTTCACATCGTTTTGCGACAGATATCAGCGTTTCTCCGTGTGCACCACCACCACAACAGATGTCGATGAAGAACACCGCTTGCTGACAGCTTCCAGAACCGCGTTAGAACACCTCAAGTTAGCGCTAACCCCGGATCTCCACTCCCGATTCGCCCCAATTAGCCCCTCCCCCGCAAAGCTTAGCCCTTCCTCCACTCACACACCAGCACCTACGCCCGGCCGTGCGGACTTGCCAGTCCTGTTTTAGCCCAGACACCCAGATCCGACCTCACGATGTCACGGCGACAGGAAAAAACCGTGCCGCTGTCCTGGGCTGACGCTTGTACAGACGCCGGGGCGCCGTGTTTGCGTGGCCATAAGAGGTACCCTCCCCTGCAGTCAGACTGATGGGTGATTGCCCTTCACTATTTTCAATTCACCTTTCGCCTGCGGCGACTTCCTCTTAGCCGACTTGATCTTGTGGGTCCTCATCGGTCCGTGGCAAGCTCAGAGAGGGGTTGAGATCAGACTACAAGAGACGAATGTCGGCCATGATCGAGTGCGCGTTCATCAACAGCGTGATCACGACTGATAGCGATCGCGACCGCGATTCCAATACAGCGTTCAGAAGAAACGACATACTCAAAACATGCGCGCAGCAAGATACTATGGAAAAGAGGATATCAGGATTGAGGATGATGTGGCTGAGGCCAAGTGCGGCTCCGGAGAAGTCAGGGTTAGTCTGCAGCCTCACTTCCTTTTAGAGTGAGCGACTGATACGAGACAGGTCGCGCCCGCGTACGTAGGCATCTGCGGCACCGATCTGCACGAGTACCTCGGCGGCCCTACCTTCGCACCCGTGGAACCGCACCCGTGCACTCACGATACCATCCCCATCACGCTCGGCCACGAGTTCAGCGGCGTTATCACAGAGCTTGGACCTGATGTGGAGGGCTTAACGGTCGGCCAGCAGTGCGTCGTTCAGCCTACTATTGCATGCGGGACATGCCACGCCTGCGAGGCCGGCGTCGAGAACGTATGTTACAACGGTGGCTTCATTGGACTTTCAGGCGGAGGCGGAGGACTGAGCGAGAATGTCGTCGTACCAGAGAAGGCGATCATTGCGCTGCCGTCAAATATCCCACTTGATGTCGGCGCGCTAGTCGAGCCGCTGAGCGTGGCCTGGCACGCTGTATCCGCTGCGCCTATCGAGCCTGACACCGTGGCGTTGATCCTCGGTGGCGGCCCGATTGGGCTGGCGGTCGTGCAGTGTTTGAAGGCGAAGGGTGTGAAGAAGATCATCATGAGTGAGGTGTCATCCTCGAGACAGAAATTTGCGAGGGAGTTTGGCGCGCACCATGTTTTGGATCCAAAGACATACGACACTGTCAAGGTCAGCAGAGAGCTGAGTGGGTCGGGCGGGCCAGACGTCGTGTTCGACTGTGCAGGCGTGCCCGCCAGTATCGAGACTGCATGTACAGCCGTCAAGGTCAAGGGCACAGTCGTCAACGTGGCAATTTGGGAGAAGGCGGTGCCGTTCAACCCTAATATGCTGGTCTTTAGAGAGGCAAAATATACAGCCGTCTTGGGCTATCAGAGAAAAGACTTCGAAGCCGTTGTCGATCAACTGGCAAAAGGTGAGTCCAAGCTCGATGTCACTCACAGAGAGGCGCTGACGCGTCAAATAGGGAACATGAAGCCAAGCAAAATGATCACGAGTAAGATCCAGATAGAAGACCTGGTCGAGGGAGGCATCAAGGCTCTTATAAACGATAAGGAAAGCCATGTCAAGATATTGGTAGAGGTCGGCGGACTGAATCGTGTCGACTCTGCAGTCTGATAGTGCAGCTACAGGCACCAACTATAAATATTATCCGAGGACTACCTGAGGGCATGACAATAGTGTGTCTTACATTCCACCTCGAGATTGTCAGTGACTTGCTACCAATATTCGACCTATGGAGCCTACGAACCGCGAGAGGAAATGTTGAAAACAAAGACCGCGACCGATGTCTGATCTTGCTGGCTCGTCTTCTGAGCACAACATAGGTGACATAAGCAGCTTGGAAATATTGTAGCCGCCATAGGCTCCATTGACCTTCGTTCCATCTCCCGTCCTTCGGTGAACGACTCCCAAAATTCGAGCTCTTTACTCTGTGTGAACGATGTGGACGATTTGAGTGCTGTGACCAACTCTCTACCTCTCTCTAGGTCTGTCACAAGCGCTCAGCGATGATTCGGATAGCTCGAGTGTATTGTAGTCGCCAGAGGCTCCAAAGCTTTACGTTGTATCTCCAGACCCTCACTGACTGACTCCCGAAATTTGACCCTTGCACTCTGCGAGAGCTCCGCCTAGCCGAAACAGGCAACGTCTGTGATCTGATAATGTGACTCTTGTTAGTATTCAGGGATGGAGAGTGAGTCCTTGGGGTTGTTCAACAACATCCCTGCCTTCGCTTCGAATAATGCTGGAACCATAGATCAACAGGACCCTTCATGCACAGAAGCGAGATCACACTATCCTCGGAGCAAATAAAGCTACCTTGACTCTTTTCCTTCTTCTTTGACCTCGTGATATATCTGTCCCCGGATTTCCGTATGCACAGCCGGCATATCCACCAACATGGGTCCCGATTACCAGGAACAGCACACTGTCGGCCAACACGCTGGAAACGAGGTGGACATTTCCCCTCTAAACCACACTCAGCTTGCCGGCGATGCTTTCTTCGACCTCGAGGCTGCGTTGCAGCTTCCCGGCCTTCTGTCTTGGGAGCCCGACTCCCGAGTTGTACTTGGCCAGGACGATGGCACAGCGCAACAGTAAGTAAAGTCCTCTTCCCGTTCCCAGCTGTCGTTTTGTTTGTAGATCATAGAAAGCTGATGATCACAGGCCAACATTTAGTCAGCAGCCGTTCCCTCAAACGTTGACCAACGATGAGTTCGCGTTCCAGTGGCAAGACCTGAACGCATCTGCTTTCGCTCAGCAGATCCCTGACCATGATACAATCGGTCAGACTTTTTTGAACGAGGAACCACTAGATCAGCAGATTCATGATCTGCATGATCCTACTCAGACCTTCGCTGGTCAGGGGGTACTCGAACAGCAAATGCTTCTGCAGCAGCCATTTGTTGGCTATACTGTTGGTCAAGAGATATCAGGTCTGGTGTGGACACAACAATCAATCCCGGACCAAATTTCCCTGAATTATGTGCCCCTGCAGCCCTTGTTCATGGAACAGCAAGAGCAAGTGGAGGTACCGCAGTTTCCTGCTACAAGGGCAGCACTGGGGATTGCACCATGCCACATCCTCGCTGCGATTGAGGCTCCCTCTAGTGAGGTCACTCCACACTTCGATATGTGTGGCAGGTGTAATGAGCCTTTCGAAGTAGCCCGCAACCGCGGCGATGCGTGTCTCTTCCACAGAGGTAAGTCTTCCCCTTCTTACAGCTGCCCAGTGTATTGTAGCCACCAGAAGCACCACCACCTGATCATGGACCCACCGCTCATCATTGAACCCTTCCAAGAGCCCAGATCGCTAACTTCATACAGCTCCTCGGCCTAATGTCGATTTCAGACACCCATACTGGGATACTTGGGACGACGCCAAACTGCCGCGAGACAATCCCTTTATCCGTGCGAAAGTGCCAGATGCCTTCGTCTGGCCGTGCTGTAGTAGTCTTGGCTCGTTTCCTGGGTGCTCGAGTGACGCCCACAAGACTAACGACGACTTTGTCACGGATGCTGTCCAGCAGCTAGTCCACGAACAAGTCCAGGCCGGTCAGATTCCCGGGGTTGATAGCAGCTCTCTGAGAAGTCTTCTTTCGAAGTTTTGATTAGCTGCAAGGTAGCGTAGAGCGGAGCATAGAGCATACATGCGATTCGATAATTTGTCTCTTTTCAGCATTTGGGCATTCTCATGTTGTGTTTCTAGAGTATTTCGATGGGTTTCGAGGGCTTCCTTGTACGCTTCCTGGGAGATCCCCCTGTCAAGGTCGGTGAAGAAGCACGTGGAGGGTGACTTCGATGTTTTCCTTTTGTTACATTCTGCGTTCGGGCGTTCAGGTGTACAAGATTGTCCTTATCTACGATGGCATACAGGCGGAGTAACGTAGCATAGCTGTAGTCTCAAATGAGCTTTTAGCATATTATTGGATCCGCTAGCCGATGAGTATGCGTTGTCTCTCTGCTATCTGCTGCCAGTGTTGCATCCGCAAATCCAGATGCTGCCAGCATTCGACAATTACAGTGTTGTTAGACGAGGCACGCACGGAAGCTGGCATAGTCTTGAGCTGTTGGCTCATAATCGTACAGACTCCTACGCGCTCGTAGTGACCCTCAACCTTCTCGAGAACAAGCATTGTGGTGGCGGAAATCTCTTTTAAAAGTTTCCTCTCGTCGATGAACAAGGCTCCTGTCAGTGCAATCTCGTTTTTGGGTACGCTGTCGGGGTCTTTGCTCCAACGCACCTCTATGTACGCATCGGCATCGGTGATCCTGTTCACAGCAGTAACCACGTAATAGCCGCTTTTTGATGCGTCGACAGGGTCGATGACATGGACTAGCGTAAGGGGTATGGTGTATGTCGACACATCGAGATGATGAGTACCTGCTGGAAGAAGCGCGAAGGTATGTTTGCCTGTCTTCTGAAGATTGTGCACATCGAAGTACTGACTAACATGTGTTTGTCTTGGCCACGCAAGATAGTTGATGTGCCCTTTCCAACCCAAGAATGACCAGCTGGGAAATCCTGGTCTGCGCTGACGAGGTTTTCCGTGACTCCAGTGTAGAAGAAACTCGATGGCAATATAGTTCCTTGCTCCATACTCGATTTTGCCTTTGGAGAAGTTCTTGGATGAGGTTAGGTCGTAGTCAATATTGGTCTCGAAGATGGGAATGCCCCAGAGATGATGAATTGGCTTCTCGTGCATCATCTGGTCATTGAGGGCGCCAGTGATTGCGTCTAGAGCATCAGAATCAACTGTCAGCTGCCGGTCACTGTAGGCTTCGAGGTTTCGTGTAACAGGAGCCAGCCGATATGTCCAGTCACTGACTTCTGAGTATATCTTGGCCGGTCCTCGATGGGGGCTCGACCGAGGAAGGAAGCGGTGCAAAGCTGAGCCAGTACTTGTTGCGTTGCAGATGTAGTGGATGCCTTGATTCGTGAAGAAAAGCCGTCTTCGTGAGAGATAGCCTTCTTGGTATGTCCAGCCTCTGGTGGCCCATTTCGAGACCGAGATGCTTGGGACCGAGCTCAGGGGGCGTACAATCAGCGTAAGGCCGTTGATTATCTCTGACTGGAAAGGAATGGTAGTGGCATTGTTGGTAAGACCTGGAAGACCGTAGAAAGGGTCTTCGCCAGCTGAGGCGATGATAGTGAGCTGTGCAGAGGAGTATATCCTTCCCATGTTCGCAATCTGTATGGCTTTCTCTTCGACGTTTTCTTGGTCGATGCACTCCCATGATCAGCTCTGGCCACTGCATAGCATGAACTTAGAGCACTCACGTATCGATCGACCCAAAGATAGCGATAGCCCAAGGCTTTGCAAAATCGTATGCTGTCGTCAATGGTCTGAGGCAAGTTCTCCAGTGCCCCAGACGCGCCAATACGAGACTCATCACGCCTTGGACCCCACACGTAAGACAGTGCAACGTAATGGTAACCATGCCGCGCGGAGTCAGGCACTTCAGGAGCGTTGCCGCCGTTGATAGTAGACTGGGCTGGCACGATTGCTCGGGTGTAACAGTCGATCAATCGAAAGCCGGGCAACTTGTCAAGCATGTCCGGTTTGCAGTCCACATGGATCCGTTCGCAATTGTGGAGGCTCGCCTTGATCGACTCATAATTCAGGCTCTTGATGTTCGCATACTCCCTTGAGAACTTCTTATACGCTTGTGGCACATCATCCATAGTGACCGCAAGAGCTGGTGTCATCGTTTCCATCTGGATTGAAACCATGGACGAATCGTCATGCACGCAATCCAGCTGTCCTGGCGTATTTAAACCGTGTATCTGAAGTGCTGCCGCCAGGAGACGGCAAAAGCGGCATCCTGATGCCATCAAAACATCCTCATTATCATCTACCCGTGTATCGATGTAGAAGACATGGAATCGCTGTCCGCCTGTCGGTCGACCGATTGGATAGTGTTTGATGGCATGTGCCATGCCGTCCCAATCGATATCACCACATCGCTGGCAGAGCCCGTCTTGATTGAGAGCTGTTTCGGCGTTGATGACTTCCATTTCAATACTCGTGGTGCGTTATATTGGGCAGATGCCCAGGAGTGGACATTCTGTGACCCCACCTCCCCAAAGTCAATGGATTTGCAGGTGCGCGCATCGCACTAGCTACTCGTGGCAAGCTCCATGCGCACGTGTCCTCCGTGCAGACAGAGGTTTAGTATTGACGAATTTGAGACCGATGCTCCAGAACTTTGATACACAAGGAGTCATGCCATAATCGAGATCCCCATATGCAGACGACATGATGGCGGGTGGGGTAGTGCTTGAAGTATAGTTATCCAAAGTGAACGAGCACCCAATTCGACTGCTGCAAAGCAATAGCGGTACGATTTGGAGGAGCGTGATGCCAGCCTTAAGTCGCAGATCATAGATGTGAGAAGGCAGTAAGGTAAAGATACGCGAACGCGACGCGACCGGGAAGCGCGCTAGTCCAGTGTTGACATCATCCCACAGAAATCAATTAGCTGCACTCCTTTCACACGACATCGACGTTATGAGATTGGGTCTCAAGTGTGCGTACAGGTATTCACATTTGCGCCACCTCAATGTGCTACGGCCCGTTGTTCTGTCAAGGCAATGACTGGATCGCCATTCCCAGATCTTCTATCGTCCATCGAGTTCTGCCTCCTTAACCTCCTGTCCTCCTTCGACTGCTCTACAGCCTCTTCCAGGAACCCTCGCAAGGAGTTCAGCTTTTCCGTGAAAGTATCGCTGCTTGTCTGTGACCACAGACTATTCCACCACTGACGCCGCTTAGCGCGACTCAACCTCCAGATCCTGGTCGCTTTAAGGACCGCGAAAATGATCAGTACTATGAACTGCGCTGCATATGCGATGGCAACCTTTGGAAAAGTGGCGAGGCGATACCACCAGGTTGCGCTACAGAACGCGAAAATGACGAAGCAGCCGACCAAGGCGAGCATAGCGGGGAGGGGTTGAAGGGACATAAGCACAGTATGCGGCTTGTATCTCGGTGAGCCCCGCTCAAACATGTCGTATGGTCTGACTCGGGAGCCGTCCATCTGCTCGACCTCAACGCCTAGGGATGTCTTGTATTTGGTTTGCCTGGAAGAAGTCAGAAGCAATCGAAAGATGAGGATATGTAAAACTGACCAATACCAGAGACGGAGGTAGGCCAGAACAAGGGCGGTCCACACTATAAGACAGCTAACACTAGATGCTGTCTGGATGATCTCGATGACCTGGAGATGGTGTTAGCTAACAGCAAGAGCTTTCTCCCAAAGGCACACTAACGTATTGCACTCGGTAGTCGTTCTTCAGACTCATGAATGGAATCCAGAAGAACATTGCCCACGATAGTAGCAGAGCAGAAAGAGGCACACCGGTCTTAGAGTCGACCGTTGAGAGAGCGTGTACCAGCTTCCCCAATATCGTCGGGTCCTTCACTCGCAGCGCCATGCCGTAAAGAGTGCGCGATGCCAGGTAGAGGGTTGTGTTACTGGCTGACAAGACGCTGAAGATGATTGCACCATTCAGAACGCCTGCAAAAATCTTCTGGTTCCAGTTGAACATGGCGATGACAGCAAGGACGCGGGAGAAAGGGTTGTCAGGATCATCAGCCGCCCTCTTGGCTGCGCTCTTGACTGCTTCGACTCCACCATAGACCATTGGTAAGTGATCGTTGGTCCATTCAACATTAAGACATTGGCTGAGCATACATAACAAGTACAGAATGGCTGTGAAGTATGTAATATACTTTGACGGTCGTCGAAGATGGTTCGGAGCAGCTTCAAATGCTGTCACTGCGACTGTTTCGATGCCTATGAAGCCAAAAGCCATAATAGGAATCACGTAGCTGTGATCTGTGAGTTATTATCATGCAGCACTCGGTTGAATACACTTACCAGACGGCAGCTACATTGTTGTTGATGAAGCCTTCATTATGTTGAAAGCTATCCTGCAGATCTATGCTTGTCAGCGAACCATCACTTTGCGTCTGAGCGATTGGGGAAATGTACAGTTGTTCTGTTCTGTGCCTTCAGTCAGCAGGTGGACATGTATAAGGAGGTGCAACCCTTACGCTTCGCGGCCATAACGTACAGAGCGAACGTTGTTGTAAACACTAATGAGATCTTCAGCCCTCCGCCAATGGACTCGATCCAACCGAAAGTTGACACGCCGCAGACATTGATGACTAGCATGATAATAGGTGCTACGACGTAGAAGATGACCGTGCGGTACACTTGTGGTGGATCTGGTCCTCCCCAGTATTCGGACAATTGGGCCGCCGTCATGTTCTGTGCTGCGAATATGGATGAGTATGTAAGCCTATCCAGTCAGTGTTATATTACTGAAAGTAGCGTCGAGATTCTCCGTACCAGTACGCGATGCCAATGGCCCAACCGAAGTCTTCGTCGACGAAATGGCGTACGTATTCGACGATGGCATTGGGCACTGCGAAAAGCTGCACAAGTTCACTGATGCACTCAGACACGCAGATCGCGATGATACCTAGGCATCAATGAGTCTGGATTATGGATGAAGGAAGGGATCTCAGGGCTGCTGTGCCACTCACTCATGATAGCGAAGGCGAGAAGCGCTCCTCCGGGTCCAGCGATTCTCATAGATGATCCTCCATTGTTGAAGATGCCGGCACCAATCACGACACTCATCACAATGAACTGCGAGCAGATCGTTAGCCATATCGACACCCAACAGTCGCCATCCCAAAACAAGCGATTGTTTCGCAGGGTAGGGGACCATACAAAGATCATCCATCCTTGGAGGTCTTGCCTGCATCACGTTAGCCTGCATTAGCGCTACAGCGGTCCGTTCCGCGGAGCGCACCACTCACTTAAGACCAGGATGGTTGTTTCGAGGCATTTTGTTGGTATTGTCTGGTTGGTGAGGCCTGCAAGGTCACCCACGGTAGGATACAGAGGAATGTTATAATCCGACGTGCGATGTTGCGCCAGGCTGAGCAGCCGCTCTGGCTGAAAAGGCAGGCGCAGGATCCGGATCCTAGGCGCCCCTTGACGCTATCGCCAGGATTGTGGTGCCTTGACGTGGCGCCTGCCATCCTTTGACTGGTTGAAGAGTGATTTGGCTTGCCTATGCCGGAATGTGGTATGGTAAGAGGCAAGACAGCCAACCACAACCACCGTGGTTTGATGACCAACACGAGCTCAGCCAATAATAGCGCACGCCTCAACGATGTTACACAGAAGGACTCCTGACCGGTGCGGCTGAACTGCTCCCGAGTCCTGCTTATCGCCGCGTTCCTTGGCGATGAGGAGGACTCCGGCGCGTGGCTGTCAGCGCAAGGCAGACAGACATGCCACTTAAGAGAAGTTCACGGAAACTGCAATAGCCTGCACGAAAGACGGCATCCGACATGGTCCAGCATGCCATTAAGCCACAGCAGGCTCGGTATATATTAGATCGACAAGATCTGTTGAACTTCCTGAAGGGGAAGTTTGACGGCAAGCACCCAAATCATGAGTTCAAGATCGTGGTATGTACCCGGGACTTGGTTCACCGGACTAGCTGTCGCTGACCAAACAGTACAAATCGGATCGATGGACATTTGATGCACCGGAAACAGTTAGTTCGGTATGTTGCGCGCCGTTGATTTTCTCGAAGTAGCTGATTAGATTAGGCAGAGATCGAGTAAGTGCTTGCGGATGATGAAGCCTTGCCAGGACTTACACACCGGTAGTGACCTGGTCAAAAAGATTGCAGACAAGAACGCGAACAAATAGATGCTCGGACACGATGTGGCCTGGTCATTGAGGCTTCGAACCCAGGCGTAGCGAGACTAGAACCTTTACTAGCCTATCATACGCTTCGAGGCTGATGTTGCATGCTGACAGAATGTGACCTCGGGTGGCGCAGCGGTGGGGGCCATCTCCTCGAGCATAGCCTTGGTGCAGACCCTTCATAACAATCGACTCATGTAGAGCGATGCATAACTTCATGTTCAGTGTATTGAGCTCGTGCAAATGACATCTTCCATCTTCGAGTGTCAGCCCCATGTTCGGCCGTGGACTTTGTCAGAGTCACGCGTGTTGCTTCACGACAAAAGCTCCGAAATCGAATTGCAAATTGCAGACGTTTCCAAAGGTATGCGCAGCGATCCGAGCGTGGAAGCTGTGATTGACGAATGCAGATGGTTACACATCTGTGATGTACAGAAAGCCAGAAGGCGCCCTGGCAGCTCTGAAGCAGAAACCGGCCACGGAGACTCGACTGAGAATCATGTACAGTTTCCAGTGGATCAGGTCGCCTGTTGTACTGACAATGTGTCGAACAGATCCATTTTCTCTGACAGAACTATTGCTCCCTTGAACATCACCGCACCTTTGCTCGAAGTCTTGTTTGGCGAGTATGGCCTGACAGCTGCTTTCGCAGATGTTGTTGCATCATTTGGCGAGGAACCAAACTTGGCAGAAGGTCGAAGCAACAATGCCAGTGTGAGAACAGACAAGGATGGTTTCGTGACCGTTTCGTACCAAGCGCGATATGTCGAGCTCAACGGGCGCGGCGGCGAAAACCCATGGTCTCTTCGACACACCGGAGTCTATCATCAACTCAAAGCAACGGGAGAGACTGATATGGTAGTCTTGCTACATCCAGTCCGGAAACCAATTCTGGAGCAGATGATCGCAAGGCTGAGAGACGACGGTGCTCGGCGACGAGAGCTCTGTGGAAGCCCAGTGCAGTTACATGAAATGTTGTACGGGTGCTACTTCGACAATTGGCGCTGGTATATGAGACATCTCGGCAGTCGTGTGGCTGATAAGAACGACTTGGCCATGGTGACAAGTCCTGATGAGATCGAACCTAACTCTAGCTTCGATTCCGTTCAAGTCGTACGAAACACCAACGACCACGTTATCTTCGCGAGGGCATGTTGTGCCGGCAACAAGGAGCTTCTTGATCGTTTATATCGAAGCAGCGCATTCTTGAAGGTATGCTCGGCGTTGGATGCCCACAGTTCGAAATTATCTGGGTACATTGAGAGCGCAGATGTGCTAGAGCGCAGGATCCACAACCTGATCGAGCTGGTGAGCATGCGAACTTGGCATCTTGTGCAAGGACTTCACCTGACGTAGAAGGCAGATTGGTTACACACTGACGTTGCGCGAACAACACGAGTCTGCGGAGATCGCCAAAGACCTTCGTGACGTGACGGAAAGACTGCATAAGTTGACCGAAGATACGGTCGACGACAGTGCAACAGTGAGGATCATCACTTTTGTATCTGCTGTTTACCTTCCTGGCAGTTTCATTGCGGTCAGTATAAGTCTATCCTCAGACGAAGCATCGCTAATGACTCTCAGACATTGCTTGGTATGAATCTGTTCGTGTTCGACGATGACACAAGGAGATTGAGGATCTCACCTGACTTCTGGATTTTCATAGCGTTGTGGCTTCCTCTTACCCTTATCACTGGTGGGATATACGTATTCATCAAGTCGAGACCGAAATCGAAGCATGTCATAGATGAGCCGGACAGCCGGAGACATAAGCGCGGCTTCTCCGGAAGCGCATTGGCGCAGGGCGAGAAGTAGAGTCTTGGTGTTGTGGGCGACGGAGTTCTCAATTTCGTGAAGAGCTGGTCGGGGCGAAGATCAACAGACCATCCTCGCGGAATAATACGATGACCCGGGTGCCATTCCCAAGATCGAACTCCATCATACCAGAAATACCGTCCTTGTTGGTGTTGATCTGGATGTGAGTCCGTGAAATGTTGTCCTCAAATGAGTGGACTTTATCTCCTGTGATAGCCCTTTCGTAGATGTTGATGCATTTCGAGACCCTGAGTCCTCTCCAAGTTTTGCCGTACCTCGCGATCAGCAATGAATCGGCCCCATGCATACACTCGGCGATATCCGTGTCGATGTCTACACTCGAGATCGAGCGCTGAGTACTTGGCTCAGCCAGGTTAGAGCAGAAGAACTCATCGCCCTGCAACTTGACCGTATAGCCATAGTTCCTGAGGCCTTTGTAAGGCATGATCAATGCAGAAGAATCGCCAGCTTTTAACTGCTCGAACGTCAGTGAGACTTGATACAACCTCAGTCACGATAGATCAACACTACTCACGCCTGTATAGTACTTCTCTACAGCGGGAGCCGGTGCTCTTCCACTGAAATGCTCAAAAGACCAGGCTCGTAGACACTTGTTGTGATCCCTTCGATTGTTGCTCGACCATGCATACAGTACGTAACCATCGTCGCTAAAGGCACAGTGTATCAGTGTCTCGCTAATGTCCATGTTCGTCGAGAATAGTATTCGTGCTTCACATGGTGTTTCTCTGTGGGTCATCTTGTCAGCATACATGACTCGTCGAGCAGAAGCACAACTCACTTGAGCGACACATAGTAAATCGAATGTCGACACATGAATACCACAGTGCCGTCACTGGAGACAACAGCCATCTGCAATAGAGGAAGCCACTTATAATCTGCGCCTTTCCAGTGCATGTTCTCGCGCGATTGCTGACAGGGCCCGAAATATACCTTACGATTCACAGTCAGCTCTTGTTGTTTGTCCAAGCTTTCCTCCCTACTTACCTCCTTCTCGGGGACAACACTCCAAGTCACAAATGACTCCCCGCCGACAGATAAGCTGCTCCAGACAGCGCCTTTGGGTAATGAGGTAGACTTCACTCGCTCCAGTCTTGACACACTCAGAGAAACTTCGAAGTACTCCATGAAGTGCTGCGTCTCAGCAGTCGATATCTCGGGCTTGATAGTGACCACAAAGTCACCCTTTGGACTCAGGCACATGGCCTTGATCTTACCAGGTGACACATCAGTTACGCGCGCTATTGTCGGATCAACCGATTCCTTGGTCGTACTGCTGATGAGGGCACCTTGACGTCGAATACTGGGGTCGATAGCATATGTGCTGGATGAAGATTGGGAATGTGACTGCTGACGCGAACCGCGATGATCGTCTGACGAAGACGATACGCTGATACGTATGTTAGGTAATACTGATGTGTCGTCGCCTGATCTACCTGTTGGAGGTCTTGGTAACCCGGCCTGTTCGGTTTCAAGGGTGGCTGCGCCGGGGCCGCGAGCCTCATCCGATGCTGTGCCTGGCAGCACGATTGGGCCTATCTGGGGGACGGTTACTCCTTGGACAGCAGTCTGTCTTCCATCTGAGGCTGACTGTTCACGACGTGATCTTGACTGTTGGCTTAATCGATCTAGTGGACAGTTCGGTCCCGTCTGCGGTGCCCAGAGATGTTTCTCGACGTGCTTGATCTTTTGGAAGAGCTCGGATCCCGTCGGCCGGTCTTTAGCAAGAGGCTGTAGGATCTCCTCAACGGTGCGCACAGCACAGTCGATGAGACTGTTGGGCGCCTCTGACCGTCCGATTAGAGTGCGGAGTGCCGGAAGTATGGACCTGCGCAAGATGTAGTCTTCTGGAGACGGGTGAGGTTTTAATGAAGATCGATCCCATTCGTAGAAGAAATCGTCTTCTCCGTTGACTCGCTCGCCCTGGAATCTCTCCACTTCTTTACTGCGTCCAACAGAGAAGGCAATCACCTCAGCAAATATGCATCCGATTGACCATATGTCCCCCTTTCTTCCGACCCCTTGCCGGGGAATTTGATTGTTGATGTTCGCAGTACCTGCATACCAGAGGTCGACCTCAGGTGGTTGGTAGGAACCTTTGCCTCGAGGCGGATCGGTATTGATCGTCAAAGACTGGAGTCTTCTAGAGACGTCTCCGATAGAAACAAGATCGTCAGACACCGGTTCGTCATTTCCCTTGCGAGCTGATATTCCGAAATCGGTCAGGACCCATTTGCCCACGGTTGATGGTTCTTCGTCGTCAACATCGTCAATCAAGATGTTGTTCGGTTTGAGATCCATGTGTGCAAAGTAAATTTTCTTTCCATCCGGACCACCGGTGTTGATGCCTTTGTGCAGCCACTCCAACGCTTCTGCAATGTTCGCCATCTGGGTGTAGACATCCTTAATGAACGTGACGTCCTTAAGACCCGGAAATTCTGCATCAAAGTCATAGACTTGATTGCCATCCAAATCCTTGCCTTCGAGCAAAAATATCTGTAGGTCGATGTGTTTAGCCCATGGTAGTAAGATGAGGTGATCTTCGCCATGCTGCAGTATTGCAAGATGTAGCAGTACACCCTCACATCTGATCATGCTAGCTTTCAGAACTTGCAGAATTGAGATCTCTCCGTGTGAACTGCGTCGCGTTGAAGTGTCGCGATGGAATCGCTTGCATGCCACAACCTTTGGCTGTTTCTGTCAGGATGCGTGTTCTTTAAATTGGAATTTACTTACGGAGGTCAAAGTTCCGTCTCGCCTACTGTGGAAGTAACTTGGTGAAATGCTCACTTTCGTTACAGTCCCAAAGGCACCTGGCAGCGTTTCTTCCGTCTCAGACTCGAATGGAAGACGTTCAAGACAACTGACCTCGGCAGGGCGAGAGGATTCCTTGACAAGAACCTGCAATGTGTCAGCCGCTGATACAGTTGCACTTGTATCCTACTGACCGGCATGAAAATGTACTGTTCATTAAGGAACCTGAAGCGCAAGACCTCATTATCGACAGCATTGAAGTCGGGTACGTCGTCCTCGACAAGTGGTAGTTGTTCATCTGATCGGGTAAGATTGCCTTGCCTGTCCAAAAAATTGAACTTGAAGCGGTTCAGAAAGTCGTCTGCTTGTATGTAGACCAGAATAGATAAGTAGACCAGCAGCTCGCTGCGAATGCGTGGTTCGAGCGCGTCGTCCAAATCCGCCGGAAAGAGAACATGGCGGACCGCTTTGGGGTCATGCCAGGCATCTCTAATAGCTTTGGAGCAGATGTAATGATCGTTGGGATTAGATGAGGCGTGCGGATACTTTTCAGACTTGCGCACGACGTTGGAGTGGAGGGCTGCTCTGATCGTGGCGCGCGTTAGGGAACGACGCGTCGGGCCGTCGATCCCTTCCCCGGTCGGCGTTTCGTCGGCCATGCTGGGTCGAACAAAGTTCCAAAAGCATAGGCATTGGGCAGAGGTTCGCTGAGACGTAGGCACTGAGAAAGAAGATTAGGCGGCGAGGCGTGAGGCTGAGGCGAAGTGCACGGGGCTGAGCTGCAAGATACCGCTATGTGTTAGGATTGGTCAGCCCCGCCAAATGAGCTGCGTTGTTGTGGCAGGTGCCAACAAACCCTGAAGACATCACGATTCGCAACCCGTTGTTGAGTGACGATGCATTTGGATGCAGTGCAATCTTATCACTCTCAGCGGCTTACAATGCTGTCAAACGTCAAGAGCTACACGCCCATACACGCATCTCAACCAGCCTAGAAAATCAACACAACCGAACAGGTACGGACGTCATGAACGACCAATCCTTCATACTGAGATAGTAACTTTCGGTTTGCAGAAGAAGTCGGCCGTAAGCCATACATATCGAGATTTGGGAGGCAGTCAAAGGAGCTCTGTGAAACTCTTGCAACCTGACGACAGTCTTGGTGGCTATAATTTTAATGGTGTTGCAGCCAACCTTTTCACATTGCAGAAAAAGCTGGACACAAGCTATAGTCTCCAGAGAGACAGGAGGCAGTCAATCAGTGCCTGTTCCTACATCTGTTCAAGTTAGATGGACACTCTGTTGGCTACAGCAGCCTTTCATGTGGCATACAAAGCCGGCTATGGGCTCTAAATCCCTGAAACACAGGAGGCATTCAGAGCATATTCCTACACGCAGTGCACGCAGACAGATATTTTGTTGGGTACAATCATGTTCGGGCGTCTCTAAACTTCGAGAGCATGGGTATCATCGCTAAAATCACAAACCACGACAGACGACTACATAGCAGCATCTTGCGCTGTCTCGGCAGCTTCTTCCCTCCTTATCTCCTCCTCCAGCCTCTTTTTCTCGGCGTTTTTCAGCCTCATCATCGTGACTTCCTCCAGACTGGGAGTTTTGGGACTGAATGAGAATTTTGGTGTGCCCGTGGAGGGAGTCAAGCCATTCCCGGCGCCTCCAAAAGAGGCTTTGAAGGACTTCGCGGCGGGCGTCGCTGGCGCTGAAGGTGTTAAAGAGGGGTTTGCTGCCGTTGTAGATGTGCCATTGCTTTTCGTGACAGATGACAGGTCTGGCTCGCCGTTCGCCCACGCCACCAGCTCGAGTGCTGGATGATCTGCCTTGGCATCGCAGACCGCTGCATGGGCATGGTCGAGCCGCCCATAGACAACGAACACCATAGCGACCAGCTTCCTGTGCTTCTCGCCCTCGAGCTTGAGCTTCTTGTCTTTGCCCATGATGATGCTGTCGATCTTCCCGTACTTCTCGAACATCCGCCTTACGGTGTCCTTATCCCACGCCGCCGTCTCGCCCTCCCGATGAAACCTAATCTTAACCGTGCGATCCAGCTCAGCAGACTCCCCCGGCCTCGTCTTTCGCGCAGGACTCCTAACCGGCTCAGCAGCAGCAGCAGCAACAGCGGCCTCCTCATCCCTGCGCGCCTGCTCTTTCCTGTCCTGCGCCTCCTTCCTCCTCCTCTTCCCATCCTCAGCCAAGCGCTGGATCTCCATCTCCCTCCTCTCCGCCTCGCTCAAATCAGCCGCGCGTTTCCTCTTCAGACTCGCCCCAAAGTCTGCGCTCTCACGCTCCCGCCGCTCCAGCTCCTCCTTCATCTTCCGCCTGTTCCCGCTCAGCAGCTCATCCTGGAACGCCTTTTCGCGCCGCCGGGTGCGCGCGCGGTCGTATTCGCCTTTTAATTTGGGATCGATCAGGATATCGCGGGCCCAGCCGAGGGCAATAAAGCGGTCGGCGGCATCTTTACTGTCGGGGTTCTTGTCGGGGTGGTAGCGTATCGAGGCTTTGCGGTAGGCGCGTTTGATAACTGCCTCCTCGGCATCGAAAGGTACGGCGAGGAGCTCATAGTAATCCTCTGTGGTGGAGCGCGCGAGCTCTTCCAAGTCTTTGTTGTTGTCGCCCATGCTGCACTAAGGGTGCCGAATACCTCCTCGCTCGACTTGACGGTGGAGGTGAGGTGAGGTGGAAGGTGGGTTGTATAGGCAGCAGGCGCCTCACGTGCTGTCGCGTACAATTTTCGCGGAAAGCGCACCCTGGAGGTCTTTGTTAGTGTTTCTGAAAGCCTCTCATGCCTAGAAAATCAGATCCTTACTTCCTGCTAGTTTTGCGCGCTCTCAATCTCGTGTGGTTGGTTATTGGTGTCGTGAGAGCCACCAGGCTTCGGTCTGAAGTTAACAAAATAAGCGGCACAAATTCACAACCATGGATGCGATCGGCCGCTACCCAGCTAGCGCAGCCGTTAGACTTCTCCAGGCTTGGCGTCGTCAGATGGTCGGAAAATTATCATAGCTCCTTGCAGCTGTCACAACCACTCTGCACCAACCCATGTCAATTGCGTCCCAGGCTCGACGCATTATGACTACACCGCCACGAGAAAGTGCCGCCGCTGGCCGGAAGGTACTGGAAGGGGTTTTCGGCATCAACAAGCCGCAATGGGCGTCCTCCGCGGGTGTGCTGCGCGATCTGCAGACTGAGTTCGCGAAATCGGAACTCTTCCAACCATGGCTTGAGTCGACACGGCGCCAGATGCTGATTTCTGGATCGAAGAAGAAGCACATCGAGCAGCTCAAGGTGAAACTTGGGCATGGAGGAACTCTCGATCCCATGGCAACTGGCGTCCTGATTGTTGGTGTGGGCAAGGGTACAAAAGAGCTGGGCAAATTCCTCGAATGCACGAAGAGCTACGAATGCGTTGTTCTATTCGGCGCAGCAACAGACAGCTACGACGCCGTCGGAAAGGTCGTCAGCAAGGCAGACTACGCGCACGTCACCCGCGAACTAGTCGAGGAGAAACTTGCAGACTTCCGCGGCTCCATTATGCAAAAACCCAGCGTCTTCTCCGCGCTCAAAGTCGACGGCAAGAAAATGTACGAATACGCGCGCGAAGGCAAAGATATCCCCGCCGTCGCCGCGCGCCCCGTCACCGTCGAAGAACTCGAGCTCGTAGAATGGCTCGAGCCGGGGAGCCATCAGTTCGCCTGGCCCGCCGAAGAAGTCGACGATGAAGGCAAAGCCGGCGCAGAGAAGCTGCTGGGAATACGACCCTCGGACGCAGTCCAGCACCTGCGCAACGCAAAGCGCCCACGCTCGCCATCCACGAAGCGCTCGCCCTCCCCCGACTCCGACCACGGTGTGAAAAACACAGGCCCGCAGCCCAAGAAACCCCGCACAGACTCCGAGCCCGCCATGTCCGGCGCGCTGCCCAGCGCATCTCAGCTCCCACAGCCTCACGACACTTCCGCCTCTGCGGTGGAAGAATCCCGCGGCGAGCCCGGCGCGAGCGACGCAGAAGACGTGCAAGCGCAGCCGCAAGACGTGGAAAGCGAGAGCGCGCCGCTGGGTAGCGTGCAACGTCCTCTGAACGCAGACATCCCCGAGCCAACAGTACCAATCGACAAGCAGCCCGCGGACAGCGTCGAGCAGGCCGAGGTCGTGGACCAGGAGTGCACGTCAGCGGGCGACGCGGTGCCTCCTCTGAACCCCATAAAAGATGCTGAGCACCAGCCGCCCGCTGCGCGCCTCAGGATGACGGTCACAAGCGGCTTCTACGTGCGCAGTTTATGCCACGACCTCGGGTTGGCGTGTGGCTCGCTCGGCCTGATGTCCAGCTTAGTGCGCAGTCGCCAGGGCGACTACGCGCTTGGCGGCGAGAATGTGCTGGAGTACTCTGATCTGGAGAAGGGTGCTGAGGTGTGGGAGCCCAAGGTCGAGGGCATGTTGACACGGTTCATGGAGAAGGAGGACTGGGAGCAGGAGGAGCTTGAAGACGAGGAGAGCTGGCAGGAGAGGAAGAAGGAGTTGATGGCGAATCGCAAGGATGATGATCGGAATCGCAGTTATAGGGGTGGAGGCGGGAGAGGGAAGTATAGGGGTGGCGGACGGGGAGGGGGAAAGTATAGTAAGAACATGAATGGAGGGCGGAATGATTAGGGTCGTACTTGGTGGGAAGAGAGCAGTAGTGGACAGGAATAAATGATACCCACGTGCAATAATGCATGCACCAATACCGCCATCGCTGCGTGATATCACATCATCTTATTGTGCTCAATGAAGTTGTGAGAAACCCAAATCTATTGATGTGGAAGACGAACAACCGACCCAGTGTCCGTATCTCAGCGCCAGGAAATGCAAATCAAGGTATCCAACACAACGCCCGTATCCGCAAATACAACAGCTCACTCCCGTCACCCCTGCACACTCGCCCCCGAGCTCCTTCTACTGTGAAAACTATTCCTCAAACTGCGCATGCCCTGCTCGACATTGACAATCGGCTCAGCGCCCTCCTGCAAGCCCTCCTCATCATCCCTCTTCTCCTCGTTATTAATAAACACAAAACTAACCACCATAATGGCGGCGCCAGCCCAGTACAGCCACGACGCATACTGCGCATCCAACACCATCTGGCCAACAAGACTGAGCGGGATCGTCAGACTCAAGCCAACGCTGACGATCAGCGGACTCGTGAGCAGCATCGCGTACGCCCAGCAGAAATCGCTGACCAGACTCGACGCGCTGTTGACGAGGACGATGGTGAGGATTCTGCCTGTGGGCGGGAGTTGAAATGGCTCTACACCGGTTACATGCAGAATGACCAAGCCGGGCCACAGCAGGACGACGTTGCTCAGCCCGACGAGGCCGAAGAATAAGGGCATGTTGACGCGACTTTCATCGCCGATGCGCTTCTTCATAAACACCGCGTAGAACCCGTACAGCACGGCCGACACAAACGCCATCACGTCTCCGAGAGCTAACTCGCGCGGCGTCTTGTGCGGGAAGGAACCGCGGTTCTCGTCTGTCGTGCCGGACACGTCGATGGTGCTGATCAAGGCTACGCCGGCGAGCGAGGCGCCTACACCTATCAGCTTGCGGAGGGTGAAGCGCTCGACGCGCAGAAGCGAGCCGCACAGCAGAGTCCAGATGGACGAGGTGCTGGCGAGGATCGTGGAAGAAGCGACGGTGGTGTAGGACAAGCAGGCGGCGGCGAAGTAGTTTGCGAGGAACCAGAGTATGCAGAATTCGAGCGCCAATTTAGCAGTTTCTTGAAGAGTAAGGCCTTCCTCGGATATGATTTCGCGCGGGTCGGTGATGCTGCCGTGTGTGCTGCTGCCAAGAAGAAGTTCTGCGCCCTCGGCGTCGCCGGATTTGCTGGGCGAGCGCGAGGATGAGGGCGATTCGTGGTCGCGCAGGAGTGTCCATTTACCGGCGCGGCGGTTGAGGAGGTTGCGCAGTTGCGCGGCGAGCGGTTCGCGGTGGGTGCTGTTGCGGCGGTCGGCCCAGAGGTGGTGCAGCAGCATGGGGATAAGGGGGATGAGGAAGAAGGCGGTGTTGACGTAGGTCACAAGGTAGGGCTTATCGTAGGAGGAGTCTGCGAATATTGTCTGGGCATGTTAGTCGTGTTCCCATCTCTCGGAGATCTCGGTCCAGGCGGATGCTGCGACGTACACTGGCTAGGAAGTTGGACGCTGTCCATAGGAACACGGTTGCCAGCAGCAGCGCGATTCCGACGGCGTGCCGGATCTTACTGTGTGGCTTCTTCCTCTCGTCCCACACGCTGACCACGCTCGCCGGCGAACGTACGGGGCTCTCCATAAAGTCATCGTCGTATAGGAACCTGCTGTCGTTGGACACAGTGCTACTGCGCGGGCTGAGGGGCGTCGAGGGCGTGGGCTCGACCTCCTCATGGCGACGCGGGATCATTATGGATATGTGTAGGGCTCAAAGAATGTGGTTGGGTCAGGGAGGGCGCTCAGCGAAGCCAGTATCGGCGTTGGACGGGAGCATCGGCCGGGAGTCGGGTATCGAAGTGCAGTAGAGGGCCCATGGGACGGCTGTACGGTGGGAAAGCCAGAGGCTGCGTATCAACCGTGGCAGCGACTGCGTGAGGGTCCAGCGTGACCCGAGAAAGTCAGGGAGTCGTCGTGGTTAGAGATGCGCAGTGGTTCAGGGTCGCGTGTCTCAGAACTGTGGATAGCGCCGGGCTCGGATGCATCAGCCACAGTTCGTCATGTCGGCAGTGGGGACACGGTCACATGCGCCACTCTTGTGCTTGGGCCTCAACTGCATGTGATCCAATATGTACTATCAACTGCTATACACCCAGCGAGCAGAACTAAGCAAGAGACCTCAACAGAGGCATGCAAGACACCGTACACCAGACTCCGCGAAACGACACAAGGCGATGTGAGGGTATAAGCGTCCTCGGAAACGATGCTTCCTACAGACTCGTGTACACTAGCATGCGCAACCACCCTCGCTGCCCTTCAGATCGATGGGGATCGTCTCGGGGAAGTCGTTGCTGAAGTCGCCGACGTCTTCCTGCGCGAGTGCTTGTCGTGCAATCACTGAACCAGATTAGTATTACAGCTCGACGGGTGATGACACAGTACGCACCCTCGAATGCCTGCTCAACGTTGATAGCATCCTTTGCACTGGTTTCGAAGTAGGGAATGCCGCCTTTCGACTGGCAGAAAGTCATGGCGCGCTTCGACGAGATCTGCGCAGCACGTTAGCGATTGCAGCGTTTGTTGATGAAAAGAAGACCCACCATCCTCTTGCTCTCCTCAACATCAATCTTGTTGCCGATAACCACCTGTACCCGTTAGCCATGCCTTATGCTCTATCGCAGCAAGAGACGTACGAATGGGAAGCTCTCAGGGTCCATGGGGCTAGCCTGGACCAGAAATTCGTCCCTCCAGCTGTCGAGTGTGTCGAAACTCTTGGAGTTGTTGACGTCGTATACGAGCACGCAGCAGTCGGCGCCGCGGTAGAATGCGACACCGAGCGATTGGAAGCGCTCCTGTCCAGCCGTGTCCCAGAGCTATGCATTGTCAGTTGAAGCGCCAGGGAACTAGAGGCGCGCGACCCACCTGCATGGTAACAAGCCTGTCATCAACCATGACTTCCTTGGTGAGGAAGTCGGCGCCTATTGTCGCTTTGTAGCTTGCGCTGAACTTCTTGTTGACCTGTGTCCCTTGTGTGAGCCATGTCCTCGGGTTTGGGATGTGCGATCGCAATGTGCCCATTGCGACGGGCGGAGCCGTACATATTGGTTCATCAGACTGGTCTTGCCGACACCGCTGTCACCGAGGATAATGACCTGCCTATGTCAGCGGGGTACAGCGACCCCGATAATTGCCGTATCTACCTTTAGGAGAACCTTCTTCCTGGACGCCATTGTGTGTGTAGATTGTGTTTGCGAAGTTTAGGGCGGAGGAACGGCGCGATTGAGGGACGATCGAAGCTTCGGCGATGACGAAGGTCGAGGCACGAACGTGACCGGGTGGTGTACTAGGCAGCAAGAGCAGTTGCTACGACGCTGAAACGACCTGGAAGATTGCGCAAAGTTGGAACCGACTCGCAATGTCTGTAGACTCGAAATCGCCAGAGGTACGCCGAGCGTGAGTGTCTGGGCTGGTGTTGATGTCAGTCCAGCCTCGCGACGCCTTGGCACGCTACGCGCTAGTTGCCCGCCTGCTTTCGTCGCAGCCGCGGGCCCTAGCAACCTGGACGTTGAAACTTACTTGCGCATGCTTCAGCCGTTCTTATGCAGTGCGTCCGCTTCAACTGGGAATGGTTCTTGGTCGGTACCCTTGTCTGCGATCAGAGTTATGGTGGAAGCCAACGCTTGCTTGATACAGCGATACTGTAGCACAAATTGCAACCGTCCGCTCAGTTATACTCATGAAAAGCATCCTCTGCCACAAGCTGCCTAGTGACTAGGTACAGCGCTCGACGATACTTTCTCCATCGCTCCAAACACGACACTCCAACTGTGCATGTCAGATCCCGAAGATGACACGGATCGTCCGTGGGGATTTAACTTCAGGCTTCACAGCCCCATGCGGCGTCTGTCGCCCAATGAGAACATCTGATTTGGCTACTTCACAGCCACATCTCACGATCATGGGAGGCCTTGAGCGGCACCATCAAGGGGATGCATATCCAACGCATGGGGTCCGAAACACGACGATTCTTAACTCAACGATGTCCATTCCTCATCCGAATTGTTCTTTTCGCCCTCGATGTGGGACTCGAAGAAAGGTGCGGGCGCGACTGACGTCGAACTTCAATCTCTCGAACATCGAAGTGCTCTGCTTTCCAGCGGATACAACGCACATCCCCTGGACCAGTCCTCCGTCGATCCAACCAAGCCCGACCTACGTTCTGCACATCCACGATGGCGAATCGCAATTCGCTACTGCGCACTGGCGGGATGTCTAGTCCTATTGACGAACGTTATCTTTCTCCTCGTCGGAGAGAGTCGCGCTGGATTCCCAAGTTTCGATAGCAACCAAGGAAAGCGCACAATCTACGACGGCAACTGCAACACCACCAAGAAGATCAACGTCGGCGTCCATCTGCTCATCAACGTTCTGAGTACGATCTTATTGGGCGCTAGCAACTACTGCATGCAATGCATGAGCGCCCCCACAAGAGAAGAAGCAGAGCAAGCGCACGCAAAGTTCAGATGGGTCGACATTGGTGTGCCCAGCATACGCAATCTTCGCAAGATCCGCGGTCTTCGTGCTGTTCTTTGGCTCTTGCTGGGAATCTCATCTCTTCCACTGCACCTGTTGTGAGTTCCTCAAAGCCCTTCACAATGCCCTTGCATGCAGCGACTGACAACTAAAAGCTACAACTCGACAGTATTTGCATCTATCACGGCCAGCGAGTACATGATCTTCTCTGTCACTGAAGAGTTCGTTGATCAATCCACGACTAACTTCACTCGTCACGACATCAGTAGCAACGACGAGATCAACGTGATCAACCACATGTTCAGCCTTGCTCAAAAAGGCAGTCTTCAGCGCTTGAGCAAAACCGATTGTGTCAATGCCTACGCTCAGACATACCAGTCAGCGAGAGGCAACCTCCTATTGATTGTGTCTAATGTTACGGAAATCTACGGTCAGGGCGCAGTTGCCGACTTCGAGGGCGGAGTTGCCCCAATCACCAGCCTGGATGATTCGAGTCCCGACCCATTCAGCTGGATATGTGACGGACCCCAGCACTACATGGGGGACAGCTGCGCAAGCTCCATTAGTCAAGTACAGGATCACATCGCCGACTGGCGGCCCTACGGGAAAGCGATCGACTATTGCATGAGCGAGGTCGTCGACCAACACTGCCGTCTGCAATACAGCGTTCCCTTGATGCTTGTGGTGGTAATGATTGGGCTTCTGAAAACCGGCACGATGCTATACATTACGTTCATGGTCCCGGACGAGCCAATGTTGACTATAGGGGACGCAGTATCGTCTTTCTTGACTTTTCCTGATCCAAGAACCAAAGGCATGTGCTTACTCGATAAGCGACTCAAGCATTTTGAGCCTGGAGTGAGTTATGCTCAGCGCACTGAGTCTGGCGAGTACAGCAGCATGGGATGGACTGCACCACCAAAGTACTTCCACTTCCGAAGGAGGCGTCACTTTACAGCCGCAAGTGGTCGTCGCTGGATCGCGTTCTTGATCACATTCGTCATACTTGTCGGCACCTCTATCTTTCTCCTTCTCTATGGCGTGTATTGGTACAAGTCCAACGACAAATCCTCAATCTACACACAAGGCCTCGGCACAGTGGACCCCCGCGGCTTCATCAGCTGGTCACTTCCCACATCAGGCGCGGCCGGGCTAGTCAGCAACGTCGTGGTTGCCAACATACCGCAACTTCTCTTGTCATTCTTGTACCTCAACTACAACGGCCTGATGACTGTCATGTCGCTGGCGCAAGAGTGGTCACGATACGGCATCCGACGAAACGGACTCAGGGTCTCAAGGACACCAAAAGGCGCCCAGCGGACCACGTACTTTCTGCAGCTCCCGTATCGTTTCAGTATACCCATCATCATCGTCACAGGCACACTGCACTGGCTCATCTCCCAAAGCATCTTCCTCGTCAGCGTCGAAGCAATCATGCTCATCCAATCTCCAGCGGCCATTCTCGGAGACTCCAATATCTGGGACACTGTCAACCCTGAATCCCTGATGACCTGTGGATACTCGCCGCCCGCCATCTTGGCGTCCATCATTGTTGCTTCGTTGCTGCTGATTTGGATCGTGGGCATGGGGTTCATCAAGTTACCGTCGAGTATGCCGGTCGCGGCGAGCTGCAGTGCTGCAATCGCGGCAGCGTGTCATGCGCCCGTTGACGGAATTGAGGAAAGCACAGCGGAAAAGGAGGTCATGTGGGGTGATATGGGGGAGGATGATAAGGGAATCGGGCACTGTGGGTTTTCTGCGCGAGAGGTCGAGCAGCCAGAGAGTGGGAAGCTGTACGCCTAGTCGCTATATACTGGGCAAAATCCAAGGCCCCTGAATATTTTCGGACTCTTTCACGGCCTCACTACTAACTCGTACCGTCCGGGCTTCAAAGCAATCCTCTCGCCCTTCTCCGCAATCGTGCTCTGCTCATCTTGCCGCCTCGTAACGTCGACCTCACTTTCCTTCCTCGGCAACAAAAGATGCCCAACCGTGCTCGTCGGCACCGTGACTTCCATCCTGACTACCCCACTCTCCTCCTTTATATACTCCACCTCAATCCTACCATAGGGGCACTCCACATCGCCCTTGACATGCCTAAACTCTGACTTGAGCGGGGGCTTCACAGTCCACGTACGATACGCCTCCGTCTCGCACCTCACCCCGAGCACCGCCTCATAAAACCACTCATAAATCGTGCCCAGCATGTCGTGGCACTTGCTGCGACACTGATCCTGCCAGAACTCATTCAGCGTCGTCTCGCCTTGCCGCAGGAAACGCATGTAGCTCGGGTGCTCCTGTTGACGTGCCATGGCGAGCACGATGTCTGGCCGGTCGACGTCCGCGAGCGTGTTCCAGAGGTACTTGAGCCCGATTTCGCCGGCTTGTATCGTGTTGGAGGAGGAGTTGCAGCAGGCGAGGAAGGCGCGCTGGACGTCGGCGATGTAAGGAGCAGGGACGAGGGAGAATTGCAGAGCGAAGGCTTGCGCGACCATGTTTCTGTCGTGCTCGCCGGGAGTGTCGCGGGATGTGTAGAATGCGTAGGGATACTTTCCCTTATCGACAACAAGCAGCTGCTTGTTATACACCTCGTAGATCCTATCAGCCCAGCTTCTGAACCGCTCTTCCTGCTCCGCCTTCCCGAGCTCAGCGGCCATGGACTGGATGTTGCGCAAGCACCGGTAGTATATCGCGGTCTCGATGTTCGCCTGGTTGTTCCCGAAGGCTATGTCGCGCCCCCAATCGCCTAGGCCGTGCTCGATTAGTCCGCCGGAGCGCTCCTGCGTGGCGATGTATTCCATGTATCGCACACACGGGTCGAAGAGCTTCTCGTACACGTGTGTGGAGCCGTAGTAGAAGTTTAGGATCTCGGGCAGTAGCGCGATGGCACCGCCCCAGGTAATCGTGTCGTGCAGCGGGCCGCACATGTATCTGATTTCGGGGGCCATTGTGGGAACAAGACCGTTGGACTCTTGTGCGTCGACGATGTCGGAGAGAATCTTGCTGTAGAGCGATTCCAGATCGCGGATGTATTGCGTTGCTGGCGCAAGCAAGTGGGTCACCTCTAGCCAGCCGAATTTCTCGATTTGCGGGCAGTCGGTGTGGTAGCTGAATAGGTTTGAGACGAAGGACCAGTAGCACATGTTCAGCAGCGCGTTGCAGTCTTCTTTGTCCGTTGTCATGGTGCCGAGGCGGCGGGCGGCGGAGGAGATGTGCCTGCTCTCGAGAGACACGATTGTGGGCAGGTCTGTATCGGCGCTTTCGGTTGGGAGAGCAGCGCCTTCGACTTGTATGTAGCGGGCGGCTGTGAAGCAGAAGTCGGGCTCCCAGGTCTCGATGCCAGTGCCGGCGAGCGTGAATTTGCAAAAGACGTCGGTCTCGAAGGCTTTAAACAGAGGGTCTGGCATGAGGACTTTGCCATCGTCCCCGACAGTCTCTGAGAAGCGGACGATGATCTCCGAGCCGGCTGCACCTTGGACTTGGATCTTGACCATAGTGGTCATATTTTGACCGAAGTCGAAGGCGACAACGCCAGGCTCGAGTGTCTTCTGTGCTTTGGGCTGGTACGTCTCGTGTAGTACGACTGGTGGTTGACTCTGATATCTCAGCTTGCCTCTGGGACCTGTGACTGGTGTGGCGTTCTTCCATTGCTCATCTTCCTGGAAGCCCGGCGCATCCCATCCACGCGGATAAGCACGAAGATCCTTGGTCTCGGACGAGTAGATGTTCGCAAGTGTTGTCGCGCTCTTGCGTATGCTCCAGTCAGGACCCGTAGTAATGGTCTCCCGACCTCCATCCTCGTAGAAGAGGTGCAGCTCAGCGAAGAAACAAAGTTCGTTGCCATATCGAACGTAAGTGTTGTCTTCATAACAAGGCCAAAAGAAACGGTCGTCTCCCTGGTCGCCAGCGTAGAAGCCATTGCCGATATGAGCACCCAGCACGTTCTCACCCTGCTTCAGGATGTGCGAAATGTCGTAAGCAGTGAACTGGACCGTGCGGTGGTAGTTGGTCCAACCAGGGTCAAGCTTGTGGCCATTTGCCGCCGAGAGGTCGCCATTGGAGACGAAATTGAAGTGGCCCAAGCCGCTGGCGAAAACAATGGCTCGAGACGGCTTTCGGTCTAGATGGATTGCTTTTCGTACGTAGATGGGCTTATCGCCATTGTCGCCAATCCATACTCCTTTCCAACGGTTGGCCTCGTCCTCGAACCAGGTTCGAAAGATTAGGCTAGTATGAGGCATGTAGGTCTGGTTCATGCTGTAAGGGGGCAGCAACCCACTCGACCTTGGGTAGGCGGTGAAGAACTCATTGGTGGCGCTCTGTGATGTGTTGCCGTCCTGGTCCCAGACGGTGATTCGCCAGTAGTGGAAGGTTGCTGATCGGAAGCCGCCCTCTGGAGCGCAAAGGATGTTGCGCTGCTGATTACCCTCCACTTTACGAGAATCCCAGCACAGTGTATCGAAAGATTGTGCTGTCGATACTTCGACGCGGTACGCTGTCTGTCGCGCATCGGCAAGGTCTGACTCCAAGACCCAAAAGAAGCGTATTTTGTCGGTGTCGATACCAAGAACCTCATGGAAGGCATGAATACCACAACGCGTAACCTGGAATGCCATCCTGGGTATACTGAAAATCAATCGTCGAAGCGCCACAGATGTAGAAGACGTCTGCTGGCTGGCTGCAGAAGTTCGACCTTGATGATGGCAAGATGTTGAGACTTGTGAGTAATCAAGCTTCGATAGAGCGTATGAACTGGCTTCGCACTTTCTTCGCCCTACACCCGAAGGCTCTCTTGCTCACGGTAGATTCTTGCCGACAAAGTGTGCCTGTCGAGGTTGCGAAGCCGGCATTGCGAATACCTCCTAGACAACGCCAAGGACATACTTTTCGTGGTATGTACGACTCGCGTCGCACCATGGAGAGCCGTGTTTTATTCGGGGTAATCTGCACCGAATCTATCCAGCATGGCAAAGCGAGAGCTTGTCCGTTTGCCGAAGAGCCTACCGACAGAGGAGGGTGGCTCTTTGTGGGGAAAGATCCTAGAGAACGGCGCGGCTGATGACGGTCTCCACATCGCACCCGAGCTAAATTAGCGTTGTTGGCGGCGATCTAACCTCATACGTCGACATCCTTTCTCTGCCATGCAACGATCAGTCAGACCATTTCTGCCACTCGGTCATGCCTACCCCGCTAGCTGCCCGTGGGGACTATGCCACGAGAGATCGGAGGCAGATGTCGCTCCACACGCGCAAGCCCAGTCCTGAACGCCCTCGGCATGGGTTAGTCCGGGGTAAAGGCCTGGGTCGTTCCTGACGACCTGTTGCGACGATGGGACAGTATACATAGGCGCAGATGCCCTTGTCGATTTATCATCATCAAAAACTTCTTCATACCAGCAAGATGGGTCTCGCAACCACTGTCTTCTCTGCTGTCTTTCTGGCCACTGGTGGTTTCTTGTTTGGTTACGACTCTGGTATCATCACCTCCACCATCGCCCTCGACACATTCAAGGAATATTTCACCAATCCCAATGACACCACGACCGGTGGCATCGTCTCCGCCTTTCAGGGCGGAGCCATCGCTGGAACCATCTTCAACATGCTGTTCGCTCACAAGCTGGGTCGCCGCTGGACCATATTGGTCGGAGCTCTCGTGTCGGTCTTCGGTAGCGCTCTGCAGGCTGGTGCCGTCAATATGGCTATGCTCATCGTTGGTCGCTTCATCGGCGGTGTCGCAGTTGGCCAGCTCACATCCACTATTCCATTATATGCTGCAGAGCTTTCCGAGGCTAAGCACCGTGGTGTGCTCTCCGGTCTCCTTCAATGGATGTTGAGTTGGGGTTTCTTCGTTGCCCAATGGCTTGGTTATGGATGCTCCTTCAACAGTACTCAATTCTCGTGTAAGTCACTGTCAGATTGGGCCAACGAACCTAGATTGACTGTTACGAGGGCGCTTTCCACTTGCATTTCAGTGCTTCCCCGGACTCATTCTCATCTCCGGGATCTTCTTCCTACAGGAGTCGCCACGCTGGCTTATGGAAAGGGACCGCCACGAGGAAGCTATGACTTCGCTTCAAAAGCTCCGCAGCGGCTACGACTCTGAAGTCATCGACCTCGAGTACCGAGAGATCCGGGACGTCATTGCAGCTGACAGGGCTCTCGGCAACATCACTGTGTTCTCGATCCTCACGAAACCTTCATGGCGCAAGAGGCTGCTGCTCGGATGTGGTGTCCAGGCCTTTGGTCCTCTCTCCGGTATCAACGTCATCAACTACTACGGCCCTCGCATATACGAGATCCTTGGTATTTCAACCCGCGAGTCTCTTCTGATCATTGGCATCAGTGGAGCTCTGTCTATCGTCTGGTGCACAATAGGTCTTGCCATCCTGGACAAGTTCGGTCGTATCAAGCCTCTCCTCATCTCTGCTGCTGGTCTTGCTGCAGCGCTTCTGGTCAATGCAGTTCAGGGACAATACTTTAATCCCAACAATGGTGCACAGCTGCGCAGTATGGTCGCCATGAATTTCGCTTTCTCGTTCTTCTACACGCCACTCGGGATCATTTCTTGGGTCTACCCAGCCGAGGTGAGTAAACAGCAAGTATCTGTTAGAGCATCACTAACATGATGTCTAGATCTTTCCCGTCGAAGTCCGCGCGCTTGGTAACGCAATCACAACCTTCACAAACTGGGCTGTCAACTTGATGTATGTGATTTGTTTGCTTTTTTTTCGCACGAAGCTTAAAGCTAATCAGTGAGGACAGATTCGCACAATTCTCACCTCAGGCACTGAGCACGATCGAGTTCAAATACTTCTACGTCTTCTTTGTCTTTAACGTCATTGCATTCGCTTGCTATTGGTTCTTCTTCCCTGAGACCAAGGGCAAGACTCTCGAGCAGATGGACGAGCTCTTTGGCGACCAGCTTGTACCTCACGCCATGCAGGATCCTGCTGCTGCAGCTGCGGCTATGGAGAAGGACGAGAAGCTTCATGCTGAGGTGCGCAACGAATCGATTGTTGGCGCGTGAGACACGTACAGTGAAGCGTTAAAGGGTACTCGCTACAGGGCTCGCAAATCGAAGGAGTGGATGGTTCCCAGTGTGTAAGGGTTGGATGTAATGCTACAGGGCTTTTGATAGAATCAATGATAATGCATTCCGTCAAGACAACCAGTTTTTGGTTTCCAGCTGTAATACAAGTGTAAACTGCGGTATCTTTTTTCATGGTCTTCTCTGTGCTGAAATCTCTGATCAGAACGAGAACGGCTCTTCAGGCCAGCTCCACGTTGTTTGAGTAATCGAATCCGCGCCTCGGTCTCGCATTTCGTGCTCTGCACTACTTTCCCACGCTGCGTACCACAGGTAACCTAGTGTCTGTAGGTCACTAGACTAAACTATGCTTGGGACGCCCCTCATTCCATTGCCAAGTTGAGTCACTGTGGCGGACAGAGGACGAGTCTTCGGCCAACAGTCCCAAATCATGCCCGCCTCCGTTTGCGGGGAAGACGAGGTAGGAAGCGCCAATGCAGAGAAAGACGGAAGCCAATCACGGTCGTTGAAAGCCGTAAAAGAGCGGGTCGGCGCTAACGCTACAAGTTCTGAGTCGGTCGTACTACGATTCGTACAATCAGTCGCAGCAGACAACATCACACCGAGATTACGTCCCGTCATGCGCCCCAGAGTTCCAATTTGCAAATTCCTCACCTCAGACTCTGGTCTCGTTCCGGTCCGGGCGCATCTCCAGATTGGACGAAGACCCTCGCACATCAGAATGTTCTCCAAGCCCGCATACATGGGGTCCAATCCGGGCAGACATTCCTTGCGCCACGAACTTACAGTCACTCGCTGTTCTCGTCTCTCGGCGCATCTCGCAGCGGGTTTTAAATGCCTTCTGCTTGACTCAGTTGTAGTTGGACTGTCGACAGCTTTCGACTTCCTCGACCCCGTGTCAACATCCACGCTTCGAGACTGGCTCCCCCTTACCGATACACGAGGAAGCGCAGCGCTGTGCCGTGACAGGGACGACTAAGTGTCGTTGCGCGTAATCGATGAACGGCAAGGCAACACAAACTGATTGCCCGTACCATACGCTTTTCGTTGATTCTATCAGCGTGTAATGAGGAGCACCGGAACAACAAGGTTATAATAGCTTACTATGTGTGACGGAGAGTTGGCTACAGACCATGACGGACAACATGATTCTCCTACCAGGCTATCGCCAATGCAGCTGTGCACTCGTAAGTACGAGATACGGCTTCATCGCAGGAGCATGCGTTGCCGCGACTGGAATTCCAAAAGACGCGTCTGCGGAAACTACGTGGATGTCTTCAGGCTTCAAGCTTCAATTTCACTTCTCCGACATCCGCGCATCGTGAAAGATGAGTCGAGCTGCACATGCCAAAGGATGGATTTTCGAGTCATGTGCTAGCGCGACTAGACCCTTGCTCGACACGCGCAAAGTGGCGTTCGTCATCGTTCACCGAACGTTCCAGCACTCAGCACTCGTCACTGCCGTCTGCCTACACTGTAACCACTACAAAGCCTCACGATAGCAGGCTTACTGCGCAGTATCACTCCTTGCGGCTCTTACCCGCACAACGTCCAAACCCCATTTCTCGAACACGCAGCATCCCGGACCAAATCGCGCGGCCAAACATTACAGCAGACAAGATGGATGTGCAACTTTACGTGTACGACCTTTCGCAGGTATGCTACTGGAAAAGCCCTTCGAAGCGCGCACATGTCGCGTGTACATAGGATTGAGACTGACATTGTTAGGGTCTTGCACGTAGCATGTCGCGTCAGTTCCTCGGAATCCAGATCGATGCAGTTTACCATACCTCAATCGTCATCGGAGGCATAGAATACTACTACGGTGGAGGCGTACAGACGTGCCGGGCTGGCGCCACACATCATGGTCGACCCATGGAGGTTGTCAAGCTTGGGCAGACGTCATTGCCTATGGAAGTCATCCTGGAGTATCTCGAATCTCTGAAGACAATATATACAGCAGAGGTATGTACATGGTCCCACAGCCCGTAGCAGAAGTACTGACTTATCCCAGGCCTACGATCTGTTCCTGCATAATTGCAACAACTTCTCGAACGACTTCGCCATGTTTCTTGTCGGCAAGGGCATACCCGCGCATATCACGAGCCTTCCGCAAGACGTCCTCAACACGCCCTTCGGACAGATGCTCCGACCACAACTTGACGCCATGATGCGACCTATCACGCAGGCACCTACACCGCAGCCTGTGCAGCCCAAGGCGCCAGCACGAGCGCAACCTGCTGCGAGCACGAACAATGGAGTTGCAAGCAACGAGTCTACAAACAACGGTAATGGCACAGCGCTCGCGGCTTCCACAGGCCGAGTCAACAATATCACAACAATCAAAGAGGTGGATCGGCTGCTGGAGCTGGGAAAGGACCGTTGCGCGATCATCTTCTTTACAAGTGCGACCTGCGGACCGTGCAAGCTCGTCTATCAGCCTTACGATGACCTCGCGGCAGAAGCTGGCTCGAAATGCGTCTTCATGAAGATCGACTTCACTCGTGCAGACGGCTCCATCAACACACGCTACCCAAATGTCAGAGCAACGCCGACCTTCATCACCTACAGTAAGGGTGTCAAGCAAGACGAATGGAGCGGTGCAGATCCGCGACAACTGCGCAGTAACGTTGAGTCACTGCTGAACGCTACGTTCCCACCACATCCGCACCTGTCACAGAGCACGCCGTATCTGCTACGCCAGAGCCAACGACCGATCACCTTCACGAAGGTACCACCGCTCGAGAAGGTGGTTGCGAAGATGGGCGACGCGGGCAAAGATTCTGCGGTCTCATCGATTGTTTCCTTCATCAATGCTCGCGAGAAGTCAGGGGCAATGGAGGCTCCCTTGACCCAGCTGCCGCAGTTCGCCGGGTTTCTCAAGAAGAGCACCACCCAGCTTCCTCAAGAATTGCTCTTCACAGCATATGATTTGCTAAGAGTCGCACTTACGGATGTCCGTGTCGCTGGATTCTTCGCTGAAGAGCACAAAGGCGCTACTGGTACACCAGCAACTGTCCATCACATACTCAGCCATGTTGAAGGTCTGGGTGAATCAGCACCCTACCCACTACGCCTCACTACGTTGCATCTCGCCTGCAATCTTTTCAACTCACCACTCTTTGTTCCTCATCTTCTATCGGCACCGCTATCGTCGACACTCATCTCGATCCTCACAACGTCGCTGCTTGATGACAAGCATCCGGCGCTCAAGGCTTCAGCACTTAGCCTGGCCATGAACCTAGCATCCTCAAATCATCAGATCCGCATGAGGAAGTACGGCGGCAACGTCGCACATACCTTGTCCTCTGCGTCTGAGCTCCAAGATTCGGAACAGACCGAGCTACTGGCTTCCCTGCTTGAGACACTTGGTGCTGAGGATGAATGGAACGAGAATAAGAAGATGGCGCTGATTGCCACAGGCTGGCTTGCGTACAGCGCAGACACGAATGGCGAGCTGAGAGACCTGTGGCGCGTTATGGACGCTGCTGGTACGGTGGGTAAATTTTCAGCCAAGGCGGCGGAGGATAGAATGTTGGTGAAGGAGGTGCAGAAGCTGTTGGAGGCATAGAACGTTAGAACATAGATGGATACCCAGCATTGCATATAGACGACATCTTTCCATAAACTGTGTCACGTGCATTTTTCTTCTCCGGTGCTACCCGAACCCTGAGTTACCATGGTGGTAGCAATTACATCTGTTGCTCGTTCGATGCCTTTCTTCCAACAAGATCCACAAACACAATCAGAAATCAATGCTGAACTCATCGCCCCCTACCCAATCACTCCCACTAGTCAACCCATCGACCAGCATCGCCTCGCCATACACATGCGCACCACCTCCCTCCGCCGCCTCCGCCGCCCCCTTTCTCGCTCTCATACCATAGAACATTCTCGCCCACCGACACTTCTTGCCCCACTCCGTAAAACCCTCACTCCTCACCCTCACCCCATCAACCTCCAGCCGCGCCACGCCCTCATACTTCTCCGCCGCCTGCTCCATAACTTTTTCAAAATCGATAAGCTCGCGCAGCAGCGTGCCGTCGAAGCCGTCGAAGTGTATTGAGCTGGCGCGCACCATGACGACGAAGACGTATGCGAATTGCGCGAAGACGGTGAATGGGAGTGTTGGGTAGGAGGGGATTGGAAGAGAGTCGTAGAGGGTGAGGTACGAGGTCAGGGCCGAGACGCAGGTCCATATGCCGTTGAGGTCGTGGGTTAGGAAGGAGGGCTCCCAGATGGCGATTAAGGCGCAGGAGTGTTGGAGAAGTAGCAGTGTCTGCGCGACATTGTTTGCGGTGGTGGTGTCTGCTGATGTGATGGAGTCGAGCGAGGTCTGCTGTGCTTCTGGGACGTGGAGAAGTGATGATGACATGGCTTGGTGCATGATCTTCTGGCTCAGCACAAGTCCGATGAGTAGCTTGTCGCTGTCCAGCCCCGTCTCGCTCAATGTATCGAGGCATTGCTGAAGCCACGGGGTCCAGCTCGGCACATCGGTCTTCCTGAAACTCGTAAATACCGTGCTCGCCACCCAGAACACGCCCATTACTGCTCTCATCTCTTCGTCACTGATACTCTTCGATGGCTGAGGTATCCCACAACTGTTCATGGCTGCAAACAGGTGCGCCATCTCGCAGCTCATTGGATCGCGGTCGATGGTGAGGTCAGTCGTGAGCGCCATACACAGGTGCAGCAGAAATGTGTGGCTTGAGGAGGTGAAAATATGTGGGTTGTACCAGGTGCAAAGGATGAGAAGCGCTTGTAGAAGTTCCAAGGACTTCTCGGCACTTGTTAAGACTCGCGAGATGAAATGCTGAACTAGCTCTTCGACGAGTATCTTCTGCATTGGCGTGTCGTGGAAATGAGCAACGGCTATAATGGCTTTCAAAACCAATGGTGATGTGTTCGAGCTTGCTGTGGTTGGGAGAGCATGTTCCGAAACGAAGGGCATGTACGAAGCCATGAGTGTTCTGTAGCGCCCAAGGAGGTTCTCAACCTCGCTTTGGCTCAAGTTGGCAAAAGATACTGTGGTACCGGTCGTGATATGCTGAGAAACGATTTGAGAGGAGCCTAGCGTAATTTGGGGTATCGCATAAATCTCTCCAGTGCCTAGGTCCAGACTCGTTTCTTCGACAGGCAACGTGCGCATTGAGATGAGGTGAGCTGGGCCTTCCACTGTGGTCTCACCGTCTTGACCAGATTTTGGAACAAGAGCATTGGCCAGGCTTTCAATCTTCTTTTCCAACTTCTGCAGCTGTTGAGCCTTTCTGGTATCCTGTCAGAAACATCCCAAGGCCACATGATGTGTTTCCAGGGTGTCTATCCAAAGCCTGTTATGCTGGAAAGAGATTGGACAGTGAAAAAAGAGGCTAACATACGTAACCTTATGTGACTTCCGTTTTACTATGCCTTGCTCTTTCGTAACGCATACTTTCCGCAATCTTAAGCATCTGTCGCATGCCTCCTGATTCGGTAATCTCGCACATCTGCTCTTTGCTTTCGCACAAATCGTACACGACGGCGAGGTAGCTTTCATCTTGTGATCGATGAGATTGTTGTATGTGGATGTTGTTTGATTGATGGATCTGAGACATATCGCGACATGGTTCTATGATAGGTATGAACAGCAGGGCGCCTAACGAGCCTTAAAGCCGCTATTGCCGCTGTGCTTTCGTCCCCACGGAGGTCGTAGGGGAAATGTACGGTTCTCCGATTTTGGAGTCATCTGCCAGTGAGGAACCCCCTAGGCGTTGAGGTACTTCTCGTGCACACCACCATACCTTTCGCCAACGATAGGGAACTGCCTACGTAAGCTTTCGAGTTCTTCCCGATCCTCTTTGGTTAGCTCCAGAGCCCTACTGTTCGCCTCAACTCGCTCGACATTGCTCGAGCCAGGGATGGGTATCGCGCCTTGACAGACGACCCAGGCTATAGCCGCCTGCGCGGATGTCATGCCTTTGCGTTGCGCGAACTTGTCGACCGCTTCAACAAGCTTCGCATTCTGCTCGAAGGCCTCCGGCTTGAAGCGTGCGAGCATGTGTCGAAAATCATTTGCTGGAATGTCAGAGTGCGTGCGGTATGTACCAGTGAGGAGACCTCGTCCCAAAGGGCTGTACGCCGCGACCGGAATATTCACTTGACATTAAATTTAGCTCAAAGCGCGTAATGAGGCTACGGTTGAAGGTGATACTCACGCTCAGCACATGTGTCCATGATACCACTGTAAATTGGATCGGGAGTGAATAGGCTCAGCTCGATCTCGACAGCGGCAATCTTGTGGGCTGCGTTGGCCCTGCGGATTGTGGCTGCACTAACTTCGCTAAGCCCAATTCCTCCGATCTTGCCTTCTGCAACGAGCTCGGCAAGCACCTGGACAGACGTTTCGATTGGCACATTCGGATCCACTCTGGCCATCTCAAACACGTCAATGGTCTTGATGTCTTTGAGAACCTGGTAGGCCTCATCGACCGAGGCGCGGATCGCCTCAGGGCTACCTCTAGGCTCGCGAGTGGGCCCTAGAGCGCCTTTGATGCTGATAACGACCTTCTCGGCATCTTCAGGATGCCTTTGAAAGTAGTGACGAAGAAGATGTAGGGAATTGGCGTCCGGTGTGCCATAGTGGATGCCCTGTTCAGCTTAGTGAATGGTCCGTCTGGGAAAGTAGCTGGTAGGCATACACCGTTCCAGAGGTTGGCACCTGATTCCAGAGCTTTCTTCAGGCATCGGCAAGCACTGTCATAGTCAACAGGTGCCCACGGAAGTGTCAGACCTATGCGCAGTGAGTGAGATTTCCCACTGGGATGCGAAGAGACGTACTCATAAGGCCATAGCCAACTTGACCTAGCGGACAACCATTGATCATTTGCTTGGTCGACATGCTTAGGGTTTCCAAAATTGGAGGGAGTAGATTGCAGGATTGCAGAGGGTGGATGTGCTGAGTACAGCTTCATTAGGCATGATGCTGAATTATATATTCCAGACGTCGCAACGGAAGCGGGGCGTTCTGAGGGTCTGATGCGACGTTGAGGTGTCGGCTTGGTCCTTCCGTTGGGAGCGGGCTCAAAGTAAGCGCCGTTTCCGGTCACATGACCTTTTTACTGTTCAACCACCACGCCCGTCTCACAGCTGTTCAGCGATGAGTCTGTGTCGTAGGCTCACTTCCCAATGTGTCAGTGCGTGAATGATGTGATGTGGAGCATCTCGATTGTGATCATACATGAAACAAACATCTACAACGCTCGCTGTAAGAACGCCACAACGCCAGCGTGAACGCTCAGCCCATTGCGTGGCCCCCAGAGAAGCTATGCGAGTAGAAAAAGACGCGAGTCGTACAACGAATCCATCGGGACAGCCATGTGCCGCCTAGTCGCCCAAGATACTCTCCTCATCAGCCTCTCTCTCCGCCGCGGGCTCCTCAGCGTCACCATTAACCTGCTCGGCGTCTGCATCGCCCATCTCCTCGTCCTCGATCTCATCGCCGGGCACCTCGTTCTCTTCTTCTTCTTCGTCGCTCTCGATGACGATCTCTCTGCTTTTCCCTGCCTTCGCAGCCGGCCTGGCAGGAGCCTTCTTCGGCTTCTTAATGAACTTCTGCGCGTCGAGGTGCCCAACAACCTCCTTCCACGTCGTCGTCAGCTTTGCCTTGTTGCGCTCCAGACGCTTTTTAACAATCTCGCTACCTTCAGTACCGAGGCTGCCAACAAGATAGGCCTGTACGATACGGCCACCGTATTGGCAGAGCCGCTCTTCGGCAATGAGGAGGCGGACTTGTTTGTCCTCTTGTGTGCGGGTGTTTTCGGATTTCTCGTCGTCAGACTCTGGCTCATCGTCAGGGTCGATAGGGTCGTCGTCGACATCTGGCTCTTCGAGACGCTTGTTGGCTAGTTTGGCGAGACTGTTCTCCTGTGCTGTAAGGATATGCATGAGGAGCTTGATAGTAGGCGTGTCGATCTCCTGAGCTAACGCTTCCCAGTCGTCGCTAGCATCGTCGTCGCCGCCCCTCGAAGCACGGCTCCGTGGCTTCTTGGGCGTTCGCTGCTTGAGCTGAGCTTTCTTGACCTTTAGCGAGCGGAACATGTTGTAGATGTCGAGGATGAGGTTTGCAGCTTCGAGACGGACTTCGTCAGCACCCTTGCGGTTCTCAATAATGGCCATCAGCGATGTTACACAAGTGTCTCTTCGCTCGACCAGTGCTGTGAGATCGTCGTCCGGCATTGTGGTGTCTGCTTCCACATGGTCCATGCATTCTTTGCATTTCCATACAAAGTAGGTTAGCAGTACTGAGATGGCATGGCGGACCAGGAGATCTTCTGCCTCATTCGATTCTGCGTCCAGATCGTCTGATGTGATGCCACGGTCCAGGATCTGCAATATCGATGTGATAGGGGGCGAGTCTATCGCTGCCCTCTTCGACCTGCCTCTCGAATTGGCAGGCGCCACGATCTGCTCAAGTATGGCGGCGTTTGACACCTTACTGAGCTGGCTGATCTTCAATACGATGTTCGAGACGCCGACAAGAATGTTCTGCTCAAGGTTACCGCGAGCTGAGAAATCCTTGCCACGCCGTAATGCGTCAAATGTGTTGATGAGGTCATCCCATAGCGCCTGGATCTTGAGGTGGATGACTTCTTTGAGCTCCTCATTCTCTTGTGCATGCAACATTGACCCGACAGCTTCGATCAGGACGAGCTCGTTGTGATGTGTCAGGAACTGTTTGTTGATGTCATCGAGTAGTGCGGTCAACGCTGTGTTTTGTCGTAGCTCTTCGAAGACGTCCAGACTCAGTTCGCGCTCCAGGCGGAGGCACAATGCCGCAGCTTCTGGTAGCGCGCCAAACTTCTTCAGCAGATCAGGGATGAGTAGTGTCAGCTTTCTTGCCATCTCGGCCTGCTCTTCCTGGTCGTTCTCGCGCTGAGCCTTTGTCCTCTTCCTGTCTATTGTTGCATCTGCCAGACGTTGCAGTCGCAACCGAACGACAGCATTGAGAATGTCGAGCAGGGTGGTCTCATGCTTTTCCTCGAGCTGACAGTTCTGCCGTAGCATAGCTTCGGTATCATCGCCCCCGTTCTGCGCAGTTCGAGTGTGGTCGTAGAGCAAGTAGCCTGCCAACACTTCCCATGATCTTATCTCGGGGATGGCTTCGTACAGCGCCTGGGCTGCTAACGAGAAACGGGATTCAACCCCAGCTGTTGCTAAGCCAAGCTCGGCGCTTGTGTGTGAGATGCGCTCGATCTGTGTTGGCAGCTCGTTCTCATCTTCGTCATATGCCAGAAGCTGGTCAACAAGACACTTGAGCTTCAGCCATTCCAAGCGGGGGTTCTGGTACTCTTCCTCGTCGTCTGGTGACCCTAAAGCTTCATCAAGAGCTTCTTGGCCGCCCATGTCATCGACCATACCTTCGTACGCCGCGTTGACGTTCTCAGCAAAGAAGCCAACAACCGCTTTGCGGACCTTGGCGTCTGCATCGAATATGAGCTTGCCAACTGAGTCAATGTCGTCCGGTTCAAGGAACCCGGCTTCGCGAAGAATGTCGAGCAGATCGACTGCTGATGCGCGCACATGATTCTCCGCATCTTGTGTCGCAATCTCTACAATTCGAGGCCGGAAGCGTTCTGTGAAAGTCTTGAGCCCAGCAAGCTTGTCCTTGTCTTTGAAAAGCCGCGCCATTTGGTGCAGTACTTCGACTCGTGTAGGCGCGTTGGGATCTGAGAGCACCCAGCCAAGGTAGCGTAGATGACTGCCGTCGAAGAATTTGTCAGGATACGCAATGATCCAGTCGGTCAAGGCGCCAACGCAGTCAACTCGAATGTGGTGGTCCACGTCACGGTAGCGGTGAACATAGACCAGACTGAACCAGTCATTGAGCGCGCCATCGACCGACTCCAGCTTTGCGTTGTAGTCCTCGACCTCCTGATTCGCCGCAGAGACTCGAGCTTTGTTGACTCGAGATTTCTTTGCCTCGGACTCGCTCTGTCGCATCTTCTTCGCCGTGTTCTCGACGATCTCTGAGGCTACCGTAGCGAGCGCTGTCGTGATTGCTAGCGCTGCAACCGTAGCCGTGTGACGGAAAGGTCGATTCGCGCTCGAGGACATTGCGCCAATCCAGACTGCGATGTTCTCCAGCAGTTCTTGGTTTTCGTACATGAGCCCTGATTGCGCTATGCTCTGTACAAGGGTGAGGAAGAAGCGATGCAGAGCTTGTCTGAAGGCCTGGCCGCCACCATCTTTCGCCTTTGCAATCAATGGGTACTCGGTTACGTCTTGTGCTTGGTATTCGTCTTGAAGCTCTGCGACGCGACTCGGCGCGTTATCCGGATCGGCGATGTCGTCCTCGTCAATGCGAAGGCTGCAGCCGGCGGCGCGCAGAACGAAGTTGACGATCTCCGCGACTGCTTTGGCCTCGTGCTCGTTGAATCGCGCTACCCAACGCGCCGCGACGTCTTCGAGACGGTCGCCGCTGGCAAACACGTCCACTGTCGCGCGTCAGCTTTGTCAGCACTCACGACTGCATCATGCTTGCTTACCGTAGAGGCCTTCCGTCTCGTCGCCTGCAAGAATGCTCTTACGAATCGGCGCTTTGCGCGGTTTGCTTGACTTCTTCGGCGCGCCTGTCGCGGGGCGCATAGCTAATGTGACACTCTTCCCGTTCGTCTTGGCCTTCTTTTGCGCAGGTCGTTTCGCAGGCGCTTTGCCCTTGGACTTGCGCCGTCGCTCCCTCAGTTCCTCTTCGTCTGGTTCGCCTTCGCTGCTCTCATCCTCCTCTTCTGATGTGGCGCCATCTGCGTCGACGCCGCTATCATTTTCGTCACCGCGCTTTCTTTTGGAAGTCCCTGTTGGACTCGTGCCGGATGTGAACTTTTCGGGCTTCTTCGTGACGCGTCCGGATTTCCGTCGCGAGCTCGATGAGGTGGCATCGCCAGCCTCGGACGCCGCAACTGCCGCGCTCATGATGATTGCGCGCTCTGTATAATTGAATGTGGCGCAAAATTAATGCGGTGGAAGAAGAAGACGCGTCGAGCTCAATGGCAACTTGGTGTTGCGGTGGGGTGTGTGCCCCAACGCGCCTGCCCGTGAACCATTAAGGTTTGGAGCTAGCTCCCTTAGCGCTAGGCATCAGATCAACAAACGCGTCATTGCATCGCTCGTGCTCTTCACTCGACATCTTTTATCGAATGAATGTAGTCCTGCGCGCCGAAGTCCACGCTTACTTGACAACGACTTGAGCGTAGCAGGATCCTGCTCAAATCTGCGTACGGTCGACTGTCCACAAGCACCTCAGTGCGATTGTTCGACATTCCTTTTCGGATGCATTTGCCTTGAGACTCTTAAGTTGCCAGTGCGTTGTTGGACCGTATCTTCTCATCGTACTGGTTCGACGGGCAGCGATTCAGTTATTGACCAATCAGTACCCTGGTGTCTGAACCTGCATTAAGTGACCATGTCAGCTTCGTCATGTCAGTTTTACAATCAACGTTCAACAACCTTCAATTCTTGGGTATGGATACTCCAGATTTGGAGACCTTTGATGATAAGACTCAAATCTCTACAGAGTCGGGCTCTTCGAGCGTGCCTCCAGTTTTGAACAAACCTCACCTACCTTTCCGGGGTGTCGAAAACGATTCCAGTCATTTTCTACCCCTCCGCTCAGAGGAAAAGGATATCAGATATCTGCGCCTCGAATCCGGTCGAGGCAAAGAGCCGCTTCGTTGCTATCTTGAGCGCACCACCTTGTCCAAGGCTTCGGATGAGCGTATTCAGTACGAGGCTCTGTCATATTGCTGGGGCGATGTCTCTGACGTCGTCAATATCCTTGTCCACTTCCCAGTCGCATTTGACGAGGACACTGGAGCCACTACGGAATACTCTGGGCACCAGTATTTAACTATGCGGAATCTTCAGGATGCTCTGTTTGCTTTACGGACACTGAAGGAGCCAAGGATAACCTGGATCGACGCTATCTGCATCAATCAGGCGGATGCTGAAGAGAAGACTGTGCAGGTGACAATGATGAACCTCATCTATTCTCAAGCGAAGGAGGTGGTAATATGGCTCGGCGAAGACGATACATACTGCAGCATGTTTGTGAGGTACTGTCAGCGGGACAGAAGCGAAGCTAAGTGGAGTCGCCTTCGCTACTTGGCTGCAGAGCAGTTGACAAAGCTGTCGCATAATTGGATCAAGGACGACATCACTCCCGCGGCATTGAACGACGAAGACCTATGGGCTATTGTTCTGGACCTCTTCGGTCGAAAGCATGGACCACTCACTGACAATTCTTCTTTCGCCAAGCACATCGCAGCGCAAGTCATGGAAGGCTTCATGCGCTTTGTGTCGAGGCCTTGGTTCAAACGTATATGGGTCTATCAGGAAGTCCTGTTAGCCCCAAGAAATTCAGATGACTGGGCAAGAGCTTCGATTCTGTTCGGCGGACGTTCCGTCTCTTGAGAAAACTTCATTGACACCGTATTGAATGTCCGAGACCTCGAGCCGAGCATCCCAGATGGCGGGACGATACCGAGAATGATCAACAAGCCCACAAGATTCGAGCTCATGCTCCAGGAGTTTGATTCTACATGGACCTGTGAGAAAGGGAAAGGTCGCACAGATTTCGTTTTCAATGTCAGATACACCTCTGTTTTCTTGGCCAGTGATCCTTGCGACAAGCTCTTTGCTTTGTTGCACATATGCCCAGATACCAGCGAGCGTGTCAACGGCAACAAGCTACTGGCACCAAACTACGAGAAGAGCATCGAAGAAGTCATATTAGACTGCCCGCGAGGTGGACTACACCTATCCTTGGCAATTAAGGCCACAAAGTCTCTAGGAAAAATATCTCCAGGCATGCATGACAGCTGGACACCATGCTTCTCGAACATCTGTGGGTTGAGATTCTGGAACACTCAATTCTGGAAAACACTAGATCGTCCACGCGCGCTGTTCGAGACCAGACTCTACGAGACTGAAGCCTATGTTGTCACTCCAGCATCCATACCTGGTAGGAACTCTACCGTCGTCAGCTCGTGAGATCTGGGAAGCACGTGCCGGCTGCTGAACGATGATAGGTGGCGCCAAACAGCCGAACAAAACGGTATATTTGCTTACTCTGCTGCTGTTCTTGAGTAGATGGCGTTCGCTTTCCGGGGGCACACAGTCGATGAAGACCAGACAATACACCTGGATCATATATATACTATGCTAGGGTCCGCTTGGACACGAGGGCAAGAAGGTTCATTATCGGCATGGGCTCGTCTCAACAGTCATACTGGGAAAATAACTAGTCTCGAAGGCCACCATGGCTCGCGTCCAGGAACTTCGACATCTGAAGTGCAGTTCTGTCTTGACTCGCTAGGCAGGATTCTGATCAGTCATGACAGGACTCAATCAGGAGACTTGGTTGTTGAGATCGAAGGCAGCTCCTCTGCTTTTATCATGTCTCTAGCTGAGAAGCATTTTACAGCACCAGATGCACGATGGTACACAAAGAACATGTCGAGTTCCTGGTCGCCCGAGGAACAAGACCAAATAGACGCAGACGAGACCAACTTGTTCCTTGGCACGTGCTCCATATACCCTGGACACTCCAGGCATCCTCCTCCAGATACGTACGAGCCCAGCAAACCCTTCTTTGTGGCCTCACCACAGGCCCCTCTGCTGCAGGAAAAGAGTACTGCTTCATCAGCACCACCGTCGTCACTAACACGCGCACCACACGACTTTTGGACAGATAACAACGCACTATGGGGGACCGCAAGGAGTGAGATGAAGTAGGAGAAATGCATAAGAATCAAGCGCACTCATGGCCTGTCGAAAGCTATCAAAAGCCCATTGCGACCCAACACCAGCGTTGACATCACAATCTGCTCAAGTGGCATGTTGACGATACTCGCCGCAACTGTTTTGGGGGTCTAGATCTAGTAAAATCCGAGTCTTGATCCAAATGGGGGCTTACGCCTGCTTGGCCTTCACAAGCGCCTCGGATGTGCCTTCCGAACATCTGTACAGCAGAACGCAAGCTCAAAGATCGCGTCCGGTTGCTTTGGGGACATGATGCTGTCGTCACCATGCTTGAGGCTACGGAGAGGACGGATGTGGATTGATGGTAGTGCATGGTGCCTGACGTAGTAAGGCTGCATGTGTCATTGAAAGGGCGAGGCGGGCTGGGGCTGGAAGTCTTCGAGCTGCTGTCGCTTTGATGATTTTTCTCGTGTTCCAATAGTGTTGTCGTTGCTTGCTAATATCAGGTCTTGACATATGTCATGGCTGATGTTACATGAGTGAGTGAATTACTGTCGAACTGTCGAAACATCTCAGAAAATCGTTGATGACGCCAGCTTGATCGCAGTCTCTGGAGTTGCGCGAAGGGAGAACGAGACCGACGCATCTACGTTTAGCTTCAGCTTTCAAAGTGTCGTTGCGTTATGCAGCGCTGATCTTCAGTACCAAGTGTAGTCGGTCGCAGTGCTGAGCTGACGATCGAGCTTATCCTTCGCTACAAGTGGTTTGGGTTGCACCTTCCCTCCGCCAAGAACAGCGCGTTAGACTCACCATGGCTGCGACCAGATCTTGTTTTGGCATCTTGAAGTCGATAAGCCCACGTCAGGATCAAATGTTTACACATCATATTTAAGATGCAATTCGACATCTTCCAGCGCCGGATTAGGCGGACACTGTCCGACAGCGCTGTTTGGTGCTGCTCTATGAGGTCGACGGTCAGCATCGTGCACGTGGCGTTTGTGTAAAGGCAAACGCCGGTCGGGGGCCTACCCGGCTGATGTAGAAGGGTGCCGCCCTATCCGTCCCCCGTCTGGAGAGCGACTAGGAGAACATGAGTTCAGGCATGGATCGAGTGAGCTCGGGGTGTTTTGGCCGTCGCGCACATGTTGGGCTATATCGTGAGCGCGTTATTGACTCTACTCGGCAAAGGCTCCGATGAGTGCCTGTGGATGCACGAGCAGTTGTGCGTGCTCGCGATGTCGTGTTTGAGGCTGGCCAGGACAAGCTCATCGTGTTGGGCTGGGTGAGCTTCGCCTCGGTTGAGGCCAGTCTAGGCGCGTCACCGTGCAGGCTCTTCTCCAGACTCCCATCGAAGAGCGACTCTGGTAAAGGGTCCAGCGGCGTGTCCTGCGCAGCACAGGCGCTGGACTGGCACGCGAATGTCGTGCTGTCATCCATGTGCGTGCGACGCTTGACGTGAAGATGGTTTGGGTCGTCCAAAATTGGGGGAGGCTTCTGCGCGTTCTGTTTCAATAGCGGCAGCGCCGAGTGTAGCAGCCTAGCCAGCTGAACAGGTGTCTGCAGTGACTGCAATCGTCGTGCCATAACATGCGGCGATCATATCAGCACACTGGCATCTTTCGTCCACATCAGAGCTGTCACTCTGTGGCAGCTAGTCGGCGACCCGAGTTCTGTTCGTCCGGAGCTTCCCCGTTGCTTCTCCAGCGCGGAGACAAGCCACCCCGGCTGATCACTCTCCCTCCAAAATGCGGCCAACGCTGCTGTCGGTGCGTGAGCCGCAACGGACGCGCTCGTTCAAGGCTGCGACAGCGCGTGTGAAAGCGCTCAAATTGAAGAAAACTGCGCGATGTGCACGCTGCAAACCTTGTTCGTCTGCAGTGCTTGAAGTTGTTCCAGATGTGGGTGGGTCCGACCGCTCCATCGTGGTTTCCGAGACGAGAAGGGCCGAAGGTGGCACCTGCCCCGTCCAGTGCCGTTCCAGCGAAGCATTGCCCAGCGCCGTCCTCGCCTTGGTCCCTCGCCATCCTCGACGCCCGCTGACAGCCCATCGCACGTTCACGTTCACGACTGCTCGACCCGCACCGCCCCCGCAAATCCGCATACGCACCGTCTGGACACCCATGGGAGCACACACGCAGGCACCCGCCGCTGCTGGACCAGTATAACACGCCGCCATGCGTGAGGCCGTGGGCGTGCCGTGGACAGGGGCGACGCCGACGCTGGAAGTGCGCGACTCCAGCCGGCCCTACGTGAGTAACCAGAGCTCACCGACGACGCGCGACGCGACGACTGACGCCCGCTCGCAGCACTGTCCCTCCTACAAGCTGCCCGAGTACGGCATAATCGAACTTGGCCCGGGCAACTTCATCAATCTGACCGCGAACGCCATCTTCCGCCCGCAATGCACTTCCGCCTCGCAGGGCGCTGACGGCGACGGCACTGGCCAGGTTCTCAGTGTCTCTGACATCCGCGACCCCTTCCATGCCTCCATCACACCGCAGGCCTATGCGACCGGCGCGGCCACCGTTATTGCCTGGATGCTTGTCATTATGTTGATTATCACGCCGCGCACCTTCTTCGTCGGCAACGCTTCCGGACGCTCAGGACTTATGGGACGACGAGGCATGATCAGCGGCGCATCAGGAGGAGGAAGCATCATTGGAGTTGGGAGTCGCCCATGGCTGCAGAAGGTCGCTGCGCTGACCGTTGCCATTTCGTTGACACTGGCCACCGCCGATACGTTCAAGATCGCTGGACGTCAGTACGCCGAGGGATTCATCGATGCCATGGAGCTGCGCGACCAGGTAGTCTCGGGGATGGAGATTAAGGTGTCGCGTATCATCTCCGACATATTCTTATGGCTTGCACAGGTGCAAACATTGATCCGTCTTTTCCCTCGACATAAAGAGAAGGTCATCATCAAGTGGGTGGGATTCGCCCTAATTTTGCTCGATATCATCTTCAGCGCCCTCAACAGCTTTGGACCGTACGATAATAGCGCGCGCCCCGCGCACTTCGACACTGCCATTCCCGCACTGAGCTATCTCTTCCAGCTGTCTCTCAGCATGCTGTACGCAGCCTGGGTTCTCTACTACGCTATCACCAAGCGACGATACGCCTTCTACCACTCCATGATGTGGAACATGAGCGTCGTCGCCCTACTATCAATCATCGCCATACTAACACCTGTCGTGTTCTTTATTACAGACATCGCCAACTACACTATCGCCGGATGGGGAGACTACTTCCGCTGGGTTGGAGCAGCGGCAGCCAGTGTCATTGTCTGGGAATGGGTAGAGCGCATTGAGGCGCTAGAAAGAGAAGAGAGAAAAGACGGGATTTTGGGGAGAGAGATCTACGACGGAGACGATATGCTCGACAACACCCCATCATCATCTACGATATCGAAGTGGCCATACTCGAAACGTAGTTCTTCGGATGAGAAGAAGGGAGGTGATGGAGGTCTTGGCGGTTTCAGTCTGAGTGCGTTCGCTGCCGGACAGACAAGCCGAGTTGGTGGATTCGCCCAGAAATTGGGACGTAAGATGGCCGAGTCGCCACGTGCAGAAGCGCGCAAGAAGCGCACCATCCATGTACCTGCACCGCCACCTGTGCATCGTCGATCAGAGTCTGCTCGTCGTGGCGACCGCAATTCGAGCGCGTATGTACGCGTCCAGAGCCCGATACCTCCACCCGCCGTTCCCGTTGTCGCCTCGCCAGTCAGCAGGACAGATACCACAAGTGCAGACTCCACTGTATACACAGTACGATACCATCCCATCAACGAGACACCACCCATCCGTCAACCAGGATCAATCGAAGATCGATTGACGCCAGAAGCAGCGAAGAGCCAACAGCCATCCGTGCCACAGGAGGGTGCCGTACAGCCAGCTAATTCCGAGGATCCTGAGAAGGGCGCCCCAGAGCCAGAATCCTCTACTGGCAACAGCAAATGGAATTGGCAGGCCATGGCCAATCCATTCACGAGGAAAGGACGAGCGCCACCACGCGAATTGCAAAGAGGTCAGGTGATCGAACCGCTCGCAGTCGATGAAGTCCACGCCAACATTCCACCGCGCAACTACAATGGACTGGCGATCTCAGATCGTCTGGGCACGTTCGCAGCGCAACAGGGCGATAGGTTCCGGTCGAGAAAGAAGTCCAAGACCTCTGAGATGAACCTCCCTGTGACTATCATTCCAGCCCAGCCACGTGGCCAGACCTGGTCGCCAGACTTCCTTCAGCGTCAACAACAGCAGCGACAGGAGAGTGGTACTCCACAAAGCGAGGTGTCAGCCACCGCCGGCATTCAGATTGCAAGGATACCAACAACCATCGAAGAGCAATCAGACATGCCATCACCAGCACACTCCGGGCAGACTGTCAACTCAAGCGAGGTCGTCGAGCCTTCTTCCTCTGCCAATGACAACCGCAACGCGCGCAGGCGGTACACACCGCAAGCCGGAGGTCTGACGGCCCATCCTCCCTTGTCTCCCACTAGCCTGGCTGAGGAGATTCAAAGTCCTACACCGCTGTTGGACAACGCTTCGCAACCAGGATCGTCGTCTCAGCAGCACACCAACCACGACAGGTAGCGTGGCCTGAGCGACGAATTCTGCACTTCTATGTTTATATTCTCGGCGCACTTCAGCGACGATACTTGTATACCCCATGTTTTTCAACGGCGCACTGGTGGCACGGTGAGAAGACTGCATCCGCATAGGTTTTGGCGCACTACATTTTCTGGACTCAAAAAGCTGAGAGCTATTGGGAGCCCTCTCAGAGGGCTGGATATTCTTGGGATACCCGCCGATGTTACTAGACTCGGCTTCACACTTACAGTTTGGGGGATATGGATGGATCGTGTGTTGTAAACATCTACCAGACAAGCGATCTGAGATGAAATTTATGTTACTAGCAACGAATGAAGATGTCAAATCAACCGTTTCAGCATACCACAAGTGTGGCCCTGAAGTTCGTCCGGTAACCTTGGAACTGATAAAGCTCAAAGATACCAGCCACTCCATGTGGCCCCAACTCAAGCTAGCCGCCCCACTGCCTTGGAGCTGCTGCATGTCGACATAGCTCGAGTGCTCATGCAACCCACACCTTGGGCGCCTTTCGTCTGGTCTGCTGCGCTTTGACCGCTTCCCAGATATTACTTGCAGCTTCTTTGAATTTCCAAAGAGTTATTGCGCGTGCGCACATAGACGATAATGTCCTTGTTCGGCGATGACGACGTGCCGTCGCGCTCCAAGTCGACTGGCCTCTTCGACGACGATCAGAAGCCCGCGGGCAAGTCGGGCAGCGGACTGTTCGACGACGGTTTCGACGGCAACGATTCGCCCTGGGACTTCCCTACACCCAAGAAAGGCAGTCGCGGATCGCTCGTCAAGTCGCTGCTTCCTGCCTCGGACGTGCCCGATTCGTACATCGACGCCTTCGATGCCCTGCTCGACGCTGGGGAGCGCGCTGGCAATGGTATCAGCGTAGACGGCGCAAAGAAGCTGCTGGCAGGTAGTGGAGTACCCAGCGACACACAGTCCAAGATCCTTGAGATAGTCGCGCAACCTGATCAGGATGTTGCAGGGCTCGGCAGGAACGAGTTCAACGTCCTGTACGCGCTCCTCGGACTGGCACAAGAGGGCGACGACGTCACGCTTGACAGCGTCGATGAGCGCAAGAGGAACCTGCCCAAGCCGAATGTAACGCTGCCCAAGTCCTCGAAGCCAGAGCCGCCCGCGCCCGCACCCGCACCTCAAGAGCAAGCACCAGATACTCCTTCCATGCCGCAAGAAGCCACCAGTCAACAAACGCCGAGCCCAGGCAGAGCGCGCACGTCGTATCGCAAGCAGTCCTTTGGCGACCCAGAGGCAGACCCGTGGGGCAGCCCAGACCTGCACAAGGGCCACAACCACAACAGCTACACATCTGTACCAGCGCAGACGAATGGCACGACTCCCCATCCTACGGCGCGAACAACGAGTCAATTCACGACCCAGTCTTCGACCGACCAAACGACTCCGCAGGCCGCAGCTCCTCCGCCGAGCTCACTACCAAGTGATGGTGGCTGGGGCGGCTACAACGGAGGATCTAATCAGCCGTACAGTGCGCCAGACCTCAACTCTGGCGGATTTCAGGACACACCAGCTGGGGGAAACAATGGTTCCAGCATCCCCCCCGGCCTGAGCGGATCACTCGGGCGCCTACCAGGTGGATCTGGCAACGAAGAGGTCATCACCATCACTGCTATCGCCGAGAAGGAGGGTCTGTTCATGTTCCAGCATCGCAACTATGAAGTTGGGAGCAATCGACGCACCAACAAGGTTGTCCGCAGATACAGTGACTTCGTATGGCTACTGGACTGCCTGCATAAGCGCTTTCCATTCAGACAATTGCCTCTACTTCCTCCCAAGAGAGTTGGCAGTAAGTACCCGCCCTGTATCCATCATGATAATTGTTGAGAATCCTTAGTCAACGGTAATCCTATAGCCGCCGATGCGAGCTTCCTTGAGAAAAGACGAAAGGGCCTGGTACGATTCACGAACGCACTCGTTCGACACCCGGTACTGTCGCAAGAGCAACTTGTTGTCATGTTCCTCACAGTACCCACGGTAAGTGTTTCGACCGATCGCAGCTCTGCATGAGGCTGACCACGATACAGGAGCTTTCTGTCTGGCGAAAACAAGCAAATTTGTCAGTGCAAGAGGAGTTTACTGGCAAGCCCCTTCCTCCAGACCTAGAGGACTCCCTCCCCAAGACCCTCCCAGAGCTCAGCGACACCGTTCGTTCTGGCGTGCGCCTAAGCGCAGAGACCTACATCAACCTGTGCACCATGATGGAGCGCCTAACTCGCCGCAATGAAGGCATGGCGGCTGAATTCTTCCGCTTCTCGCAAGCCTTGCAATCACTTACCGACATCTCGCAAGAGACATATGCTGTTGACACGAACGATGTTCCTCTGCTCAACGAAGGCCTGAATTCTACTGCCAGGCATCTGGACCAGTCGAAACAGCTGCTCGAAGATGAGGCACGGGGGTGGGAAGAGGGTGTGCTTGAGGATCTTAAGAGGCAACGAGACACACTAGTCAGCGTGCGAGACATGTTTGACCGCCGAGACAAGTACGCGAAGGACAATATCCCCGCGCTTGAGAGGCGGATAGCAAACAATGAGACGAAGCTCCAAAACATCAGAAACAAGCCAGCGGACCTGGTCAAGCCTGGCGAGGCGGAGAAGGTGGAGGACGCGATCTCCAAGGTATGTTTTAATGTGCAGTATCTACTTGTGAACCTGCGCTAACAGTCTCACAGGACAAAGAGTCCATCGTACAACAGCATGCTCGCGGTGTCTTCATTAAGGAGTGCATCCGCGACGAGTTGCTCTACTTCCAGAAGAGTCAATATCACGTCTCTCGCTTACACCAAGAATGGAGCCAGGAGCGCGTCAAGTACGCTGAGCTGCAAGCGGACAATTGGCGAGCGTTGAGTGAAGAGGTGGAGAGCATGCCAACTGCGGATTAGGCGCCTGACATGTTGCGTTGCAGTCGACTGATGGTACCACCTCAGTGTCATTGAGTATGACTGCGGAGTGGTCTGAATGAGTAGTCACTGGTGTAATTTGTATATTTTTTGTCGCAAGCATATTGGGACGTGGGTGTATATATCCTCATCGTTAGTTGCACTGGTGGAATGGAAGGAAATTTGGCACATTTGATTGACATAATGACTCCAAGCGTGGAGAACTCTTCTGTGTTGCTAACGTAGAGGCTTGAGGCTTCATAGTTCTGTCAAGACACCTAAGAGGCTGTCAGCGCTGGGTCGCGCCGGCTGCTCTTTCCTGGCTCGATCGCGCCCTCTGATATCTTGCTTGACACTGTCTTCCTCCGACGGTCAGTTGCCATCCACAAGCATCTTCAACTACGCATCGACTATCGCTCTTCCAGCAAGATGCCGCCGAAGCGCAGGGCTCCTGACACAGAGACGGCGAGACGCCGGTCAAGGAGAAGGCCAAAGCGACCAAAGAGGGTAAGCTGATTCCTATTGCTGGAAACTGCATGTTGCAAGTTATTTTGTAGAGAGAGCTTGGTGAGATGAAGATGAATCAAGGCTTGCGCCAAATGTCAGCCTTGTGCCTGAGGCGCGAGGAGGGGCACCAATTGGTGGGGTTCGGCTCCTGCCTCGCAATGCCGTCACTTGCCCACGACCCTGACCCTGACTTCTCCAAAGCTTAGCGATAGCTTCTGCTTCACTTTGATCTATTTTCCTATAACACTCTGTTCGCTGGATTCTCTCCTCTTCCCGCACCTTACATCGCGCGCGGCCCCGTCCCTCGACTCATCCTCTGAACCGCGACCGCGATCGAGCAGCGACATCGAAAGTGAGGATACACAAACTAACGCAAGATGCCTCCAGCATACACAGCGCAGCAGAAGGCTGCGATCACTCAGTTCATGAGCTTCACGAACATGGACCGCAATGCCGCCGTGCGAGTGCTCAAGAGCCACGGCTGGGACGCCCAGAATGCCGTCAACGCGTAAGTACCTCTTCGTCCTTCTTCTTTCCCAATTATTGCGCTTCTTTGGAAGCGCACTGGACGCGCGATATCTGGACCGACTGCGAGGGTTTTGCATATCTCGACCGCGACGCACACGCGCAACTTCGACATTGAAGAGTTGGGAAGGCAGGAACGGTACACAGGTGTGGGGAGAGCACATGGCATCGGGCCGCGCATGCACGCGGTGCTTGCAGCGCGCATTCCTGGCGAACCTCTTGGGGAGCTGCAATGTGTATGAACCGGTGCAATCGACCGAAAGCAGTGGGCACACCTTCTACGAGCTCCGCAAACAACGCCATCCCACCTGCCACACCGATCAGCATACCGCCACTGTCGATAAACATGGCCAGCGTTGCTTCTTTCTCGAGTAGAACCTTTTGTCCACACCAGTGTTTAGCCACGTTTACACCATCAACATAACGCATCATGTTTGGTGCCTCTGAGGACCGCGCCAGACAGCTCGCCGGCCGCCAGCGCTGGAAGCGCATCAGCTCCAGTGGCTCCAGCTCCAGCTACCGATCTGCCAGCTCCTCGAGCCAATTCAGTCAGCTATCTCATCGCGAGATATCATATATCTTCGAGCAGAATCCTCAACGGCCTACACCGATCCCTGAGCATCCCTCGCCCACCCGGTTCGTCCCTGTCAACAGTCTACACGATCTTGGCGGACTACAGTATCTCGTACAACCCATCGCAGCATCTGATGTCGAGGAAGCGTTCTCGCGCATGGTGTCTAAGAACCTACATCCGCGAACACTGCACCAGCGGAGTCAAACCGAGCACTTGAGCCACGTGCTGTTTGACGAGACGGCGACCGGTCATGCATCACCACCACCCACAAGTCCCTTCACAGTTTCGGGTCTGACGAAGCCATACGGCGTACTTGGGTGGGGAGCCAAGATCCTACAGCAAGTTCGTCATGTCACTGAACAGGCTCCACCCGCACAAGCAGAGGGCCACCTATCGACATTAGTTACAGTACATGACTTCACTAGTCGCTCCCTTTCTAGCGACGATGTCAGTACACAATCGATGCCGTTGATGCGTGGAGGGGCAGGCCGTGAACCACAATTTGATTGGACGGCGATTCAGCAACATGAGTTGTGGGACTGTCCTTTCAACACTGGCGCAAGTTATCGCAGCTTTATACTCTCCTTGCGTCATTATTGGCCAGATGAGTATGCTCACTTCAATTCCTTATTCAACAACAGCCACGGTCTTGAGGCCGACCCTGCTCGACAACGACTCCTGTTGACCCTCGGAATCGAAGGTCTGAAGATGATTCGGACTATACTTTTCGACCGAGCGAGGGCAATGCTGGGGACGGCGCTGTCTGGGGGCTCTCAAACTTACCCCGAGATTCACCATATCCGCAGGGAATCTCTCCAGGGTGCCGAGTACCCAGCCATCGTCCCGCGGCATTTGTTTCATGCCTTTGTGAACGCTACTAAGTAGATCGCCCTACTTGTTGTTCACTGGCTCTCATCTCTTGTCGTTGAAGTTCGTTCACAGTACAACATATACTGACAGTGTACTTGTAGGTTCTATAGCGGGGGTGGGGGCTCGAACACATCTGCTGCAGCCAAGACAAACCTGAACAAGCTGTTTGACAAGTACCGCGACAACGCGACTACGGAGCCAGATCTCATAGGACCGGAAGGCTCCATGGGCTACCTTCAGGAACTTGGCGTCGATCCTGAGGGCGTGGACTGCTTTGCTGCGTCTGAAATCGTTCAGTCACCCACATTAGGTGAGATCACGCGGGAAGGATTCGTTAACGGTTGGTTGGAACGAGAGTAAGTGACTGTTTTTTTCCCGCACTCACGATGCAACACTAATTTGTGTCAGCTGTGACACGTTCGAGAAGCAGAAGAGCTACATCAGCAACCTCAAGGCGCAACTGCCTAGCGACAAGACCACCTTCACGCGCGTTTACAAATACACCTTCTTCCTGGCCAAGACCACGCAACAAAAGGCGGTGCTCCTGGAGCAAGCTGTGCCTTGCTGGGAACTTCTCTTCTCTTCGCCACATTCTGCTGTCAAGTGGACTTCTTCCAACACCCCCTGGTTAGACTGGTGGAAGGAGTTCCTCGAGGTTTCTTGGAAGAAGAGCGTCAATAAGGACATGTGGAACGAGACCCTGAAGTTCGCCCAGCTCACTCTCGAGGATGAGGCCATCAGCTTCTGGAACGAAGAGTCATCATGGCCATCTGTTATCGACGACTTCGTCGAGTGGGTCAAGAACGAGAAACGCGGCGGCGCTGAGCAGAAGACCGAGGAGATGGAGTACTGAGTCGAGTCTTTTGAGTTGAGTTGAGTTGATGCTCAACTCCACGCATACTACAAGCATACTCGCTGGCGGGAGTAACAGAACATGGCTGTACGTATCTGGACCAACACTGGTTTGGCTAGGGTTTACGGCGCCGTATGCAGCGCGATATGTTTAACGGAAGCATGCATACCTTCGCCTGTCGTAGTGGCATTTCACGTCTTCATCGAAGCATCTTAGCAGGTAGACAGCCTAGCGCAAGGTCTGAGGGCGAAATACAAGAACATCTACTTCAAACATGTGCGTGTAGCGTGTCTCCGAGACGATGTGATGTGCAGAGATCAGCACGATGTTGTGAGTTGATGTGATCTTGATTTGATCTCTGGATCCAAGAGACACTTTGACAGCTTCAGGGCCGCTGTCGAGGTTGTGCACGTGCTCTCGAAGCGCGTCTCTCACCTGCAGCCATTGAGCTGGGCATGCGATCTCCCAACTCTTTGTGCATATTCGCTGCTCAGTGTCTGAATCTTCTACATTTTACAGCATATGAGTGACGGCAGTTCTTCTCGGTGTTCCCCGCTCGACGTGCCGGTGTTGATGGTCGCGCCCGCTTGAAGTTCTCGCTTCCTGCCAAGAGTGCTCGTTAGCGCCTTCCGCCCACCTGCTAAGCGAGGTCGAAATTGCGCTGGACAGCCCAATTCGATTCTACGACTCTTCGACCGTCCAAACTAACCCACACAGCAGCAAAAGTACGTCGCCATATACGTCGAAACAACGCCCGTATACTGACAGAAGCAAGATGGCCGCCGCTAAGAAGCATGTCCCGATCGTCAAGAAGCGTACGCTGCAGCCTCGAATCCGGATCGCAAATTTCGCAGACTGACCCCGACGATAGACACCAAGCGCTTCAACCGCCACCAGTCGGACCGCTTTATGCGTACGCAGCCCCAGGAATTGAAGGGATAGGAATGGTTGTTGACAGGAAACAGGTGTTGACCCCTCATGGCGCAAGCCTAAGGGTATCGACAACCGCGTCCGCAGGCGGTTCAAGGGCCAGGCTGCTATGCCCAAGGTACGGACTACCTTCACCAAACGATGCACGACTTGACAACACGATGGAGCGAACGACGTTATGGTGGGAGAGATCGAGGTTTGAAGCTGGGGCTGACATTTGCGACAGATCGGTTACGGATCCAACAAGAAGACCCGCCACCTGATGCCCTCCGGCCACAAGGCTTTCGTCGTCAGCAACGGTACGCCCACGCAGTGTTCCTGCTCCCTGGAATGCCATTAACAATACATAGTCAACGACGTCGACCTCCTCCTCATGCACAACACCACCTTCGCCGCCGAGATCGCCCACTCCGTTTCCGCCCGCAAGCGCATCGACATCATCGCCCGCGCGAAGCAGATCGGTGTTAAGGTCACCAACGACAAGGCCCGCGTCAAGACCGAGTCGTAGACGAGCATGGGTTTTACTTGGGTGGGCATACCAGGCGTCTCTGTGATTAGTTACGATCTCAATGGGAAGGCTTTTCCTCTGTGGCTCGCTTCACACGACTTGACGAGTGACATGCATGACATGTACTCGCAGCATCATTGCGGCTTGATATCAAGGGATGGCCAGGGTACGAGGAGTAAGAGGAAAAATGCAATGAAATGAGCCACTCCTTGGACTTCGCAGTTGTGATACTAATGATTGATCGCGGACTGCGGCATGTACCTGCTAGAGACGGTTTGCTCACCGAGACATTCAGTCAGCTACACCTGGTTTATCCACTCTTCACTTGCGCCGACTCTACCGTTCTTTCAGCATTCGATTAGCTGCATGAGTATCTCGACATGGACGCCTTCAATCAAACCAGCGCCTGTAGACTCAACACACGCCAATCTGCAGGCTCAGACAAAGGCGCGAGGTCCAAAGTGAGGTATTTGTCGCACAACCACGGAAGCCATCGAAAGCTAGCAGCAATTCGCGCAACCTGAGGCATTTACGCAACAGTACATAGGAACGAGGTCCACATTCTCACGGCCAGAACTTTCGCCCTCATTCTACGCTGCTTCTTGCATTGGTTTTCTGTCCTAATGCGCGCGTCCTTGCTGCACACGACTTCCATACGCACTTTGCCAGCATCACTCACTGCCGCCACTCTTCCACTCTTGCGGATACGTGCCTTGCGTCTGATATCGGTCCCATATCCTCCATGTCTAACTTTTATTTGCCTGGACGTTCTCTATAGCCACAATGCACAACCATCACTCTTGCGCTATCAATGCTGCATATACATCCCGATCACTATGCGCCAAGTCTCGAATTCGTACAAATCGACACGGCAACTCAAAGCACCACCAGGTTTGTCATCCTATCAACGCACCACATGCGTGTATCATGCGTGAGTTGCTCGTATCACCAGACATATCCACAGACATCGCTCGAAGCCCAACACCACCATGGTTCAGATATGGCGTCTTATCGCACGCAGATCGAAGCTGCTGCCCCAACCCTCAGCAGGCCAGCGCAACACTATACCTGGTATCGCTCGACCCGCGCGAGCACAGGCTGCAATCCTCCGATCGCCATCTATCCGCCTCGGGCGGTCCTTGCCCAGGACCGACCAACTCACCGCACATTGATGAAAGCACTTCGCAGGTAAAGCCGTTGCGGTTCCGGGCTCGGCTGCGGTACGCATCCGTGAAACACGAGCACTGACATCAACTGCATGGCTGAGCAGCGCAATGAGATCAGGGAAGTCAGGGCATCCATCGCCGGAATCCGCGGATGGAGTATTGTGCGAGTGTGCGAGCGCTGAGCCACGATCGTTGTGTTGTAAACCCCAAGCTCGTTAGGGCTGTGGAATGTTTCGTCGCTTACCGTTCGGATGCGCTTGCAGGCCTTCCGTGGCTAGTCAGGCACGCCTGCGACTCCACTCCCCCTTCAACACGGATTCCAGCTCCCACACCGCCATGCTTGTCGCGAACTCGTCACTGCAGCGCTGCAGTTTCACTCACACGCATCTACCTTATCACTGTCCTACGTCAAGGCGCCTTATCTTGCAATGCGCTCGCACGGGATGAACGAGGCGTCCTGATTGGCTCTCGCGATCTAAGCGTGGGCTGCTGTAAGGCAGGCACGCGTTTGTATGTGAGATCAAAACAAGAGTGCTCGCGGGACGTCTAGGAACAAGAGTCGGGAAAACCGGAGCTCTGAGCCAAAGGTGAGCTGATCGGGCAGTGCGTGATGACGAATGATGAGCTGTGACTTTTGCAGCTGGTTGAGCATGTGAGGCTCACTGTAAGCTCACATCAATATGTAAGTATGAACCTGGAATTCGACATCGAACCCAGGTTTCAACACGACGACCCACAGTCTGCACTACTTCCTTCCTTGGTACGGTCGAAGCGCCCTGATAATTTCCTTTCTTCGCTGGGAAAATCTTTCACAAGCCCAACACTATTTTAGCTCCCGTCCATTAAATAGCTTGACACCTGCAACGCCTTTGTCCTCGAAATTCCTCTTCGAAGTATATCGGTGAACAGCGTTGCAGAGGCTCGCTCAGCCATCCCCTGGGACAGCTCTCGTGCTCTGCACGTAGCGGATCGGCGACCCTCGGCCACTCAGAATACGAATTCGCCATCCGTGTGATCGAAGATTCCACCAAGAAATTGCGCCTCCCTAGTCGGATTACGAAGGTCTTGGGAAGTCAGACTTTCACACGTGCTTGCTTTGCCGCAGCAACAGCTCAAATCTGCGAAAGAGTGCCACCCCACTCGAACTCCACAGTCTACTCCACATCCGACTCCACTTGGAGTGACGAGCTCGTCGAAAATCCCTCGAAGTTCGACACAAAAACTCCAGACTCCATCGCAATGTCGCCAAACTTATTCCTGGCTACGCAAAAGCTGTTCTCACCTCACAAATGGTTCCGCCAAAGCCATTCCCAAGAACGTTCCAAGAGGAGAACAGAACACTGGGCTGAGCCCACACCAGGACTGTACGAATATATCCCCGGTCGAGGCTGGTACCTGATCGCACGAACAAGAGAAGTCCCTAATGACCTCCCTGAGACGACCGCAGAGGGAGGACCAGTCCAAGCACCCCAGGATCCCCCAAAGGAATATGAGAGGCTATCCCGGCCAATGTCAGTCCACTGGTCACGTGTCTTGAAGCGATACATGCTCGAAGACGACTACAAAGCACGCAAGAAGCACGGCGTCATCTCCAACGACAAAGGCAAAAACATCGAGGTCGGCTTCTTCCGCCTCGACGACGGCATCGCCTGGGTCCAGTGCTGGGACCAGGAGGGCACTTTCATCCCCGGCCCGTACAAAATGTGGTGCATCAGCGCGCGCACAGGCTTATTCCGCCCCATGCTCAAGCGTGACGATCCCAAATTCGTCGCCTCGCGCCCTTCGTCTCTGGCCGGCAGCCGCAACCCGAGCTTCGAGCGCGAATCCGACCTGCAGAGCCAGGACTCCCGCAGCACGGTCTTCTACCCTCCCTCCCAGGCAGGCAGTAACCGCGATGGACCTAGTGTGCCTAGCACCAGACCGAATAGCGTCCGTATGGACTCGACGTCTGCGAACCATAGCCAGCCGGCGTCCAGACGCTCCAGTCCGAGGCGCAATGGCAGTGTCGAGTATGAGAAGGATAAGGCAGCTATGAGGCAGATGGCGAGGGACCATCGCGAGGCGCTACTTGCTGCTGCGAGAAAGGAGCGGGGCGATTCGAAGATGGCGGTTGAGCAGATTGAGCGGGGGCGATCGGAGAAGCAGGTTGCTTCTAACTAAAAGTGTGTTTTGCTGGCATTTCGATGGAGTTGCTGTCCGCTTCGGCCTGGATGGCGATGTTGTAACGATTCTTCTTTGTCACGGCCGCAATTTTTCATGGGCATGGCATGGCATGGTACGGCAGGTGGTGTTCTTCTGGCTTCCAGGTGCTTTTTCTTCTCTTCCTCTCATTGCTGAGGCGTTTGATTGCTTCGAAGTATACGGTATACCCAGGCACCTTTCTTAGACTGGACTGTTCTCTCAGGCATCATGACGCCATAGATTCACGGTGTGTTTAGCGATAATGGCATTTGCGTTTACAAGAAGTCACCGCATGAATTCTCTTTAGTGGTTCATGTCTTGGCCATATATCACAGGCCTGAAACTACGATTCGGTCAGGCGTGGCCGCGGAGATGTGTATGCATAAGTTACGAGTGCAGTAGCTTCAGGGTGCATTCTTGCCGTTTGAAGATGAGCAGTCACGCGGCGAGCAGACGATGATTGATGGCAGCTAAGGGATGCTTAGATCATAATTTACAAGATTTAGATCACATTCTACATACGACCATAGGACGTTGAAAACAAGGCTTCCCGTTCGCTCAGCCCTATTTAAGCAACGTACCGGCGGATTAGTAGTTAGGTGGGTGACCACTAGCGAATACCCGCTGTTGTATGTTTTTTTCCTTTTTTGCTTCATGTTTTTGCCCTCCACTCCGGACCGCGGGGCGGCCGGAACCCAACGCTTTATGAACTCTGATAAGATCTGTCGCTTGATGTTGCCAATTTAGAGAACCCTGAATCTACCGCGAGCTGAAGATGACCCCGCTCAAGTTACAATATGAGCGAGTACGATCCCAGGACTCACACCTTTGTTGCCAACAATAACAATGGCAGGAGGGTCTGCAAGTCTTGTGAAGCACTCGTCATGGGTGGCAACCCCTGGTGGTCGCGCGTTTGGACTTTGCAAGCAGCGTCGCTACTGGCCGAGGCGACTTTGCACTGGGGCTCGCTTTCTCTGCCATTGGGGACCGTCTAGCTTCATCGAAGAGACTGTATTGGGGTTGGTTGTGTGAGATGTCCAGCGACATGGTCAAGGCCGAGTACGAACAGCTAATCAGCGACTTCCTATATCCTGTACGCGGCTTGAGCATCGCATGTAATGGGGAGCCTCCGCTAAATACACTCGTGCGATGGGAATATCGGGAAGCTACCGACCCGCGAGACAAGGTGTGCGGCTTTCTCGGCTTGTTTTCTTTGCGCAGTCTTTCCAACGGCCCTGGACTTCGAGACGTCAGTCATGGGGTCACTTCGTCAGTACTCTTCCCTCGTGTGCCACTGGATCTGATCAGACTCGAAAAAGACCACAGGCCATTCATCGGTGCACGAGAACTGCCACACATCACCCCGACCTTGCCCGGGTGGGCAATTGATTTCGCAAGCTCCAGTGCCATTGGTAAGCGGCAGAAAACGTGGTGGCGCCATTCATATCATTCCCTCCGTTAGAATGTCTGCCGTCAACAGCGTCTGCAGTTTGAAGCATCGCGAGATGGAAAATCTCTCTTCCTTCCTGGCATCTTGATCTATTGCGTGCAAAAGGTCGACTAAGTATACTGTGTGAAAGTAGGAGATGAGATCGACGATCAAAATTCAGAGAAAGTATCGTAAGTTCTCGTTGCATGGTGGAAGAGTATCAAGCATCTTGCGGCAGGATTTGATCACGTTGGCGGTGGAGCATTGAGAGACCCATTCTAGAAATGCTTGGGAGTCAGATCGTGGAAGAGATGCCACGGGGATCGCCCGAGGACTACCATGCTGCTTCCTTTGAGGATTGCGTCAACAAGGGTATACATAGCCGATTGACACTTTCCCTCCACGGTCTGGTATCGAGACATGCATTGTTCATCACCGCAAGTGGCTACTTGGGCATCAGCTCCTCAGATCTCCGACAAGGAGATGAGGGATGCGTTTCTGGCGGTAGGTGTGTACCGTTTGCAATCAGATCTCACGATGGAATACCTTCGGAGGAGCCAAAGCCGAAGAATCGACGGATTCATCTTGTCTCTAATGTCTATACTCATGGCATCATGCGTGGGGAAGCCGTTGTTCAGAGCAATGAACATTTACGGATAATAGAGCTTGTCTAACAGGCGAATACATTGAAGTCAGATCTGACCCTTGCAGGCGGGAAATGACAGTCGGAGATCTGCACCCGTTTCCGTCTGGTTTCCGCATCCTTCGAACCCTGAACTTTTCCTCCTCCTTTCATCGTATTTCTTAGATCAACCTCACTATATTTTTCCCACGAGTCGTCTCTGGAGTCAAGCTGTTTTTTTGATCGGTGTGTCATGCGTTCGCAAACCATTTCTTGGCTTCTGCTATTGGGAGCATCGCCCTTCCTAGCTTCAGCACAAGGTGATAACAACAAAGTCAACTCCACTTCTCCAGAGGGTATATATCTCTTCCATTCCGATTTCAACCAAGGTCTGACGCTACGATAGGCAACTGCATCGGAGCCAAAGGCATCAGCCCAAAGTGTAGCAGCAGAGAATCCGCATACCAGCGAGACACCTTTTACATAGGTGGTGGCTATGTCGACTCCGGCATCCCCGGCCAACAGATGTGGAGCGACCAACTCTACGTTGAGAAGCTGACGCCTGCTAAGAAAGTCAACAAGCCTTACCCAATGGTGTTTATTTCCGCAGGCGTCAACACAGGCGCAGAATGGCTGAACACGCCGGACAATCGTAAGGGTTGGGCTTCCTACTACCTTGACCAAGGCTATCAGGTCTACATCGTTGACATAGCTGCCAACGGCAGAAGTGGCCAGCAGCTCCTGTCCAAGTACCCTCTCCGCATTGGATCCACGGACATCATCAACGAGCAGGGATTTACAGCCCCAGAAAACTTCGACCAGTACCCGCAGGCAGACCTCCATACCCAATGGCCCGGCAATGGCACGCGCGGAGATATCATCTTCGACGCCTTTGCTGCTGGCAACGTTCCCATCTCTTCATCCAATGTAAATGTAGAGAACACCATGCGCGCATCCGGATGCCAACTCCTCAGCATGATCGGCCAATCATACACAGTCTGCCATTCTGCCGGTTGCACTTACACAGCTATTTGGTCGGACGCATGCCCCGACCTGCTGCGTGCCAACATCAACATCGAGCCTGGCAACGTTCCCTTCACCTCTTTGATCGGCAACACGACCGTTGCCGGAGTCGGCCGCACTGCTGCCCGACCTTGTGGTCTCACATACACAACACTGCAATACGATCCGCCGGTAACGAACTGCTCAGCCATCGCCACTACTGAGGTCGGACCTGACAACCCAGCTAAGCGATCGTGCGTGCTGCAAACCAGTACCATACACAAGCTCACTCAGCTCGGCAAAGTGCCGTACATCATGATCACGGGCGAGGCCAGTCCACATATCACGTACGACCATTGCTTTGTCGAGTACTTCAAGCAGATGGGCATGGACAACTACCAATGGATCAAACTTGCCGACATCGGTATCAAGGGCAATGCGCATTTCATGTTCTTGGAGAAGAATAACCTGGACATTGCTGCGGCGATCAATCGCGGTCTTGAGAGTTTGAATAAAGGTTCAGCTGCTCCAGATCATCCAACTCTTCCCGTTTCCGTGGATTGAGAAGGGTGGTTTTCGATGGCTACTAACAGCAATCTCCTCCGTGTATATAATTTGCAGGCGGGTGGAATTGGAAGGGTAGTCCGTGATCGCTGTAGCTATGTGCCGTTCCTCAACTGTGTATTGCGAAGGAGTCTGTGTCGCATGTCAATAATATTGTGATAGATTGATTGAAGACGGACTGACGTCGTAATGGTGACCCTTGAGTGCTACTCGATTGATTTGCTCACTGCTGATGATAGTAACACATGCTTGAGAGGTGCCACTTTGAACCACCGAATGCATGCTACCTCAGCTCCAGTTCGAGAGCAGAAGTGTCCCAAACAAGAACCAAACGAAAGAACCGTTCTTGGACGCCACACTGCGACTCGCGTCCGTAGCAGCCACGCTACTTGACCCAATAGTGGTAATACGTGGCGCAGCAGTCGCAGTCGGCATGGTGCTTATTGGATCGGGCCCCGTCATACTGACTTCACCTAGCTCTCCTCCGATACGGCAAGCGAATGCGTACTTGTTCCAAAGCGCCACACTCGACAGGCAAGAACTGACTTTCGGGTATGCGACGATAGCATCATATGTCTGCGTTGTCGTAGAAGTGACGGTGGAGCGTATAGTGCCTTCGGTGGGATATGGCACTACTTCCCAAGTTGATGTTTCGGTGCCTTTGGCCTCGTACGCCGGGACGCCGCACCAATGATGGTCGCAGCCGTTTCCGGTTGTGTACTGAGGTGGGTAATATGGTGAACAACATGCTTCGATATCCTTTGAGATGCCTGCCGTTGCCTGAGCGTCGTTGCCGAAGAGTGCACAGATGAAGGGGGGTGTGGCGTTATTGATTGGAATGACGCCGAATGGGTCGCAATCAAGCAAGCTACGATTGACAAGAGACATATTCAGGAAGTGGCTGACCGACAAGGGTTGTACGGCCTTTGTGAGAAGTTGATGTGGATGTGGACGTACTGGAACGTCACAATGGTTCGAGAGTCTCGAAACAGGGGGTGCTTTTCCTAAAACAGCTAGCGTGATCGCCAAAATGACTGTTCGCTGTCCAAAGGTCTCTCCCTCTTTTGAAGACCGCACACCCTTTTGACTGTCCACAGCGTGGACTGCCCGTTTATTCTTGTCCTCCGCTTTCCCTTCCCCCTAACGCTCAGAAATGTAAAGCTCATGTCCCCAACAAGGGTCAAACTTCTCTCCCTTTGCCACTCCTTTATACGGACATGATTGCCAATCGCAGGTATTCTACACATCAGTCAGTCAGTCATTCAGTAACCAAAATCATTGGGATCAATCGATACTTACTTTGTGAACCGTGGTGCCCCGCCAATCAAAGCTGTCGGAAGCCTTTGTCCAAAATACAGCAAAGAAGATGATGACCGCCGCAATAGCAATAGAGCTATCCAGCGCCGCACTGAGCACAAACGTGAAGCGATTCCACCAGGCGTTATACCTCCTCTTGATAAAAACTCCAAAGAAGAGACCGACAATAGCCCAGCTGCCGTAGTTCGTTCTCGAAGCAGGAGGTAGATAGTTCAAACCACCCAGCAATAGTGGTACGTGTGCGTGTCCCCAGAAACTGTTCGCATAGCGCCGTTTGAGCGCATATACCACGATAGGAAGTAGCAGGCCAAGAACGAGGAAGTACAACAGAGCATGGTATGTAGAGCCTGTCGAAAAGAATCGGCGTGGGCCGACAGCGCCTCAGATGGTGCTGGTGTTGAAGTGTGTGCGTGGGAAGGGACATGTGAAGCCGTTGACGGCGGCGCTAGTGCAAACGCCAGATATGTTGGTAAGTGCCCAGTTCAGAACGCCGACTTGAGCGATAGTCGCAATGCATATGGCCACGAGCTGGACGATGAACAGCTGTCTTGGAGGTATCTAGAGCCTTATTAGCAAGTATGTGGCAAAAGAGATGAGGAAACATACTCCATAGTACAGACCCAGCTTGAAGTCCTGGGAGAATTGTAGGGCTTTGATGCCGGATATGTAGCCAAGATTGAAGAACCAGATGTTGGCCAGGACCTTGCCCTCCCAGACGTACCCTGCAATGATCCTGCAAAAGATATCTATGTTGATCCTGAGATTTGTCGTGCCGTAGATAATTCCAAACTACAACACTGTCAGCAGAAGATTTGAGAATGATGGGGGTCGTGACTTACCGGTACGAAGAAGATACCAGCAACGGCGAAGGCTAAGAGGACGCCATACCATGGAAGCTGTACCTTCCAATATCCACAACAGAAGATAGCAAGAAAGAGAGAAATTGCAGCAGTCACCTAATACCACCAAGTCGGAGTCTCGGCGAACGCGGGCTGGTCTGCACCGTATTTGCCTGTGCTAGAGCGTGGACGAGTCTTGATAGACATGAGGACGCTCCAGATCTGGTATCTCTTCTCTAGTGCTTGCCAAATGAAGAGCGAGACTATGGCAGCGAAAGCAAGACCGAACTGATTGAGCGCATAAGTAATCGGTAAGTAGATCTGGACCGTCGTCAGGTAGCTTCCTGCGCCGGAAATTCATTCGTACACACCGTGGAGTAGCTCTCATATTTGACAGCATTAAGCTAGTAGCCATCCTGCTTTTTGATGACTCTGCTGACATTGTAGGTCTTGCCGGTGTTGTCGAATACTGAGTTACTTTGGATGGGTAGATAGGCTGAATTCCACATGTTGCTGTAGTACAGAGCGGGTGAGATGATGTAGACCCAAAACACCAAAGCGGCAAGTACGTTCGCGATAGCCCAGGTAGGGACGACTAACGGCGAGCCGATATACGCGATTTGCGACCCTGTGATCCATTTAGCCAATGCGTGTGGCTTCGACAGTCGCAAGACCTACAACCGAATGTGGAGGGGACAAGGCCTAGTCCACTCTCCATGCCAAACAACTGATTCACTATAGTGTTCTTTGGGGCAGCCCAGCAAACGAAGGTGAAATACCTAAGAGCGGGGAAGATGAAGTCGGGAAACCAAAACCAGCAGAATGAGACCGAGAAAGCGATGAGAAAGAAAGAATACCTTGACACGCGAAACTGACGCCTACACAGATGTGAGAAAGTGTTAGAGTGAGATTTTCAGATGACTTACATGGATTCAGACTCGGCCTTGGAAGAGTGAAGAGCATGATTGAGAGCGGTGTTTGCAAAGACACCAGGCCACAGCATTGAAGACGGATCCACCACAATGGACTTGCAGATGCCTGCAATCGAGAAGCCGTAGAGTATAGCAGCGGCGAGCGTGATCGAAATCTCAAAACCCCAGCCGGTCTGATACCCGAAGAAGACACGCTGCTCGGTAAGCACATCCGCACTCAGTCGAGTCAGGAAGCTTTGTTAGCCATGACGTATATGAGGATATTCTCCTGAACGTAAAGATTAGCTCTGCATGCTGGAGATGATCACTTATGATCCTACCTTCTGATTGGACGGTCCGGGGATCAGTCTGAGGCTCCAGCCCATAACGGACAATGTCCAGTCCGGTACAACCTTCTCCCAGATCTTGCCTATGGGAAAGGCCAGGAATTGAACCGCCGATTGGGTGAGGGAAATCGATGGAAACCGCAGCGTGTACAGCGTGTTGAGTCCGCATCCCAGAAGTGTGAATGAGATGCCGATCGCCAACATCCGGAGTGTCAGGCAATGTGCCGTAGGGTCATCTGCATCCATATCGATACCCGCTGCCGAAAGCACTTCGCTCGCAGCATCGCTCTTACTTATCGGTCCAGCTACTGTGTCTTCTTAGCTCTCCCCCTGTGGATATGCAGGCATAGTCGCGTATACTCTTCGTTCACATCGAATGCACAGCCTTCAGCGATCGACTCCTGTACTTTGCTCTCAGGTCGCATGCTGGCATACACAAAAGATCTGATAGTGATGAAGGCGCGCAAGATCGCGGTGATTGATAGGATTACCACGCCAAAGCTTGACGTGTATATAAGCCTCGAGCGCTTGTACGGCATACTAAAGTAGTATTTGCTGCCGGAATTCCGCGCACGCCCCACCTTGACGCGCAGGTAGGTCTCCAGAACTTCGTACAGCGAAATTTGACCTCCGTTCAAGCCGTTCGATAGGTTCGCTACCTTCTGTAGGCCTCGAGACTAGCCGTGGGTGTGAAGCCGGTCGGCCAGAAAGGTTGTTCGGCACTGTTCTCGGCGTATGGGCTCTGGATCCAGAGTGGCTTTTGGAAGGCTGCCCGCATGCCCTACATGCGGAAATCTCTCACGATACAAGCTCTTTCCTATGCTCTGATGTATCGTGTACATACGCTGCCATATTGACTTCGTGGTGCATTCGCCGTCTTAGATATCAGTGTCATAAAGAGGCACCGATAATCTGTCCCGGGACGAGGATGTAGCGTGTATTTTATCTCTCTTCGGCGGCACAAGGCGGATGGAATGTGCAGTCCCACTACTCCGGTCTTGGAGCAGCTCAACATCTGACGTTGCCAGCAGGGCTTGGCTCAGGTCGAAAGGGCACTAGACGTCAAGTGACCAAGGTCATGCCCATCGACAACGAATTGTACATCGCGTACTCCTCGAAATGCGATACCCAGCGGTCCGATGTAGCTGATGTAAGTCTCTTGTTCCTCGTCCCAAGCGTCTTGCATGAAGAGTAGTAGCATAATCATGAGAGACCTGACAAGCCCCAAGCGCTTTCCCTCATCGTTTCTCGCGGAAGGATACTCACGGATGCTGCGAAAGGAGTTCCACAGGGAGCGGTGCTTGCCGAATATACATCTCATGTCGAAAGCGGATATGGGCTCTGTTTGCGGCATGACAGCAAATTGACCCAAGCGACCTCCTGTGGAAATTTCAAAGCGAGCCTCTCTGATCAGATGTGCATCGTTCGAGCCAGGCTCCAGGCAAACAGAACGAACATGCATGTACAGCAAGGCAAGCGGATGCATGGATGTACTTGCCCATTTGCGGCCTTGTAGAATCGCGCCACACGTACGCGCGACATGCACCATATACGGATCGTTCGCATTGCTGAAAAAGCGCAATGTTATCTTGACCTTGTCGATTGGACCGGATGTTTGCGCGGGGCAGCAAGTCCATGTAGGCCAGAGCTCATGGTCGACGACCATGACATCAAGTGTGTAAGTCATCTTGAGTCGTCGCAGACGATCCTGTGTCTCATCTCTAAGCTGCGTATTAGTGCCGAGTAGTCCAGAAGTATTGTACGTTTTTGGCGATATTTTTGGTGGCCGCAGGGCGCCCTGTCCAGTGTGATTCAGTCGCGCCCCTGTCTCATGCGCAGGTTTCTTCGGGGGCTCCCTGCTGGAGAGAACAACATAGTCGATGATCTGGTCGCGTATCTCATGAGGTAACGAAAGTAGGGAGGACATGAGAAAGATGTGTAGTGGCGTTCGGGTAAGATCCCCAGCAAGCCTGGCCAGAAGCCCTCGATGAAGAAACACGCTAGCAATAGCGCGCTAAAAGACGACCCACATCTCTCATCACGTCACCACTTGTCGAAGAAGCACGACAACACCACCAAACAGCAGAATCTAGTTCTATCCATACACGACGCTCACGCTTGCAAATATAGTTCATTATTCACTTTACCATAAGTAAGTACTAGAAGCCAGTTGCAAGCTGTCGACTATGAGCACCTCAGAGCGAAAAGGTGTTACTGTCCAGCTTGCAGCCTTTTTCCAACTGTCAGCACTTCCATTCGAAGCAGCAATGTGTCTTCAGAATTTTATTTGCTGTACCCATGCCTCTTTCTTTCAATGCTTGCACATAACGGAGCACGTATTGAGCAAGTTCTTCTAGCCCCACTACGGCATCCCTCGATTGTTGCAATAAAATGCGCACATTTAGCCTCTCATCTACCAAAGTGGCGCTGTAGGAAGATATAAGAGAAGCGCACGCCTTTTCAGTCTACAGTACTGCCTGCGCGAAGCTTTTCCACACGCTGACGGACAGCACCCATTTCCTCTTCCAAGCCCATCACAAGCACCGACTCTGAAAGCCATCAGTCGTTCCTCTTATGGCCCAGGTTCGAGCTGCCATATTTCTATCAAGCGCCACGTAATTCTGAGGTCCTCCTCGATCGTCTCATATCCCAATCCCACACTCGTGCTTCGCAACGGCCAGCTTCGAGGTCGCTGCCATTCCGCCCGGGCCAAACGGCAAAGGTGCGAACGGTATACTGCGCGATTCCTGCAGTTGTGGCGTGAGGACACTGTTCTGCCTGTAGAAAAAGTTGAGATTGCATACTAAGCCCTTGTCCTCAGGTGCCGGGTCAGCGCAATACTCGATGCCGTTCCCGTGCGCTCAAGCATTTCCAAGAAGACTTGGAAGTCGCGCAGCTGACCATATGGCTTCGATGCTGTGCGCGATGTCGACTGTTGTTGTTATTAAGGACTTCTCGCTAACGGGATTGCATCTCAACGTTCCGAAGAAATAGATTAGGGATGGATCCAACACCAGGTCATGTTCCCCACATCAGCCTCCGGCACTTTGCCGGTCAAGCATCTTGCTGCACCCCGCGAACTCGCTACCAGGGATGGTCTAATATCTGTTTCATTTGTTTTCGTTTGTGTCACGTCAACAAGATGATTGCGCTGTATCGTTTACGCTTCGGAGTATCTGAAAATCCACCACCCAAGAACGACAAGCCATGCTTTTCTCAAGTGACCAGCCTCATTGGTACTGCACCTCCGAGTACTGCATGCTGAGGTTCTTCAAGGGCTTGGTGGTAGTTGGTGACGCGGGAGAAAGACCTCCGTTGACGATTCAAGCCATGTCGATGATGAGAAAGGGAAGTGTATAAGAGGGAAAGTTCAGCGCCTACAAAAATCATCAATATCAGCCTTCAGCTTCTTTCAACACCTCAAGACTGCCTCTCGCTTCAAGATGCTTTCCGCAGCACTCATCCTCGGTGCTGTCGCCACTTTGATCGACACCGCATCTGCGCACGGCTTCGTCAGCGGCGTCACTACCAACAATGTCTGGACCAAGGGCTCTGATCCTGTATGGTACTACTCGCCTGCCAACTCCAGGCCCCAGACTGCTGGTTGGGACTCTCTGAACCAGGATCTTGGATTCGTTGAGCCCGCCTCCTTGGGCACTGACAACATCAACTGTCACAAGAGCGCGACGGCTGCCAGACTTTACGCAAACGTTGCTGCTGGTTCTTCCTTGACCTTCTACTGGAACACTTGGCCGGACAGCCACAAGGGTCCTATCATCAACTACATCGCACCATGCAACGGTAAATTTCACAATCACTCAAAGTCGCAACGCTCCTGACATTTCATAGGTGACTGCACGACCCTGACTCCTGGCTCGCTTCGCTGGAGCAAGATCTCTCAGGCTGGTCTGATCACCCCCGGCGGCACTGGAACCTGGGCCACCGACAACCTCATCAAGACCAACTTCACCTCCACTACCACCATCCCCAAGAATCTGAAGGCTGGTAACTACGTTATTCGCCACGAGATTATCGCCCTGCACGGCGGTCAGTCAGACAACGGCGCGCAGCTATATCCTCAGGTACGTCTCATCGCACTCACTGCGACACAAGAGAAATGAGTTGCTAACAATCTCATAGTGTCTCAACCTTAAGGTGACGGGTAGCGGCTCTATTGCTCCGTCTGGCGGTGTTGCTGGCACCAGCTTGTACAAGAGGAACGACGCTGGCATTCTCTTCAACCTCTACACCAGCCCAACGAGCTACCCCTTCCCTGGCCCCGCTCTATGGACTGCCGCGAATTAAATCTAAGGGTTCGGCGCATTGATGGAATCATGAATGGTCGACTGAGGATGATCGGGTCGTGAGCGCTTGAGCAGGGTGGGAGGGTCAAGCATACAGCGAAGGGCAATGAACAATGCCGCTAGATACTGATAGCATGAGATTCCCACGCATATTCAGTACAGCACCATGATAGTCTTGAGAAGGCATGTACAACAAGATGACACAACGGGAACCGTAGTCGCGCATGTTCGTGATGTGCAGCCGTTGCTGCTTGTGGGCCGCTCTTCCACACCGCGCGCCTTCCTCCCCCGTCAGACTAACAAATTGACCTCGCTTATCAACCCTCTCACATCATCCTTTGACTCCGCAGCCTCACCAGCTTCTCTTCTTACTCACCCCATCATCTCTGCATGTCCATCTGAAGGTTCACCACCAACATGAAGCCTGCCATCGCCATAGGTGATCCACCTGGCCCAAATGCATCGATGAGCTCACGCTTCAAAGAGTACCTCGGCCAGAGAATACTCACCGCAATCCTCGGCGATCCGAGGAAGATGTCTCTCGAGCGGGACAACTCGAACGAAGAAAATTCACACGCAAAGCGCATGAGAAACACTGAGGAAGATCTTCTCGCCAAGCCTCAGTCTACTCCTCTTACAGCAGACTCGGGTCATGCAGACAGCGATGAGAGCGACTTCGAATCTGATGTGGATCACGACGACCTCGACGCTGTCTTGCAAAAACATCTCAGATCTTGTTGCTGGTTCATAAGGAGCAGCAACAAACAAGGCTCCGGTGCGCAGCTCTGCGACGCTTCCTTCCACTCACCCTACATCACCAATCCCAGCAGCTCGGCCTTCCTTGACTCGTGTGCAGGTCATGAAGAGAAGGATGAACAAACAAATTGGGTCTGGACGGCTCGAGTCAAAAGTCACAAGATATGTCACCGGTACGCTCACTTGCAAGCGCCGGTTATACATTATTGACAGAAGACAGGATTGATCAGACAACATAGCGAGGAATGGCTCATCGAGGACGCTGTTGCCCTCGGCGAGCATAAAGCAGTTGTAACAAACATTCTCAGTAAGACAGTCTAGCAGTGAAAAAACAAGCGGAGAATGCAGAAGCAACGCAGACAAGAAGTACAAAAGCAACAGCAGCCATAGACGACGCACGTCTTGAATAAGCGACGGTCCAGGGTGGAGGTTGTCGAGAAAGCGCTGCCGGAGAGACGATGAAGACGCCCGCTGTCAAGACAGAGCCAAGTGAGAAGGCGGGCAATCGCGGTGCACCTAACGCTGAAAAATGGCACCCCATCAAGCAGGAGATCGTCAAAGAGGAGCCGTGTATCAAGATCGAGCCGGACATCAAGATCGAGGAAGACTGAACTGCTTTAGGACGTCCTCATGTAGGAGATTGGTGCGATGTCGGCCACCGCTACAAGATTGTAATGACAGCAAGTATATCCCGAGTATACGTATTTAACATCGAGTTCAATAATCAGCAGGCACAGGAGCAATGTAGATTAGCAAATGCCTGGTTCTTAGTATTGTCCACTTACTGGCACGGTGCTTCAGCTGGGAGGTCAATGCGCTAGTCATCGGTCTATGGCTGTCGTGGAAGTAGTTCCGGCGGGAGACTTTCTTGAAATTAGTTGGAAACATTCAGCACTACTGAGGGCGCTGCGCCCTCGATCGTCGCCTGCACAGCCACGACGAGAATACAAAAGTCTTTCCGAGAACCACAACACCAACGTACAGTCCTTAAGGTCTTCAAGTCTTTTCCAATTATAGTTTGCCATTACCATGCCATCCCTATCAGAACTGCCCACCGAACTGCGACAGCAAATTCTCCTGCTGGCCCTACCAGAAACGAACCGCGTAGAATCTGCAATACCATTCCAATACATCCACCTCTTTCACATCAACCGCCGTCTGCGTGCCGATATGGGCGCCATCGCACCCATCTGGGCACCAATTCACTTCATCTCGCACCCAACCTCACTCACAAGCTGCCGCCCACGCACCCGTGGCTGGAACTGCAACAGCATCTGCCTCGACGTCTTCTACAATGCCTTCCTCGGCCGCTTTGCCAACAAATTCGGAAACGTCTACAGCCACCGAACCATCCCCATCGGCCATCCTGAACTCATCGAGGATTGGATCAACGCTGTGCCCTTCCTGCCCGTTGACGTGAGAGAAATTTATGTAGATGTCACGCCCGCGCCGATCGATAAAAGAGAACACCATCCTAAGTGGCCCGAGTGCGGTCCGCCGTGGCTCGACCTCTTTCTGAGTCTTGATAAGACGGCGAGATGGGTTCTAGACAGCCATGTAACGGATGTCGCTGCGCTTATAAGGACTCTTGATCAGCGCTATGGAGGGCGAGCGCGCATCAGGCTCTGCGGTAGGTTGAGCGAGAAGAGCAGGGGCTTTGTTGAAGCCCTGCGCCGGGAGGTGGGGAGGGAGATGCAGTTTGTGGGGACTTGGGTCGAGAATCGGGACGCGTTTAAGGCCTATGTGTCGTCAGAGTTTGAGTGTCCGATGATCAGGAGGGAAGGACGGTGCGGGACGCATAAGATGCCTTTTGCGTGGTTGGCGGGGGTGGAGTGGAGTCGGGAGGCTGGCAATGTGTACACTGCGCTTGCGGATGTTCATACCCTGGTGGATTGCCGTGAGAGTCTGAAGGACATTGCGAGGTTTTGTGACAGTAAGGACGAGTGCGTGGTGTTGTCCGCGCCGAGGGGTAGAGGGTCGGTCCCACACATTTCGGACCTGATAAGGATGTTCCAGCACCACGTTGCGGCGGATTTGCGCTTGAAGACAGTCGATGTGGGAGAAGGGGAGGGAAGACATGTCGAAGTGTGGCGATAGCCCAGCAGACTGTTCTGCAATGGAAGCCATAGTCGCTCGTTCACAGGCTCTGCGTGCCGATGAAACCAGTCCTGACGAACAATGAGTTCTGCATGTCTGAAGCGTGCGATGAGCCCCAGCTCTTTCTGGAATACTTCAGCCCCGGGCACATGCGATCGGCTCATTGTCATCGAGTTCGAAGTACAGGTTCCAGTGATTCTTACACCCAGGATTGAAGCTCTCTCCACACCTCGTACATCGACTTCCGCCGTGCATATACTCGTTGATGCTCAGAACATATTTACACGCTCCGCAAAGCACTGCCTTTTCGTTCCTTTGATCCCTTGGCCATACGCCGGACTTATGGGCCTCCTCTGCATCATGGCAGCTGATGCAGGCGTAGAATTTCTGGCAGCAGAAATGTTTGATGGCGATGATGTCTAGCGGAGAGTGCCAGTGGGCGCACTGGGTCAGCGGGGTGACGGAGACGCCATGGACAATCGGTTCGGGAGATGATCCTGGGTCGGGAGACATGTTGCTTTGGTTTGATGAGAACAAGTGCCGTCCAATCTCCAAGGCAGAGGATGTAAGGCTGAGCTAGCCTCGGAAGCGGAGATCCACTTCGTTGCTTCAAGTGGTTGAATCCTTGCTGGTGACGTTATGCTGTTCGATCTTCGCAGAGCCTCAAGGTTCTGCATTTTATCATCTCGATGAAGTTGATCGAGTCTTGAAGGTGTTCGAGTATGCCCTGCGACCATTGCAAGTAAGAGGGGATGTGCAGCGAACACTGAGCTTCCCGGCCTTCGGCGCTGGGGCAGGGTCACTTGCGGCGAAGACAGCATGCATCACACACATCACCTCGGGTGACTTTCTCTTGCGTTCCAAAGAACTCTCGAGCTCCGCATTCTCAGTGTTCCCACGGCCGGCCAATGCCTTGCTCTCGGGCAGCTTCGGAGGCTGGTTTGAAGCTCGAGCTGGAAAGGTCCTTCGTCACTTGCCCCACCACCAGTGCCCCGCCCAGCAGCCAGCTCAAACATTTAGGTAGTCAGAAGCTCAACAACACATTGCTTCTTCAACCTCATTCTACATACTTTGATACCCCTTCACACCCTTCCCAATACGCACACACATACCAGCATTCAAAATGGCACGTCAATTCTTCATCGGAGGCAACTTCAAGATGTAAGTAGGCAGCGCAAGCTTCTACGGACTGAAGGCTGATCGATTTGCAGGAATGGCTCTATTGAGTCCATCAAGAAGATTGTCCAGAACCTCAACGACGCCAAGCTCGACCCCAACGCCGGTAAGTCATCTTGAGTGTGGATTTGAGAGTAGTCATGCTGACAGCGAGCAGAGGTTGTCATTGCTCCTCCCGCGCTCTACCTCCTCCTGACCCGCGAGCACCTCCGCAAGGGCCTCGAGGTTGCCGCTCAGAACGTCTACGACAAGCCCAACGGTGCCTTCACCGGTGAGATCTCCGCTGAGCAGCTCAAGGACAGCGGCATCACATGGACCATCCTCGGCCACTCGGAGCGCCGCACCATCCTGCAGGAGGATGATGCTTTCATCGCCAGCAAGACCAAGGCTGCGCTCGACGGCGGCATCAGCGTCATCCTGTGCTGCGGTGAGAGCCTCGAGCAGAGGGAGGCCGGCACCACCGTCGACGTCGTCACCAAGCAGCTCAAGGCCGTTGCGGACAAGGTCAAGGACTGGAGCAAGATCGTCGTTGCCTACGAGCCCATCTGGTGAGTTGCGAATCTGATATAGTGCTGGAGCAACACTGACATGTGCCAGGGCCATCGGCACCGGCAAGGTCGCGACCACCGAGCAGGCTCAGGAGGTCCACGCCGCCATCCGCGAGTGGCTGAAGAAGGAGGTCTCGTCCGAGGCTGCGGAGAAGACCCGCATCCTGTACGGCGGCAGCGTCAACGAGAAGAACTGCGGCGAGCTTGCCAAGCAGGCCGATATCGACGGCTTCCTTGTTGGCGGTGCTTCGCTGAAGCCTGCGTTTGTCGACATCATCAACGCCAACTCTGCGTGAATTCATGGCGGCAGCGCGAGATTGTAGTTGGATATCATAGTAATGTTACCTGACGGTAATAAAACGAATGAACAAATAAATCATGTGTGGTCTCGTTGGCTTGCCATTCCAATGCTGAGAGTCAACGCGTTCAATAACCAGATAGACATTTAGTCAAAGCTTCGAAACGTCCTACTGCACAAGATACTTTCCGTAGAGCACCATGAGAAGACGACTATAACAACTCGTTCAGAAGCAGTAGAGTCAATGTGCGTCTTGATTTATAGTGTTCGTACATTTGCTGTACAGTCCAATCCAAATGCGCCGGCCATGCCAGGTATTCATACAAGCTCTCTCTCTCTCCCAGAAGATGCTACAACGGCTCTTCCTGCTCTTTCCCAAACGCAAATCCCCTTATATCTGAATCTTCGCGCCATGGAACGGACTCCAAATGCCCCTCACGCTCTCATTGATACTGCTTACAGGCTTGCCGAGCTTCCTGTTCTTCTCTCCATTGCTGTCCCGCAGCATCTCGGCTTTCTCCCGGACGCCCTCGTTCTGCAGGTTCTTAACGCAGATGCTCCGTGTGGCGCCGTTGATGTAGTGTGCGATGATGACTGGGTGCTTGCGCGGGCGCGGGCTGACGGAGAATTCGACGGATGGGTTGCGCGCGGCGAAGGCGGGCAAGGACGACTTGATGAAGGCGTTCATGCCCCGGCTCGATCCCCACCAGTTGCAGTAGTGGAAGTCGAGGCGCTTGCATTGGAGGACGAAGGCGCCGACGCCGTTCTGCGGGTGTCAGTATTGGGTGGGGAGGGTCTCTCGTGCCGTGGAGAGACAGTTGGGTTACTTACCTGGGCCTTTGCGACCGTCCGGGTCGCTGCGAGAGGCATGTTGGCGGTCGATGGCTGGTGAGAGGCACCTGGTGTTGCTGTCGTCCATCATTCCCGACTTTCTCGATGGCACGTGCGGCGACTTTTGCCTGGCGCGCAACCCCAACTTGACCCGTCACTGCAACGATACCCACACCACCCTCCGCATCACTTCACATCGCAGCTGGGGCGCCTTCCAGCACCGTATCCAAGATGACGTACCAGCTTCCGCCGATGTTGCTGAACCTGTTCGCCCCGCGGCCGCCGCTGCGCTGGGTGGAGCCCATCGACCACGCGCCGGAGAAGCGCTGCACGCCCAAGATCGGCGGCGTCGCGCAGTATCTCGAGGCGATGCGCGAGTACAAGGACAACGACGGCTACGTGCCGACCGACAGCTGGCTGCAGAATCGCGACCGCAAGAAGATTGAGAAAAAGGAGAAGCAAGAGAAGCTGCTGACCGAGGGCATCAACGATTGTACGCGCACAAGGCTACCCGTTGCATTTACTCATTGCTAACTTGCAGCAGACAAGCCCAGCGAAGACCCCAAGGTCCAGGGCGACGCTTTCAAGACGCTCTTCGTCTCCCGCCTCGCGTACGGCGCCACCTCAGACGACCTCGAGCGCGAGTTCGGCCGCTACGGCCCCATCGAGCGCATCCGCATTGTCGAAGACACGACCGCGCCGCCTGACGCGCCGCCCAAGAAGCGCAAACGCGGCTATGCGTTCATTGTGTACGAGCGCGAGAAGGACATGAAGGCCGCCTACAAGGAGACCGATGGCATCAAGATCAAGGATCGCCGCGTGCTTGTCGATGTCGAGCGCGGCCGCACCGTTTCGGGCTGGCGTCCGCGCCGCTTTGGTGGAGGTCTTGGAGGCAGAGGATACACCAAGGGCCCTGCTGCGCGATCCGGTGGCGCTGGAGGCTTCGGTGCGCCGGCTGGACCTGGCGGCTTTGGAGGCCGGGGCGGATTCGGTGGTGGATTCGGTGGTGGATTTGGTGGCCGGGGCGGCGGTCGTGGGGGCTTCGGTGGAGGTGATCGTGGTGGCTTCGGTGGAGGTGACCGTGGTGGCTTCCGTGGAGGATTCGGCGGCGGTCGTGGCGGTGGCCGCGGCGGCATTGGGTATCAAGGATCGAACGGCTACGGTCCGCCCGACGGTGCTCCTGCCGGTCCTCGAGGACCACGAGGTGGGTTCGGCGGCAGCGGCGGCGGAGACCGTGGAGGTGACCGTGGAGGTGACCGTGGAGGTGACCGTGGAGGCGATCGCGGCGGCGACCGTTATGGCGGCGACAGACGCGGAGGAGGCGATCGAGGCTCCAGCGGTGCCAACAACGAACCACTCGGCAGAGACCGATACAACGACCGCGACCGCGGCAGCCGGGACGACTCGCGGAAACGAGCGTACGAGGGTGATAGCTACGACGACAGGAGCCAGCGCAGGAGGTACTAGTCTCTGTATGAGACGGTGTCGCTTCCGGATGGGTTTGTCAAGGTTACCTCCCATTTCTTCCTTGTACCTTCTTCGTCAACGAGGGTAAGACGAGAACGTCTCGAAACATAATGGGTGAGCACATTTACTCGCAGGTGGTTATCGTCAGACAATGGCAAGCCCGGAACGACTCGCGGAGTAGTATCAGCACCACGACGGCCTGCAACAGGATTTCACGCTCTTCGTGACCTTGGTCATCTGAAATTGGCATCGAGCAGGTCTAGGGTAGGAGCAGCACACATGAGGAAGGGTAGGCAAAGGTGACTTTCGAGCTTGTATCTTTATCTCTTTGAATTCAGCACGGGCACGGGTAGGTAGTAAGTATCAGTGCGTTGATCGTTCGCACCATCAAGTTAGGATTGCAGGTAGGGAAATACTTCCTCGCTTGATAATCTCACTGTGATGCAGGTACACGTTCATACGTATGCAAGGTCTAAAGCCATACTTCGAGATTCGTCAACCTATGAGTTTGTAGCCGCAACGTTGAGAAGTTGTTAAGCTCGATCAGAGACGCACAAGTTACGATTTTTTATGTAAAACGAATTTGCTTTGGGTATATCGATGCTATGCACTGTTCCGTGCCCTATGTACAACAAGAAAAGTCATTATTATACCATTACATTCCCAACCACATATATCACTCCACCGCCTCACGTCGCACAAGCAACCGCCTCCCACCCCACACTCCACCTCACACTCCCCATAACCACCGTCAACACACTAACCCCCACAACCACACTACTCGCCCCATACACATACCCATGTCCCCTCCTCAGGCTGTCCAGCTCCAGCATCCAGGTGCTCACCGTGGTCAACGCGCCGCAAAACCCGTCCTCAATGCCCTGCAGCACCTGGCAGCCTATCACACTTCCGCCAGCGATCCCAGAGATGCGGACACGCTGCAGATCGTAGGACATGCCTAGCACCGCGGTGCCGAAAATGTTGACCACGAAGGTGCCGAGCGGAAAGGACGGATTCACGGGGTTGAGGAGGAGGGAAGTATAGTAGCGTAACAGGCACCCGAGGGGCGCGAAGACGCATGCAAATACCGCTTGCCCGCGCCATGCATCGTGGCCATTGGGTGGCAGGGCAGCGAGGAGTACGGCGCCGAGCCAGGATCCTAAGCCTAGGACGACGAATAAGGGGTCGATGACCCGTCGTGTCAGCCGGAAGGGCAGCGTGGGTGTTAGCCTGTCAAGGGAGGCGGCGAGGTGCGCGCCGGTCTTTAAGGCGCTGAAGCAGAGGGCTACGGTGATGAGAATTACGCCGATGAGGGCCATGACGGAGTATCCTGGGTCGCGAGATGAGAGTGTTGAGGGAGCGGAAGTAGGATGGTAAGGCGGCGCGGGGAGGTCGTTTGACATTCCGAGGAAGACGTCTCTCATGAACGAGGAGAAACTGGTGAAGCTGCCGCAGAACCCGGTCGTCAAGCCAATGTACAGCGGGATTGTTTTCTTCACCTTACTGTGCCCCTTTTTGTCGAGCGTACGCTGTTTCTCGAGAGATTGACTGCCCGTCTCTGCTGGGCGGTCCGCAGGCTGAGCAATCGCTGCGTCGCCCCCAGTGCTATGACTATGCATCCCCCATTCTGACCGGAACAGACGCATGTCCTCGGCCAGAAAACCCATCACAAACGTCCCCGCGACATTGGCCCACAGCTCGCTGAACACAACGGGCGCCCCGGGGTAAAAGGTCAGTGCCTGCAGTCCAAGACGGGCCAGCGTGCCCCAGATGGCGAAGAAGATCAGGAAGCAGATGGTGTACACTTCGGTCAGGAGTCTGGACGTGCGCTGCGCCTTGGACGTGGGCTGCGACTGGTGGTAGGCGTCTGCGCCGGAGAGCTGGGGCGCGTCGTCCGTCATGGTGGGTAGGGCGGTGATGCCGTTCTGGCTCTGGGGCGAGTTGCTGGGGTTTGAGCGGCTGAAGAGGGAAGGGCGTCTGGATGTCTTGGTTGGGGTGCGTGGTGCTGCTATGTTTCGCGATGTTGAGGGCTGCGGCAGTTGACTTGCGCTGCTCGCATCATTGTCGAGTTTGGCGCGCCAGTACTCCTCCCTGCTGAGCGTAACGGGGGTGTCTGGTGGTGGTGAAGTTAAAAAGTCCAGGTTCTCCCACGACGCTGCGATTAGGAGGTCCTCGATGTTGCGGCCTTTGGATGGCGCTCTTGTGCGTGATTTTGATCTTGAAGTGGCCGAGTCCCTTCCTGCGCTGGATCTCTTGCTCCGTCTCTTCTCTTTCTCGCGACTGGCGAGTATTTCTGAACGGTCCCTTGGAATGGCAGGCGCCGGCGACGGGCTCCCAGGCGGCGAAGGCAACGCCTCGCTATCCGCACGATCCGGGTTGAGATCGAAGTCCTCTGCTGTGCGCGGCAGGCTTTGTCTGTGGGAAAGCAAACTCTGATGTCTTGAGCGCGAGCGGGCGTTGGACGAGCTCTGGCTTGTATCTGAGCGCAGACTCGCGCGCTGCTCGTTGAAGTGGCTCTCGCGCTTCGTAGGCTCATCGTCGTTGTCGGCCATGACGACGATCCGCACTGACGCAGGGCCTCGCACCCGTGAATCACTCCACGTCGAAGAGGAGTTGAGAAACCAGACGCACGCCCAACATCTTGGAGGTGTTCGGCACTTCCAGCGGGCTGGAAATTATTGCACGCGAGTCGGTACCTAGCTGGGCTCTGTTGGCTTGCCAGAATCAGACCATGGGCGCTGCATTTGTAAACTGTGCCAAAACCAGCGTCTGCGCGGCAACCAAGCTAGAGCTGCCCGGCGCACGCCAAACTCTCCGACGTCGCCCACAAGACAGGGATGGCTTGTCCACGCGTGCCAGCGCGTTTACGCCGCGTGAGCTGCGGTGACCTCCGCTATCCGCGTGCCAGCAAGCCATAGCTGCGATAACGGTGGGGTAGCTTGGTGCACTTGGGGTAGCTCTATCACACCTGCTGTATGAGGACGTCGCCGGAGAGTTATATACAGAGCCAGCACACAGCTTCCAATTATTCCACACGTCTGTCCTTTCCTCGTGACCATTATGTCTTCCCTTCCCAAGAACGCCCACATCTCCGCCCACCCGTGCTTGCAGGCCAAGCTCTCACAGCTTCGCTCGGCCTCGACAGGAAGCCGTGATGCGCAGACGCTGGTGCACGAGATTGCCTTGATGGTCGGCTACGAAGCGCTGGGTTCAGCTCTGAAAGCAACGCAAGAAGGCACAGTATGTCGAGTCCTGTCCCATCCCAACATCCACCCCTCACAACGGGAGATGACACCAATGCATACACCGCGCCTAAACACACCACACCACCAATGCAAGCACACACTAACAGACTCCCAGGACAAATCCCCTCTCGGATACTCCTACCCCACCACCACCACCTCCCCATCCCCATCCCGCATCTCCCTCGTCCCCATCCTGCGCTCCGGCCTCTCCATGGTCCCCGCACTCTCCTCGCTCCTCCCCGCACCCGTCCCAATCCACCACCTGGGTCTCTTCCGCGAGAAAACGACTCTCCAGCCCGTCGAGTACTACAACAACCTGCCCTACCACTCGCCCACCTCACAGCATTCGGGAGGGCCTGCGGACCTGGCGATCGTTGTGGACCCGATCATTGCGACAGGTGCGACGGCGTGTGCGGCGATTGACAGCCTTAGGGAGCATGGGGTGAAGAGGATTGTGGTTGTGAGTGTGCTTGCGACGGTTGAGGGGTTGGCGGCTGCTTGTGCGGAGTGGGAGGAGGGCGTGGAGGTATGGGTTGGGGGCTGTGATGAGGGGGTTGATGAGAAGGGGATGATTAAGCCCGGGCTGGGGGATATTGGGGATCGGTTGTTTTTGACGCTCGGGAAATAGAGGGAAGTGGGCTGGGGAGTATGGTGTGGATGAGAGGGGATGGAGAGAGGTGAGCGTTGGTGTCGACTAAGTGATGAAGACGAATCGTTCTTACAACATCCATACGGGACTTCAGAATAACCAACAATTACAACATTCAGCATGCAGTCGTTTCGACCTCAGCTTGACACGTGACAGCTCTGATATACCAAGCTTTGATCAGCATCGCCTACGCAAACCTTATTAACCTCCGCTCGGACCGCACAGCCAACATAGTTTCGTAGATTTCGATAGATCCTCACAAGATCCCGTTGAACCATCCTATCGCCCTCTCATCTCGGAGACCTTCCGAAGCCTCCTTCCACAGTAGCGAGGTCTCCCATCTTGAAACATTAGTTTAAGATTGATGTTGAGGGCTGATCACTTCAAAGCGAACGGATGTCTCCATGATTGATCTGCGCTTGCATCACGTTGAGACGAATATGCTGGCGACTCTGATTAGATCTGCAGCTAGGAGATTGCTGAGAAAAGAGCAGCTGCTGAGTGTCAGATCGAATTTTCGGTAAGCGCTTTCGATGGTTGGAGTATATGCACGGTTCCGCAAAGGCAATGCGCGTGATGAAAGGTTATGCTCGTGATGAAGTAGTCAGCAACAGTGGCTGCTATGTGACTTCCGAATTCAGCTGTGACTGCTTTGCATTTGCGACATATACATACAACATCGAAGTTTGTAGCTGCCTGCATAGCAGGAGCACATTGGCATCGTTAGTCTTGCATGGATGTAAGAGGCTTGACCTCCATCAGACCTGAGCCTCTCTGCATGCATTTCGAACGGTTTCTCTATGCAGTGGAGTTCTAACACTTGACTTGAGCGAATGAGGATGACTGTTTTGGGTATATATTTGTGTCGACAATGGATGTCTGTCTATCTACACTCCTCGCCTGAATGTGACGTACCGAATGGAAATGGGTATTGATACAAAAGTACGAGCCCAGCCCGTGCCACCAACTCCAGTTCTACCATGAGCTCCACCATGCTACGCCATCAATGCTTGGTTCAGTCTGCTTCACCACCCAGCTGTACGTCTCATTCTCTTTTCACCCGCTTACGCTCCGTTCTCCGGTCTGAATATCGCCTGCCCACCTCCCAAGACACGAATAGTCTTGACGGACAATTGCACTACCTCGCCTTGGTCGCAATAAAATACTCCACGCTCTCACCCGCCCAAGACACACAATCCGTGCCACTCTCAAACCTCTCCTCATCAAACAAACCCGCAATACTCTGCTCATTCCTCACACCCTTCGCATCCGCACAGCCAAAGCTCTCCAAACTAACCACTTTGGCGCCAATCTTCAAGTCCAGGAATTTTTGGAGTAGAGCGTTATTCAGCTCCTCGCCAAACACCTTGTTATTGACGAGCACGACGTCAGCGCGCGCGAGAATCGTATTGATCTTGTCGTGGTCCAGGAAGTCGCCGTGCAGGAGGTGCATAGCGCCGATGTTGATATTCCAGAGTCTGGCGCGCGCTCTCAATTCATTGGCCTGCTTGACGCCTAAACTCGCAGCGAGATCCATGATTTCGATGCCCCAGGACTCGGCGCCGGTTTGCAGCGCGCTCTGGAGCACGACGTTGCCGACGCCGGAGCCGAGGTCGACGAAGACATGGGAGGAATTGAGGGCTGTTTGCGCAAAGATGCGGTGCACAAAGACGGGCATCAATTCACCGTAAGTCGTCTCTTTGCCTTTGACTTTGCGCAGTTTGTGGCTCTGTGGTGAGACGATGCGCGCGTACGTCTGCTGGGTCATGTGCTTGACAAGGCTGAGGGGAATGGCGTGCATGGCGTCGAGTTTCGCGGGAATGGTGCCGTCGGCGAGCTTTTGCTTGACCACCTTGTTGAAGCGGATCAGCTCGAGCTGGTAGTCGGCGAAGGTGCCCGTCTTGACTGCGCGCTTCAGCTTGCGTACGGTGCCGTTGGCGTCGTCGGAGAGTTCGTGGGAGAGGTCCGCGGGCAGGTAGTGTGTGATGATCTCTTCGATGGTGTACTGGATGTCGCCCAGCGGATCGTATTCGGTGTTATCGCGTGGGGTTTTAGCCTCGAAGGTCTCGGGCGGCAGCGGGCTGGGGTACTGCAGCTCGAACATGGGAATCTTGGCCGCGCCTGACCCGGGCCACGCGGGCTTGTAGTTCTTTGCGTAGGCGCCCTGTGTCATGAGCGCGCCGTGGGTGAGACTGCCACGATTCTTATCTGCAGCCTGGCCGCGCTCTTTTGCGTGTCCGTTCGTTTGCCCGTTGGCCTGCCCGTTGGCCTGCCCGTTCGTCTGCTTCGTCTCCAAGTCACGCCGTATCCGTATGCGACGGCTCATGTCGGGCTCGAGCTGGCGGTTCATGCTCATCGGCTCAATACTGTTGCTCTTCAGGCGCTTGCTCGACCCCCCGACCTGCAGCCTCCCACTCTCATCGTCGCTCGACTCGTCGCTGCTTGCCCACTGCGGCGGCGTGCTCGGCGTGACCTTGCGCTTGCGGATGTTCGAGACGGCGGGCGACTCTCGTGCAGCTGGCCGCGGCCGTTGGGTCGACGAGGACGAGGTGAGCTGGAAGCGGCTTGCGGGCGGCGCCGTTCTCCCGGGCGTCGATATGGTGCGCGGTGTCGGCGGTGGGGCGACCTTCTTCAGGATGGTGACGGTCCGCGTCTTGATCTTGGGCTTGCTGGGCTCGAACATGGTGGGCTAGCGAGAGTCGTGCAGCCGTTAGGAAGGTGCATATGCGTCTGCGTCTATGCGGGGAGCGTTCGTGACTCGTGTCGGCGCAAGTCTCGAGGAGGAGCGAAGGAAGGAGCAGAGGAGCAGAGAAGGAACAACGACTGACGAGGCTCGTAGTCGGCAAGGAAAAGAAAGACAGGCAGCACTCTGGGGCCAATACCGACGTCGCACGCGCAAGTCAAAGTGACCAGGTCCTCGACGGGAAGCCTGCAGACTGATTTGGCGCCACTGCACGATCGGCAGGGATCAGCGCGCGGTCAACGGGAATTTGGCCCAGCGACGTGGATGGGATTCAGTAAGTTACACTGCTCGCGTGCTACAAGTTTTCAAGATGTGAGGTACCTTCTTGTGTATGTAAAGACCCTTCTCTTTCCACTACAGCGCAGACATTTCCATCACGATTCTATGCTCCTCGTGTGCCGGAGCACCTCCGCGGCCTGTCGAACCACGTGGAACTTTCAAAAGCATTGCTGCTTTAACACGCGTCGTGGCACTCGAGGTCAAGGCATTACCAAAAGACACGGAAAGAAAGGGCACAAAGAGATCGAAGAGAGATGTAGTCTTCCAAGCTGTAGTGGCGCCGATATATACTGTCGAATCTCTGGAACTCAACGGTCGTACCAGACCCTGTGCCTGACAGCGGCTTTGTTAGCCGAGGAAACATCGAGCACGAAAAACCTTTCAACAAGTCATTGACCATTTCATTGTCTTCGCCTGCAGTATCTTATATACTATCCCATGCTATGTCGACCTATGCTCAGAGATCGTGGGTATCTAATGAAAGTGACGAGCCATTAAAGCTCCGTATACGTATGCCTGGCATTACCATACCAGCGCCGAAGCCAAAGCCAAAGTCAAACCAGCCATATGCACCGCTAAACATGAATTTTTCTCCATCTCATAAATGTTCCCAAAACTTTGTACAGGAATATTGGTAGTAAGGAGTGTGACAGCCCCACAGGGCAAGGAGAATCGTTTCACATCAAAATCCTCACCTACTCAGAAGAAGAACGCAAACGCGCCCAGGCCAGCAAGACCAGCCACGGCAGCGTGGTTCTTATTCGCAGCGCCAGACTGCACGCTCGGCTTCCCGGTCTGCGTGGCCGTCGAGCCGCCAGATGCCGCCTCGCCGTTCCCAGCGACGTCGGTGGGATCGACTTCAATGACGCTGGTGAGCGTCGACGGGCGCCCCTCGGCATCGGTCGTCGTCAGAAGCTTCACGCTGGACACCTTGCCGCCGCCGGGCGTGTACGTAGTCAGGAATGTCGAGCCCTGCGCGTTGGTCGTCGTCAGCACCTCGCCCCGTGTGGGCGCCAGGTTGCCTGCGGATGTGACGGCGATGCTGGAACCGCGCGAGTCGGTCGTTGTCCTGACCACGGCTGGGCGCACTTCCTGCGTGGTCACGGCGACAGTGCTGCCGCGGCTGTTGGTCGTTGTACGAACGACGGTTACCTCGACACTGGCGGTGACTTGTGACAGGACTTCGGAGGTCTGGATCACGGTGCTGCCGACGTTGTTGGTGGTAGTGACTTCGACGGGAACGATGACAGGGCGGTCGGCAGTCGTAGTCGTCGTGCTAGGGGCGGTCGACGCGGGTGGTGCTGCGCTGGTCTGTTGCTCGGTGCTGGCAGGCGGCGCCTCGCTGGACGTGGGGTCCAGTACGGTGGACTGCTGGGGGGTCGACGACGGCTGGTCTGGTGTCTGACTAGGCTGGACGACGGGAGTGGTGCCATTGGAGGGTGCGGGGACCTGGCGCTTCTTCAGATCCTGGACGGCAGCGACGATGAGCTTGGTCGCAAGGGCCGGGCTGCTGTTGTGCACATGTTCCACGCCGCGGCGGTGCGACTCGAAGACACCCTCCTTGAACTTGGTGAGCGAGTTCAGGGCCGCCTGCAGCGACTCCTCGGGCAGCGCATTGAGCAGGTCCTGGAACGCTTCCTGGGCGTTTGCGTAGATGGAATTCGACGCGTCCGACGTCTGTGTCGATGGCTGCTCAGCAACGACACCGCCCAGCAGGGGCAGCGCCAGCAATGTGTAGCGGAGGAAGGAACGCATGGTGCAGCGTTGAAGCCGAAGCGAAGGTGATGAAAAGCCTTTTAGAAGACTGCAATGGATGTTAGCACAGCGTCATGTGTGAGAGCACTCCGCAGCCATGTGTGCGGCAGCATAAGGACATATTGCCGGTTCAGGCAGCTGTCTGTCATGGCCTGTAGCAGACGGCTGGGGTGTTGTCAAGGCTTACACAAGTCTCCAAGAAGAATCCGGGCCGCTGGTAACGCCACGCGCACTCTACCTGTTCTTTGACAGGCTCAACAACAATACTCTTTGTTGTTCAAAGCGACAGTATCTCAACACAAGCGAGCGTGTATGTGTCGAACGGAAACGGCAGTGAAAATGGCAGACGAAAGAATTCGGATGGCAGGCAAGGAAGGGAGTCGTCCAGGCAGATGGCGCCGCCCCGAGGCTTTTGATACATGCGACTACAGGCGATACGAGTCCAGCGTTGAACGCCCGTCGCTCCCAGCCCGAGCGCTCAGACTTCTAGCTTGCTGTAAGACTCCGCCATGACGATCCTTCGCGCAAGCGGGTTGAGCCTCCTCGCAGCATCTTGCTTGGAGCCCATCTGCCGAGCCTATAGCTCTGTGTACATACCTAAATGCAGACCACCGCCGGTATGCTCTCCAAGGCACTCGTCCTGCTTTTGGAGCCTGAAACCGTCCAAGGTGTCAAGCAGGTCGTCACTGCCCTATACGCGACACCCCTGCTTCACATATGCTCGCTCACCACATCCTTGTTTCGGAACGTCATGTGTGGAGCGTGCGACTGGCCCGGCACACTCGTCTGGCGTGCGGCGCCATCAGCCTCGGGAGAGCAGTTGTTGAGCCACCGTTCGTCTGGCTGAGCGTTGCGTTAGAACAACACAAACTCCACTTGCAATCGTGATTTCCTCAAAACCTGCCTGCAGCACGTCCCAGCAATTTACGTCAAAGCCAGTTGCACACAAACCCTCATCTCACGATGCTTCGCACAGTCACTCGTGTCGACGTGGCCGTCGTCGCAAGACTCGCATCTCGCCAGGCCTTCAATATGGCCCTGCTTTGCCCAAAAATAGCCAGCTAGCTCTCGCTCGCCTCCCGGTGCACATCAGCCGAGCTAGCTCTGGCTCTAACGGCAAACCACAGAACTGTTTCGCCAATTAGCAAAGAGCGTCCCCCACAAACTGTGGCACAAAACAAGTCTTACAATCGTCTTGCAGTGGTCTTGCAGCATCTTCCAGCCAGTCAGAAATGCGATGTCAATGGTCTAACACCCACAGCCCGCACACTTGGCCTCAAAGTCGCCATCCACATCGCCACTCCACCATCTGTCAGCAATGGGAGAGGCGGCACGTTGGGTGCGTGATCGGTCAGTGCCTCCACAGCTCTTCCACTTTCCGAATTGTGGAAGAGTTTGGTAACGATTCATGGTGACCTAGAACATGTGAGGCATTCAGAGCTGATGTCGACATCGATTGAGTGCAGATACCCTCTCTCCTGGCTCAAGGGAATCTCGTCTACTATTGCCGATTTCTGCGACACGAGCGTATCGTGACGACGACGGGAAGACCGCAACGAATATAGCTGTATTGACTCATTATTTGTCTGGAAGTCTATGACCTCTCTGTTGGCAGATAGTCCTGTGAGAAACATGAGCAATGCGTTGTCCCACGTTGAAGGTTACCAACGAGTGGACACCGTTGTTTCGACAGATTAATGAGATTACTATTACTACCGCCAGCACACTGTACATTATCGACATGCCATCCGAAATTTGTCACTCATCGCTGTCTACACCACGTAAAGAGAAACTTCATTCATGCTGAGCTCAGACCATGTCTTGGCCAGTGACAAACGCTTCCAGTATCCTCACCGCATCGAAGCAGGCGTCTTGCAGCCATGGTATCCAGAAGTGAGCCCGAACCAAACTCCTCATATCAAGCGCTAGAGTGGCGCATTACACTCTACCGTACGCGAAGTCCAACAATAATCTCAATGGGCCGAATTAGGAGCTGGTGACCTCGAAGGCGACGGGGTCGCACGCTCGGGTGATCTGGTGAAGCTCCTCGCTGGCGCGGCCAAGATCTCTGCTATGGCTGGCGACGGAGCATGGAGAACAGGATGGTTCGTAGTCGTCAGACTCCTAGGCTCCTGTTCGGATGTCTGCAAAACCTGGCTGATCGGTGTGAATGGCGTCGGCTGTTGGATCGATGGTGACGAGGGTTCTGCCGACGGCTGACTGGCCGGTTGTATCGTCCCGGTCGAGTCCTCATGCTTCAATGCTGGTGCAGCTGGTGCAGCTGGCTCTTCAGGGATAGCCACCGGCACTGGATTCGCAGTAGCAGGCGGAGGTCCAACGGTATGGCCCGCGACCTGCTGTGATTGAGAGTGCGGTGCTACAGGTGATGATTGTTGCCTTGAATCTGGTGTCGACGAATTGGTTTGCGCAGCTGAACTACTTCCAGTAGGCGTCACATCGTTGGACACCTCACTCAAGGAGCGTGGTGCGTCCGTGGACCGGTCTCTGAAAGGCAAGTTGTCGCGAGGCCTCATCAAGTTCTGAGGCAGCGGTGGATTGCTCATACTGCCAGGAGGGCTCTTGGCACGCTCTCTCTTATCGGCACGCTCCCGATGATCTTGTCTCATCTTATGGAACCAATCGAATGTGCCCTTCTTGCCATCTGGTGGGCTGCCGAAAACCATGGATGACTCTGGCGCCTGATCGGATTCAAATTGACCGCTTCGACGGCCACCTGTAGCCCAACCCGAGCTACTACCGAATGAACTCATACTCTTGTCGCCGCCTGGAACTGAACCGTGTAGATCAGTCTGGCTCGCTGTGGGTGTTGCCTTACTTTCACCGCGTTTGTGGCCCTTCCAGAAGCTCCGTCTATCCTTTTCTTTCTCCTTCTCTTCTTTGACAAGGGGAGGTTCGTCGTTCAGCTCGGCCTCGGAGTATTCGGTGGCAGTCGAATGAGATCTGAACGAAGCAGACGGTGACATGCTAGGTTTTAGTGTGTTACCAGAGTTGCGTGATGAAGACGTCTCGTTACTCGACTGCGGCAATGCTTCCCGGGAGCCACTAGCATGCGAGTGCGATGCAAAGGGAGCTTGGGGCGGGAATAGAGGCGATGCTGGCGCAGGCGCGATCGTGGCATCAAGGCTGGCGAGCTGGCCACCTAGCGATGTAGTTGAACTGTGAGCGCTGGGTAGCTGGCCAGAGGGCAGTCTCTTCTTTAGCTTGTTCGGCTTGCGACCATCCTGGTATTTTCCGTCTTTCATATCAGATGGGGATTGAGAGACCTTTGCAAGTATCTGTGTGAAAGTGCGGACAGCTGGCGTAGGCTCAACCTCTGGTCCAGAATCAACAGGTGCTTCGAGGAACTCCGATCGTTCGCGATTCGGGGTATTGTGAGGGCTGCGACGGCCCGATCCTTGAGCCGGGGGAGGGTGCAATACGTGGGCGGCCTGAACTGAAGCAGGGATGGAAGCAGGTACAGACGCGACTGGTGTGCTGACCTCGCTCGGAGGCTGGACTCCTGGAGTCGAGGGAGGGAACGCTCCGGGAATTGATTCAAGTGCAGGTGTATCAGCCATGGCCCTTGGTTGTTGAGCACCTTGTGCGAAGGCGGGCTTGGGAAGTTCAATCTTGCCTGGCGGCAAGGTCATCGCACGCTTAGGGATGGCTTCTTCAGGCACAGGCGCTGCCTGGATGGGCTCATCTGGCTGGCTTGAAATTGGCTGAAGCGCCTTGGACACTGCAGCCGCGCTGATAGGCGTCTCTTCCTGGGTGATGTTCGCGACGCCAGATTCGAGAGCGTTCGGGGACAGCATCCCATTGCCCTCTTCTGCTGTGGGTGTCGACGGTCCTGAAGGTCTATTTGCAAAACGAGGGCTGTTCAGAGCTGGGGATCGTTTCGACGGTAAAGTGTTGCTCCTATGCACACCAGAAGTCGGCGGTGTCACAAAGCCCGGAGTGATAGGACTGGGAATAGCGCCGGAATGGCGTGAACGTTTCGAAGAGGTCGAGACGTTCCTGCGGACACCGCCGTACTTGCGCAAGCTGTCTGCACCCGCGCTCGATGATGTAGACGCCGAACGATTAATGTTGGAATTGTTTCGCCCCGGGGTGGTTGGTGTCCGCACTTGTGGTGTGTTTGGCCCGCTCTCGATTTGCTTGACGGTTCCTTCGTCGACAGCTGTACCTTCCATACCAATCAAGAAATGGTCTTGGTTATCAATGAGGAAAATGAGCACATCCTGGTTTAACCTATAATCCTGGGGGGACATGTCGTGTTGAGGATGAGAAAGAATACCGGGCTGAAAGATAGCTGCCAGATTAGATGTTGTCATCTTATTGACGTCGGCCTTGGCAGCGAAGACTGCAAGCAAGTCCAGGATGTAAAGGAGTAGCTGGCGGTTCAAGGACGGTAAAGTCTTGATAGAATGCTGGTAGTTGCGCACAGCAGCATCCGGATCGAAGCCTCCGATTGAGGGTGCTTGTCCTTCAATCGCGCCAACAGCTTCTGCTTGGTGATTCCGGAGCGGCTGCCGGAAGCTGTCGTAGTTACCCAGAGGGATGATGGGTTCTGGAAGGTGGTTGAAGTACCTGCGCAAAATATTGGCGGCATCGTGCACGGTGTAGCCTGTCCAGTCAAGACCCTTACCATATCGCGGCGGAGTGTCGAATGCGATCTTGAGTTCCTTGATCCTCTTCTCTGAGCCTGCTAATCGGAAGATACCCTCCACATCGGTTGCTTGAACCTGTCAGCTGCTGGTAATGGGAAAGAGGATGCGTGCTGACCTTTCTCTTTCAAAAAGACGCCGCACTTGGCTACCACGATTGGGACGTAGCCATAGATGTAGCTCTCGCCGTGTTCGTTGAACAATGATATCGCTACATTGGCGTAGGGTATGCTTTGGATGAGCGGTACTCCGAATATGCCCTGCTGTGCTGCTTCTGCTGAAAAGACGTCAGTGACCGCGTTGAGTAGAAAGGAGTGGAGATGCTGCAAGCGCACCCGTGTAAGGCTCAGCCTTATCAGGTACGCGTGTACAAGCACAAGCACCGCGAGGGCCAGCGCAGCTCTGCGCTCGAGCAGCTGCACTAGGTATGGAAAGTCGCATTACCTTTCTGTTCTTCCTCCTTCTTCACTGCGCGCTTGCTGAAGGTCTTCCACCACGAGGTCAGGTCTCGTCTCGCGGACACGGGCTCGTTCGCTGGGACTGGCGCTGGCTGGGGCTCGCCGTTGCGCACACGCGGCGTGTGAGGATGGTTCTGCGTCGCAGCAGGCATGACGGGCGGGCTGCAGAGCGTCGCAGCTCTCTATGCGCAAAATATCGCGGGCTGCGAACGATGCCTGTGTGTTGCGGAGTCTCAGCAATCCAGGGTGGACCCGCAGTGGGCTGGCAGGCGGCAGGACGGGGCCACTTTGCGACGTCGCAGCGTAGCGAGCGGAGGAATCGCAGGCCTGCGGGGCTCGCTGTGACGCTGCAGCAGGTCTGAGGCTGTGGGCGCGGTGCGTGAGGTGAGCGACGTTGCCAGCTGTGCGGCGCGTGCGGGCGTGCAGTCGGCGGAGCTGGAGCTGGTTCGGCTTTGGTACGGTACGCTACGGCGTGAGAGACGCGGTTATGGGTCGATGCGACAGGCCACGGGGTTCAGACAGCGTGCAGACAGCGAGAGGGAGGGCGACGGTCGGCACCTGGGAGTTGGCGGCGACGGCGACGTCAAGGGTGCAGGGCAGGTGCTGCAGAAGGCAATGATCGCAGCAGTGGGTGGTGAGCGCTGGGGCTGTTGGACAGGCACTTGGCGAGGGCTCCTCTGATGTGGCTGATTGATTCTGATTCAATCCAAGGAAGACGGCACCCACGGTCGTCTGACATCCAAACACTGCGCGCGGCGTATGCTCTAGAACCCGTCGCAGAGAGATGTGCAGCCGATCAGTCGCAGATGCAGCAGCGAGATGGGGTTAAGAGAGCAATTATTGTGCTGTCGTCGCTGCTCATTACTCGGTCCAATAATAGAGCTTGCGCTTGGCGCTGAAAAGGTACAGACAGGTACAAGCGCGTCGCCGGAAATGAGAAGATAATGGCCCGCTGTGCAACGATCCATGGGAGCGGCAGCTGTGTGTTCTAGATCGAAATGAGATCCTCGAGGCGCTCCTTCGGCTTGCTGCCCTTGTGGGTTGCTTGCAGGTGCAGCCGGCGGGACGTGCGCTTTTGGTAAGCTCGCGTTCAGAAATGTTCGCTGGGGAAGCTGTTGCACTGCACGTCATAAGCATCAACACACAATCTGTCGAAGGCTCTGATATACACATCTCATATATCACCTGTACAAGCAACATACACAAAACCTCCAAATGGATCAGTATGCGCCAAATACTAGCATGCGTTCTTGCAGCAGAGGCTAACGTGCGCAGACTTACACAGAACGAGCAGCGCGAGCTCCAGAACCGCATGGAGAAGAAGCAGATGAAGGAGTTCATGAACGTTAGTCGCCGCTCCACTACTCCGTCATCAAAGTCGATAGTTCACGCAAAACGCATGGGAAGCTGACATCCCCAGATGTACTCCAACCTTGTCCAGCAATGCTTCGACTCCTGCGTCAACGGCTTCGAGAGCAAGTCCCTCACCTCGCGCGAAGAGGGCTGTGTTATGCGATGCGTCGACAAGCATATGAAGGGCTCGCAGCGCCTCGGCGACAGATTCCAGGAGCAGAATGCTGCTATGGCACAGGGCGGTCTGCCCGGTCGATAAACGTCGAAACGCGACGGCATCAGTGTACATTAGGTGGAAAGAGGCTATAAGACTTCGAAAACGCCTCTCAAATTAATGAAGCTCCCGGGTTTGGTGCGCGTAATCGCGCCGCTGCATGATATTTGTACAACATTAAGGCTGGATCTGGGTTGATCTAGATGCATACAATTCCTCTGACGAATGAGCATGCTTTGTATACCGAATCTGAAAGCCTCTAATCGTCGCAATTGGGAGCCATGACAACATGTCATTGTCTCCTCACATGTGCCTGTGGAGATAGTTACGCAGCAGCTAAGCGGACTTACAAGTCGATGCATGGCTGTGGCAAGTGCTGTCAAGCAACCGCTCATTCTTTTCGAAGGCAGCTCGAGACGCAAGCTCAGACCTCGACAAGGTGAAACGGTAGGCTTACTTGTATCTTAGTCCTCGCCAAGCTCTGTCTTTCAGCGGCGTGCTCGTCACCCTTTCTCTATAAAGTTTGTATCTCGTGGGAAGTTCTTTGCATCACAGAGATGCTGCACAATCGTTAATTCGGTTACTCGATTCTACACCTGACTAAGCGATAACGAAAGCCACGACTGCCTTCTGGCTCATCTCACAGCCTCAGCATGTCGCAATCACGCCTTGAGATCTACTGGTTCGGTCGTTCTAAAGGACAGAATCTAAGAGATCGTCCCGTAAGGTAGTGGCGCACCACTAAGCCTCCACGTCAGGTTACCGCTTTTGGGAGCATCCCAATGCTGGAAAGGGTGAAGCTGCAGCTCTAGACTCACGAATTCGATTAGGTTACGCACAAGCTGTGGCTGTGCGAGACGGGACCAGTGCAAGAAAGAGCCCTGAAAGTCCGTCACCGCCAAGCTTGTCCCAAATTGGCCTACGTCACTGGCTTTGCTCACAGCCAGCTTGTTTACCTTGCTTTGCTTCAGCCTCCCGCAACAACTCTCTATTTAACGCATGTGAATTCCTCCCCGGTCAACCCACAGGCAGACGCATCCTCAAGATCACTACCTCGAGCTCCGAGCGTTACTTCAAATCTTCGCAAACAACCCACGAATCAATAACCAATAACCATGGGTCTTCTCTGGACTAAGCAATGGGGCGGAAAGCACGGCGGTTAGTACATCTCTTGATTGCTCGCCTGGATAACTCGGAAGCTAACAGATGTTCCAGGCGGTGGTGTTGTCGCTGACAGGCATGGTGTACGCCGCGCTCCGTTCAGGATCTCTTGCGGACGCTTCTCCTGCTTCCGCTAAACGATGCATACCCTTGACGATGTTACGACCTGTATGTTGCCGCCGCCCAATCCCAACGAATTCATTCTAATAAAAGATAGTTTCTTCAGACTTCCACACTTCGGTAATGTCATCAGCGAGAGCATTCAGATGGGATCTGCTTGACGTCGCCCGAACAAGCATGATTCAGGCTTCTTTGCACATGCGTATGGTGTCCAACCTGGCTGGCTATGAACACCAAAGTATGCGACAGTCGCAATTGTTATTTCGATATCGAATTCCACATAGTCGCTGTAGTCTAATCAAACCATTGATCACGATGCCCAAATTGATCATCTCCCGCGCCCGTCCCACGATGCAACTTCTGAAGTGATACATCTGTCTTCGGAAGTTGTTTGCCTTCCCGTTGCTTAAATTTTGCGATCAATACCATCTCGAAACTTCCCCTGGTAGGCGACAACATACCTGAGAGCCTATGATGTCACAGGCGCGTCTCGCGTACACAACACCCTGGTCAGCCGCAATCCACAATTTTTCTGAATCACGCGCGACGCTCGAAGTCGCGGGGTAGCGTCATGGTGAACAGCACAGCTTCGAACGAACTCCATGGGTGAATACCGTCAAGGACGCAACCCTAGATACAGCAAGATGCGCTCCATTCTAATCATCAACCCAAATACGACGGTGTCGATGACCGACGGCTTGAAGCCATTGGTCGACGCGCTGCAGTTCAAAGATGTCAATCAGCACCACTCACAGCTCCATCCCAGCAACTGACCGCAGCTAGACAACACACGATTACTTCACCGCACCGGATGGCGTCAAGAGCATCAACAACGAAGACGATGCGCGCGAATCAGTCAAGCACTGCTTGCCCACGCTGCGCCCGCTGCTCGACCGCTACGACGCCTTCCTCGTCGCGTGCTACTCGCAGCACCCGCTCGTACCTCTTTTGAAGGAAGAGCCCGCGATCAAGGCCGGGCGCAAGCCCGTCACCGGGATCTTCGAGGCCAGCGTAGGCACTAGTCTGCAGTCGATACACCCAGAGGAGAAATTCGGCATCGTGAGCACAGGCAAGGTGTGGGAGGACATTCTCACAGAGGCTACAGTGCAGTTTCTGGGTACGAACTCGGACGCAGGCAGGCGGTTCGCTGGTGTCGAGACAACGGGGCTCAACGCAACGGACCTGCATGATGCACCAGCTGAGGAGGTCAGGCAGAAGATGAAGGACGCTGTCAAACGGCTACTCGGAAAGGGCAAGGTGGGTGCGATATGTCTCGGTTGTGCTGGTATGGCTGGTATGGACCAGATGGTCAGAGAGGCGTGTATCGAGGAATTGGGACAGGAAGAGGGGCAGAGAGTTAGAATCGTTGACGGCGTGATGGCGGGTGTTGCATGGTTGGAGGGCGCAGTGCGAGCTGGATTTTAGCCTCAAGTAATGCGTGCTATTTCTGTGAGCATATTCTGATGGACTTTAAATACCCCGTCCACGAAGCTCTTGTGCCGCATGGAAAAGCCGGCAACGAGCTCAGATGTCTGGAGAAAAGTAGGAGGTTGTCGGCTGTTGTCTGCCCAGTGTTTAAGCATGTATGATCGCTCTGTTAGCTACGATGGCCTCTCTATCAAATGCTACATTGGTTGCAGCGCAAGAGCGAAGTTGTTGCGCTGTGTTGGTATGGTTATAGAATAAGCTCAAGGATGACGTACACAGCTTGAACTTCATCGCTCCAACGATAGTCTCGCCATTAACACGACCCGAACCTCAACATATTCTTACTCTTTGGGCATGCCAAACAACACCTACCAGACCCTTTCGTCATACATTTCACTCAACATCAACAATGGCTGATGCCCAAGTCAAAAGCCTCTTTGCGCTGCCCAACGAACTCCTCATCCAGATCGCTTCGCATCTCGACGTCAAGGCGCCCTCAGTCTTCAAGTTCGCCCACGAGCCCACCCCTGATTTAACAAACTCTGAAGACACGCCGTTGAAACATCTATCCTGTGTATCCTGGCGCCTACGGAAACTCGTCCTTCCGATCTTGTTCAAATATGTCAGAGTGCCCCTCGACCAGAATCCACAATGGGTACCGCTCGATGCTCGACTCATTGAAAGCATGCAAGGACAGTTATCCACACTGAGTAATCATGAGTTCATGATCTATACCAAGATGCGCAGCAAGTTCAAGAGCAGCTCCGCCTTCGCCTTTGATCAATCTTTTGACGACATCCTCATCAACCTGTGTAGGATACAGGAGGGCGATGAGTTCCTGAAATCGTCGCCGACCAAACTCTGGCTGCCTCATCTTACCAGCAGCTTTGCAAACTTCGGCCGTCTGATTTCAAAGTACCAGCTCAAGCAGCACATCAGAAGCGTGGCGGTACATACCGATATAGAGTACGGGCTGCGCCATGTGTCCACCGCCGATGCCCCATTAGCACGAGCGGTCAACGAGATATGGGCGCAGATATTCAACAGCCTCAACCCAAGCCGCGTCGTTGTGGCCGCTCCTCCACCGACACTCGCTGGCCTCCTAGACACACAGATGCTTAGTTCAGATACGTGGGCCTTCGACATGAAGACGCACTACATAGAGCTCATGCATACATCACCACCACCTGTGGATCATATGAGTACCAGCTGTCGGCCTTGGAACACTGCGTTGATCCATCGCCGCCCCTGGACGCACATCGGCTATAACGAAGGCTCCTCTATCACCGCCTACAGCACCTACGAATACCACCTCAAGCAGTCCCCCAAGATGCTGTATCTTATCCTTATGCGCCTGGCCAAAGAAGTCGAGTCGTGCTGCAACATCACATCTTTCAGCTTTACGGGTATCTTCCCCTTCGCGACAAATATCACGAGCATCATCCGCGCTCTGCACCGCATTCCCACGCTGCGTAACATCACATTTCAACTAGCGCCCGGTCCAGAGAATGACCTACTGCGCCAGCCGGAGCGCTTGGGTAGAGCGCAGTCCGGAGACTTCTGGCTGGAGTGGACGGAGAGCTACAAGGTCATTGCGAGCTATTTGGGAGTGTTTGACTTTGAGGACGGTGCAGAGTTCAGGAGTCAAGATTGTACGAGCGAGGTATTGACCCGGGATGTCGAAGAGATAGTGGAGCTGTTGAAACACAGAGGAGCAGGGTGGCGTGATAAAGAGGGAGAGGTTGGAGTGTGGGTGAGAGATCATGCGCTTGATGATGATTTCACGCCCCCTGGGGTTGACCAGTTGACGGCGTTGACGGGGGACACTACCATTACGATATAAGAGCGGCAGCACAATTCGGTGAGGTAACTTCACTATTCGGCGAGACGCCCACACGTTCCTAGAGCATACTTCCAGGTATGACCTTAAAACAATAGAGACAGTCCCATTTTAGTTTCATGTATCTTGTACTATTATAGCCTCTATAATAGCTTCAAGTGTCCCTAAGTCTTCCTAATACTCTTGCTAGGAAGGTTGCCTCGCCAAATATCAAAGTTGCCTCGAGGAATAACGCAACCCTATAAGGGACGGGCGACTCAAGGTGCTCCATCACAACGGAACGCGCTGCGTGTCAAATCTCCTATCATTCATGACGTGTCGGCCTATCACTCTTGTTTTGAGCAATCTCATGTGCTCTGACCTTTCTTCTCCTTAGGACCGACTTCCGAGGAAGAGCGCATCTCATCGATGGTACACGGTAAGTTCGAATCACCTCGTAACTTTGCACTCCAGCTTTGCTAGAGAAGTTTTATACTGGAAATCCTTCCCAAGTACGAAAGATCTCGAAATCATCGCGGCTTTCCAAACTCATCCAACCTCACATCAACAATGAACCACTCTCACATCATCGCTCATGACATCGAGCATCCCCCTAAACTACACTAGTGGACCACTCACTCACCCAAATCGCCCCTCCTCCCACTTTGCCCAGCCTTTCCCGCGGGACTTTCGCATCCACACCTGTTTCCAGCTTCTACAGTCACTTCTTTGTGTTCCAGGCTCCTCCTTCCTCGCAGCCGCCTCGCAGGCATCCTTGACTTTCTGCTGTGCCAGCTCGAAGAAGCGCGCTTTCAGGCTGCGTTCCCGCCGCACGACCATCTCTTCCCTGAGTCTGACCTTCTCCTCCCGCTGCTCGAGGGCTGCCTTCTGCTTTTGAACCGTGAGCTCACGATCCTGGATGCTCGGCTGCGGCTGTGGTGTTTTGGAGTGGCACAGCTTCCGAAATGGCTTCAGCAGGAGCGGAGTCGTGGGGCAGTGGATGCGGTCCTTGTATTGCGGTGCGTGGATATGTGGAGATGACTGTACGCAGACGTAAGGCTTGAAGGATGCAGAGGAAGAGACGGCGCTGACGAGGGACGTGGTGGATGTGTTCATCTTGGTGTTCATTCGGGTCTCTGTAGACGATGGCTGTTGATGCCGCTCCTATTATTTGGCAGGTCCGGGAACACATTGAGGTTCAGAGTGTGAGTGCCAAAGAAACATTTTGATCCGGCGAGATATCATGGCTGCTCTCGCCGAAAGGGAGGCAAGGTGGATGTGCATCCTCACCAATGGGTGACAGGTGACATGATGATGCTACGTATGGCCCAGTAAATTGGTCGTCTCTTCAGACAGAGATGCACTGAATAGAAGGATAGCTGTTCGAGCCAAGTAGCTGACGACTATGGAATGCGCCGCATACCAGGAACTTGGGTGCAGCAAAAATGCTGTGGTGACATTGCATGATTCATGAGCAGGCAAGGGATGACTTCGATCTACTCTGTCCTGACGTAGGCAACCACATAGCCAATCGGGAGGACGTTTACGGATGTCACCAACAAGACCAGAGCTACCTCAAAGATGGTTGCACGGAAGGCTGAGCCGTAGCCTTGCTGCGAGTGGAAGCTGCATGCTTAAGCAGCATCCAGCCAGCTTGTTAAGAGAGTGTCGAAGTTGCGCGAGCTTGAAAGAGCTGATGAGTAGAGCAAAAAGATTGAGCTCTGTACCGCATGCGGGTGGGTTTGAGAAAGAGCGCATGATGTTGCAAAAAGAACTTGGACCAGATGTGCCACCTACCCGAATCGAACGAGCGATCTTCGCATTACAAGTGCGACGCCTTACCACTTGGCCAAGGAGGCTGTACTGATTTGATGACTCACTACTGGAAAGTATATTTTATAATCCACATACTTTTACTTTGCTGCAATGTTCCAACGATTTCAATTACTTCCCCATTGATGCGCTCCACGGCTCCACAATCGGCAAGATTGCGTGAGTCCTTACACAATTTTACGCGTCTTCTTATCTTGAGAATGCAGTTCTTCCTATGTATATCACTTCTTCAAGTATTGGCTGGTAAATCAGATTTGGGACCATCGTGTGTTGCTCGTAAAGTGGGAATCAATTCTATACATCCATGCGCATCCTAGTTTTCAACGTGTGAACTACGTAAAGCGCGAATCTGTCGTTTCTCATAACCATTCAAACTAAACACTCTGTGCTAACAAAGCTATCATCGCATGCAGGCGCTTAGATAAGCTGCTGGAAAGCACGGTTGAGGGGCGAGCGGAGGGGCTTGACGTCCTTGTAGAAGTCGACGGTGAGCTTCGCGCGCTTGGCAATGCCTTCGGGGGTGAACTCAAACTTCTTGTAGACCTCCTTGTAGGGGCCGGAGGCACCGAAGCGGTTGAGACCGAACTGCTCGTGCGAGTACTTCTCCCAACCCATTGTGGACATGACCTCGACGGAGAGCGAGGGGATGCCGTCGGGGATGACCTTGAGCTTGTACTCCTTGGGCTGAGCGTCGAAGACCTCCCAGCAGGGCAGGGAAACGACGCGGGCCTTGAGACCCTGCTCCTCGAGGGTCTTAACGGCCTCGAGACAGAGCGAGACCTCAGAGCCAGTGGAGACAAGTGTGATGTCAGCACCCTCCTTCTCGAGAGCGGTGTAACCACCCTTGATACCGTTCTCCAGTGTGGAGCCCTCAAGCTGGGGCAGGTTCTGGCGGGTAAGGGCGAGGATGGAGGGAGTGCCCTTGGAAGTAAGAGCCATGTAGTAGGCAGCGGATGTCTCGTTGCCGTCGGCGGGACGCCAGACCATGCAGTTGGGCAGAGCACGGAAATGAGCGAGCGTCTCGATAGGCTGGTGAGTAGGACCGTCTTCACCAAGACCAATAGAGTCGTGGGTGGCGACGTGAATCAGACGCTGGTGGGACAGGGCCGAAAGACGGACAGCACCGGCAGCGTAGGAGACGAAGTTGAGGAAAGTTCCACCAGCGGGAATGATGGTACCGTAGGCAGACAGACCGTTCATAACAGCGGCCATGGCGTGCTCGCGGACACCATACCTCATGTAACGACCAGACCATTCTCCAATGCCGAGGTTGGGAGGCTGGAAGTCGACGGCCTTCTTCCATCGGGTGTTGTTGGAGCCAGTCAGATCGGCGGAACCGGAGATGAGCTCAGGGACGACGTCGTGGATAGCCTCGAGGACAGCCTCAGACAGCTTGCGGGAAGCGATAGCAGAGTCTGTGGGCTTGTATGTGGGGAGAGACTTCTCCCAGCCTTCGGGCAGATCCCTGCTGCGACGGCGGACGAGGTCCTTGTGAAGGTCGGGGAACTCCTTTCCGTACTTCTCGAAGAGCTGGTTCCACTCCTGCTCAGCAGCAGCACCCTCGGCGGCGTGCTTGTGGTACTGGTCGTAGACTTCCTGAGGAACGACGAAGGTCTTCTCGGGGTCGAAACCGAACTTCTCCTTGACGCTCTTGATATCGTCGGCCTTGAGGGGGTTACCGTGGACACCGCCGGTACCCTGGAGCTTGGAGCCGAAACCAATGGTGGTGGTCAGCTTGATGACGGATGGCTTATCCTTGACCTCCTGGGCCTTCTTGATAGCAGCCTCAATGCCATCGAGGTCGGAGTCACCGTCAGCAACATGCTGTGTGTGCCAGCCGTAGGCCTCGAATCGCTTCATGACGTCCTCAGTAAAGGCGCACTTGATGTCACCGTCTGCAATATTTATTAGCGTGCCAAATAGCTATGCAAGGCTTGTGAGCATACCAATAGAGATGTGGTTGTCATCATAGATCATGATGAGGTTGCCGAGCTGCAAGTGACCGGCCATGGAAGCAGCCTCAGAGGCGATACCCTCCATAGCGCAGCCATCACCGAAGAAGGCGTATGTGTAGTTGTTGAACAGCTCGTAGCCGGGCTTGTTGAAAACGGCGGAGGAGTGCCTCTCAGCAATCGCAAGACCGACGGCGTTGGCGAAACCCTGGCCAAGAGGCCCAGTGGTAACCTCAATACCGGGTGTGTCGTGGGCCTCAGGGTGACCGGGGGTGATTGAGTCGATTTGCTGCTACTGTCAGATTCCGCTTGAACATCCCAATCACACCTGTTACTTACGCGGAAGTTCTTCAGATCATCCATGCTGACGCCGTAGCCGAAGAGGTGAAGGAGAGCATACTGAAGCATGCAGCCGTGACCGTTGCTGTAAAGGGAGTCAATTTTTGAGTTCAGATGGTCACTTGTTGGGACGGATAAAGCTGCTCAGGTCTTCAAGAGCTTTGAGGCAACAAATCCCGCCGAGAGCCACTTACGAGAGAACGAAGCGGTCGCGGTTCAACCACTCGGGGTTCTTGGGGTTAAATGTCATAAACTTGTTGAACAGGACGTGGGCAACCGGAGCCATGCCCATAGGGGCACCCGGGTGGCCAGAGTTCGCCTGCGCGGTGGCATCGACCTATAAGATAGCATAATCAGCAATTGAACTTCGCGACTTCGCAGCAGACATCATCGTGAGGTTGTTGGGAAAAGTGATGGCGCGGCGGGGTAGCTTCAAACCCCAGCATAGAGTGACATCGAGAACTTACCGCGAGGGTTCGGATGGTGTTGATGGCCTTAACATCAAGATCTGTGTAGTTGCCCATTTTGACGATGTATGAGGATTCAATGAAGGAGAAGAGAAGAGAGCCTGGTGTTTGAAGAAGCTTTCGATCTTAGAGGGGCTGCCGGAACGGCGCTAAGACGTGGGATGTTTGGCCGCCACGCTGCCTCATGGTTACGGCCAATTGCTGAGGCCCACTATTTCGTCATGGCCCGGTGGATGCAGACCAGCAAAAGCTCATTGAGTCCACCATGTTATCAATGCGTTGCCGCAGCTGTCCGCAGCTTGAATAAGCGGTCAATCCGGAAGGTCTTCATGCTGCGCTGTGTGCATCCCTTGACTGCCCCCAGGCTTCCTGACTGAATCTTACTAACCTCTTACCGTGCGCATTCTGAAGTTTGTCATCCGTCATGATCAAACGCCGAACCTTGGAAGCCGACCCCTCAACGCCGACAGCAGCTCGAGTCACACCAATTGGCTATTCCTTTACACACACGATCCAGTCCATTCTGACAGCCGCCGTACCAAAAGTTCTGTTTGTACACGAGACAATTATTCCGTCTACCATGCCGCGGTGTCGGCGCCGCGGCCGAAACGGAGATGCATCGCTGCTTCAGCCTCATTGCGATAGCAGGCGGAGATGCCGGACATTTTGCCAGATTATTATCCGCGCCCTGCAAAACTTCCAACACACGTGTGATGTCTCGATAGGAAATGAGGGTCCTCTGGTAAATATAGCCTGTCGACCAGTGGTTAGCAGTGGGACTGGGGCTTCCCTACAACTCAACACAAACCGCCGGTGCCAAGCCGGTATGACTTGACATGTTCAGACGGCTCTGCTAAACACGCTCCACACACCTACTGCGAGACCGGCCACATACAAAAGAGAACATGGCGTTGCAATTGTCTCTGGACCGAAATGTAGGATCATGGAGTTGTTTTGATATCTCTAGGCTCCCGACGCTACTGGTGCCTGTTAGGCCTCCGCGGTACTCAGCTCTTCGCGCACCAAATGGCAAGCCTTCCGATCTCATCATCCATTTTCAAGGCGAAGCCCATAGTGACTCGGAGGAACAGCAGTCGCTGCTCAAGATAGCGCAGAACCTCCAGCTCGGTGTCAACAAGCTGTGGTGCTGTTCGACCCAGTAGCTCTGCCCATGCGCGATCGGACAGGATAAGCTTGCCGCTGCCAATCTGTCCAGTCTCATCAAGGATTGGACCAAGCTGCAAGCGATCAGTTAGTCAAGGGATACTCTGGATGCGTATGCGACAGACAAAACCGGGCGGGAGGTACACACAATCCGTGGATTGATACTCAACTCGACGTACTTATCGCACTGCTTGCACGTAGTGGTGGTCGCATTCGCAAACACCGCAATACCGCAGCACTCTGCGCTCAGTAGCATGTTGCGCTTGTAAGGAACAACAACGTTGAGCGATGTGATGATGCAAGAGACGTAACCCAGGAGCTCTTCGCGCGGGTTTGCACGTGCAAAGTCGTCGATGTCCGCGAAGTTGTAGAGCGCTCGTACAGGACAGTCTTCATAGCACGATATATCAATGGCAGGAAATGGCAAATTGATATGCTCTTGCTTTGTCAGACGCTGAGCAAGTGCACGCAGACGTCGCGCGTCGCCGATGTCTGGATCGATGTCGACACGAGAATTGGCGTTGAGCGACAATTTAGCGGTTTTCTCAATGCGCCAGCCCGGTTTGGAAATCAGTAAGACAGTCTTGGAGGGTTGAAAAAATGGGGCAGAGTCGCAGAGGCCAGCGTAAAGAGTCAGGGAGGCATCAGTGGTATCGTCGAAGATGCCCAGCGTGAGCAGCTCTGACGTGGAGCCATTTCGATTGATGTCTAAGTGCAAGCGTCAGTTGCAAATCAGACTGAAGGACCATAGAGAAGGGTGACAGGGCAAAATAGAGCTCTCATGCTGGCATGGCGGATCCGGTGAAACTTACAACGCTTCCTGGAACCAATGCTCTTCACGCACACAAGTAGCTTCGGCTCATCAAAGTCGTAGCCACCGTCCGTGAAGCTCTTTAACGTCATGAGGCCAGGCAAAGCCCTTGACTCCCTGCAGTTGAAAGGTCGTCGGAACTGAGTGCCGGCATCGCTGTTTTCATGTACCATGAAATGGCAGTGTCGCTCGCCCTCGGGAAAGATGGTCGTGAAGAGCGGTGCTGAATTCGGAGCAAGTGCGTTGTGCTCTGAACTGTTGGACACGTGAATAGTCCAGACGGTGACTAGCTGTCCCAAGCGCAGCTTGTATTCAGCATTCGCGTACCAAAGGCGCACAGTCAGTACACCGGTGTCGTCAGCAAGCATGATACTGATGTAGCCCTGCGCAGCTTTGTGACGCTTGCTCGGCTTAGCAATGTCATAGAAGTTGACGACGCGGCCGTGCAAGTAGAGGTGGCGTGGGCCAGGCTCCAAGGAACCAAGATCAGCCTCTTCATAATCGGCGGTGGGCTACAGGGATCAGTCAGTAAAGCTTGCGGTGACAATGCTGTCACTAACAGTCCAAGCGTCGACTGTTGATGCACCGCTGGGCTGCAACACTGATTGCACTTCGTCAGCGGTGAAGCCGTCGCTGTTTCTGGTCTCCGAGGACGTTAAGTAGGACTGAATCGACGACGATGCAGGCATGGTGGGCTGCAGTGACACGGCGTGGTGTCGATCGTGGGTCAAAATGTGAGATAAGGTGAGGTTGAGATGGAAGGAGCGTACCTGCCGCTACTGCCTCATGCAGCGACCGCGTCACCAGACTTGTTGCTGAAGTATACATCAAGATCTGGACACATGATATCGGTGCACAAGAGATACACGATGCACACAAATAGGCACGAGGCTGACACGAGATCTTCATTATGGGTGCGGTACAGAAGGAGTGTATAGAGTTAGGCAAATCACGGGTAGAATCAAGCAACGCATCCACCAGGCAACACCAGGGAACGACTCCCTGGACACTCATATCCGGTCAAGCAATTTCAGGTAGTCGCCTAGAAGAGCTTGTGCTCAAGGGTCATGTCGTTCTCAGGCTCGAGACCGACGCAGGCGCGGAAGATGTTGGTGAGAGCAGCGCGCTGCTTGGCAAGAGCGTTGACAACGGGAGTGCCAGAGGGCGTGAGAGGAGCCTTGAGCATGTAGCTGAGGATGCTCAACACGCTGTGGAAGCCGGCGTAGTCGGCGGCGCTGCCACCGGCGTTGTGGGCCTTCCACTGGACACGGGTCATGATCTCGGTGACGAGCACCAAGTCGATGATCAGAGGCGAGGCGAGAAGAGAATCTTCGCAAACGTTGAACAGACTAATGGTCTGGTGGCCGTCCAGGAAGATCTCAGCATAGTACTCGTCGAGAGCTCGCTTGTCGTCACCGACAGCGGGCATGTACTTGATGACGACGCAGTGATCTGGATGCTCACCATCCTTGTACAGGACATTGTTGGCAGCGACCATGTCATCGACAACGTTGGACTTGGAGATCTCCTTGGAGCGGAACTGCTTCTGAGAGCTGAGATTCATGCCGTCATTGTTGCCGAGGTGGTTGTAGCTCGCAATGGAAGTGAGCTTAATACCTGCGTTGATCAAGAAGTCGACGAGGGCAGACTTCATTTTGGTCTGGCCAGACTTGAAGTCGTCACCGCCAATGAAGGCGCCGTGCTTCTCGGCAAGCTGGATAGCACCTGGGACAAAGGTGTTCTGAGGAGATCCATTGATGAAGGGAGCACCCTCGAGAATGGAGGCAACAGCGAACACAGTGGAAGGTGCGACCTCTTCGTGGCCAGTCTCGATAGCCCTCATGAGGTTGTCAGCGGTGTCATTAACACCGTCCAGGATGTCAGCATAACGCTCGGTGTTGGCAGTCCACTGCACAATGACTTTGTCGAGGCCGTTCGTAGCCTTGAAGTCACTGTCCACATGTCAGCTCAATCGCGCATCTTGAGGTCCAGGTCATCGTACCGAATGTCCTTGCGAATCTGCTCGACGTGAGCCATGCAGGCCTTGGTGCCCTCCAAGACATTGTCGGCACGCTCCTCTTGGTTGGCAGCGATGAAATCAGGGTAGTAGATACTGGGGAGAGGCTTCATGGCAGCCATCTCCTTGCGAACCAGCATCTTCAACGAAGGCGAAAGCACCTTAGCACGGTCCATGGCGTCAGCCAGGTTCATGCCGCTAATGTCCCAACCACCGATGACAAGGTCATTGGGGTGGACCATAGGCAGAAGATCATGGAAAGGAATGTGAATCTCCTGCCCAGTCTTGCTGTCTACGCCGAGCTTGGTGGTGGAGCTCATGATGACCGAACCATAGTAGTTAGCGGCGCGCTTGCCCTCCTTCGTCTCCCAAACGAGGTTGCGCTTGTTGGCAATAATACCAGCAGTGACAGTGGTACCGTTGTTACCACCGAGACCGACAAGCATAACACCGACCTTGGGAACCTTGCGGTCGACCTTAAAGTCATAAAGAGTCTCCTTGGGCACCGCGACGTACTTGCCGTCTACATTCTGAGTGATGTCGGTAGTGCGGTAAGTGTACTTGGTTTTGATGGTGTCCTCGGTGTATTCGACATTGGGAGAGTTGACGACAAAGAGATCCTTGGCGGGTGCCGTCTGCACATTAAACCCATCCGCATGGCCGACGCGTTCTTCAGCGTGAGGTGCCATATTGTTCGCTCGAGATGTTCTTGTTGACTTGTTTACTCAACGAACTTATCTGCGGAAATCTAAATCCGACGCTGCCCCAGAGGGAGAAGTGCGTCGGCCGGCGAATGGGTTGTGGACGCTGTGAATTGTCAGTGACACTGTGGCCTGCATCTTGAGCGCGGGGCACGTACGAGGAGAGGAGGTTGGAAAACGTCTTGGCGGTTAGGGCTCTCACAAGCCCAGTGACGGTAAGGTAGGTGTTGGAAAGGTTGTTTGTTCTTGTTTGCGAGTCGATGTGGCTGCAAAGGTATTGTTGGCTGGGGTGTCGTTGGTGAAGTGAGAGACATACCCTTCATATAGCCCCTCGTGCCTGCTTCTTATCGATAGGCGACAGGCTAAACAACCCGCGTGCTGCCGGTCATCGACGACGACGCCCACCGCTTCTTCGACAGCGTTCCACTTTTTGAGCCAATTCGTGCCGCTGCAGGCCGTGATAGTTGCTCTACGGGCCAATGGGGTACTGAGTTTCTCCGCGTTCTTGCTCCGCACCGCGCCCGCCATCGCTCTCAATTTCACAGTGCAGCAGACCGAGCCGCACTTGGGATGGTGAGGCCTCGCCGAGGACATGACAACACATCAGAGGATGGCAGACGAGATATCTGGATTGACAGCTGTCACAATATTTACATGACAGTGGGCGCTGTTGTTTGTCTACCAATTTTCGAAACGAAGGCCGAATTTCCCCATCGTACCCCGCGTATACAACACTAGTCGCGAGCAAGGAGCGGTGGACATGGAGATGTGGACCTCGATGCACATCTCCACCAGTTCAAAGATCAACCTTTGGCTATTTGAGGCATGTGAGGCTCTTGCCTCGGACTTTGCCATCTACCGTACATTCCTGCAATGCACGCGACGGACAAATCTCTGTCGCAATTGTTTGGGGGTGACTCGACCAGTATCGACACGAAAGCACACGACACCTCATCAGTACCAGCGCAAGGCTAGAACTTCTTTCGAAGGCCGCCTGTTCGATGCCGTGCCGAGCCGCAAGTGACTGGATAGTGTACGAGCGCAAAGGGCAATTTGCGAGCGGCGCCCCTGGTCAAAGAATTTGTCGCAGGGCGAGGAGGTGTTCTGTGAGAGCAATGTCCGTTGTCCCCACGAGCTATATGTAGCATCAAGCTCCTGGCCATCTGCATGTCAGTCCTCAAGCCTACCCGCTGGCCCGTGTCGCGGACGTTGTTTCCGAAACGATGAGGTCAAGCCTTGTGGCACACTTCAAACTGCTCGAAACTTGAGGGATGCAAGAAACGTCATGTACCCAAGTTGTTGTCGTCTCAGCAACGAGAACGACGAGGAAGAACGTTTGTCAAGAAACTCGTCCTGTGTCGACATCACATCACACCAATAAGCCATCTGCCCAACAATTGCACGCGAAGGATCCAATCAAGCAGGTGGCTTCATGTCCGAGTTGTGGTTCCCCTGCGCATGGACACCCGGTGACCAAAGCCTCATCCCGGCTCTTGTCCTGCACGACTTGGCTTTACCGCTCCATCCGTTGTTCTCAGACACCACGCGAGTGCAGCCTTGTGTGAAGGTTGCACACGATCGGAAAGGATTTCATCATCGGCGCTTGCGACATCCTCGAGACAAGTCCTACAGAAATGCGTTTCATCGCGCATTTGGTAGCCTCTGTGTTGCGACTGGCTCGACAGCCAGGGACCACTTGATTCTGCAAGCTGCCGCTCCGTGCGCGCCTAATGCCAGCTCGTCGAATCAACGGCGCTGCCCAGGAGGTCGAGCAACGCCACGATTCAGGGACCGCGCGGGTTACTTGCAGGACATCAGAGAGGTCTCGAAGTGCGCGCGTGTCTTTGGTCCTCGGAGCTTTTGTCTTTGATTGCTCGGCCAGCCTTATTGTGCGTCGCCGTCTCTGTGTGGTCGGCTTTGTCCGAGCCTCGCTCCATCTTCATATCAGTCCCCTGTCCACCACACCTTAACAGAACTCATCCAACATTGCGAGTGTCCCTTTGTGGGGCTACTTCATCCTCAAACGGGCTGGTGCAGGTGCTACGCTAACCATTTCTCCGCTGCCGTCCTCAGATCAGAGCTAAACCAGCTCCATTTCCGCAAAGCGTCTCCTGATTCAGCACGACCCGCTGTGTTCGAAGATCAAACAGCCTTGAGGGTAGTCAGGGATCCTTCTCGGCGGCCGCATGCGCCTTCGAGATTCCGTCGTTTGGAACTTTCCCTTCGTCCTATGTCAACGCTGCAGAAACAACGCCGAGCACCATAACAGTGAAGAGCAATACCTTCGCTTGCTAGAGCGCGACCTACTATCTATCGTATCGGCCTCCCAGGCTCACCAGCCATATACGACATGGATCGAATGAGTGGACTGCCGATGATCAAATGTTCATCATGTGGGATTGACATCGACATCTTGCAACTGGCCGATCACGTCTGTGCCACACCTCTATCCTCAGCAGCAGGTAAGGATGCAACAGAAGGCCAGCATACCTAAGGCCCACGTCACTAACTGACCCAGCCTCAACTTTACCTCCGCCTGCGCCCAAGGCACAACCGCAAGTGCCTACTCCAGAAACACCGCCGCCAAAGCTCGAACGCGCCACGACTTTCGGAGGCCCGTCGTTCAGTACTAGATATGAGGCTCAATCGACAACGTCCAACCGCATGCCGGCACCTCCCAGGATAGACTCACAAGCTGCTAGTAAGGCACCCTTCCTTGACCCTTTGACCATTGTCTGATTGCCTTAGATTACCCCTTCCGACCCATCGAGCCATCGCCGATGAGCAGCAACTACAGCGATCCGCGAAGTCGTTCTCCGCTGCCTTCTGGACCTCCCAGATCACCATACGCCTTGAATCGAAGTGCAACAAGCCCCGTACCGCCGTCTATCTCGCCGCCATCACCAGACTTCCACTCGAACATGGACTCAGCATTCCCGAAGTTTCCTACTAGCCGAGCAGCGACATCGCGAAACGCACGACCGCAAGATCGTGACAGGCTCGATGCCACCTATAACCAGCGTTACCCCGAACCCAGTCCCCTATTTGCGCCTCTTAGTCCCCGCCTGAACGGTGGAGAAAACGTCTCGAAGCGGATGGATAGCATCGCACCAGGTCCTTTCGATGGCCGACGGCCGAGCACAGCCAACAGCGCGTCCAGGTCGCTGTCGCAAGAGCCGCCTTTCGGACACCGTAGAACAGAGACTCAAGGGAGCACGAGGAGTGTTGGAAGTGGACCTAAGTCCAGGACATCGTTGGCGTCGAACACGTCACGGGGATCGACTTATTCAAATCGTAGTGCTGGAAGCCGGAGTCAGGCTGGAGGAATGGCTCCACCTCCGCTACCAGCTGCGGCTGAAGAGAGCGAAGGCATCGATGCCTTCCTTGGACGTCTGCAAAGTGAGGCCAGACGTCCTGCGCAGTTGACGCAGGAGGACAGGTCGAAGACATACCCGCTCCGTACGGCGAGCCAGGAGAAGCGCGGTCCGCCGCCCCGACCGAGGAGACCTTCTGAGAAAGACTTGCCCCCAGCCAACATTGCCGAGTACAAGACCTCGGACTTCGCACCACGATCGAACAACATGTTCCCTTCGCGCGCACCGAGTCGGGCGGCATCAGAAACGGATTCGCAGCGGGATCCCGTGCCTGCGCGATCTTTACAACCGCCTCCCCCAGTCACCACAAACATCAATGTCGACACACCATCTGGTGCCTTGCACACACCGTCTGACTCAGGCCTTTCGGACGATTCATATGCCAGCTACACTACAAGGAGCAATGCCAGCTCTCGATCGAGCCCACCCAGCTCCGAGACTGGTCATTCGCGCAACGTGTCAAAGGTCAGCCGCGCCGATTACCTCGCGGAAGAGAAGGTCCAGAGAACCGCTAGTCCTGATTCTTACGCTGAAGTAAGAGCTCCTTCGTCTCAAGCGCAAGGCCGAAGAGCACCCGCGAGTTACACTCGGCCGAACACCGCTGAACCGATTCCACAAATTCTATCACCCGGCTTCCCAAGCCCTAGTGCACCGGAGTCCCCAATGGATCCCGCCATTCAGTTCGGTACGTCGTTCGAAAGACGCCCGAAAGAACGACCTTCACCACAAGATCCTGCTCTAAACTTTGCACAGAGCCCTCCAAGGCGCCGACCAGAATCCGGACCACGACCGACGGAAGCACGCCGACTAGTGCCCACAAGCAAGGGCAACTGTCGCGGCTGTTCCGAGCCCATTGTCGGCAAATCCGTCAAGGACTCCTCTGGCCGCCTGACCGGGCGCTACCACAGGTCCTGTTTCGTTTGTCGAACATGCGGTGACGGCTTCCCGACTGCAGAGTTTTATGTCTACGACAATGCGCCGTATTGTGAGCATCATTACCACGAGCTCAATGGGTCGCTCTGCAATACCTGCAACCGCGGTATCGAAGGGCAATACCTGCAGACAGACTCACAGGAGAAGTTCCATCCCAGATGCTTTACGTGCTCTACGTGTAGGGCTCCATTGAGCGCCGATTACTACGAAGTGGGCGGGCGTAAACTATGCGAGCGACATGGCCAGCAAGCTGCAGCTCCACACCAAAACTATCTTGGACCTGGCGACTATCGCCCACGCAACGTACAGAAGCGCCGAACGAGACTCATGATGATGTGAGCGTTCGAAAATTGCCCCACCAAGATCACCTTCTCTTACTGTTCAACTAATCTTTCCTACGTTGTAATGTCAGCGTCCGGTTCGCTGCATTGTCATGAGCATTCTTTTTGGTCTATTTTTATTCTGATACCCGGCTAGTCCGCCTTCGTTTACAGCATCTTGCGACTTCTCTTCATATCGAGACATCTGTCCGGCGCGCAATTTCGCGCGCCCCACCTCTTGTAATCCATTGAGTAGCCTCCTCTAGGGCATTTCGGTTATGGAGGGTTTCGGAAATACCCTTTTTTGATGACCACGAATTGTTGCATTCTTGGTTCGCACCTACAATTTTAACTCAATGAGTTCCGACCTGACGTCCGAACAAAGCTGTAAGAATACCACGATATTTAATACCGAGCTGGGCATCAGGCAAAGCTGAAGAATACACGATGACATTCTCTACATCTACTTTGCTGTCCTTCCAAGCACCAAACCTGCCAAGTCACAAGATGTTGCCTACTGTGTTGCGTTTGCTAGCCCGTTTCACCGATAATCCTTCATCTTCTTGCGGTAGGAGAGCGCATTTGAATGATCGAAACCCACGTCTTGTGCACAATTGGGACTACTGGTCACTCACAATCGCTTGTGGATCACAGCCTTACCAATGTCATCCGCATGTTGCTTCTGCAATGACAACTGCGCCTGCCGACAGCAAACGAAAGGGTAAGTATCCGCACCTCATTGATTAGTACATCGGGCGCTTGTCGCCCTTCACATAAGCCAAGTCTAGTGCATTGAAGCTCAGTATGTATATATGGTGCAGCTTCTGCCTTTGTGATTTCCACACCAACAGCAGCAACTTCTCACAAGAAAGCAAGCAGCACCTCTTCGACAGCTCGATCCATCAATCTCCTTGCGTTCTTGCGTAGACATATACTTCAGCGATTACAGACTACTACTCATCATGTCCACATCAGTTTAAGTTCCGGTCACCCTACTCGCGAGAGACGACCCGCCAATACCTTCAAGTTACTCGAGGTCCTCCAGGACCTCCCCAAGTCGACATTAGCTAATGCTTTATGCAGCCAAAGCCACCGCCAGACACTCCCGAGCCGGGTGATACACTTGGCGGCTCATCACCAACGCCTGTAAGTTAGCCACAAGACCGCCAAAGAACTTTCAAAGCTGAAGGGAACAGACACCACCTCCTCCTTCACCCAAGAGCAAGCCGGTTGACGTCGTCGAAGCTGTTGACACACTTAAGGTCGTCAGAGCCAGACTTGGAGGCGAATCACCACCGCCGAACCCGCCTCCCTCACCGAAAGTAAAGCCTGACGAGCTTATCAAGGCTATTGACCTGCTACTCAGGGTCATCCGCCTCCAGCTTGGTAGTGGTGACGCACCTCTCAACCCTTTGCCGTCGCCAAAGTCCAAGCCCGACGATGTCGTCGAAGGTAAGAAGCCGATGCGTCTCGATTCTCCTCTGCCTCATGTGTCGTTCCTTCCCGATCAGCTTGGACGCGAAGGGACACCGCTACCGACCCCACCGCCATCACCCAAGGCGCGGCCTGACGACTGCACAAGAGTCCCTGGGCGCAGCGATACGCTGCCTCCTCCGCCTCCATCGCCTCAGGCCAGGCAGATCGACAACTCAGGTCCCGACACGCCTCCCCGTCTCCGCCTAGTATGTAACCTTTGCGTTGACTAAAAGCCCTACTGACAGTGCCACAGAGCTCCCAAGCCCCCTACTCATGCCCTCGCCCCACGATGACAGCGTGACGGAGCGAGGGGGCGGAGACAAGCTGCCGCCGAATCATCCTCCTTTACCTAAGTCAAGGCCGGAGGATGGCTCTAGGCCGGACCTGTACACGCCTCCACCATCCCTGCCTAGTACGTCGCTGAGCGCTTTGTCTGACTGAGCTTTTACTGATGCGTGACAGAGCCGCTAAGCCCGCCTCTAACGCCCTCGCCAGGCAACTAGCTTGTGTTCTTACAAGTTCCTGTTAGCGATACAGATACACGGTTTGGTCTGCGAGATGGTATTGACATGACTACCTGTGGAGGTTGTTGATACTTTGAATTGATTCTCTTCTTGGGATTCTTGCTGGATTTCTTCGGTGTGATATTTGGTCGTGTGTTGTATGTGTAGTTGGTTACTGTGAAAATGGAACGATACCATTTACCCGCGCGCGTTAAAGATGGCTATGTTTGCGGAAGGGGATATTTTGATGTTTGGATTGACTCTCGTCGGCTAATGCACAGTGACCAAGCACGGGAGAAGGTTCCGTTCAATATTGTTCGCGATACATTGAGATTTTTATTATGGTATCTTACATATGCATGTCATCGTCTAGCTTACACTCTGCTCTGCTACAACTACCTTTTCGCACCTTCCTTGTCTGGGTGAGACCACTCATCGGCATCGGCAGGCAGGAAGTTTGGACTCATGCATGCAGGCGCCAAGTAAGGCGACAACACGGGCAGTACCGTGACCGGTACGTGATCGGTACAAGGCACCGGTGCGCCGGGATACTGTACAGCGAGGGGCCCTGCACCTCGCGTAGAGATCCAAGCCCCGGCACCCCTTCCCTCCCCCAGAGCGCCATGCAGTGGTTCCGCTGGCCGCTGGGCTTCGACAGGCTTCAGCGCCGCCCCAAGAAACGGACTCGGCCATGTCGAATCCGCGGCGTCTTCTTCGTCTTCCAATCTGCCCAAGAAGGTTTCTGATAAATTGACCTCGTCGTGCGTGCCTTGCGGCGGCGTCTTCAAAAGGCAGCTTGTCCCTGTGTTCGCTGTCGAGCGCGAGTCATTCGTGACCACCGATGGCGAGAAGGGGCTATCGTGTCTTGCATCGTCCAGCTCGTCGCTTTCATCCCAAAGGTACGAGTACCGGTCCTCTTCGTCATCGTCGTCGAGGTGGGCATACAGACCTATACCGGGGCGTTCTTTAGAGTCCAGGCTCTCGGCGTCGAAGGCGTCGTAGTTGGACAGACCGAGCGGTGATGGGAGATGCGGCTCGTAACTGCGGATGGAAGACTGGGCGCGAGGCGGGGAGAGCGCGTAGGCGGCGTTGGGACTGCGGTGCTCTGATGGATTGTCCGATGCTGGGAGGCACGTTGATGGGGAGCCGGATGAGGGTGACGGGCTCCTGGATGTGAGCGGTGAGCCAGATTGGGAGCGCATAGGAGAGCTGCGGTTGTTGAGATGTTGGGAGTTGCCCCAAGGTGCGGCGGAGGGCGGTGCAACTGGTTGCAGGTGCACCGGCCGAGTGTATGTGTCGATAGCTCCATAGTCGAAAGTCAATCGCGCCATCTCCAGCTGACGCTGTTCTTTCTCTTGTTCGACGAGCAGTCGTCTGCGTGAGACTTCTTCACGTGCAGCGACAGCACTGCGTCGAATACGGTTCAGTATGGCGGCCTTGCGGAGCAGATTACGCCCAAGACTTTTCTGCTTCGCCCAAACAGCAATCTTAGAGCTTCCTCTATCGACAATGTTGGTCGCTGGGTGAGAAAACTGAGGCGAAAGTCGAGAGGTAATCAGGAATAGTCTGAGTCTTCGCTTCTTCTTGTGCAGGCATGAATGCTCCCCATCGACGTCTGCTGCTGCCCTACCACGCTTCCTCGCCTCTGGTAAGCCTGCTCTTGGCAAGAAGGCGAGGGTTGTCATTGGGAGTGGCATCTTCTGAAACGGTAAAGTTGGCTGTGCTAGATCTAGCACAGGAATAGGTGACTGGAGCTGGTCGATTCCGGGACCACGCAAAGGCTTTGGGGGCGTCATCCTCCGTTGCCTAATTTCATATGCCGTCTTGAAAGGGAAATGTAGCTGGGCAGACAAGCCGGCATGCTCGCGATGATAATCGTGAAAGGTTCCAATCGAGAGTGGTTGCAGGCGTGGAGCGTAGTGCCACGGAGGAAGGCTTTCAACAATGATGCGTGTGCCAGAGGAGCGGTGTACTGTTACTCGCAGCGCACATTAGTGCAGAAATTGCGGGATGCTGTCGTGTGTGGCTCACTTGAAAGTCTCGTAGGGATCACGAGACCAAGTGTCGCTATGTTGAGGTGCGCGTGCCACGCCTGAAGCGGAGAAAGTGCCGAGATCGCAAGAAACAGCGTTATCACGACGCGAGATGTTGTGGAAGGCTCTTAAAGGTGTCCATTTGCTTAAGCTAGCGTTTGTCTTCGGTGAGGGAGCTGTGTTCTCTTGAGGAGGCGGTTCATCTGACCCAACGCTATGGCGACGCTATGGGCACAAAAATGCGGAGAACCATGCACGCCCAAACGCGATGGCGGACAATCACTGAGCACGTTGTCCAATCGCATTGGGCGAGCAGGAAAGGGAGCTGACAGCTTGCCTAAGACGACCCGTCACCCTCAAGGATGTTTGATGAGGCTATTGGAGTCTAGGCGACAAAGGATTATAGTATCCTGTTCCTGTCAAGCATCTCAAATCGCTCATGCACAAATCGCGCATGTGGCGACGCAGAAGCTGAGAAAGGCTGCGCGGAGAATGTCTCCAACACTGAGGTACTTGAGGTGGCGCAAGAGTGAGGCTTCATGGCCAGGAAGCAGCCCTCCGCAGATCCTTGTTCGCTTCTCCAGCACTGCCGATCAGCCAGACATCACAAGTTTCTCAGCCAGCGTTTGAAGCGTGCGCAGCTGGGCCTATTGCGAATCGCGCAGACGATCGTCGGCACTGTGAACCGATCATTGCCTGGTATCGTAAGATCCGTGAAGTTTTGCGCAGCGATCGCGCTACCGTTGACTATACTTGACGGAACCTGAATAGGCGGAGCACGGCGCGGTGCGAACACTTCGTGTCATCAACCAACCATTTCGCCTCACAAAACCAACCTGCACTCCGCTCTGCACTCCGCATCTGACGCGCAGTGTAAACGCAACAGCTCATCCAATGACTGTCCTCGCAAGGGTCACCGTGAGGCTCAGCGCCACCATGCAAGTGGCAACGTGAGCAGGCATAAATTTTGCTCGAAAAAGCAATGTGAAGGGCGACAAGGCATACTGAAACAGCGCTGCAGCTCGACCGACCGACATCGACACCGCGACTGAATGCACCCATGCACGATAATCTGAGTGCTACATATCGACGCTCGACGGCAACCGACCAAGCCGCGGAACAGTAAAAAGAGGTAAAGGTGACGGTAGTTTTCACAATTTTTCCTATAGTCAGCTTAGTCACAGAGAAGCAAGTGCGTAAACACTTGAGTCTTGTCGTACTAAGAATCTTCTCGCTTTTGTACATCAATTATTCTTCTATTCCAAACTCCCTGCAAGCCTCTACAGGTGTGACATACGCTGTATCAATTGCCTGTGGGGTCTTATATCATGACCATCGCTCTTTCCTTATCAGTCAGAGTAAGCAATTGCTCCACCCGCGACTTGCTGCACGATGTAATCAAATGCGGTCGCTAGGATAGAGACTCTTACTTCTTTCGTGAAGTAAGACGTGAGCGTTGTCGTATTGGCCGACGCATCATCAGCATCAGCAGAATGCCCCTGTAGACTATGCGGCATTCAAAAGCTTCGTTTCACCCACTCAAACGTCCCATCCAAACCCTTTTCCATTCTTAACATACGCACTTTATCGGCCATGAAACTTGCGACGATCTCACCACAGACGACTGTGGCTTTAAAGAAGCTCATTGACGCTGTCACACACCCCACAACGAGCAGCCCTGTATTACCCGCCGCGCTCGTCCACATAGTTGACGCGGAGAACAACACCCTCTTCTCCCATGGCTCCAGTCCCGATACGTCACCCACCTCATCTTCAATCGCCATAATCCAATCCCTGACCAAAATCATCGGCGCTATGGCATACCAGCAGCTCGTTGAGCGCGGTCTCGCAACCCTCGACGACCCCGGCACCATCATCACCTTCCTCCCCGAGCTCGTGGCCAAAAAAGTGTTGACTGGGTACACCACCGACCCATCAACTGGTAAAAAGCTGTGGCGCTTCGAAGACAGAAACGAGCCCATCACAGCGCGCATGTTGCTGAACCACACCTACGGCGGCGGCCACACGTACTTCAACAAACTACTGCTCGACTACATCCATGACCAGGGCGAGGCTGTATGGGCAACAACAAACGAAGCCACCGATCCCTACGGTATACTGCTCTTAAGCCCTCTGCTGTGGCAGCCAGGCACGCATACAAACTATGGGCAAGGCCTCGATTGGATCGCCGTGCTCATCGAGCGAATCAGTGGGAAGTCGCTGCAGGACTATCTGCAGGAGAACATCTTCTCACCCTTGGGGCTGACGGAAATCGGCGTCGAAGCGGCGTTTGGCGGGAGTGTCACGACGCTGCCGCTCAATGTGGGGAAATTCTGGCCGCGCAAAATGAGGAACGGAGAGGAGTTTGTGACGCTCGACGCTGCGGCGCCGGGTGTGGTCCAGCGTACCGACGCGTTCCCGCAAGGCTTGTATCACCAGGGATGTTTGGGTACGGGACTGATGTCTAGCGCTGGGGACTATGCACATTTGCTGTCCATTCTGCTGCCGCAGAACGCAGGCGTGGATCCTGTAACCGGGTATCGTGTGCTATCCTCCGAATCCGTGCGGGAGATTACAAGTCCACAACTCCCGGAGCAGCTGAGAAACGACACCCGCAGTCTGCCTGTCTCGGACGCGCTGCCTATTCTCCTCCCCGTTGATTTGTCCGCGCTGTGGCTCGATCCTGAGGGTAGCTACGGGCTTGGCTGTGGGGTCCAGGGCGCGGATCGAGTGCTCCAGAGTGGTAAGAAAGGGAGAAATGAGGGGAGTGTGTATTGGTACGGTGCAACGAACTGTGAGACGTGGGTTGATGGGAAGAGTGAGATTGTAGTAGCTGTCTGGGGCAATTATTATCCGTGGAACGAAAAGGCGTGGATGGATTTTGTGGCTGAGGTCGAGGGGATAGTTTACGAGGCTTGAGAGTGGAGATGTGATTCGCAAGTTCACGGTATTCCACCTATCATGTTACAGAACAAGTCGGATATAACAGCTAAACCATCATAGCTATCTGAGGGTCTATCTGTGTGCAAAAGATATCTCAGCAGAAGTTGACTACCTCTGTTTGTTTTTTAGATCCTGAGGCTTGCGTTCGCTTCATTCTACAATACGACAGCCCACCTCGATTCTGGAAAAGTGTAGAGCGAGGTGCCGTGGATGATGTCAGCCAGTGTAGATAAGGTGGTCGTTTCAATAGTACATTATCTATCAGACATCATGACTTTTGAACTTCAAGCAGATCCAAATGACGCTTGCTTTTGAGATCGTGACGGCTATAGTGTACACATGCTTTCCAGCATCTAGATGCAACCCACTCTTCTCATAATCCAATACAAAATAAGAATTTCAGATCAAATCCGTCCTGCTATTGCTCTCATTCGAGCATCTAGCCCATGACCATGCCCTTAAGGCCGGACATATCGCCCTCCTTGGCGGCGATTTCGAAGTATCCGTAGATGATAGTAACGGCAAGGAGGATACCAGTTCCGCTACCAAGGGCACCGAGAAGGTCGCTACCAACGGAGAGGGCACCGATGCAAGCACCACCGAAAGCGGCGGCAGTGGGGATGACACGCTTGAGCTCCTTGTACATGGACTCCTCACGGTGACCGGCCATGACGAGACCTTGTTCCTTGAGCTGCTTGGCGACATCGCGGGGAGAAGAGCCAGAGACCTCGATCCAGGTCTTAGAGAAGACGGCGCAGGCAACGAGCATGTAGACGATGAAAACAGCGGTCTTGAGGGGGTCGGAGAGGGCCTCAGTGATGCTGAGGGGAGGAGACCTGGAACTATTAGCACTTGACTTCGCCGGGAATAGAGACTGAGACGTACATGTAGTAGGCGATACCGGAGGTCGCGAAAAGCTGAGCAGAGCCCTCCTTAGGCTCCCAGACACCAAGAAGCTGGACAAGGAGGTTGTCAGAGAAACGGCTGTACAGCATCTGGCTGATCAGGAAGACGTTGGAGGACAGAGCCGACTGCAGCATGATAGGCATGTTGGAGGTGTAGAACAGACGGACGGGGTACGAGCCACGAACACCACGCTGGCGAGCAGACTTGACGGGGATCTCAACGCGGAAACCTTGGAGGTAGATGACAGCGCCGAAAACGATGACGGTCGAGATCAGGTTCATGACGTTAGGCAGGTTCTGGCGGTAGAAAGCCTCGCGAAGTGCGACGGTCTTGTTGGGCCAGGTGAAGAGCAGGTGAACAAGGGCAATGATGGCGCCCTCGAACTCGGGGCCACGGCCAGTGTTGATGGTGGTGGGCGAGAAAGCCTTCCACATGATCGACTCGCAGATATTGGTCGCAATGAAGAGCGAGATACCGCTGCCAAGACCGTAACCCTTCTGGAGCAGCTCATCGAGGAGAATGACGATCAGACCAGCGATCATGAGCTGGAGAACGAGGAGAACGCAAATACCAGCACCGAGGTCAGAGGGCTGTCCGTAGAGACCAGAGATGACGTAGACAACAGCCTGGCCGAAGGACAGGAGGATAGCAAGGAGCTTCTGGGCGGTCTGGTAGAGCTCGCGGTCGGACTTGAGGTCGAGGTTGACGTCGATGAGGTGGGTTCCAGCGAGAAGCTGGAAGACCATGCCGGAGGAGATGATGGGTGTGATACCCAGCTCCATCAGCGTACCCCTGTTACTGGCCATCATCATACGCAGCCAGTAGAGCGGGTCGGAGGTGTCAGAGGAGACAATGCCGTACAGCGGCATCTGGCTCATGACCAGGAAGACCAGCAACGTCAGACCAGTCCATACCAGGCGGTTGTTGAAGGGCACCTTGCTCTCGGGGAGCTGGATCTCGGGGACGAGAGGCACGAAGGGTTTGACGAGATCGAGGAACCGGACTGCGCGCGTGTTAGCTGTTGCTCAATGCACCTCAATTGCTTGCTGGTCGTGCGCATAGCTGTGGGCTCCGACGCGGGACCAGCAATTGCGGGCGCTGCACTTACGGCCGCTCATGGTTGCGAGTCTTGAGGCCCAAGAGAAGCGAAAAGAGACAAAAGGAAGTGAAGAGGAAGAGGTCGTGGGCGACGCGCGAGATGGGTGATGGAGAGGGGGTCCAGTGAGCTCTTTCTAGCAACGTGTTCGAGAAGATGGCGCCAAGCACATCCGGCTCGCTAATTGCGGAGAACGACCCCTGGCGTGTATTTCACCGTCGCGCCTCAACTCAAACAGAGGCCACGCTGGCTTGAGATGGAGCTTCGAGAATGTTCCATCTTGGTGACCCTATCGTTGTTGCTGGCTCTTAGGACCATATCGAGCACCTACGCTTTGTCGTGCACCCGCAGGAACCATTTTGGCCTGTGCGCTGTGGGGAATACAGGCTAAGACATAGTTGTGCAGCTTTACAGAAGGACTGAAGCAGCGCCTGGGCACAGCTATGATGTGGTGAAGGACCAATCTAAGGAGGAGGCCTGAAGCTCACTTGATGCCTCTCCATCGCACACAAGAACGCATCCAGCTGAGATTGAGATTGAGCTGGACTCAGTGCTCTGTCGACTCCAAGTTGCCATTAGAATTGTGCATGTATATGATCTGGGGCAGCAATATTCGGCGAGGCTATTCTGATGTTCGAGGAGGCGATGGCAACTAAACTTCTTATTCCTCTACTGAAGTAGGCCTTATAGGAAGCTTTCGCAAGCAATGCCGTGGGAAAAAGGGAGGCATTTGAGTTTTATTTGCCTAGGACTTATAATTATGTAGAAGTTCTGCTGGCTACCAGTATTTGCGCCTCACCGAATATTAAAACAGCCTCATCAAGAATCGCTACCTATCTTCTGAGCCCGAGCCAGGAGAGCAAAGCGAGGTACCAGGAGATTCCCAAGTGTCCAAAGCCGCAAGCACAGGTTCAGCCACGGAACAGTTCAGTGTTCCAGTCTCTCAAGAGACTCGCTTCCCACTCTCCTGCTTTGAAAGGTCCGTCGTCCCAATCTACGCCCTCCCAGCCTTCGAATATGCTCTTTGCGGCTGCCTCGTTACCCTCGCGCTCCAATACAAGAATCACGTGCTTGACACCTTCGTATGCCCTTTGGGTCACCAAGTCCCCTCTTTTCAAGACCACCCTGCCTATAGCTTCAATGACCTTCTCGACAGACCGTCCAACCCACCAACCTCTCGGCGCCAAACCTGCGAGTGCCCACCACCACGCAATCAGAACAAGAGCTCTTGGCTCGCGGTTCTTGACAAGTAATAGAAACTCTGGCAAGAGAAACGAGCAGAAGACGAATACGCGAACGAAGAAGTCGGGATTTAGGTGATAGTAGTACAGACTCAAGAAGATCGGGCTGAACGTGTGCAGCACGGGATACAACGTGCCAACATACATGTCGAGAGGACCTGATCCTGAGTTGGCGTGGTCGAAGGAAGCCAGTAACTCCATCAGTGGAGGAGGAAGGAAGACGGGCGACCCAGCTGAGTGCTGCAGATAGTATGTCGACGGAGGATTCGGGTGGTCCGGCGTAGTGCCGACTGCAGCTACTTGGGTGTACAGATAACGGCTGTCTGTCGTGTGAAAAACTGGCGGTGGGGGTAGTATCCGCAACTCTCTGCAGATAAGAGGGTACACGGAGAGTTTCTCTATTCCAGCTGCCCAACGCAGAGATGCAAGGATTCGGAGACCTTCGCTCATCTTTAGGACACTGTCCATCCAGATTAAATGCGTATCCTCATCTGTAGTGTCAGAGTCTGGCGGTGGGACTAGGCTCATGAGAAGAATTCCAGTGACAAGAACAGATTCGTAGTTTTCGGCTGTGATGTTTTGCAGAGCCCTGCTGTACTCAGCGAAAGTCTTCTGGCGGTAAACTAGTGCTATTTGTGCAGCCTGCATTAACGGCGCCAGCGTGTTGCTGTGAGCTGCTGCGATGCTCAGCAGTGCATAGTAGAGATAGTTATGGGAGAGCGACAAGCGGGGAACAGAGTCCCTGTGTACTGAGACGACAGTGTGGTCATCCCGTGGAGTCAACGTCTGCCATGTAAACGTTCTGTAGTGATGAAGTAGCTCGGAGTTCAGCTCAGACATGGTCCCTGAGGCGGTCTGTACGGCTGGCACCAGCCAGGAGGTCATCAGCGTTGAGGTATCGTTGAAGTCCAGATCTTCGTCCACGGCCACGTCTGTGGGAGAGCTGCCATTGCTAAGCGTGGCAGTAGATGCAGGTGAAGCAGGTGACTCTTGTGGGTATACACAGCTCAATCTGCGTAATGAACAGTAACCGCAGAGAGGCTGACCTTCGTCACACTGAATGCAATCAGCATTCTGTCTTGACTTCGTTGGGATTCTGGCTTCGTTCGACGCCTTCTTAGCAGAGCTACCCACCTTGACTTTCTTACGCTTACATGTTGAGCAACCGCCTCGAGACTTGCGATGAGGTTTCTTGCTTATGAACCCTGCACTCCGACGCGCCATCTGGCACATAACATTCGTGGAAGATGTTGCGCTTCGAGTGAGTGTGACATGCGTGGTCCATGAACGATGCGCACGAGTTTCAGGCATCCAAGTGGAAGGCACGAACGAGCAACAGCTCCCTGTCCAATCATCTACGTCATCATGGAAGCTGTCGGTCTCCCATTCAACACATATTGCAGCCAACATGCTGAGGCTAGCGTTTGACATTGGTCGTTTGGTAACATGGTCGAAAAGCACTTGAATGGCAAGCTTGTAAGTACGCTGGTGGACGAGGAGAGACTCGGATCCGGCACCGGAGCCGAGAACGGAATTCGCGTAGGTCTCAACACCAGCACCCTCCACCTCAATCACAATCCGGCTCCGACTGCTTCAACTGCTGTCTTTGACCACTCTTTCATTTACATCGGCTTGAAGAAGCTCCGTGCTGTTATTCAACATGTCCGAGATCCTCAACGGTCCTTCCAGCTGTCTGACATAGCTTATACTCTGTGCGTTGCGTAAGCACTATGTCGTCTCGACAATGCCCGCTTGAGAAGCATTTAAGGGCCGGCTACCTTTCGTAATGAGCCATGCAGAGGCTCCTCGACTCTCTTGATCACTCATCATCTACCTACTTAGTGTCTTTCAAGATTCCCAGGATACTTTACCAGGACAGCCTGAGCAACCATGAACATCTCCACCATCAATCCGCCCCCCCAAGCGCAAGCTCTCCTCTCAGGCGCTCAAAAAGTATCAACCTACGAAACAACAGGCGGTCTCGTAACCGCCCAATTCGCCTCGCATAACCTGACACTCATCCCACCCATCCAAGACGGCGCGATCATCCACGACAACGCCTGCGGCTCGGGCACAGTATCGCGACTCATTCTCTCTTCCCCAAATCTATCATCCAACATTCAGATCCATGCTACCGATATCGACCCTCCATTCATCTCCGCGCTCTCCCACGCCGCCTCAGAGAACGCCTGGCCGCTGCACGCAACGCTTCAAAAAAGCGAATCTCTATCCTTCCCAGACAGCACATTCACGCACTCCATCACCAACATCGGCATCTTCTTCACCTCAGGTGCGGGTCTCGACGGGGCAAGAGAAATCCACCGCACGCTGCAGCCAGGCGGCACGGTGGTGGTCAACTGCTGGGCGCATGTGACGTGGCTGGTGCCTGTGCGAGCGGTGCACGAGCACATTCGGCATGGGAAGCCGTTTCCGACGCCAGTTGTTGCGTGGCATGATGGGAAGCACATCCAGAAGGTGATGCGGGATGCGGGGTTCAAGGAGGAGGATGTGCGGGTTGAGAGGAGCGATGCGTGGGCGGTGGTGGAGAGGAGTGGGTTGAGAGAGTGGGCGGAGAAGAGTTGGGCGTATTTGGGCGGAATTGCCGGGTGGTTTGAGGGGGATGAGGAGAATTGGGATCGGGCTGTGGACAAGTTGGTAGAGCTGTTGTTGGTGCAACCTGAGACAGTCGTCGAGGGCGACGAGGTCAAGATGAAAGCCAGCCAGTGGGTCGTCGTGGCGAAGAAGTAAGCCATACATATTAGACATTTGGAAGGCAGTTAATAGGTCCTTGCGAGACCCTTGCAACTGTACAATAGTCCTGGCGACTACAATACCGCTACTGTTGCAGCCGGCTTTTTCTGCTACCTGAGAGTCTCCCTCGTACACTACGCCTTCCCAAAGCGCGGGTCCCCAGCCTCTCTTGGTTTTCGGAGCATGCAATACAGCGTTATCGCATCCTTCTGTCCATCTCCGTCTTTACATTCCATCTCTCTCGCAAGCTCAAATCCAAACTTCTCGTATATCGGCACATTGGGTACCTTCCTCGAGCTCTCCAAGTAGCACCAGATACCCTCTTCGTCTGCCGACCGCAGAACTTCCTCCATCAACTTCCTCCCCACGCCTTTCCCCTGCGCTTCAGGCAGGACCGTTACAATATTACAAAAATAATACCCTTTGTCGCTCGTCCAGAGCTCCTCCTGCGCCTCCGCTTGGCGCGCCTTCCAGATCCAATACCGCTGAGTACTCAGCCCACCGCGACCGTACCAGGTGTTCATCCGAATCTGGTTCAGCCACAGCCACCAGTAGGAGAGGTACAGCGACCATGATTCTGGTTGTGAAGGCAACTGAGGAGGCATCCACATTGCGCAGCCGAGGATCTTAGCGGGGTTCGAGTTGTCGCGCGCGACGTGAAAGAGGCCGTGTGATATGCCCCAGCGACACCGCAGCGTGAGCGAGACGCGGTTGCGCGTCAGGTCGATCTGGTGGACGTGTCAGCGACGACATACGCATGCGGCGTGTTTGCGGCCAATGCACCTTTGAGCGGTCGGGGTACACCCAGTTATTGTATGGGTCATCTGCAAAGGCTTGCTGAATTGTATCAATCGCGCCATCTATGTCGGCTTCTGCCATGCGGGTAACCTCGACAGGCATGGTGTTGAGATGTATTCTGTCCTGTAGAGGTCAAAGGAACTACCCGAGACGTCACGGTGGTGTATGCAGTTGGACTATAGAGAATAACGCTTTAGATAGAGACACTACCATTGTGATAGTGGGGAATAAGGAAGTTACTGAGGACCTGCTGGCATCCCTTTGAGAAATGGCGGGGACAATCTTTACTTTGGGAAGGTCCAAGCGAAGTCGTAGGTAGCTTCAGCCGAGTTGCGGTTGCTCTTAGCCCATCGTAGTCTTTACAAACAGAACTGAAGACAGCGAAGTAACCTCTCATGGCTGGAACTCACAATCTTATTGAGGGACGATTTGCCTAGCTCAAGTCGTACGCAGGAGCGAAAGAAAATGATCGACAATACGAAAGCAGTCTGCGAAGAGCATGCTCCACTGCCTCAAACTCGGTGTGAAACTTATACTTGACTTTGACCTTTTGAGGCTCTTGACACCTTGCGAAGGTTCATGCTTACTGGAGGTTAAGGAATACTCGAGCAGAAGCTTGTAAGCTCGGTGTACTGCGCGAGAGCGCCTTCGCGTTCGAATGCAGTACCATTTTGTGCAGAGTGACGCAAAAGGTTCTCGCCACCAATTCTCGAAATCAGGAGCAGGAAGTATAAAGGTAAACCTTGGAAGAAGCATAGACACTACAAACGACGGTGGATCGAGATGGCCCCAACATTCGACGTTCTCAGGTCAAGGCTACACCGATCATCAATCTGATCTGCAATGCAAAGGCAGATCCAGGCAAAGAAGATTTAAGTGTATATGTGGACACAAAGAACAGTGGATTTGTATAGCTACGTCTTTCTGTTCTTTTGTTATGCTTTAGACGCGATCGATCCTATACACGTAGGAGCCAATATCTCGCTGGTGCACTTGCATTGCCTTTCTCATATCCACAATCTTTGCGGCGTTTCCGCACTTCCCGCGCGGTACCGTTCCTCGCTCCTAAGCGCGTCAAACGTACATGTAAGCGCATGCTCGATGTAATCGTGAAAATGATCGTCCGTGGAGCAATCGAGCCCTGAGCCCCCATAGCCCCGCACTACGTCTTCGTCATGATCGACACATCTACTTTTCACAATCGCCTTAATTCCAACCGATGTCATCTTCATGCAACGTCGAAGATTAGGAACGGCGCGGGATCCGTTTGCCTTATTTCTTGACCTGCGTTGGTTCGCCTTCAAAGCTTGGTACGGACGGCATTTTGGCTTCCTGAAGGTTGAGACCCACTTCGTTGCGAGCATGATGCAACAGCGGGAAGACGTCGTGAAGACTTCTGTGCGATCTACGGGAGGATGTCTTCCTCGGAAGAAGGAGGAACTTCGTGTCGATGTTTACCATGTCTGGTTGATCTGTGGCTTGTCCGTTGCTGTCAGTCAACTCCCCTGAGTCACGAACTTCTGACCATGCAATGTAGATGGTAAGGACTTGACAAGAGACCAGGAGAAGTAGTTGAAAGAGGTCATCTCCGGATTCCATTAGGCTAACATCATTCGTTGGCATGCTACGTCGGGGGCATTGAAACATAAACACAAACGATATGCTGTAGCCTGACCCGGACATACTTTACAGGCAGATCCAGCATGTGTGCAGTCGACCAACAGTGCGGCTTAGGTAGGTATACGCGTTTGCAGAGCACAATATGCGGAGTGGCCAACCACTTCTCGTTAACATCAGCTTCAAGGCGGTCTCGGTTCATCTACATCCGGGGCATTGTTAGAGGAAATTCGTTGCGGGCATCCGTAACGATCTTCGAATGAGCTTTAGATGATAGCCGCATATCCATGGTCCAGATGTTTCGATGTGATCATAGTGATACGCACTGCAACAGGCAGTGGACGGAATGGGAATGGCGAGCACAGGAATGTCGTCGACCACAGTTTGCTACCGATACCTCGCAGCGCTCGAACATCGGATCTGCCGAAGCACGCTTCGTGATGATACAAGCAGGCGGGCCGGCGGTGAGTTGCAGATTGATCGGGCAGCGACGACACGAGCGGAAGACGCGGGACGAGGAAGGAGGACCTTCTGAGACATCTGCGGGAATACACCGGTGAAAAATCCATTGGTGTCGCGTATGTTGTGGATGGCGATATGGGGCGTCAAGGACTTCCTTGTTCCAGCGTGGATGTCAATGCACTTTGAGGGTACAGTACAGATATGTCGAGTGTGGCTAGTAGGCATGAGTCGTGCTGGGACGAGGCTGAGAGCGATGCATGACAAGAGCGTACCGGGTAGTGCTGCAGGCAACAGGGAAACATCATGCCATTGTGGCTTGTCAACAAGAATGGGTGTCCTCGAAGGGAGGCCAGATCTGTCTGGAGGAGCCACAAATAAGCGCTTGTTGTGGGGGTGACACGGCAAAGACGATGCACGCGACTGCATTTGGGCAGGAAAGCTGTTGACATGACAATCGGGGAAGGAGCGCCTGAAGAGGGTTGCACAATGCGCAAGTACGGCCTGGACAGATCATGCAAAAGGTGTAGGGTCCTCGCTGCTAGAGTTTCACTGATTGGACGGAATACTTGACAGACAGCCAGTGTAAGAAGGCGCACAGGCGCACTTGCTCTCATCGAGGACGTCGGCGTAGCTTTTGCTCACCGTTGTTTTCTTATTCGCGAGTTCGGTCACCATAGAAAGGTACAATAACTTTCAGGCGAGCCGCGTCTTGGTTGTGATAGGGCAAAAGTAAAGCCAAATCTTTAGCTTGTTTACTGGTGTGGTCAGCAGAGTACGCGCTCTTGCGCGGCAGAGAAAGTCGGAACTAAACAGTCGAATATTGTAGCCAAGACAAGATCCATCGTACTCAGAGAATGCGCAGGTCAATGTTGACTAGCCTTATTTTCCAGGTATCGCAGCTTGTTTCCAGCTTATTCTGCGATGCAAGAACGCGTTGATCTCCACCACGACACATGGCCAGATATCAACATCGGAAGCCATGGATTTCGTGCTAGCTAAACCCCAAGGGCAAATTATGGCTGTCGACTCAAAGCTAAGCACAAGCTCGTGCGTGTCGTGTCAAATATTGCATGTACTAGAATGGCGGCTTGTCGAAGTGAGCAAGTATTCAATCCTCTAGCGGATGGCCCGATCCTCGGAGGTAGTGATCATGCAGCCAGGGTGTTAATCTTCATAACGGTAAGTTCTGTTGCGGCGCCCTTGTACGCAGTAATTGCCACTACGAGAGCACTAAAACAAGACGAAGATTGTGTCACCTTGTGATCAGGTTGCCGTGGGGTCGGCAGCAATTTCAGCATTGAGCGTCTCCGGTAAGAGCGACGGCAAAAAGAAACATTCCTGCGCTTGAAACCAGGGCCCACCCGATCCTGGGACTGCTGTTGCAGAGAACGGTCGACTGCAAGGGTTGATGCACCGAAGCAGTCGCCAACTGATGGGCCAGTCCAGTGTGCAACCGACGATGGCTGATTACCTATTACAATGATCGAGCTCGGGTGTCATCGCGAGGAAGCCGCCAGCGATGTGTGAATGCGGTGACACCTTACCTGCAGAGGTTGGTTGAATATGCACGTCGTAGCGAGCATGTCGTGTTCGTCGGCAGGGCGTGCCCTAAGAGCGGCAGGTCACGGCCAAACAGTAACATTGTCGCAAGACTCGGGTTGGAGAGCCTGGTGCTTCATCGAGTTGTGCAAAGCGCCAATGGACAGTTGTGTGCCACGGGATTTACCGGCAAGAAGGCTAAATGATTGGAGCTGTCGAGGGTCCAAGTCCCAGCGCAGGGGAGTTTTTTTGTGCTTGCGCAAATGTCACCGTTCCCAGCAGCAAGGTGCCGACTGTCCGAGGTGAATGTCGATCCAAGACACTCAGGGGAGCGCCGACGATCAATACTGATTGGTCGACGTTCTACCATCGAACAGACCCCAATGCGCAAGCCAAAGCTAATCCTTACATCAAGGGTAAATTCCACATGACCCTAAGAACAAATTCGCGGTGTTTTGACGTCGCCCTAGGCGCAGTCTAGAACGCACATCGCGAGCATCAGCTTTGGGTACGATCGGCAGCACCCATTCCGGCTAGTGGTCCACTGTTCCCACCTGTCGATGGCTCAGAGAGTCAGCACCTGCTTGCTTTGAGGCTGTCCGCTTTATTTGGAACGGAAATAGGCGTAGACATGGTAATGTAGCGGTTTGGAAGCGCTTGGTTTTCACGGACTGTCTGGCCTGGTACACTTCTACAGATGTGATACACGAAGCCTTGTTCCGATCTGCAGAAGACTTTTCGCACTCGCACTAAGAAAAGAAACCTTCCTGACAAGCAAGTGGAGACAGGGAACCGACCACAAGGGGTAGCGAACTGAAGCTGCTCCCTCGTAGTGGCTAGCGTTGCCGCAAGCAGCCATCCTTTTGCCAACAGTCGTCCACGATGCAACGCCACGTTCGGACCCACTTGTCTCGTGGCACGGTGAAAGAGTACGTCATGAGGGTGTCTTTCCCGCGTTGCAGCAGATTGCCGGACGAAGGCTGTCAGAGATGGGCAACGCTTGGCTTACAAGGGACAGGCTCGAGAGTCAATGCACGCCTGCTGAAAACGGATCCCTGGTGGCTGAACGGCTGGACGCACTTCGCAATCTCGATTGATTGATCCAGCAAGACGCACCGCATCATCATGATAGTTGTTTAGCGCGACTATGCAGCCGCATTTTGATGAGTATGATGAACCGGTCTGGGAGTAAGGCCGCCTTGAGATGGCCACCCGTGGTAGGTTGCAGGACCAGTCTGCTTCCACGGCCTGCTACCGTTCGCAAAGATTTGCAAATGAAATCGACCACGAAGTGTGCAGGGCATGACGGGGATGAGCACCGGCGCTTACTTGAACACAGTTTGTCTTGTGATGCACAAGGTGGGACGGCTGCATTGCAATTCTCCATCAAAAAGCGACCGAGGCCGACTGCTGCAGTCATGCCGACTACTGTGAGTGTGATACGCGGGTCGTGGTGAAGTACGGGACGCATGGTCTGCCATTGGTCCGTTCTTAGGAAGTAAACGAGAAGCCTAGCAGCCGGCATCTGGTCACCAACTTTGTGGCGCATGTTTGTTGTGACCTGAAGGACTGGCTGAAGGCATGGCTGGAGGACGCAGAGCTGTGTCTTACCCACGCCGCTCAACTTTTGTTGCAACTTTTGTTGTACGATGGACTCGGGTGTACAAATTGTTGATCAGGACGCGTAAGCCTAAGGTGGCCAGGACTGAGACGCCCTCCTGTGACTAGGTGAACGTTAGTGATGCAAACCAAGCGCAGTCATGACGGTCATCCATGCATGGCCACACCTGTGGTTTCCACACCCCCTTCTGGCGACAAGACCCCAGCCCCCCTGACATGATCCGGTTCGTTTAAACCGCCAAAACCATCCTTGCGCCCGCATTGGATCGCTGTCGATCATTTAGGCGGGATGGTCCCAGGGCTCTCGGCGCATCGGCTGCATCTGCTCAAGCCACACCACGGGGATTTCTCGTTATCGAAAACGGTATTGCTGCTTCAGGCTTGGTCGTCGTGGAGTCGTTTAGGGACGCCTGGGTGGCCTTTTTTTCGCTGAGATTATTGTCAACCGTCATCGTCGCCGAGGCCAATAGTGGCAGGGTCGGTCAATTATAGCGGCAAGCTGCATCGTGAAGAATGGTGCATATTGCACAAACTGCTTTGTCACCGAGGCGCAGCCAGAATTCGTCACTTTCAATTTACCACATGCAGCGCACTACGTCGTGTCGATCGGAGTCAATACACCTTTCCGACGGCGTAAGGCGTTCGGTGGACAAGTGCAGCTTATTATTATAGAGCCGCCATATATCAGTTGAGGACCAAACACTATTGCGTGCAGGTCCTCTGCTTGTGGTGCGCAGTGTTGACGATGTTTGGCGTCTCCCGTGTCGTGATTCAGGACTCGGCTGCTTTGCTTGTTTCGTCTGCTTTGAGTGCATCCCCGTACGAGAATGGCCGGTGGCTCGGTGTCAGCAGCCTGCGTCTGGTTTCAAGAGCTTGATGATCCACAACAATGGTGAGGTGATCTCTTGTCAACCGCTGGCTAACTGGAAGGGGGCAGACATGTTAACAAGTCACACGAGGGCACATAAGGGGTGCCTAGGCACCCACAGTAACGGCACACGCTCGGGTGGACCGTCGAGGGGTGAAGCGGGCTGCGTGCTCAGACTGCGCTCTAGCGCCTGTGGGTGAGGCTGATGGCATGCGTATGCGTTGTGCCGGGTGAATGTGACGTGCTGATTGCTGCAATCTCCGTTAAGGTGCTGCCCGTTGGCTGTGTGACTTCAGTGGATGCAGATGTCGATGCTGCATGCATCCTGGAAAGACCCATGCCATGCTTCGTTGTCCCCGTTGCTGGTCCACACGAACAGGGATAAGCTGGTTACATTGTCGATTTCTGGAAGACGCTCGGCTGCAAGGTGGCCAATAGTGTCGGCGGAGCTGCGCCCACCCCAGATCGCGCTTGCGTACCCATGGGCCAGCAGCTTGGTTTGCCGGCGGCACGCGCAACCAGGCAGGAGGCGCTGGGTTGCGGGCGTGGTGGAGTATTGCAGCTTGACAGCGAGTATTGATTGGCCGATGGTATGGGCCCTCCGTGAAAGAGACGTCGCAGGGCAGGGGGACAACTCGCTTCCTGGTCTTTTCCGATTCCGAAACTAGGTACTGCACCTGCTCCCACCAAAGTTTGACTTTCTCATCGGCCCCCTAATTTGGCGACAGGCGATGGATGGCGTCCAGCAACGCGGCTTTCCGCTGGAAAATGCACCAACAATCTTGTCCCATCACCACTGGGCCATCAGCAGCGCAATATCGTCTACATGCGACTGGCTTGGCCCAGCCGCCCCAGTCTCGCCCAGTGTTCTTCCACTAATTCTGTGTCGTTGCGGGCGCGGCTAAAACATGACGCAGCCGACGCTGGAGTCGCCATGCACCATCCTTCCTTCGTTGTACATGAATCTTCAGGGCTAGCAGACCGCCTGGAGGGCCCCATGCACACGACACTCCACCCTGGCGCCCAGCTGAGTCGCAACTGTAAGTTCATCCTTCCGGAGCCTAGTCGCACTACGGCACTGTACCGTCACCTTTGTGGGTGCGGTAGCTTCCCTTGCTTGCTGTCTCGATGAGCCGGCCAACCTCCGCTGCACGGTTCCTCCGTTGCGCCATGATACATTGGTACCCGCCCTCGTCGACAGCTTCCTTGTCCTGTGATTTGGTCATTCCTCGCGTTACTTTTCGCCGTCTGCATCCCATGCTTTGGATCATCGTTCCAGCCGTGCCACTCGGCCTAGCAGTCACAGCGCTCCCTCACCGAGCTATCCCTTGGTAGCTCCGTACGAAGTAGTCAAGAAGTTTCCGCTCCTTGTCTGCTTTCATTCCACTTTTAGTCGTTCTTGAGTTTCCACTAGCCTAGCCCTGGAACTCCTTGTACACACCATGCCGCGACCTTGTTCTTTCTCAATTTCCCCATATATCCTGCCTAATTCGTCCACACTTTCTTGGCATTGTATATACCTCTGCACCTCCCCCATGCTGGTATATTCCAGCCGGACAAGCGATTGCGATGTACACGACTGCTCGATAGCAACCCCACGTATTCCCATTTGACATACAATACACTGACACCACCGTCTCCCTACCGTGCTTACCGGCACACCCGCCTTTACCATGTCTACTCACATGCTCAACTCGCAACTGCCACGGAGGACCTCGCGAAGCTCAGGGACCCAGCTATCTCGCTCTTCACGCGTCGAAAAGCCAAAGAGTCATCACAACAGTCCAAGGACCATGGAGAGAAGGAAGACGACTACAGAGCCCAAGCTTTATGCAACATTGGATGATCATTACAAGATGATGTTTGGAATCGAAGATTCGGAAGAGGAGGTGGAAGAGCGCCCACAGCCCACCAGGCCTGTAAGCTGGCACCCATCTTCAAATCAATGGTTCGCACCACGTTCGTCCGCATATGTAGCGTCTCCTTCCCAACAAGAATGGTCCTGGGACGCACCGTCGAGAGACTCTGGCCACGGATCCGATTTTTACTCCTTGTCGACACGCAACTCTATGTACGACTCGAACACGAACTATCAAACGTATCCGGCCGGATACGGAATGCACCGAGGGTCAGATGAGTCGGACTACAGCTGGCAGGGTGTTCCTCAACAGACTCAATCCTACACACATTCGGCTATCAACACCCCTACTACTGAGCCTCTTCCCTGGTACCTGCAGCAGTGGGCCCAAAGAAACCAAGCGCAATCCTTCATGGACTCTCACAACGGATCTGCGGAGTTCTTACCCATTCAGCATCCCTCAGATCAGGATGAGCCGATGGATGAGCAAGATGATGGCAAGGAGCTGGTTGGCATGGGTCTGTACGATGCACCAGATCCAACCTCGAACTGGGGCGGTCTGGTCGAGGCCACTGGCAAAGGACTGAAGCTCGAGGAGACCTGGCAACCGCCTGAGGCTGATGACGATGAGGACGAGGACGACGATGTAAGCTCGGAAGGCAGCATGGACGAACCCTCTCCACCACTTCCCGCAGCGAACCCACAGAGCCAGCAACTGCATCTTCCCGTCCATGTCAAAGCTCAGACACCTGGCAGCATGGAAGGCCAGAGTTTCTTCTTCGACGAAGATGAGACCGTATCGAAGGAGTGGTGGTTCCAACAACTAAAGCAGCCGAACATGCCAGTGCAGGACGCTGAGCTCGGATATGGTTGGCTGCGTTGAGCACCATCTGTACCAACATCCTAGAGAAGGACTATACATTCACCGCTAGGCGCTAGGGCATTTTAGCCATTCAATTCTGGACATAGAACATTCAACAAATACCCCTTGCCGGCATGGCACCATCGCTCGATCAGAGGTCAGATGAGTTGTACTGTACAACACAACAAACAATAAGAAGCTTAGTCAAATACTGTATACGAACCCTCTCATGTCGTCATAAAAGCTGGATATATTAGCCAGATTTTGATGGAACAACAGAGTTCTTCAAAGAGGCTCTCGACTCCTCTCGCTACATGTTGGATGGTCTGATGACCACAATCAGCTCTGTGGTCACGTCCAGTCTTTGTGGTGACGTGAGACGTACCGTCTTCCAAACCCAAACTGCCGTGAAGACATGATCAACACCAGCCCCACCACAACTACCCCTTCGACATTTTTTTCCACGTTGCATTTCACGACTGCTGCACCACATCCACGATTGTACCATGCATGCGCAAACTCAAAGCTAATCTTATGTCGGCGTCATCTCCCCGTTATCCACTCAGATCCGGCACATGGTCGCGGACACACCCCCGCCGCAGGACCACAGTCAACGCCAGGAATCACAGCCTCCGGACGCTCGCCGAAGGTCCGGCAGACCCGGCAGTATGAGCGCGCCAAAACCTACCACGGACACAAGAGGCTACGACAGGTTGTGACCTTTAATCTCTGCCGCATGCGTCTCACCAACTCAAAGCGACCGATGCACGGCCGTGAGAAGGCTGCTTGCGGAATGCCGTTTGACAAGTTGCATGTCACTGCAGGCGATCTCGGGCTCCGCCGTACCTGCCTCTGATTCATCGCCCAGGAGGTACCTGCGACAAGTACCTGGGCGTCTTGCCTGCTAGCGCACATCCGACGTGAAACCTCCACATCCTGTAGCCCATCCTGTAGCCTTGCACCGAGGCATCCAAATCCTGCCCACACAGACCTCATCTCCCGGCTCCCAAGAACCTTCCAGCGCCGCGCCGACTCAGCGTCGTCCCACGGTCCTCACACGGCGACTAGCAGCCCGCGTCCTTAGCGCCGCGTCGCGTGAAATAAGATTCGAGAGGTGCTCGAAGAGAAAAAGGTTCTGGGAACCCGGTATGACGGGACGCCTGAGAGTCGAAGCGTAGGTTATGACGCCAGCCACGCCGCTCAGATAAAAGGGCCCGAGCTCGCTTTGCAGAGACCGCGCGGGCGCTCCGTGTCTGACTGTTCGACGCACGACTCGAACGCCAGCGGACTGGAATCCTGCGAGGTGCGCTATCGATAAGATCGCAGGAGTATTTTGTGCTCGGCAAATCTTCGCGGCGGGCGCGTCCTCACGTGCTTGAAATTTCGACGACGGCAGACGCGTTTGCGAAACGATCGCTTTAGCCAATCGTAGCACGACTACGACTACCTGCACGCGTTGGGGACAGGCCAGACGTCTGTTGAAAGCATAAACGCAAGCTGGCTCAGCTGCTATGGAGTCGTACTCGCATTTCGTCGTGACGCCGTGGCGCGATAGGCAGGAGCTGATTCAGCTTCGAAGGGACCTGTATCGACTCAATGAAGACAACGCTGATCGACGACAAGGTGCTGTGAACAAGGTTCGTGGCAGGCTCTTGACGATTTGTTGTAGTAGTGGGTGCAGGGCTGATGAGAGGTAGGTACTGGCGTGGCGGGCGAGACACGAGAGTCTGCCGTTGTTGCTGGAGTCGACGGCAGATATTGTCGATGTGATACTCCAGGACGAGTTTGGCACACTCAATTATAACGCCACGAGGCTGCTCTACGCGACAGCGATATCGAGGTAGGATTTGAGACACTAACGTCATGTTGTCTTGCTTCGTCCTTCTTTCCAGCCTCAGAGTCTGCTCCAGTCCACCTTGACACTGCATATCGCTTCCTTCTCTTACTGTTTTACATCGGTACATCTCTACTTTGCAATCCCTTCGTGGAAAATCTAGTCGATCGAATACATCTACACCACATTATCACTTTTCGATGGCCATCCCAGTTTCCCTGCCACCGTACCTTACCCTAACAACACCACAGATTCATCACCGGCTACCTCGACACCCAAATCGACCTAACCCGCGACCGTCCCTCATGGTTCCCCCCTGGCAAATCCCTCCAGCCGCCCGTCTCCCTTCTCGAAGTCCGCCATTGCATAGTCCACCGGCACATGCCGTCTCTCGCTTTACTAAAACGCGCTTCCCTTACCGCCCTCGAGTGGCTCTGGGACTGGTACTGGACACAGCTCGACGCTGCCTTCGGTCTGGCATCTTCTTTACCAACCGCAAGTGCAGACCAAGACATCGGCTCGCTTGACAAATTACATGCTATTTTGAAGGCGTATGTGAAAGCAAGGAAACAGGAGGTCAAAGCCAAGCGCCGACTTGACCTGTGCGCTTCTGCTGCGAACGCGTGGGCAAGCTACACTTCACGCTTCTCTCCAGACGGAGGTACTACGCTCCCCTCAACAGACACCCAGAACGCCCTCATCGAGCTCCTCGTCGCAGAACCGCACGCCAGCATCGTGCCCGCCGACCGCAAAAAAGGGAGCAGCATGGCTGGCGCATTTCTCGTCTGGTCTGCCTTCCTCCGGCTGTGCTGCGTAAACAGCCCTACTTTCTTCGGGCAGCTACGAGAGACAGTCACTGTCGAGATGAATAGTACGAGGAGCGAGGAGCACAAGGAGGCACTGTGCGAATGGGCGGTGCATATGCTGATTGACCGAGACTGGAAAGAGGCGCGCGGCAGTGCGGAACGCAGCGTGAGGGAAAAGGTGCTGGGCGAGTGTGTGACGGAGCTTGGGCCGTGGAATTTACGGCTCGCGGAGGGGATTGTGGGGGTACTGGATGAGGGGGAGAGGGATATGTGGACGGCGATTTTGGATGCGAGTCGGACTGAGAGTGAGGTTGGTTTTGGTGGTGTTGGTTCCGTGGAGAAGGGGGAGACGGTGGGCAGGGAGGGTGAGATGGAGGTCGATGTGCAGAGTGAGGAAGAGAGCGATGTTGAAGCGCTGACGATTGCGGAAGACGGACGGGAGGGAGCTCCTGCTGCTGCTATTGTCAGTACTGAGGAAAAGATTCGGGGGCCGCAGAAGGTGGTTGGGTTGTGGAAGCCGAAGCCTATAGGCTGGCTGCCTGACGACTGGGACGAAGATGCGTAGAGGATCTGACAAAGAGCGTTTGGAGCTCGGGCGCCGTACTGCGTGCGTTCATGAGAGCCGAAAGACTTTGAGGCTTAGAGGGTTTTGTTGTCTTCGATTAACAGCTTTCTATATGTGAGCGCCGCGATGCCCTACGCGCTCGAAAGGACCTGCCCCATTCTCAGTGGATCTTAAATTTTGTGCCTGCTCCGCCAAACCCAACGCGCTATGCAATTCGATGGATGTGGAAATAATGTACAGTGTGCAATGGCAATCTCCCTTTACATGGCAGCTTTGGCGCCTGTGAACCCGAAGCGGCTCTCAACTCTGCGCATGTACTTGTTCGTCTGTTCGGCGAGGGTAAGGGTGAGAATCTAGGTATCGTTAGGGAATCGAACGTTCAAGCTCGTCTATGTAGACCTACTGTGTGTGGCAAAATCCTAGCCAGATGCGCAAAGTAGCCCTTGTACATTGCCATGAGTCCCTCTGTCTTGATGGTCCGGTACAGGCAGTCAAACGCTGAGCTGTACAGGTTTCCGGTCTGGTTGTACATGCGCGACATGATGGTGTCTGGAGGGTGCATGACGCAGCAGACCACAAATCCGCTGGCTGTGCTGCTGGCAATGTGCAGAGGCATGCCTTCCTCCATACCGAGGTGCTTCACTAACCGCCTCTTCGCGAAGAAGTATGTCGGGAGCTGGACAGAGCTGCCAAAACCGGTGCGCACCATCGCCGGCCCTACACCGCGGTACAGGCCCTTTATCCCTTCGCTGTTGTAGATCTTGCGCATGCCGTCGACGGCGCCGGAGTAGTTGTGCTGTGTTCCCACGGGAAGAAACGGCGAGTACGATTGTAAGCGTGTCTTGACCAGGAAGAATGGGGACCCTGCCGCGGCTCCTAGAATACCTGATGCCGCGCCCGAGAAGATATTGACGCCGAACGACTGTACTGAAGGATCGTGGTAGATGGCCTTGGTGACACCTGCTCTCAGCGGCTCGTAGAAGCCTAACCGACAGCCGTTGAGGGTCATCTGGTAGACGTAGGCGCAGTTGATGCCGCGCAGGAGACCGCGCGGCCCTTCGTTGGAGAGAATGACCTTGACGCCATGGAAGACGCCCTTGTACATGCGCGGCGCAGCCTTCTTCGACTGCAGCTCTCCTTGCAACTGCAACCTAATCTTGACTGTCTCGAACCCGTGGGTAACCGTCACCGCGCCGCATGCTGCGATTCCTCCGGCAATGAATGACCTGCACCGGTCAGCTTCCGCAAAACACGTCGCGCACAACAGGCGACGCATACCCCAGCGTTGTGGACATTGTGGCCCCTTTTGTGACAACTGCGACAGCTCTTCGATATTCCCGATTCCGGAGTTGCCGTACTCAGAATCCCTTTGGCTCTATGACGAGTGGAACGGAGTAGAACGTGTTCGTGGAGCTGTCCAGAGGATGACCGCGACGGGCAAAGGAGTGTGAGGAAGGCTGACGTTAGACAGTCTGTGTTAATTGATCGAAATCTGATGTGCCAACGGTCGCTAGCAGTAAGCTCAGCATGATAAATCCGAGGTCGGAGCGGTGATGCAAGCAGGGCTCCACCCGCTCTCCCGCGGCTTAAACCTTTCGAAGCTGCACGCGTGTGCTCGTGGACACGCGACGCGCCGAGCCCAAAGTCCGCATCTCACGGCAGAACATGCTGGAGGCTTAGGGTGCCTGCATCCCAGTGATAGAAGGACTACTTACGGTCGCCTCCACCTCCTGCCTCCGCACACCATGGTGACTGGATCAGCAACCCCAGGCCCTCCTCCCCCGCCTGCAGGGCCACCGACGCAGAAGGTCAGCGACGTCATATCGAGCTTCCGGCCAGCAAGAGTGAGTCTCTCAAGTATCTTCTGTTCTCTCAAAGTACAATGTCCTGACCGTCGCGCAGCGCTTCAAGTCCGGCGGTTCAGGCACCTCCATCACCTCTCTCGACTTCGACGACACCGGCGAGCTCGCAATAGTCGCTCGCGACGACGACACGCTCCAGATCTACAACTGCAAAGAGGGAAAGCATGCCAAAGAGCTCAAGTCGCAGAAGTATGGAGTGCACCTGGCGCGCTTCTCACACCATGCGCAGAGCATCATCTACGCCAGCACAAAGGTCGATGACACCCTGCGCTTCCTCTCCACACACGACAACTCGTACATTCGGTACTTCAAGGGCCACGAAGACACAGTGACCTCGATCTCGCTATGTCCGTCGTCTGACACGTTCATTTCTTGCTCGGCAGATAACACCGTCCGTCTCTGGAACCTGCAATCGCCGAACCACGTCGGCCGCCTCAACCTCCACAAGCCCTACCTCGCTGTCTACGATCCTTCAGCGACAGTCATTGCAATTGCCTCGGCTGACACGCAGACCATACTTCTCTACGACATCCGCAACTACGATAAGCCGCCCTTTGCGACCTTCGATCTGCAGGAGCTCGAGCAACGATTCCTTGGTGGGCGGAAGGGCCAATGGACCAAGATTGAGTTCACCAACGACGGCAAGAGCCTGATCGTTGCGACCAACGACAGCGGCCATTTTGTGCTCGATGCATTCTCTGGCGACATCACACACTTCTGCTATCGCAAGGGCGGTTCTTCAGGGCGGCTTACACCTGGCGTATCCCGCGGCGGCCACAACTCTCACAAGTCGAATGGCAGCACGCCTGCTGTCGGACAGGGCGATGTCTGTGTCACTCCCGATGGTCAGTACCTCATCGGCGGTAGTGGAGAAGACGGGCTTCTGGTGTGGGACATCTCGAAAGCGGCATCGCCGAACAACGTCCTTGAGCCTATGGAGAAGCTTCCCGGACACGGACGAGGAGCTGTTGTGGGTTACAACCCTAGAACGAATTTACTGGCCAGCGCAGACCGCGACTTTTATTTGTGGCAGCCTGATCCAGATTTGATGATCTGAAGCTGAGAAGGAATTCAAGCATAATACAGGATACAGTGGTATGTAGATGAGGCCGCACAGAAGCTGCTTCCAGCCTCATCCAAGATGAGCTGACCCAAGGACACAAGACACGGTTTCAGCGCAGGCAGGACAGAGGTTGGCGGCGGATATGCAGCGCGAAGGCTGCTTACGGACTGAGCTGGTCGGGTGCCGTGTCCCATGATTCGCACTTCGATGCAGACCCAGAGGGTAGGGCCAGGAATCATTAGAGACACTCAAGTAGTCAGTGTACGGCGAAGACAGCCAGGGCTCTCAGTCGTCCGGACTGTGTGCATAATCTATGGAGATTCCAGACTCAAATCAGTATGTCAGCAAAGTTGCGGACGACTATCACTACGCATTGCCATGACTCAGCCTGCCTCTTGCCGCAAAATCTTAAACATGTACAAAGCAACGAGCCAGCCATGACCTGGCGAACACCCAGATCGACACACGTTGACTTCATCTGCGATCGTACAAAAGGCCAAGAGTGACCTCACCGCGTCATACCACTCAAGCGCTAGCGCCCGTATCTCATTGGCCAGTACAGCGAATGCGAATTTAGCGCCAAATGCTCCAGCCTTGCGGTCCTATGCGAACTGCAGCACCCCAAGAACAGCGATAAACAAGATGCGAGTTCACAGCCTCCTGCAAGCGAATGCGAAAGGCGTCACCTGAGATGATTTCATTCCTAGCCTTGCTATTCTTCAATACATTCGATCCATCAGCAAGACACATAAATGCCTGCCCCAGTGCCGTACAGTGACTTCAATTGCACACACGTCTCAAGCAAACATCGCATGATATACTCCTACTCTCATCTCGTTCACATAAATATTCACATCCGCATACCCGCTCACCAAATCCAGCATAATGGCCAACCCCCCTTCAGACCCCTCGTTCGACTGGAAGATGTACCGCTACATACCCTCGCTCGCCGCAGGCATCCTCTTCATATCCCTCTTCACCATCCTTACCTTGTTCCACATATACGCCTACACCCAATCCCGTAGGACAAGCTTTATATACATTATCCTCGGCGGGCTATGCGAAATCGCTGGCTTTGGGGCACGTATAGGGAGTTATTTCGACAACGCGGCCTGGGCGCCGTTCATCATCCAAGGCACGCTGCTACTTGTTGGCCCGCTGTTCTTTGCGGCCACGGTGTACATGATGCTTGGGAGGGCTGTTCGGTGTGCGGCCGCGGAGACGGTGTCGAGGGTAGGGTCAAGGTGGTACACACGTGTTTTCGTTACCGCGGATGTGTCGACGCTGGTTGTGCAGGGGCTTGGTGAGTTGTCTATTTGAGACTGGGTGCTTGGCTGACGGACACAGGCGCGAGTTTGATGGGTACGATGCAGCTTGGACTCGCGATTGCGGGGGAGAAGGTGGTGATTGCTGGGCTGGCGCTGCAGGTCGCTACGTTTGTGGTATTTCTTGCTGCGGCGGGAGATTTTCATGCGCGCATGGTCCGCCTAGAGAAGGCTGGACAAGGACCAAAGGACCGGGCGTGGAAGGAGATGCTGCACGTGTTGTACGCGCTGAGTTCACTCATCCTGTTCCGCTGTGTGTTCAGGCTGATCGAGTATGCGATGGGTAACGCGGCGTATCTGATCGCTCACGAGTGGGCGTTGTATGTCTTCGACGGCGTGCCGATGTTGGCGGTGCTGGTGGTGCTTTTGGTGTGGCAGCCGAAGGAGATGAACGGTATTCAGAAGAGCAAGGGCGAGAAGTCCAGTGATGGTGAGCTGGGCATTGTTAGCAGCCACTAAGGATGGACGTCAGTAAGATGTGACTGGGAAGAGACGGTTCTTGTCGATGTCCATCATCAGGGGATTAGGTTCTCTTCGCCTATAGCGCAGCTAAATAGATTCGTCGATTGCTCATCTTCAAGCTCCCATGCATAGCTCCTTGTGTCTCGATCAGATTCGTTCTTGTAATCATGAGTGTAATGGTCAGTAGAATTCTGAGCTTCACACTTCGAGAGTGTTCTGCGGCTATTTCTCTAGGCTCAAGGATCAGAGCTCGCCGATCATCGTGACATTGGCTCAACATCGTCGACCAACATCAAAGGAAGTAGGCGGGGTCACGTTGATGGGAGAGAACAGCTGACCAAGGTGGCTTACAGCTTGGCGGCAGCTAGTCAGGCCTGGAGCTTGGAGGCTCGATCAAGTGCTATATCGCACATGGCTTGGATAGCTTCTTGACGCTCAGCCTCGATGTCGCCTCGATCGATACGGGATCGCATGTTCTCCATAATGACTGGTCGTGGGCGTCCGTTTACGAAAACACTGCATGTATCAGCTACGTATTCTCTGCAAAGATAGGAGAGGAGAATGGTTGAGCCGCAGCTGCGCTGAGGTCCTTCATGGGCATCTGGATGCGCTCGCTCAAACTCAAGTGTTGCAGATGTCGAACAGATAAGGATTGCACTTACACGTATCTCAGCCCAGGGAACTTCTCTTCATACTCCTTGTTCAGACTAGCCAACTTCTCTTTCTCTTCTTCGGCGCCCTGTTGCAATTGAGCCTGCTCTTTCCTGCTCTGCTCGCTATCAACCTTCTTCTCGCCGAGCCGTGGGTGCGAGCACAGGATCTCTGAGAGCTTCTCCACGTCCTCTATACTGTCCGAGCTTGCCAATGCCTTCAATTGAGCGTTGACAGCGGTGATCAAGACATCATAGCTTGGAAACGTTGTCGATCGCAGCACAGGCAGTGTCAGTGCGTTGAGCGGTGGTGATGGCTCGAACAGCAGATCCAGCACGTTCGTAAGCTCCGTGTCGGAGGCATGAGGCAGAGTGGAGACGGGAGGCAGTGATGTCATGATGGCGATGTGCAAGGGTACTTTTATCGATTGCTGCAGATTCTGAGGCGGGATGGATGTGTTGAGTGCTCCCTTCTGAACAGGTCGAAGCTACATGGCGCAATGGCGGGGGTGCGATGCTCGTTAAGAAAGATGTGACACCGGCCGCCCCCGTCCGGCGCAGGTACGGACATCTTCAAGCCACAGTACATCCACAAGAACCTGTGGCAAGGCTTCTAGTGGTGAGTAAACAGTGGACCGGTGGGGTTGGATATGCATCCTGCAAGGGGGTGGAGAGCTTTTCGGGACGCGTCAATGACGCGGGCGCGTTGGTGGAGCTGACTTAGTTGATGGTTCGTTTTCCTTGACGCCGGACAGCCGTTCATCAGCGTTTCCAACGGCATGCAATGTTAGCTCCTCCTGTGTGATCAATTGACATTGGAGCTCATGGATAGAGCTTGCACAATTGCCATTGTTGAACGGCCGTACAGAGGCAGTGCTGAGCTAGGACGTAGTCAAGCGAACGTTCAAAGTCAAAGTGTGAGACGCAATTCGATAGAGTTCAAGCAGGCGCGAGCCGAAGGGCCACTCCATGTAGGCAGGCACGATCTAGGCAGCTACTGGCTGAGGAAATTGTCCGGTAGCTGCACACGCAACGTCTATCGCAGACTGACTGAGATGTTGACTGTAAATCCATGGTGGATAGCCGTGTTGATGGGTCGCTGTGAGTGCATGAGCATGACGACGTTTGCAGTACTGGAAAAGAAATTCCAGCTGCTGCAACGGCTCCTGCCTCAGCGCCCACACCCGTTCCTGCAGCTGTCAAGCACGTCTGCTCGTGCAAGAAGTCCACGAGCGGACGTGCTAGCAACGCTCGACATGCAGACAGCCGTCTGGTCCGTCCACTCAGGGCTCGGTGAAGTCAGCCTGTAGTCAACACAGCGCATCCGGAGGAGCGCCGAAGCTCGTGCTTGTCCTTTGTGGCTTGCCGTCTCGTTGAAATGTGAAACACTAACCAGTACAGCAGATCGCGCTCCCACAAACGAGCAGTTGCCCCCCTTCTGCTGCAGGCTGTGTGAACTGCCCGTGCTGCCCTCCTCCTTCTGTACAACTCTCTCCAGCTGCTGTCTGAATTGCTGCCACGAGAAGCGCCAATGGCTACTCGCAGCGCCGCTTGACTTACCGCAAGGGTCCCGGATCTCCCAGCAGCACTTTTAGCTCGGTGAACCCCTTGAGCCAGCCCGAGCACGGCCCTATCTTAGAAGCGCGACGCAACGACGCGCAACTCCTCCAACTCTGCAGCTCCAGGCTTGCACGGAGGACGCTGCACCTCGCCTTGCTGCAGCACTCCGGAGGCCCTGAGTGCCCACAATGTCGCTCAACGGGCTGGACGACGTCGCCGTCACACAGGCGTACCAGAACGCACTGGCCGAGGCTGGTGGATGGTGCGAACCCCCAGGTCTCCGCAATTTCGAGCCGCCGTGCTAATGTATCGTGTACAGGTTCCTGCTCAAGTACACGGCAAGGGATGCTGTCGACGTTCTGACCAAAGGAACCGGCGGGGCGCAAGAGGCGCGCGCTGCCGTCGCACAGTACGAAGACAAGTCGCCGCTGTATGGCCTGCTGCTGTACCGCCGCCGCAAGGTGCTGGTCAAGTACGTGCCCGAGGGCACCTCGCGCCTACTTCAAGGTGTGTACTCTACGGTTAAATTGGCAGATCAGAGCTGCGCTAACACCCGCATGTAGCCCGCGTAGCCGTCCACTTCATCACCGTGTCCGAGAAGTTCACGCCGCATGATATCGTCCTCTCCATCAGCACCCCCGAGGAGCTCAGTGATGCCGCCCTTACCTCGGCCTGCTCCCTGCACACCGCTGCCCCCTCGAGCTCCTCGTCCAGTGGGTCGTCCGCGAGACACCAGAAGTTGAGCTGGATCAGGGAAGAGTCCGAGGGCCCTGGGCAGGCTGGAGGCGACGACAACGCAGCACTGCAGCGACCGCCGACATCCTCGTCCACAATACCGACTATCCTCGAGCCTTCAACCAGCAAAGAAGAGGCGTCGTTACGAAGTGGCTCAGTAGTGTCGCAGAATACCGAGCAGGTACCAATCGTCCTCGACGAGAAGGTGGTGGAGGCAAGACCAATACCAGACGCGAAACCTGCGCCGGAGATCTCGCACGTCACAATCGAGAAGATCACACAGGGTCCAAAGACACCGGAGGCAGACGACCTCAGCGACTTTAGGGAGACGCTCACGAGCTACGACAAGCTGTTCGAGGGTGGACCCGAGCCACGAGCTTCCTCACAGACGACACGCCCCGACTACAACGAGTTGTACGAGCACTACTACGCACAATATACAAAGCCCAAGGAGAAGCTGGGACCGCGACCTCGAGCATCGCAGGAAGGCAGGCGACCTTCTACTTCAGGCAGCGGCTCTCAGGTTGGGTCGCGAACCAAGTCTTCTCTGCCATCTGGTCTGCGTTCGGCCAATCGCAAAGCTGCAGAATCGAAGAAGCCCAAGCATCTCAAAGACCCAGCATCAGAACCGACCCTTACGAATCCTGTACCTCTGCCACCTCCTCCGCCGTCTCCGATTCCCGAAACGCCTATCTCTCCAATCTCCGTTACCTTCTCGCTCAAAAGCCCGGCCAGTGTGCGGTCTATGCCCGTCAGCTATAGCAGCGGATATAGATCAAACGGTAATTCACAAGAGAGGACGAGACTGATGAAGGCCTTGGAAATGCGTAAGAAGCAATTGAAGGCTCAACAAGAACGGCAAAGCAAAATGGCAGAGGAGACGACAGAGGTCAGCAAGGCAAAGGACGAAAATGCGGAGACAAACACTCTGCTCGATTACCGTAGCTCGATAGCAAACGCACCAGATTCCGCCAGCAAGCCAATTGAGGCTGCTGCCGGATCAGACGTTGCAGCTTCGGCGGCGGCAGACAGCGAAGAAGACGCCACATCACGCAGCAAGGAGCAGTTCGAGGACAGGAAGATCTCGCTTGACGAGAACACAACCTCAACTCTCGCTGTCGACAGCTCTGGCATGGTTTACACCAGCACCCAGGCTGAGAACGATGATCTTAATTCTGCCGTATCCGTGTCTTCGCCGGTATCTGCGCAGACGCAGGGTTCATCTGTCGCACCATCCACTCGCCCATCATCCCTGTCAGAGGACGATCATAATAACATGGATGATGCACAGAAGGCTGTCAACATTCCAGAACATGCAACGTGGGATACTCTAGACGAGCAGCAGTCTGTGGACAGCTCACCCACAGTTGTTCCGGAAAGTCGGACGCCTGTTCCTTCGCTGGACATGCAGATACCTAGTCAGTTGCCGACCCCGCCAGAGGACGCCCCACTTGAGTCAGACGAGATTCAGACGTCAAAGCGGGAATCCACCACAACCCTTATGCCCTTCAACTCTGAAGACCAATCACGCCGCTCCAACCGCGAGTCTACCGTCTACATGCCCCCGGACGAGGACACTCAGCACAATGATAATCAGTCTAGGAGACGCAACAGAGAGTCGATGATACTACCACCCTCGAAGAGAGAAAGTTGGTATCAGTCGAAAGAAAAGCGCAGGGCACTGCTTGATCCGATCCAGGTGAGCGCGGACAACTCTGAGGCTGAATACCTGTCCGACGACTCCTTTATGGAAGAACTTCGTAGTGCCGAAGTTCGACAGGCCAAACCGATGTCCGTGTCCAAGTCGCCGATCATGCCATTCTTCCCTCGACAGCCCTCTGAGCCCAAAATCTCCTCACCGCCAAAGCGGGCTGTATCCACCTCATTCAACACCGCCACTCGGACATCGCCTGAACCCCTTACCAGGAAATCGTCAGGTCCATGGATTACGTCTGCTAAGAGTGAGGAGATGGGCCCGCCACCAAAGATGAACTCTGTCAAAGTTTCAGGTGGTATCGCCCAACGGATCAAGGCGCTTGCGGAGAAGTCGAAGCGCGATTCGCAAGCATCCCTGAGTCCTTACGACCCTCCTCGTTCAAGACCCGGATCCAGCCTCGCTCAACGGAAGTCAAACTTCTTTGCAGCGACACCAATTGAGAGGTCTCCCGATGGCACCCCCGTCCTGCAGCCGGCGGGGAGCCCGTCGTACTTGAGCTTGTCGAACCAAACAACGCCCGATAAGAAGCCGGCGCTGCAGCCCTCGCCTATGACAACAGAAAGTACAGTGTACAACGTGCAACAAGGACAGCAAGCCGAAACCGTTCAGGTCACCGCTCGCATTGTCCAGGACGATCGAACGAAGCAACCTACATTGGCCATGCCGACTGAGAGTACTCCGCTCGACCTTCATCAGAGCCCTTTGATCATCGATCATCAGAAGCCTGTCTTCGTTCCTCAAAGCCCAACCCGGGTGAAGACTGCTCCGCCTGCTGCGATGGAACCAGCTTCGCCGAGAGCACCGTCATCCGCACATTCACGTGATCACGGCCCTGCCCTTCCTCGATCCTCATCTGAGAGCAGCTGGAGGTCTTTCGGTCGCCGAATGAGCGAAACGAAATCTATTCACAGCGTGCACGATGGTGACGACGAGAAGCGAGAGGACAAGAAGGGAAAGAAGGAGTCACGCACGACAAAGATGTTCAAGCGCATGTCGTCGTCGATGTCGACCATGCCGTGGAAGAATTCTCAATCCAGCCTTGCTCTTCCAGAGCAGGATATGCGGTCGACATCTCTGGCATCCTTGCGTGAGCCGCCGCCACCCGTGGAGGTTGGCGATCTCAACGTACAGTTTCCCGACACATTGGTAAGTCGGTATCTTGCGAAACCTCTCATACAATGTTAACGAATGAGTAGCTTTGGAAACGCCGCTTTGTCGAGATCGACACCACAGGCAACCTCGTCATGGGCCCTTCGATCTCGAATCCCAAGGGTATCACCAAGCGCTATCACCTCACTGAGTTCAAAGCTCCCTACCGTCCCGATCAGGACCTACAGGAGCTCCCGAACAGTGTAGTCATGGATTTCATTGATGGTCGCACGCTGCAGTGCGCATGCGAGACCTCCACTTCGCAAGCTCATGTCTTGCAGAGTAAGTCTAAGTCTTACACTTCCTGACCCCTCAACAATGACTAACGAGACCCAGTTCTCCGAGAGGCGCACGATGCATGGATCGCCCACGGCCAAGCCTCCTAACTTCTCCATTCCCCTTTGACCACACTTCCTTACCCACATACCCAGCCTTTCGCGGCACATTTCCTTACGACGTACGATAGTAGAGCAGACATCTCTTTTGTGTTTTTGAACTTACCGCGGTTGCATGGATGCCCAGCGTGGCTCAAAAGGATTGGTACATCATCGCTTGCATATCTCTTTCTTGTTAGCCGCTTTTGGGCGTTGAGCCTTAGCTTCTTTCTCATACTCGAGACCTTGTGCGAGATTGTGCATTCTGGGTGAGGCTTGTGGTGTATATCTGTATAATATTTAATGCTGCTGTGCGGCGACTTGGCGGCGGGCACGAATACATTGAGCGCTATTGCTGCAACAAGTACGATCTCAAGCTCATGTGATGCCAGACCTAAAACTTCTGGTTTCGTTTCACAAACCACCGTAGTCCAATTGCGGCCGTTGGTGATATCGCGCAGGATGAGCTGGAAGGCGCGCTTCGGCCGCTTTGTACTTGCCGCCTGCCCTTCGCCTCCCCCCCCCCCCCAAACCTGACGGCATGTGCTGCCGCGTCGACCTGCATGAGCTGCCAAACGACGCCTGTAAGCCCCGCAATCCACACGTGGTGTGCTGTGCTGCGCCTCTCGATTTCAGCCTTCTGGATTCAGGAGGTTATAATTGAGCTCAGTTCCTCTTGTTCTTCACAGATTGTTCAGCCTTTGCACGACAGTTCAACCCCTTCCAAATATCACTGATGCCACGCGTACACAACAACAGTATGATTAAAAAGTGGAAGAGATGGCACGGCGCGCCACATATGTACCTGAGCCTCGCCGAGCCAGAGGATATCCGTCTGCTCATTTTCCACCCAGCCAAATATCACCACGCACTTGTGCAAATAGGCTTCAGCGAAGGTCACTTGGACGATCTTGAGGGTCAATACGAAGCCATCTCATACACATGGTGCGAGCCACATCTCACTCACGCGCTCTTCCTGCGGGATGACGATTACATCTGCGTCAAAAAGAACCTCAACATGGCATTGCGGCAACGTCGGTACAGTGATAGGCCCAGACTACTCTGGGCAGACGCTGCCTGCATCAATCAGGACGATGTCAACGAGAAGAATTTCCACATTCCTCTGATGATGCATGTTTTCCATAATGCAAGCAAAGTCCTTGTTTGGCTTGGGTCCGGTGGAGCTACGGAGCAATTAGGAATGGTCGCTTGTGAGCCAATGTCCAGAAACCATAGATCCGTAGCCTAGAAAGACGACTCAAAGAAACCACCTTCGCTAGAGATAGATGCCGTCTCGACATTTCTCGGACTTCCATGATTCTCTCGGCTTTGGGTAGTACAAGAGGTGGTTCTAAATTTGGATATTGTCCTGATCTACGGGAACTCGGAGCTGAGCTGGTGTGTTTTTCTGGTCCACAACCGGTTTCAGGATTAGCGAATCGTGACATTCGTGACACTCGTCCTCATTGAGTTCTTGCCGGTCCCAGAGTTTCTCTTCTGTCCTTTCATGTACGACGGAATCCTATGTTAACCCCGAAGAGCTGCGTTTCCCAGCCTGAAACATGTTAAAGGACCAGCGTCGGCTACGAACAAAGTGTGGTTTCGTAGAACTGCAGTGACGATATCTTCTGCACTATCTCTCTGAGAGTGGCCTAAACTTGTGTGTCCGGCCCAATTGATGGAATCCATGAATGAGAGGAGATAGCGGCTGAGCAGCTCAGTATCCATATAAGGATGGCGTGACCCAACGCGCAGTTCAAAGAGATGTCGCTGGTTTGACATCGAGCCCGTGAAATTCCACTCCTCGAACGGATTACGGCTTTTCTTGAACATCTCCTAAAAGCGCGCTGTTCTGTCCTTAGAGTCGTCCACTGGGTAATTCTCCGAGAAGCAACTGCCCGCCAACGATCCTGGAAGCCGAAGAGTCCGCATGAAAGACATCCTAGGAGTGTTTCCAGTGCCCGTTTCATACTCACGCTGATTATCATGGAACTTATTATACGTTTCGTGTATCGCAGGATTACCGTCATGATTGCAAGTCTCGTGCCTTGACAGGGTGGAAAAGCTCGCTGACTGAAGATACTGTCTTGTCGGAGTATATGGTGAAGCTATCTCGCTTTAATCATCAGTGAGCTCCTGCAAAACAAGCACGCGTCCTTCTAGACATGAGATGTCAGCTGAGGGTCGTTGGCGCTAATCTGGGACCCACGACGGCCACGACGGTGATGGCGTCCTTGAGTCTGGTAAGCGAGAATGTTTGCGAGCTAATACGCAATTGAAAAGAGAAGCGAGTGAGAGCTCTTTCCGGAGGCCAAATATTCTTTGACGAAGAATCGACAGGTCTCATCGACGTCCAGAGAGTAGTCGACACGCACAATGACCGAGCCCTTGCTACTACTGTCATCGCGCAGAACGTCTGTGGCCATTCCAGAGAGGGCCTAAATTAGATCCCGCGCATCTGCACATTCGTGATCCCGAAAACTTTGCAGTACACTTAGGATGTCCAGTCTTTCTTCAGGCGTCTCGGGGGTAGTGATCCTATGACGTTGGTGATGATTGCGCAATCTTTCCACTGCGTCGATGGCTACGGAGGTCGTGATTTGTGCTATAGAGTATGTCATCGTGCCAAGAAGGCAACCATTTAGATATTGCAGACACAGTATGAACGTATGCCCGGTCACTTCGAATTGACCGCAAATCACGGTCACGTCGGCATTGAACACAACTCTCTGAAGGATCCATAGTCTGGCAAACCAGCGCAGGAAGAAGATTCTCACAGACTCGCAGAGCTCGAATGTCTGGTCTTCGGAACAACGAGAGGCGCTCCCTTCCATCATCTGATCTTGTGGTATGCTCATGCTTGGTCAAACCAGTAGCATCTGGGTCGCACACCGCCCAGATGTGCATGGATTTTTAGGACCTCCCCACCAGCAGCAGCAAAGCTGGTGCATGCTAGATCCCTGGTCGCAATATGGAATGTGCGTGCGATTAGGAGTATCTGCGTCTCTTTCTCTTTCGTATCCACTTGATTTATGCACACCGCGTTTGCCCACAATCTTCTAGGTTGTGCACTTAGTCAGAGCCTTCGCAGTGCGCTGTCGAGAAGTTTCGTATCAAGAACAGTGTACTGATTCTGCCAGCCATGCTCGTATTTACATAGAGTGGACAAACAAGTGTGGGCGCACCCCAGATGTACGAGATTGCTTCGTAGCCTCCAAAAGATGCATTTAGATCAATATCTGCAAGTGAGACTTCCAACGGTGCTTCAGGTGTCGTCGAGTGATGGATTGATGATGGGGGTGTGTTCATCGGCGAGGAGAGGCGGGTAGGTATAGGTCGCTGCTTCTAGCCCCATGTCTGAAGTGAATAGATCTTTAGGGTGCCGAAAGAGGCGGTTAGATCGTATCAATACATGCGCTCGTAGTGCATCGTCAAGTGTGCGGTACGGCTCGCGGTGTGGAAATAGATTCGAGGACAGGACCTCGTGCGGCTGAAGCAGGTGGGGTTGATAACAGACTGCGTCTTCAATTGCAGCCGGCAAGATGCAGCCTGGCGTCGACCTGCATCCAAAGAAGCCGAAATTGCATGTTGACTCCTCACCGGAGATGTTTGCTCTTCATTACAATACTCGCGAAGTGCCCTTACTGTTACCTGAGAGCGTAACTTCGTAATCATTAGGATATCGCTATGCAGTATTGCTACGCCACAACATTACCAGCTGCCACCAGACCTTACTTTGCTCCTGCTCTGAAGACGGTTACCTCAAGACCAATCGTCCAAGCATCGTCCTCAGCGCCTCAGCGCCCTCTTTCCCGCGGTCTCCCAACCCTTGCTCAATCCCCTTGACAAGATCCTCTGTCTTCCCCCTCAACTCATCAATGACCTTCTTCGAGTACTCAAAACTGCCCTTACTCTCCATGTACTTCAGCGCATAGCGCTTGACCTCCTCGTCCGTTGTCTTCTGCTTCAGTATATTGATCAAGATCTGGTTGCTTGGGTCGGCGCGTATGGCGTGAATGACAGGGAACGAGAATTTGCCTTCTGTCAGGTCTTCGCAGAGGCCTTTGAGCGACGAGTAGCCGGATGTTGGGGAGAGATTGAGGTGGTCGTCGAGGATCTGGAACAGGAGGCCGATTGTGGACACGAGGGGTGCGCAGTCGCTGTGCTCAGATCAGTATTGGTCTCTCTTGGGAAGAGGAAGGTGACGTACACTCGTACTGCGCTCTCGGCCTGCATGAGCTTGATAGCTAGTCTGAACAGTCCGCCTGTCTTGTTGCCTACCATCTCCAGGTAGTCTGCTTCGCTGGGACATGTTAGGCTGTCTCTCCAGTACAGATCCATACCCTGCCCTCTGTGCAAGTTCAACAGCTCTTCTGTAAAGATCTCAATGAGCTTGGGGTTGCCCATGTGCATCAGCTCCTGCAATGCCTTGAAATAGACATAGTTCGCCGAGTTGATCGTTTGCGCAACGCCAAATATGCTGTTCGCGACTGGGATGCCTCGCCGTAATATCGAGTTGTCCTCCACATCATCGACTAGCAGTGACGCTGTGTGCAGCATGCCCACCACCCGCGTTATGACCTCAAGCCGCTCAGGTGGGACCTGCAGCCACAGGTTGAACGCTGCTATGCATTGCGACCGGATGTCTTTGCCCGGGTGTCCCCAGAGGTAGTCATATGGTCCTAGCAGGATGCGCTCCTTCTCTTCTGTCCATGCCGCGCCGTTGCCGTATATGAGGTCTTCGCCCAGGTTCTTCGTGTCCCTCGGCGGCGACAGCGGCGTTGGGTAATTTGTGCTAACTTCTTCGAGGTTCATTGGGTCTGATCGTGCCTGCGCTTGCGCTTGCGATTGTGATTGTGTGCCGTTGAGGGGCTCTGTGGAGGCGTGCGATGTCTTGCTCTTCTTGCTTTGGCTCATCCAATCGATCTCGGAGAGCGGGCGCAGAACGCTGTGACGTGGGTTTATAGACTGGCCGTTCGTGACCTGCCCTGTGGAGCTCGTACGGGGAGGAATGGCATTGGGCGAGGCGAAAGGATGTGTTTCAGTCGACATGATTTGCGAGGGTGGAGCTTATAAGCAGGTGCGCGGGTAATGCTGATGTAGGTGCCTGGAGTGTCAGACGCCGAGGTCGGTGCGGGGCAAAGTACAGAAGGAATGATCTGTGACAAGGCCGTATGCAGCTCTTGACGCGTGCAAAGGCCTCAGTTGGTCGCGCTGGGACCGTAATGCGGAATGTACGGAGGCCGAGGCGTCTTGTTGAGAGGCGTGGTTCGTGAAGCCCTGGAGCACCGCGGAGCTGTCAATATATGGAGAATCACGAAGCAGAGGAGAGAAGTAATCAGTGTACGATGTCAGCCAGAAGTCACTTGTTGGCATCAGCAGGGCGACTATAGCTCAAGCATAATTGGGAGCAGGCGCTGCAGGCCATGCGCGCGTGGTGCAAATAGAAGCCTCGAACATGACGCAGTCTTCAGTAGCTGTGGGCCCGTGATCGCGTTAGCTCGCCGTGGCTGAGCTTTCTTTCACATGAATGGCGGGGCCTTGCATGAACACGGACGCCAATTGCAGTCAATAAATCGTCAACATTCATCCAGACATAGCTCGAACAACATGAGTGATAGCCATATCACTTGTTTCCACAGGAGCAGGGAGCCAATTTGCAGAAACGTCAACATTAGGAGACGATGTTGATTGAGGCTTGGCTTCTTACGTCAGGAGTGGTCATAGATGCATTCGAAACATTATTACGGAGACAAGTACTACATGGCCAAATTTTGCCGAAGCCTTCATGTAAATACAGTGCTGAAATGTACACTCATAAACCCACAAGCTGACCAGCCATGACCTCAATGCTGACATCGGCGAGCTCCAAATTGACCCGCCTGTTGCTAGACCTTGTGCTGTTGGTGTTGATGGCTGGAAGCCTTGCGGCGAAGTACAACAACCACATCCACAAGCTGCCAGATCCTCAGTCGCTGTCCCTGTCATTCAGGCTGTGCCGCTGACCCTCGAGACATTTGTCTTCTTCGTTGGCTTGTTGGCCATGACGCGCTTCTGCTGCTGCTCGAGGTTCCTGCGCAGTTCGTTGTTGAACGCGTCGCGTCTCTGTTCGTCTGTTTCAACCTGCGAAGCGTTCCAATGGGTTTGCCCCAAGCTCTCAGCAGAGACTTCCAGGATCTCGAGAGCAGCATCGAACTTGCCCTTGACGCGGGCAACGTCTTCCAGCCATCCGTGTGCGTCCCGATAGATCTGCTGAGCGGCATTCTTGGGTTGGCGGTACCAGCCAACGCTGCAATCGACGTAGAATTTCTCCAGGTTCTCAGCCTCTCTCAGAGCAGTGAAGCAGGAGTTGTTGTATGCCTTGGACGTACGACCGTAGCCCCAGCCTTTGAGGCGCATGGTCTTGATACGTAGAACGCTCCCGCCTCGGCCGATATTGAGCATGAAGGCATAGAGGGCGATGGGGTCGGCGAAGACAAGTTCGTTGCTGTACAAAATGTCGCACGCCTCGCGGTGTATCTGCTTGTTGACAGCGAGTAGAGAGGGAGCAAGTTCTGTGGCCTGCTCGTCGGCATCGTTGTTGATAGTGTTGGACTGATAGTATGATCTACCAGAAACCTGGCTAAATGTCTTGTCCGAGACACGCTCTGCGCAACGACGCTTGTGACGCTGAACTGCAACGAACTTGACACCGGAGGGATCCACGAGGGCATAAGTGTAGATCATATTACGGATCTCTGCTGGTAGCCGAAGAAACGGGAAAACCTTGCGCTTCGGAAGAGGCCTCGATGCTGCAGTCTTGCGTTGCTTCTGAAGTGAGGTCAGTATCGCTGGTGTGCACGAGGCACAGACGGCGGACCTTCGCTCTCGCAACCTCTTCCTCTGAGTCGTAGTCACTATCCTCGAAGTCCAGCTCTTCCATTCGGTAGTTGACCTGAGTCCGCTTGCGCTTTGAGTAACGAGCAGACGCGAATGTTGTCTGAGGTGCGTCGGGTTGAGACATCGTGAATTGGTGGTAAGCAGTTGAGGTGTGGTGAGTTTTGAAAGTAGCTGTGTTGCAAGTGATTCAGACGCGTGCGATATAGAAGAAACACGAAAAGAACGCGTTCTAAGGCGACTTTAATAGAAGGATGTGTGAATTGGTAAGATCAGCTGATTCCAAATCGGTCGTTAGCGTAGGCTGCAACTGAGGCGAACAGGAGTTAGTAAGGCATCAACTCGACAGCGCCTGAGATCAGTTTGTGCGCTATGATGATTGGACAATGGCAGACAACTCAGTCGCCACGTCCTTACAGCAAGCGTACGATGTTGCTCGAGTGGGAAGTGAAGCTGAGAGGGAAAAGGAAGGCGCGTATCGAAGCGCGTCATAACTGCTTAGTCAGTAGCACTCTAACCGTTTAGGGAGGCAAAATGAGATTCGCATTTTCCGCAAGCCAGCAACAAGATGGCGTCAATCAGTTCGTTGCTCACACTGACGCTCGATCTGCCGCCGAGTTGTATAGAGTTCTGGCCTCGCGACTCGCAGTATGCCGTAGTTGGAACGTACAATCTCGAGAAAGAAGATGGGCAGGGCAGCGGTTTGTCAGATCCTGCACAGCATGAGGGGCAGAAAGGGAAAAGCCAGTCGCGCAACGGGAGTCTAATCCTTGTGCGTGTTGAAGGCGACAACGTGTGAGTGAGCAGCTCGGGGTTGCGACATGTGCGTAAGTGTGAAGCTGATGCAAGTCTAGCAAAATCATTCAGACATTGGCAACACCATCTGCGATCCTCGATGTGCACTTCCTCCAGCAGGATGGCGCAGATTCCATCTTTGGTGTCGCAACATCGACCGGCTCCATGGGTATCTACCAGCTTGACCAGGAGTCTCCTAGCGACGTTCCAGAAATGATGCTTCTTCAGACCATCCAGTACTTCCCGGAAAATGAGCTGATCACCGCATTCTCGTGGCATCCTGAGCAATCAGCAGTCGGCATGACTCTCTCCACTGGCAAGGTGTGTCTCGGCAAGATCGACTTGGAAAAGCCCTCGCACCTGGACGTCGGTATGCACGAGCTCGAAGCGTGGACCTTGGCGTTCCTGCCAGACGGAACAGGTATCTACTCTGGTGGCGATGACAGCGCTTTGAACTACATCGAGCTTCCGCGCGATCATCCAGACAGCAAGGAAGAGATTGCCGGGGCGAACTACGCGCCTTCCTGGGTCATGTCGTGGTCGGATAAGAAGGCCCACAGCGCCGGCGTGACGGCCATCCTGCCCATCCACGTTGATAGCGGGAACAGCTGGATTGTTACCGGCAGCTACGACGACCACATCCGTCTGATTCACGCTCCTACCGTTGGCCGCCGCCAAGTGCACGCTGAGTTGGATCTTGGAGGTGGAGTGTGGCGTCTGAAGGCCCTGGATAAGAAGCTTGCACCTGCAAATGCTGCCAACTCCAGCGATGCGACACAACCACCTGAAGAGATCCTGCTTCTTGTCAGCTGCATGCACGCTGGCGCGCGGATCGTCAAGCTTGTACGCAACGGAGATGAGTGGAACTTTGAGGTTCTGGCGAAGTTCGAGGAGCACAAGAGCATGAACTACGGGAGCGACTCGCAGGTCAAGGTCAATGCGCAAGGCCAGCGAACATTCATCTCCACAAGCTTCTACGACAGGTTGCTGTGTCTATGGAGATATTGAGGGGAAAGCACTGCGCAATGTCGGTTGCAATGACGCCGCAAATGCTTGAGGACCTCCAGGTTTAGACAAGACCTCATGGCAAGTGTGTGTCACGTGTACTCTACAAGAGAAGCCGGAAATGAGCTCTGATACCCACAAAAATGGGAGGCCGTCAACTGTTCTACACGCATATTTTGAGCACAAATAGGTCCTGTGTTGGCTACAATCGTTTTTGTTATTATATCCAAATTTCTCTGCGGTGGAAGAGGTGTAAATTCACGACTGTGATCCCCAGACTCGGTTTCTAACTTCAGTGCATATCAATGTGGCCAAACTCCAGGCTGGAGGCAGTCAGAAAACTTACGCGGCAGGAGCATCGTGCATGCGGAGAAGGTCAGATCTACAGTTTTAAATTTTAATTACGATTTGCTATCGTTTATATGGAGATCAATGCTAAGCTCAATATCACGATAAGGACATAGGGTATCCATGTACCCTTGCTCGCTCTGATAGCAACACAAGAAGCTCACTAATGGAGCCGAAACCCACGTGTCGCTGTATCGATCTTGGACCGATACCGCGCTAGCCTTGATGACTGACGCTGTACATAGGAAAGGGTATCATAGAGCAAATATAGACTGAGAGCACATCGATTCCAGTGCAGAGACGAAGAGAAGACGAAGGGGGGATTAGAAGCCCTCATCAGATGGAGTTGGCTGGAGCGTATCCGGGATACCCCCGCCGGAAGATCCATGAAGACAGACTGAGCGTCTTCAGACAATGAGTCAGTAGACTCATTGTCAAGGGAAGGGGAAGGGAGGGAAGCCTTCCACTCAAGCTTCAGTCTTGCCTCCTCACTTGGCCAGGGAGTCCGAGTATTGAAGGCGACAATGTCAGAGGGACCGACGAAGTTCTCGGCGGCGGCGGTGCTCACATGAGGCGAAGGAGGGGTCACGGGAGGGGTCACGAGCATTTGCTGCTCCATGACCGGGGAAGGGGCGAGGGTCAAGACAGGGGAAGGTACAGTAGGATCAATCGGCTCTTCTGTGCGCCTTCTCTTCGCACGCTCAGAGCCATTTTCGGCGGCCGGCCTGCATTTGCTACCACGAACGCTCAAAACCTGATAATCAGGAACCAGCGGGGCGGGAGGCGGAGGGGAGCTGGAATGAGGCTGCGTTTCAGCAGCATTGCTCTCCAAAAGGGGAGCGGATTCCTGGATGAATTGCTACTGAGCAGCAAGAAAAGAGAATGTGAAATCGAAATTGGATCCGAAATCGAGGAGAGGGCCGGTTGCGGTGGCGGCGGCGAGAAACTGCTGCATTGGAACCGCAGCAGGAAGGTTCTGATTGGGAGCAGCAGGGAAGGCGAAGGGGAAATCGGCAGGAGCCACCCAGCGACCAGCCGAGAACACAAATTCGGGAGTGATCAAATCAGAATAGGAGCTTCTTCTCATGATAGGATTCCAGACTTCAAAATCCGAGGGAAATTGAAGCGGGGTCTCCTTTCCCCAGTCATCGATCATGAGCCAGTCGCCTCGAGTGTTGCCATAAACATCCTGAGGAAGCTCGCTGCCAAATCCAGCCTTGAGGCTTCAATAGGCGAGAGCTCGCCAGTCCAGATCACTGAAAGTGCAGGTACTTCTTGCATAATCAAGAAGCATTTGCACTCTCCCGACAGGAGGCCTCTGCAGGAATAAGCGCTGCTCGCTTGGACTCTTGATGACGCGAGAAAGATTAGAAGCCACGGGGGCCGTTTTTATCTTGTAAAAGATCTCAACTGAAGTGTGATAATTCAAGACCACTTACTGTTTGTGTGGGTGTGTTGTCAAGTGTTGTAAAGTTGTTTATTGGTACGCGTTGTTGCTGACCGGGGGTTGCTTAACTTTGTCGTGAAGAACTGGAGGGGAATGTGTGCAGAGAAAGCCTGCCTTCATATATTCCATCAGAATGCGAATTATACGATGTTGGCAGGGTCTCTAGCATACGCGTCAGCGGCCTTGACGGCAATAGAACGGTACCACCACGTATCGGCTGATCAGGATCTCGAATCGTTATTCAAGTCCTCTTCTCGTGTTTTCAGTCCAAATCAATGAGCTCCACGGGAGCGAACTACGATCACGGGCACTTGCTGCACTGGTCAACACTTTGTATGGCCAACGACAACCGTCTGATAGCAATTGCTTGACAGCCTCATTGAGGACAGCCATTTCCCTGCATGTGCCCGTGCAGTCAAAGCATGCCTCCTGATGGCAGGAATAGCCGGAGACAACCCCAACTTCCCGAAAAAGTTGGAAGTAGTCAATGCCTGTATGGGCGTCGTCTGAGAGCGGATGGTCCCTCTGTTGGCTACAATTGGATCCTAGTCCAGCCGATCACGCCCCCGCCTCGCAGCAAGGGCCAGCTACAACTCGCAACTTTCCCGAAGACTGAGATGTATTCAATGCCCATCTCAGCGTCTACTAGGAGCGACACAGCGTTCTGTGGGCTACGATGGACTTCTGACGTAATGCTCGGCGGAAGTTGCGACGCGAGAGGCAATCCCCAACTGCAACTTTGGGAGGAGACGGCAGAAACTATGCTACCAGCCACTGCCGCCCACAGGAGGTCGGAGCTCCTCAACAACAGGCAGTATGCGTTCTGTAGCCTCGGAGTAGCCCTGGCAGCTGCAACGATCCTGCGACTCTGGCTAGCTCGTTCTGCTACTCGAGTAACAATCGCCCAGAGTGGTAGGTTCCCCAGATGAAGTGGCAGAGACTGATTGCACCGAACCCATCTGCGAGCAATTCAATGTACCCAATTAAGCATTCTGCATTTCTTGTGCGGCGAGCATCTCACCGTTGTCGTTCAAGCCAATGGCTGTTGAGTTGCAAAGGTCTGTCAAGGTGCGGTGAACTTCGGCTGAACGGGTGACTCAACGGTATTGTGACAGTGGGAAGCGAACTTCGACACTGTTGTCTGGGTCTGAGGCGCGGACACGTTTTGAATATTTGGCAGGGTAGGTAGGGGCGTTCCATGCGAGCACTAGCGGTGGCGCTAATGCAGGAACCCGTTGAGAAAGGAGGGTATAATTTTTCGCTAGGTTAGTCGACATGTTGAATGAAATGCGAGTCGTCCTGCAAGCGCTAATACAAGCACACAGTACGGTCGACTTGATATACCTCCATCAACAGCAGCTTCTAATCTCAGCTGTGGCTTCATCTCAAAGCTGTTGCATAAACAACCAGAGCTCTGAGGAATAATTGTGTTCGAACTGTAACAACCTGAAGTAGGATTCGAAATAATTGATTAGCCATCTTTATAACGAAACACACTTACCCAGTTGCCTCCTCCGTGGCAACAGCCCATGTTACAACTCGTCAACGTCTCCGGCCGTCTACGGTCACGTGCGCGAAAGATGTGCCTTAAGTTGAAAGCTCGTTGTAGAACCGCTGGGCTGAGTTTGACTTGAGAATATGCAAGTGTGAAAGGCTTTGCACGTGAATGGAAGGTGGGGGCGGGCGCTAAGACGTAGCGCCATTCTAACGGACTCTACCCCTGCATGAAACTGTAATGTCCGTCATCCTTGTGCGTCGCACACGACACTTTGCTCGTTCTCTAACCACCACATGTCGAAAGCCTAAGGCGTTGAACACGACCAAACCAGCACTAGAGGAGTCAAGACATGTCAGTCGAGCTACAGCAACCTTCAGAGCCGGCATCATCGACACGCAACGCCCAGGCGGCCAGCACCATACACAACTGCCCATCATGTGGCACGCCTGTCGCAGTTGACCCTGAGGGTCCAGAGGAGGCAGTGAGGGTTATAAGAGAACTGCAGGCGCAGATGGAAGCGCTAAGACAGACAGCGGCAGCGGCAGGTATGTTCATGAGGTCAAGAAGCTGTCGTTGCCTGCTATAACATGCTTATGTTGTGTATAGAGCAGCGGTGTGCAGACTACGAGAATCAGATGCGCACAATGAAAATTATTCCACCGCCCAGCGACAGCCAGCCTGCACACAGTAGCACCTCGGACTCAGTCAACCCCCCCTCTCCAGACAACCGCCCTTCGGTAGGGACGCCGAACCACGCCAGATCACAGTCGCGGTTCTCCTTCCTCACTGGAAGACTGACCTCACCTGTGAACTCGACAAACGCCCCGCCCTTGCCTACCACATCGCCCAAACTGGCAGCAGACCCTGATCTCATGCACGAGCTCGAACGCGAGCGTGCATTACGAGCGAAGGCAGAGGACAGAGTGCGCACGGTGGATTCTGAGATCGAAGAGCTCAGTGTGACTCTGTTCTCACAAGCGAATGAGATGGTGGCTGAGGAGCGACGAGCAAGAGCAAAGTTGGAAGAGCGAATAGAGCTACTCGAGAAGAAGGACAAAGATAAAATGGGACGGCTAGACCGTCTGGAGAAGGCTGTCACTAGGCTCGATCGCGTCAAAGCCATGCTGAGCAAGGACGACCTGCAGAGCTCTGCAGAAAAGGCACTTCCTGCGCCACCAAGGGAGTGATGGCTGGTACCTGACTTCCAACACGACTCCGTCTGACATTCCTTGGCCGCTACCCTTTTCCGCGACTGCGCTTCGAGATACCCCGTATTTTCATTGGATTTGAGCGTTGAGTATAGAGCTGGGGTATGGGCGCTACAACATAATAAGAGGTTTGGGCAATCACGTACTAGACGGGAGACCTTAGTGCAGGAACATTACTCAGTCCCCGGGGACGTTTTCGACCAGCGATACTAAACGACAAACGAAACGGCGGTTTCGAATGCACAATACACTACGATTATCCCAGAATACAGCCCTAGGGTATACCGCGCCATTTCTCTCCAGGAGACCAGAACCGAAAATCAACCATCAATCTTCCCATACATGCTAAAGGTCCTTTTGGGTGTCTGGGTGCCATCGCCTCTTTGCGTACTCGTCACTTCGTGTACTACCGTTTTCGTGATGGTGTGATCGAGCTTTCCAGGAAGCATGTCTTTCTCGCTGTCGGCATCGTCTCCACGGGTAGAGCGACCCATAGGTTTGGCGTAGGCTTTGCTGACATTATACAAGGGTATACCTCCTCCTGGGGTCTTCGGTCTCGACGTGAACGTGGACGGCAGTATGCGGCGGAAGAAGTTGTCAAACACCTTTCGCAGAGGTGGCAGACTCGCGATCAGAATACCGACTGAAAGTTCTGTAGCAGCCCAGATCGTCAAGTTGACGCTGTCCCAGGTCGGATCCGTCGTCTTCTTGAGCGCACTCAGCTCGATGGTCTTGAAGATTGAACATACGGTTCCTCTGCCATGTAGGTCAGCTACATTTCCACGCTACCGATGAGTTCCGTCCAGAGACGACCATTGTCGTGCTATCAGTGAAGAATTGAGATACTCACATCAAACCCAACAAGAAGACAATTCTGACACCCCACTGCGTGCGCCGCGCGAGCTGTATGGTCGACAGGTACAAGATCGGTGCCACAACATACACGATATCTGTGATGATGTTGGTGATACCTTGGAAGTAGGTCAAAACTGTATGGCCTTTGTACCAGCAATATCCCTGTACGCCGCGGTTCCAGTTCGCTTCGAAAGGCACGCAATTCAGCAGACCCATGCATGGCAGGATAGTGTTGAAGACTGCGACCATGAGAATCGAGGCCCACACGGTAGCCGTGTAAATCGTGGAAAACTTGAGAGCGAGAAGGTATGCGCAGATCGAGAACTTCAGAACGGCGACCCCCGCCAGATTGATGATCTGTCCGAGCCATACATAGTAGCTGTATGTGAGCATATCATCCGGCTTCTTGATCGTGGGATCATTGATATGTCGACCTTGAGCAGAGGCTGTGGTCTGAAAACGAAGACCCATCGTCGTTACGTTCAGAACCTATTCTTGTTAACGCTGTCTCCTTCTTTCGATGACTTCGACCTTACACCGGCCAACATCAGCAGATAGTCGCAGAACAACAGCTTGCGCTTGTTCTGCACCGCATATACGACTCTCCATATCAACACGATCGTACTGAGGATACCGACGCTGATAGTCGTTCCCAATATCTCATTTCTTCGATTCGGCCATTGTTGTGTGTCCGCCATGCTGCGCACTGCGTAAAAGTTTGGGGTTTGAAATGCCAAGGACGATCTCAAGAGACCACTGGGCCAAAGTGCGCAAAGGCTGGGCGGACCCAAAGATCCCTAGAAACGAAGCTGAGAGCGGCAAAGGAAATAGCTTCTTCATAACGGGGCCATCCAGTATGTATCCTAGTACCTCTCCTGCAGGTAATCTTCCCTGCAAAACGGAGCCAAGGGCGCACTTGTCCAGGTTCTGTTTCGCATAATCTTCAGCTATTGCTGGCTCGACTCCTTCTAAACCGTTGGACCCCGCGTACCTGCATTCGAAAGAGTTGCGGCCAATCAGTTCTCCTGATGAGGCGTTTCCCAGCCTGTCAATTGACAGCCACCTCGAGTCAGGGCAGCAGGGCCGCTATCAGGAGCCGAACCTCTTCGCCATTGATCACTCCCACTTTCGTATGGATTCAGCTCCGTCGGTCGCGACCCTGGAAGGCAGCATTGACAACATCACCCTGGATTCTGAACATCAACTTCCCACATTCATACTACTGCGCGCACACCTCGAACTACTGCCTACGATCTACTGATGTTCAGCCCGCCCGTTCGAGTCGTCATCACCGAACCACGAGGGTCTCCGGCACATCGCTATGCCACGTGAAGATCCTTCCCGGATGCAGACTACCGACAGCGGAGAACGCCCACGAAGGCACGTTCCGCCACTGACGTGAAACAATGGAGCTGCAAAATTCGAGGATTTTTCCGAAATCGCCATAGGGGTCCGGGGATGCGACCGGATTCGATCTCTGAGCACGGATAATGTTGACTCGTGGATTGCAGTGAACCTCGGAGCTTCCGTGTCCAGAACTCCAGCAGTCAGAGGAACGAAGGCAGAAGGTCTTCGACTCTAAGTACTAGCAGTAGAAACGCCAGAGCGGCGCAGCCGCCGGACAGACAATTGCGTGGTTCCTGTCGGACGCTTCGACTGTGTCACGGGGTGTTGCGCCTTCCAGTGTCCACAAGGACGATATGGTATTCAGATGGCGCAGCAATATTCAGCTCAGAAAGCGGGAGGCAAAGTCTTAGTAGATTTGCAAAGCTTAAGAAACTACGCCACATCTGGGAACTGATCGCCTGAACTGGAGGAGGATGCTCTTCCTTGATATCCACAATCTCGAAGCGTTCAGGCGGGCAATCGGGCCGTTTCTGTATGCAGTGCACTCGAACGCAAAGTGCAGCGTCAGCACGACATGTCGCACGAGTGACCGAGCTATAGATCGCGACAAACAACGAGTCACCGAGGCCCACCATATTGAGAAGTCAGAAACATTTCACGATCCCCAGCCCCACGACGTTGGGACCACGTGCATGGGGCGCCGTAGCGGGCGGTAGAGAAACCCTGCAAGAGCCGAGCCGCGTCGTGGATCCTATCTTACAACGCAATTTCGCAGTGCACACATTCGAGCAGGCGCGGCTTCACGTCCTGCAGCTAGGATGCCTGCCCATGTCGTACTTTGGGAGCTTTTACCCCCCAATTCAGTACCAAACCATGTGTCAATAGGAGATTATGCGACAACCTTGGAGCCATATGTCTATAACACCCGCGACGGCGCACGCGGAAGTGGCCGCGATCGTCTTCGCGACCTCAGTCACTCCTTTGTTTGTTGTTTAGTGCGTTTTGCAGGTTTTGATGATGCGTTCCTCCACTCATGTCGCTGTTGCGGTTCAGCTTTTGGCCACGGCTGCTGCTCTTCCTAGCAGCCGCCTGGGCGTCAACCTTCTGGGTCTCAATCTTGAGGTCGAAGCCAGAGCTTCAGACACATATGACTATGTCATTGTGGGAGGGGGAGTTACTGGGCTGATCGTTGCTAATCGCCTGACCGAGGATGAGAAGAGTGGGTCGCTATCTTCATATCGCGGAAGCATACTGACGATCTTTAGAGTCTGTTCTCGTCATCGAGGCAGGTGGAGCATACGATAACCCTAACATCCGCCTACCATATGGTGCGACGTATGCTTTGAATACATCGCTGCTCTGGAACGGTTACGTCTGCCAGCCTGAGCCTGAGCTTGGCGGTAGAACATGGAACACTCGTGTTGCTCAAGTGCTTGGTGGTGGCTCAGGTACGTTCTTGAAAGAGTAATGATCGTGCCGAGCAACTGACGAAAGCGCGCCAGTTGTCAATGGAATGATGTATGACCGCGGTTCTGCCGCCGACTATGATGCTTGGGAGGCCCTGGGCAACGAAGGCTGGGGATGGGATGGCCTCTACCCTTTCTTCAAGAAAGGTAATGATCATTGTATCAACGAGGAAGTGATTCATGCTAATGTCAAGCAGGAACGGAGTTCATTCCTCCCCCTCAACGGCTCGTTGACGACTTCAATATCACCTGGGATCCTACTGCGTATGGAACCGGCCCTCTGAAGCTCGGCATCTCCGACTTCCAGTATTCGGATCTCAAGAGCTACTGGAAAGCTTTTGAAGGCCAGCAAGCGCGCCATCTTGTAGACGGAAACAATGGTGATAACGCGGGTTTATCGTGGTATCCCAACACCATGAACCCTAAGACTGGCGAGAGGCAGCATGCTCGTCTTGCCTACTATGACACAGTGGCTAGCCGCTCCAACCTGTATACTCTTCTCGAGACCGTCGCGAATGAGCTCGTCTTTGATCTCAACAGCAGCAAGAGGTTAGTTGCTCGTGGAGTCAAGGTCACCGACAAGAAGACAGGCACAACCAAGACCGTCTACGCCAAGCGAGAAGTCATTCTTGCAGCTGGTTCGATCAACACCCCTAAGCTCCTCCAGCTCAGTGGTATTGGACCCGAATCTGTTCTCAAGGCTGCTAATATCCCAGTCAAACTTGCACACGATGGAGTTGGCTCCAATTTCCAAGACCACCCATACATCTCCATGGCCTACGACATCCGAGCTGATCTGATGAGCAAGCCGAATCCAACCTCGCTGTCCACTGACCCTGCCTTCAACGCATCCGCGTGGGCTCAGTACAACAAGAACAAGACCGGCCCTCTCACCCAAGCTCGCGGGAACGCTCTCGCCTTCATTCCCCTCCCCGAGGTAGTGCGCGGCATCTCCGCCAGCCCCAAAGACATCTCCTCGCAAGTGACCGCGCAAGCCAACGACGCCTATCTCCCCGCCATCTACTCCGCGAGCAAAAAACTCCTCGCCGGCGTCGCCGCACAGCGCAAAATCCTCGCCACCCTCTACTCCAGCGACAAAGCAGGCATCGTCGAATACGGCATCCCCGCCGCAGGCAACGGCGTTCTCGTCGCCCTGCAAAAACCCCTCTCGCGAGGAACCATCCAGATTGATCCTGCGAACCCCCAGGGCGTGCCCCAGATCCGATATAACGCCATGACGAACCCGCTCGACAAGTCCATGATCGCGGCGTGCGTGCGCTACATCCGACAAGTCTGGCAGCGCCCTGAGATCTCGCGTTTCGCGCCTGCTCCGGGACCCGTGGAAACCTCTCCCGGCGCACAATATCAAACGGATTCCGAAATCATCGATCGCACGGTCGAGCTGGGCACGCTGTGGCCCACGCTGAGCCACCCGAGTGGCAGCTGTCCGATGATGCCGGAGGAGTTGGGCGGGTGTGTGGCGAGTGATCTGCTCTTCTATGGGGTGGAGAAGCTGAGTGTGGTTGATGCCAGTATTATTCCGCTGGTGCCGAGTCAGCATATTCAGAGCACGATGTATGCGATTGGTGAGAAGGCGGCGGATATTATAATTAATAGGCGGTAGTAGTGTGGGCGCCGAAGAGGGGTAGTGTTTCTTGTGTATATTTGCCCGTAAGCTTGATTAATCGGATGATCTTGTTTGACGTCTGCAACCCGCCGTTTCGATTACAATTTTGCATTGCACATTCCACTTCAGCCTCACTCATTGACGGCGTTCTTCATGTGATACTCTGCTTGTATGATTGGGGGAGCAAAGGCGTAGATGGCACAATATATTTGGAGAACAGTGGCACGTGATAGAGCGCATCTTTGCTAATGTTTTTGTTAAACAACACGCATGTCATTATCACATTATGACCACGTCGTGTTTGTTATGGCAAGCGCAAAATCGAGGAGGCATATTGAAATCAAGAGTGATATCAAAGTTCCAAACGAAACATATTGTTGATTGAAGAGCATGTAAACAAATGGAGCAAGCTACCACGGGTAGGTCTCCAATAAGGTATTCGAACCCTCCATTACTTAACAGACTCAACATGAACCTCATTCGACTTCCCGTAGAAGTCGTCCTGGCTAACGTTGTCGGCGCCGACATGACCGACCTCAGCCTCGTCACCATCGAAGATCTTTGCAACCTCCTCAAGAGTAGGACCCTTAGTCTCGACGTAAAAGAACGTTACAAAGAGAAGTTCCAGGAAAATCCAGACAGCATAGATAGTGTAGAACTTCCAAGTAGGGTGGAGATACGTAAACCCGTAGGGGTTAACGTATTGATTGACCGTCAGCGCAATCTGAACGAACAAATTCATGATCATGAGGCCCTTGGCGCGGATCTTGAAGGGCAAGATTTCGACTGTGTAAGCGACAAGCAGACCGGACCATGCAAGGGCGTAGGCCACAGAGAAGATCCATATCATGGCAATGACCGCCTGGCCGGCAGCTTTGCTGTGCTTGGCCTCCTGTTGCGAGGAGCAGATTGTCCAGATGATAAATGTGAGGCACATTGAGGCGGTGGCGGTGATGAAGAGGGGGCGGCGACCGACTTTGTCGGCGAGGAGGGCACAAGAGACGGAGACGACGAGTGAGAGAATTGTGAGACCACCATTGAGACCAAGCTGAGTGTCGGCGTCAGTGATGCCAATGGACTTGTAAACATCAGTCGCATAGTACGAGACGAGACCGTTACCGCTCCACTGCGAGAAGAGGCCGAGAGATGCCAGGAGCATAAGCCTGTACCTGTTGCCCTTAGTCTTGAAGAAGTCAAGATAAGACGACGACTTCTTGTACATGAATTCAAGGCGAATTGTTTCCTTGATCTCGGCGTACTCGAACTGAACGGTGGGATTGTTGATGTCACCGTTGGCATGGTACTTGCCGAGAATAGCGAGGGCCTCCTCGTTCCTCTCCTTAGAAATCAACCAGCGTGGAGATTCCGGGATGAACCAGATGAAAGAAATCTGGATGACCGAGGGAAGAGCCTGGGTCAGTGCGGGGATGCGCCAGCACCAGTCGCTATCAATGCGCTTGGTACCGAAGGTCAACCAAGTACAGATGATAGCACCAACGTTCCAAAGACAGTTGTAGACAGCGGTGACACGAGCGCGGTGCTGGGGATGGCAGACCTCAGCGAGCAGCAGAGGCGAAGAGAGCTGAGCAAGCGAGTTGCCGAAACCCATTAGGAAGCGCCCACCCATGAAGTAGTCGAGGTTCTTGGCCGCGGCTTGAACAGAGGCACCGACGATCATGATGACACATCCGCAAGTAATAGCAGCCTTGCGGCCAAAACGATCAGCGACGAAGGGGGCCACTGGAAGCGAAGCGATGGAACCGATCGAGTAAAGCGCTGTCAGAAGTCCAAGAGTAGACTCTTGAGGATTGTGGAAGTAGTCGGTCCAGTACGGGAGGATACGTAGGTTGTTTAACATAGACCTGATCCAGTCAGTACTGATCGTCTGTCAATCCCTCATAATTGCTGCATACCCGTCGTAGCCCGTAGTCGCAGAGGCGATACATATTATGAAAGCCCAGAAGTAAAGCTTCCTGAGCCCAGGGTCCGATTTCCAATCAACTCGTGCCAGGTGAGGAGCTTCAGCCTGAGCGATCTCGACATCATTGGCCTTCTTGGTGACAGCGCCCATCTTGGGCCCGAACCTCTTCATGGTGAAGATCATTGTCCGATGAACGCAGGAGGGATGTTCGATCAGAGATAAATAACGCACTCCCCTTCGCTAGGTATATGGGTTGTCGTGATGCCAGGTGTGAGCTGATCGCAGCTGGACCTGCGTCATCTCACGATGCGGGCTTGGTTCATATGTATACTCCGTAGCACACTAACGTTGACGCGAGGTGGTCCTTGGCTGTGTTGAAGTGCTTGGGCGACCGGTTAAATCTGCGCAATGTAACCGTGTGGCCCCATCGTGGCTCCAAGCAATCAGCGCGGCAGACGGATCGTTTCGGGTAAAGACTGCGGCAGAGCCTCAAAAGAGGTGAGCAGTTGATCCCTTGACTGGAGTGCGACTGAAGGCGTTTCCCTGGTCTTTGTGTCGCGGCGTCTGCATCGTCAGGTCGCTGTACCAGTATGATAAACCGGACACGATGCTGGAGGTGTTGTCGGTTCGTTGGCTAGGTTTCTCGACTGATCGAAGCATGAACGCTTGCATTGCTTGTCAACGCCACAGCCGCTTCCTGGGCAAATCTTATTTTGAGCCTCAACCTGCGCTGCTAATCCTAGAGCTCGCAAGCGTACAAGATTTCGAGGAGCCAGTCTCATGGACAATGTCATGCTACGGCAAAATTCAACGGCTGGGACGCATCCCCAGACTCCAGATGGGCCTCAATCAGCAGTCGAAGGCGTGGAGATGGTGGAGACGGGGTCCCCAGAGAGGTGAGTGGACTCCGCTGAGGGGACCAAGTGGATGGTGCGGTTGGTGGAAAGAATGTGGAGTGCGCTTTGGTTCCTCCCCTAAGAAGATGCTAGCTCAGGTCGAATGAGTGGGCCGCCAAGTCTGGACGCAACTACGACACGTGCTCAGCTCTGGCAGCTCCGTTCTTTGACCGCATGTTTGTCATACGATGCTGCGCTCTCGATTGGTCTACGAAACTGTCGTCCAAGCTGTGTATTGCATGAGTTGAATCAAGGTTGTCCGACGATTCTGCCCGCTGCTAAATACACCCTCGTGTGATCGAAATGACGATTACCAGCATTGCCCATGGGGTCGAATACCCCCACAGCTCAAACTTCTTGAAATGATATTGCGTCGTGCATGGGTTTCTGCAGGAACAGCGCCACACAGGCCAGGAACCACTCAGCGTGCAGACTTTCAGCCTTTGTGCTGGCTAGAGACGGGTGGCTGAACCGCCATCATTCTTGATTTCACTGTGCTTTGAACATTGAAGCGGCTCAACGGACAGGTCTCGTTGAATCGATATTATCCGGTATTGCGTCATCGCATTTCACACCAAATGCGTTTTTGTTCATAGCAAGATCGTCAGAGGATCCCTCATTTGGCGTCAGATCGGACTGTAATCGAATGTTCTCTTACTGTCCTACACCTAGCGATACAACCTAGCCTTCCGTATCTGGCCCTCTCGAGAGTCGTCTGTGCCACTGAGGCTCCTAAGTGCAATATAGCCCGTCTCCGACTGCGGTTCAGCATCACCCAGTTGCACGCGCATCCTCTTCAATAGACGTGCACGATCCGACCCATCCAATCCCGAGCCGCCGACAGGTGCGCTGACATGCGGGTTGTCGCGTGTCAGAGAAGAGACGTGGTTGAAAATATCCGGCGCCACAGTCCTCGCCTGGATGAAGATGCCGAAGATGCCAAGTAACAGCAGCGCAGAGGAGCAGACGATAAGAATTGCTGCCCAGGGAGCGTCGACGCGGTAGACAGGAACCAAGATGGATACCACAGCCTCTGTTACATTCATGGTCAGCGCATCTGATGGCTGGCCGGTGGCATTCAAGGACTTTCTGCCGAAGGGGTCGCTCCGTGTTACGGCGCTGGGCCAGCGGGTTGCATCGAGGTAGGTGTTCAGGACCTTGGTCAGGCGATGGGACAGGTCCACTGCTTTCTGCGGCTCTCCGATGTATGTCGTCCAGTTTTGCATACCGGGCATGACACCTGCTGTGAGGTCTCTGACGGCCCACTGCGTTTCGTTGAAGATGTAGGCATCGACTGGGTTGGTTGCTTGAGCTGAAGCTTCGCCTCCCAGCGAAGCAAGAGCCTGGACGAAATTGCGGTTCCACTGATAGTCATGCGTCGCACCAAAGGGTGTGAAGCCAGAAACAGTGGTATTTCGGCTTGCCGTATCAACACCTCTCAGTCGATCCACGCCACATTTGTCCGAATTGCAGATGATGTTGGCTTCGACTATGACGCTATTCATTGTGCATTCCCATAGGAAGAAGTTGAGAGACATGTACCTGCTGCCATATAGAAGTGCCTCTAGTTTGTCAGGTGTGCCCTTGGTGTACATGAAAAAGCTGTTGTCGGTAAAGAGAGAGCTAGTGGTGTTCACCGGTGTATTTGTCCAGCCTTGTGTGATGAGTTTTGTTTGATTTTGCAGGCCAAGGAGGTAGTTCATAAGGGACTGAGGGTTCGGCTGCGGCGGATCGACCTCGGTCAGTTTCGTGAAGTTGCTCTGAGGCGAAAGTTCGCAGGTGAAGTACATGTACTCGTACGGTACAGTGAAGTTGGTGGAACCTTGTTCCGCAAGATTGATGATGTTGACTCCTGCAAGAGACGCATAGCTGTACGTGCCATTGGGATTCACAGTGTGCCAGGGCCGGTCTGTGGAGTTCTTTGATGCTGCCGCTTCAAGGTCTTCGATTCTCGGTATCTTTGGGTGGCTCCAAGCATCCTCTGGTGTCCATTCAAGATTTTCTGCAGTCATCAGTGCCGTAGATACAACTGCATTCCCTCGATTATAGAGATCCTTGTCCAGGATACTGCCTGTCAACTGGCTTGCTGCGTCGACATTGGCGTGATATACTAAGCGGTTCTCGATGATTGTGCTGTTTGTTTCATGGAGGAGGCGAAGTACGCTCTGGCCACCAAGGGGCGACAGAGCCCAGAAGACGAGTAGGGTCATCGTCAGGACATCGAGCGTGCGGAGTGTAATTGCGTGTCCAATAGTAGCCACGAGGCTCTGGCTACCGAGAACATGCTCCAGGAACTGTTGTCATATTAGTCCGACTTCAATAATGTCTCGTGAACGTTCCAACTCACACCAAGCGTTGTGCCTTCACCAGCCCTCCACAGCGCAATTTTCCTCAGCGCTCTGCCTCCAAGCGCAGCAAAAACGAGGGGATAGATAGTCGGACCCAACAGAATAGCTTCTTGCACGTGCTTCCCATACGGGCTCACATCTTTGCCATCGAGCTTGACAGCAATGACCGCGAGTGCTGCACACCGTTAACAGAAGGCCATATGGTGCGCTGTAGAAAGACTTACCAATAAATGCCACAGGCAGGACAAGCAAAAGCCCATCAATGAACATCCAGACCCTGTACCGTCTCACACGCTCAGCTCCTACCGGCCATCCGGAAGGTGTCGCGACATGATTCCTGGCACTGTTCGGCGCATCAATACTATCAGCATCGACCTCGACTGCGCTGTACGACGTGCCCTCCTGCTTGCTCTGTTTCCGGAAGGGCTTGAAGAGCTGCATGACGGTCTCTTCCTTCGATCGCAATCGTCCTTTCGCGACAGCGAGATACAAGTGACAATGAGCGCAGCCTCATAGACTTATACAATCTAGCGCTGACCATTGTAATGGGCGTGCTTTTCTCCTGCGGGGCCGAGGGGCCATTTTTGAAGGGGCTGAAGCGATTCAACCCATGCTGTGATCTCTGATGGGTGACTCGCCTCAAGCAGGTGTTTCGGCTGTGCAGTAGTGCTGAGTGGGCAGTGCTTATGTTGAAGTGTCGAATGAGGATGTGGTGTTCCGGCCCCCAAACACAGCCCTGGCGGGAAGGCGCGCTAGCACGAGAATACAGTCAGGAACGGCAAGTGTGCAGATGATCTACCGTGGACGTGAGCTGTTACGTCTGACCATCATCAGTATGTTTGAAGTGTCGATGTACTCTTGCATTTACAACCTACAACAGCCTCCCAACGGTAGCCGCTCGCTCAAGGTGCGTACAGTACATGCATCTCCTCCAAATCTGCCCCAGCAGTGCAAACATATTCGTATCCCCATTCCTCCAAATTTTCACCCAAAGGCCGTCAATCCATTTTCGTAACATGCGCGATATGAAGCGAACAAGTGCGTAGCTCTCGAAGTGAAGCAGTCCCAAACGCCAGGTAAATGATTTTGCAGACCCGCGCCCAACGCCGTGTGAAGATGCCAACCGCCCAAGGTATGCCGTCGAATGTACGTGGTGCGGAGTCCTACAGCACGCCACCAGGCAGCGGCGTCCCTCGATTCTGGCTGTCCCAGCCAAAGCCGCTGTTCGGAGGCACAGCTCGCACGTCGTTGCCGCCGACTGTGCTGACGTGACCTTGTTCTGGCGCGGCGTGCTTTCGCAGCATGAACATGGGCTTGCGGCCTTCCTTGTCCAGCTGCTTGAAGAGGATCAGAGGCCGCTCGTTCAGACCGAGACAGCGCTCCTGGTCTCCGTGCACAATGTATAGCGCGTATTGCCGCCAGTCTGCTGTGATGTTGTATTTCTTGAGCGCCACGGGTAGCACCTTGTGGCACGGGTCGTCGATCGACACGCGGAAGGACTTGAATATCTCGACCTGTGGATTCGACGAGGGCGCCTGTTGGGAGCTCGAGGACGGCTGCAGATTGTTCGACGTGGAGCCACCCGAGAGCGGGGGGTCGCGGTCGCGGTCGTCGGGGGTGGGCGTCGGGGCAGAGCGGCCCATGGAGCGGCCAGACGGCAGGCCGGGCGTGGCGCGGGGATCGCGGTTGGCGGCGACCTGGTCCGAGTAGGCCCAGCTCTGGGTGTTGTCGTGGTCCTGGTGGCTCCGCGGTATCTCGGGGCGGGCGTACTGAGTGCGGCCCTGGGTGTATGCGGGCGAGGTGGGCGAGGGCTGGGCAATCGAGTTGGGCGACATTTGCGGGCCCTGGCCCAGCGAGGCTGTGAGGTGTGAGGACGCTGCGACTGCTGCGGCGGAGGGGTCCAACGAAGAGTGGTCGACGAGCGCCCGGTGCTCTTGGATGGTGGGCGACGGGTTCTTGGGGGCGGAGCCGAGGAAGAGCTTCTTGGTGGAGAACTTACGGGACAGGCTGCTGCCGGTGCGGGTGTCGGATGTGGCGGGCGGCGAGATGACGTGCTCGTGGGCGGTGGGCAGCGTGGGCAGCGTCTGCTGCTGTTCCTTGAGCATGCGCACGAGGGGCAGGATCTCCTCGCGCAGGCGCTTATTCTCGTCGATGACGCGGCTGAGGTCCTCGCGCAGGTGCCGCAGCTCGGATTCGGCTGTGTGGATGCGCTCGTCGCGCGCCTGGACGACGCGGATGACCTTGGCGAAGTCGTCCTGCGTGGGCGGGGCTTCGGAGGTGGAGTTGTCGGCGGCTATCACTGTCAGTATACACAAGAAGCACTTTACACGGCGGACATACACAACGGCACGTAGTCGTCCTGCTCTATCGGCACGTTCTGCTTGACCTTGATGTCGTACACGGCCTTCAGTATCGTCAAACGGTGGCCCACGCTGCCGACGCCCATCTCCTTGAGCTCGGCGTGCTGCAGCGAGATCAGCACATCGCCCGTGATGCCCTCGTCCACAAACGTGTCGCAGTACTGCTCGAGCCCCAGGTCGCTGATGTAGTCGGCCACCTGCTCGGCGCTCCAGTCAACAATCAACCCCGTCGGGCTGATGCGGCTGTCCCTGCTGTGGGTAAAGGTGGTCGGCGTGTGCTCGGTGCTCAGCGGGCCGGAGCTGGTGGGCGAGCTCTCGTACTCGACGGGGATCTGGTCGCGCTGCTGCCACGCGGTGCGCTCGAACTCGTCGTCGGCGTCCGAGTCCTCGTGATATTTGGAGGTGTAGGCCATCGTCCCTATAGTATGCTCTCAGGGATCCTGGGCGACGTGCGGCGGGGGGTATGAGCTCCAGGTGCTCGAGCGTGCCCCTCGAGCTCTCGCCGTTCTGGGGCTCTGGGGCTTCTGGGCGGGTGTCCTCGACGTCGGCCGCCCTGCTGCTTCCCTGCGGTTCCCTGCTGAGACAAGCGAGATTGGCCCGGCGTGTTTCGCCCGCGACGAGGTGAGGGCAGGCTGCTGCGATCCGATACACGCAGAGAGCGCAGGCGTACTACTGGGAGCTGCGCTGGTGGGGAGGGCGCTGCGAGGCCTGACAGACGGCAGCGAGGCGCGCCGCGGCGGGGGGCAGCGGACGATGCGATGGCGGTGGGCAGGCGGCGGTCTGCAGGCGCTGGTCGCTCGTAGTCGCTGGGCAGGCTCTGCAGAGATTGCAGCTTCACCGGACGGCAGTACTGGTAGATGGTGTGAGGTCGCAACAACGCTGTCCTCGACGCTGATATGGCGCAGGCCAGGCGTGCATCCATCCTTCTCCAGGCCAACCCATGCCGGCAGGGCGGCTAGTGAGGGCACCGATGCGGGAAAGTCCGAGCCCTGATGTTCATTGAGCCAATACTCTAGCCACATCGAACGCCTGCATCTGTACAGAATACCGAGCATTGCGCCTCGTTCTGCTGCAATTGGCGCCCTGCTGTCGTAATTCTCCTATACGTCTCCTATACACACTCCACCGACTTCATCTCCGACCCCACTGCCGGAGCCTGCTTCCGGGATCAGAAGAGCTATCACGGGCGAACTTCCAACACAAGGCTGCACCACCTCGCCAAACACCAAGTAGCCACACCACAAATCTCAAGTAGCCACACACAGACACTCAAGTACCCGTGCCTCGGCCTCGCCTGCACTTCCCTCCAGGAGGATCTACAGAACGCCGTGGCCCGCCAGCGAGGTACCTGCATATATCACTCATCGAAACTCGGCGAACCGGTGCAGCGCCCTGATCGACAACCACACCTGCGCACGTGCTCGACACCAAGCCACGCCACACCGTTCGCCCGTCAAACCAAACAGTGACCTCACGCTCGGCCGGCCAGAAATAGCTCTATCTCCAGGATTGCCCAGGGTGGCCTCACGGACTACTGGGTGTCTCGACCACGCACTTCACTACACATCACGTAACGCGCCGAGACATCAACGCTCTGAAAAGCATCAAACAACTTGAGCGACTCTAACTGGAAAGAGGTGCACCGTCTACCAAACGACTCAAACATCCACAAAGGGCCCCGCGACTGCCTGGAGCGGATCAAACACCACCACTTCTTCAGGATTAAGACGTGTGCCTTTATTAGCACAGTGACATCTCTCCTCAAACACCACGACACACGCCACACGCCACACCACGACACACCACGACACACCATGGCCATCCCCCTAACCCCAACCCAAGCCTCCGCCCTCCCCTCCACTCTACGAAACAGCATCTACGCCTCCCTGCTTTCATCGGGAGGAATTCGCTCAATCGAGTCGACCCTAACCCAGCTTCTCCAAACCTCTGGTTTCCAAGCGCAGCTTCGCGGGTACATAACCGAGTTATTCCGGACAGGGCAAGCAACCACAGCGCACGAGGCATGTGTACTAGCCATGAACAGGATAAAAGAGTGTATGAGGGAGGGTGCGGCGACGAATGGGCATGGGAGTGGTGATGAGGAGGGAGGTGGGGATTTGAGAGTTCCGGAGAATGTGGTTAGGGAGGGGAGTAAGGTTGTGAGGAGGGAGTTGGAGAGGGTGGTTGATATTGAGATGGATTGATCTTTGGACTGGGGTTGGCCTGAGTGCTTATACAGCGAGCATGACATGCTACTTGGAGGAATTGGAGGAGAAAAGCATAGATACCACATCACGACATGAGAAGATTCATTGAACATGCATGCATTCAGTACGCCTATGGCATACTCGAAACTCGTAAGCGCCACAATTAGTCGCCTCTATCTATTCGGTGTGAATATGTGAGATGAAAAGCGCAAAACTCGTCATGATTAGTCATGAGCCCATATGAACCTTCGTAAATCAAAGAAACCGCCCGCTTAGTTGTACAAGTCCTCATCCTCGCCAGCGTTGCCGAATGTGTTCTGCTCATTCGCTGCTTGCTCACCGTCGGGGAAGCGGAAGAAGCTTGAACCACCCGAGTTCTTCATCGACTGAGCGAATGCCTCGTAGCGGCGGATCTCGACATCGGTGACGGAGCGACGAGCAGAGCGCATGGCCTCCTCGAAGTGAGCCTTGGTGAGCTCGGGAACAGCGTCCTCACCCTCGTCCTCCTCGTCAATGTCCATGCCATCCGCCTCGGCCTTCTTGCGGCGCTCGATGTCAAGAGCAATAGACTGCTTGATGGCGAGCTTGACGGCGCGCTGTGTGACGAAGCCAAGATCGGCACCGGAGAAGCCGTGTGTGTTGTCGGCGATGAAGTCGATGTCGATGTCGGCAGCGACAGGGGTCTTGCGGAGCTGGGCCTTCAGGATGCTGACTCGCGACGCCTTGTCGGGCAGAGGAACGTAGACGAGTGTGTCGAGACGTCCGGGACGGCACAGAGCATTGTCGAGCTGCTCCGGTCGGTTGGTGGCACCAATGACGAAGACGTTCTTCTTCGAAGTCATACCGTCCATCTCAGTGAGCAGCTGGTTGACGACACGGTCGGAAGCACCGCCAGCATCGCCCTGAGAACCACCACGAGACTTGGCGATAGAGTCGAGCTCGTCGAGGAAGACGACGCACGGTGCGGCGGCGCGGGCCTTGTCGAAGATGTCACGGATGTTACTCTCAGACTCACCGAACCACATGGAAAGCAGCTCGGGACCCTTGACGGAGATGAAGTTGGCAGCGCACTCGTTGGCGACAGCCTTGGCGAGTAGTGTCTTACCAGTACCGGGAGGACCGTAGAACAGCACACCACGCGAGGGCGACATACCGAACTTGAGGAACTTCTCGGGGTGGTCGACGGGGTACTGCACAGACTCGATAAGCTCGCGCTTGACCTCCTCCAGACCACCAATGTCCTCCCAGCGAACGTTGGGAACTTCGACGACGGCGACCTCGCGAAGCGCGGAGGGGTTGGAGATGCCAAGGGCGAAGCGGAAGTTCTCCATTGTGACACCCAGGGAGTCGAGCACTTCCGCGTCGATTGTGTCCTCGTCCAGATCAATGAGGTCCATCTTCTCACGAATCTGCTGCATGGCAGCCTCAGAGCAGAGAGAGGCCAGATCGGAACCAACGTAACCGTGGGTCTCGGCGGCAATGACCTGGAGGTCGACGTCGTCACCAAGCTTCATGTTCTTGGTGTGGATCTGCATAATCTCGAGGCGGCCGGTAGGGTCGGGAATGCCGATATCGACCTCACGATCGAAACGACCGAAACGACGGAGAGCGGGGTCGATCGAGTTGGGGCGGTTGGTTGCGGCCATGACGACAACGTTGGAGCGTGCCTTCATGCCGTCCATGAGGGTGAGCAGCTGGGAAACGACACGGCGCTCGACCTCGCCATTGGTCTTCTCACGCTTGGGGGCGATGGAGTCGATCTCATCAATGAAGATGATCGCGGGCGAGTTCTTCTCGGCCTCCTCGAAGGCCTTGCGCAGGTTCGATTCGGACTCACCGGCCATCTTCGACATGATCTCAGGACCATTGATCAGGAAGAAGAAAGCACCGGTCTCGTTCGCGACGGCACGCGCCATCAGGGTCTTACCGGTACCCGGAGGACCGTACATAAGGATACCGCGCGGAGGCTTGATACCGATCGACTTGAAGAGCTGAGGATGCCTCAGAGGCAGCTCGACAAGCTCACGGATCTGTGCCATCTGCTTGCGGCAACCACCGATGTCGTCATAGCCGACCTCGTTGAGGTTGCCCTCCTCATCCTCGCGCTGAATTGGCTCGCCCTCGCAGTGGATGACGGTATCTTGTGCGACGATACCGAACTCTGGGGGGTCAACCTCAACAACCTTGAACTCCACTTGCCGCATGCCACCGCGCGCGGTGAATGTGTCGCCTTGTCGTACCGGTCGGTAGGCTTCGCGGAAGTATGGGGCGAGGAAGACGTCAAATAATGAGCCGGTGATGCCCTCGACTGTGTCTGCGATAGGAAGGACTGCGATGCGCTTGGCCTGCAAAAGAGGTCAGTATTGAAGTTTGAGGACTTGCAGATATGACACGTACGTATTTGATGTCTGGGCAAGGGTGGATGGTGATCACATCACCGTGCTTGACGCGCAGGTTGTGGCGAACAACACGGTTTATCCGTGCAGAGCCATCGTCGAGGTCGTCATCTGCGAGCACGATCAAGACTGTGTCCTTGCGCTTCTTGCCCTTGACCAGGACAGTGTCACCGCGGAAGAGCTGGAGCGTCTCCATGGTGTTGTTCGAGAGGGCGATAATCGAGTTGTCATCGTTGACGGCATCGGTGACACTGCGAGAGTCAGCGGACTGTGTCAGCCCGGACACTTGTGGCACTTACATCAGGGAGTTGGGCTTCTTCTTCTTCTTGAGGATGGCTGTTGCGATCTCGTCGTCCTGTGGCGGGTCAGTATCAGTGACCTCAGCATGATGTCGAGCGGCACGTACGCCCTTGGGCTCAGCGCCTGAAGGGTCCCTGGTGATCTGTTAGCAGCTGCAACTCACTCAGATGCCTGCTATGGCGAGCAAACTTACTTGGACAGGTCCGGCTTCTGCGTTGCGTGGGCTGGCTCAGCGGACATTGTGGCGGTTATCTGATTATTTGCAGCGAGAGTGATTCGTGAACTGTGCGAAAAGTGCTACCAAGAGCTGCGGCGTGGTAGGGTTGAACGGTGGTGTGTGGCGGGTGATGGGGATGATGAGGTGGAGTGCAGCGGGCGTGGTAGTTTAAGTAAGAGCTTGGGGCAGGTCAGTGACGGTGAAGCTCCAGCCTAGGTTGCCTCAGCGCGTTGTGGGTCCCGCCGAGCAATTGCTAGCGCGCTCTCCCGCAACACCAAATCGAAACCTTTGGAAAGCCCAGGAAGGTATTCACACTAATCACTGCATCATGGAAGTTCAGCCGAGCGAGCCACACGAAACCACCACCGTATCCCTTCCACCGTCGCAGACTATCCGCTGAACAAAGCAGAGCTCACAGCGAAAAATGCTTATTTGTGTCACGTTTTGAGCACTGATGCGTGGAACAGCCCCGTCGACGCGTTTGCTCTGGTGCCTGGCTGCTCGCCTCACCGCACGCCACTTCGCTCAGAATAGCATAGTACCAGCAATCACTATCGGTTGCGGCTCTTTGCGTCCATGGCACTGCGTCGCAATGCCAGAATAATTATCTTGGGATACGTGCGCGTCGTGGACGCGTGAGCCACAGTGAGAGAGCCCCGGACATAATCGGGCAAGAGCGTGGGATCGTGAATATTTCAGAATGGACGTGTTGTTGGATTCCTCACGACTCGAACCAGAGATGCGCTCAGCAGGGTCTGACCAGAGCCTGGAGGCCCTCAGCAAACGTCCCCTTCTGCTGGAGAGGCTGAATTATGAATGCAAAGGCGAACCACGGTTAAAGTATTCATGCGATTTATTGCAGTGTATAAGAATATGGCTGGAGGCATTCGAGGAAATTATCCCAGCACTCACACATACACCCTTGCACTTCTAAGTTTACTGAAAGTTCATATTCACAATTCTACGAGATGTCTTCTCTACCCAAGTCTGTCCAGGATGCTCGCAAGGCCTATGCTGGAGGTACTCAGCAATATAAGGCCTCCGGCCCTCCTTCAACGTCTACACAATACTCTAAGGCTCATCTCTTCCGGACACGCCCCTCGAGTCCCGTGGCTGGTGCTGTGAATGAGCTGAATGCCTCCAGCCCTCCTTCAAGTCCACTGGAGAAATCGGAGCTCGCCCGCGCACGATCAGACACTCCCGGATCAGACCTGAAGGCCTCCAGCTCTCCTCAATCGCCGGAGCCCCAGGAGGGATGGGCTGCTGACTACCTCCCGTCTGGTTTCAAGATTCTCTCCAAAAGCTGCTACAACTACGAACCTTTCGAGCCTCCCACACCACCTCCAGTCCTCCCGTGCTTACGTGCCGGGCTGTATAGCCAGATCGTGACTACCTCCAGGCCTGCGTTCCTGAGCTAAAATCTCACGACACCAATCCATTCAGCCAGTGTTTTCGCATTCGGAGCGAAGTGGTCTGTCACCGAAGAACTGGCTCGAAATATGACGCCGGCGATGAACATCGAGTGGATGGAAGACCTCAGCGCTTGGAAGGTGGTTTTTGGTGTGCTCGTCTGTGGGCTCACGCCACATACCGTAAATTTGTTGGTGGCAGCAAGGAGTCGCGAAAATGGGTACGAGAGGATTGTGGAGGACGTCGCGGTGCAAGTCGAGGATGGCGCAATGATGGTGGCCGCTTATGTTTATCGAAAAGTCACTGAGTAGGATGGTCTGAAAGCCTCCAGGGTTAGCGTTTTGTTGTCGTTGATTTTCAGATACCCTCTCGCGATGGTGTACATGGTCGCCATCCCCCATAGCTTCGAAATATGATAATTATCACCAGAGCAAGACCATAGTGAGCCACTCGGCTAAACCTGCCTGACCTAGACGTGCTATCTATCGAGTCAACCATCAAGGTATTCCACCGCCACAAAATCTAAACCCACCATTTTTCTTGACTGTGCAATAAGCATCTCTTCTGGAGTACACTCATCAAGCATCAGTTATGGGACGTACAGAGAAGTCTCAGGGGCTAGCACCTCCCGCAATCCGCAAAGACGCCCGAGCCAAGCAAGCACGCCACATAATCAACAAGGTGGTACCGTCTATAATAGCTTCAAACGCCCGAGCAAGACGAGGTGCAGAAAATAGCGAGCTCATCGTAGACCCTGGGCCAGCGTCGAGCCAAGATGTCAAGAAGATAGATGAGGGTGGCGAAGATGCAGCATACGTCAAACGCAAAGGCCAAGGGCGACGGAAAGCAAAAGGAGGACAAGACGCAGACGATGCAGAACCAGCGCCCTCAAAATTCAAGAACAAGAAGAGCGGAAAACGCCGCAACGACTCTCTCGACGAGTCCCGCCCCTCCCTCTCGCTCAACCTAGCAGCCGCCGCGACATCGCCACCCAAACCACTCACAATCAAAGTCATCACAACCGACAGCCTCACAGCCGCGCAAACCATCAATTCCGTTCACAAGCCCTCAAAAAAGTCGCCCAATGTATGCATCCTCAACATGGCCTCGCCTTTGCGCCCCGGCGGTGGCGTCCTCGCTGGCGCCACATCGCAAGAAGAATTTCTCTGCGCGCGCACCACTTTGCTCCCCTCGCTCAAAGAATCCTTTTACCGGCTCCCCGAACTCGGCGGCGTGTTCACGCGCGATGTGCTTGTTTTCCGGACCTCGGGGCCTTTGGGCGAGAGCTCTGCCGAGCTGGGCAGCGCGGACAGGTTTTTTGTTGATGTGGTTAGTGCGGGGATGCTGAGGTTTCCGGACTTGGAGGGCGGGGAGGAGGAGGTGAAGAGGTTGAGTAGAAAGGATCATGCGGTTGTAGAGGGCAAGATGAGGGGTGTACTGAGAATCGCAGAGATGAAGGGGTGCAGTAAGTTAGTGCTCGGTGCGTGGGGGTGTGGCGCGTATGGAAATCCGGTCGTGGACGTTGCGCAGGCTTGGGGTAGGGTACTGGGCAGGGAGGACATCACTGGTAAAAGGAAGATTGTACAGGCTATTGAGAGTTGGCCAGGACTTGAGGAAGTTGTTTTTGCTATCCCGAACGCGAGGATGGCGAGGGATTTTGCCGAAGCATTTGGTGATGTTGCGGTCGAGGATGGACCAAAAGGCTTCAATGAGGACGACGAAGATGGCGAGGAGGGCGAAGACAAGGTTGCACAAGAGCTGCAAGATAAGATCACGGAGATGGAGGGTCAGATCAGCAAAGTGTGGAATTCAGACTTGAAGTTGAGATTGGGGTCCGTACTGGAGGGTCTCAAGGAGCAGCTTAGAGAACGGCAAGCGGAGGATGATGGTAGTGATGAGGGCAGTGTCAAACCCAGGGATGACGATGACGCATTGGAGAAGCCGGATGAGCTGGCTGAGACCGATCAAGAAGATTCTGAGATCGGCGCAGAGGATCTCGACTCAGACTATGATGATGTGGAGAGCGGCGTTGCGGTCAGGTCGTAACGTCAGATTTGGCACCTCAGAACACAATGGCTTCCTCGTGGCAGGCCCAGAATCAGTCCCAAGATCAGGCACAAAGGCCGTTTTCGAGAGTGCTATTGCTTCGAAGGCACTGTTGCGAACGACATCTCAATTTGTGTCGAATCCTGAGCTTCTTTGTCCCATTGTTATACCCGAGAAATACTGAAGATTCTTCCACTGTCTTATATGGTCAACTCAGCATACACCAAGTCATCGAGCACTATTCTCTCGAGTGAGGAAATTGCGACAGTAGCCACTGCCATTTGAGAACACCTAAGAACGCCTGTCCTGCGCCAAGTAGAACCGCACATACCGTGAACGACACATCTGCCCGTTAAAAGGGGATCAAAGATACCCACCAAATACTTTGTCCAAAGTCAGCTCCGTCGAGAGTATGAAGACTCGAGCTTGAAATTCCAACATACGTCGACGCCCGGCACTGTCCTCTTGAGCGAAGAACTGTCGACAATAGCCACTGCCAATTGATAAACCCGAAAGACGCCGGTACGACCTGGTCAGCGCCGGGACAAAGCGCGGATACCGAGGACAATACATGTGCCCGTCGGAATGCGAAACCAAAATTGTCAACCGGTGAAACACAAGGACACCTCTGTCTCGACTCTCTAGTACGAAAAGTCAACTTTTGAAGACTTGAACCAAAGCAGTTGACCGCCTAAGCCAGCTTGGCAGCCAGCAGGGGAAGAGGGCAGAAGCCGAACATCCAAATACACCAGATCTTGTACAGCTTACGGTCCAGCTTATGGTCACCACTACGGTAGGCCTGAGTAGCCATGACCATGAGAGAACAACCAAAGAGTACCGGTAGAAGAGCCGTCGTCCAGCCACCCTGGAAGAAGCCGAGAGGCGTGTACACTGACCAGAACGCCACACTCGCAAAGACAGTCCAGAACGCACGCTCGCGGCCAAGCTCAGTAACCAGTGTACGGCGCCCACGAGCCTTGTCGCCGACCTCGTCGCGGAACTCTTGCGTCTGGATGGTAGTAGCCAGGATGCCGAATGTAACAGTGAGCGTCCACTGCCATGCCGCAGTGCTCATGGCATGCGGACCGAGCGCAATGCTCAGTGCACCTCCGAAGTAGCAGCTGAAACCCGCGCCGCAGAACAAGTTCCGCACGATGCCGGACTTGTTGCCGCCACCGAAGTCGTTGTACGCCGTGATGAGACACATGTAGACCGCGAAGATCGGTAGGACATCCAGGCAGTAGCTCAGAAGCCCCGCGGCGATGTTAATCCGTGCGAGCAACGTAGTCGCCTGCTCAGAGGTCATGCGGCCAGAAGGGATGGGACGCCAGGGCTTGTTGATGGTATCTTCAGCGACGGAACCGGAGCTGCGCTGATTCTGCACGCAGAACTGGAGGATGACAAGCCAAAGCCAAACAAAGACCGCGAAGGAGCGACCCAGGATGGCATTGCGAGATTGATCTGGAAGATTAAGAGTGGAACCCGACAGGGCGGCGAGGATACCGAAGGCCGTACCTGGGATGACAGTGTCGAGGACCTGGTCGGAAGTGAAGAGGAGCGCAGTCTTGAAGTCATATGTTGCACGCGACCAAAGGTTGGCGCCGGCATCCTTCATCTCCATCTGATAACGGGAAATCATCTTCGAACCTTCGACGACGAGGCTGTGTCGGCGGGCCATCTTCTTCGACTGATTGGCTTCGGAGATCTCGGGCTGTATGGTTGAACACTCGGTGGAGGTCATCTTGGTTGATGGTTCTGTAGGCAGAGCCATGATTCGGGCTTTGAGGTACTCCGTTGCGGGGGCCTTTCACAACGAGGCTGTGGGGTTGTGGATGAACCAGAGACCTTTGGTGGTAGGCAATGCAAGTTTTGCTTCTGGTTGCGCCTGTATCATAGTTCTGGGAACGGATGAGATCGAGCAGGTTCTTATGCGGACAAGGGCTTCTCTTCGTTGCTGCTGGAAGCATGTTCACTCGGCTCTTGTCAGTTTTGCGGCACAATAGCCGCTCCACTAACATCAGAAGTGAAAGCTCTGGGGCTGAGTGAAAACCCCTGGTAGGAACTGATGGATGTAAGGCTGTGTCAACGCATAATGCAACTCACCGACAGTTGACCATGTGCGCATGACTTGCCATTGGTAGGTCGATACTTACGGACCATGGTAAATATGACCGTGTGCACAACTCATCCTCGCAAATACCTGCAAAAATTGATTGCCGGCATCTGATCCTCGCCATCAACAGCAACTGCGGCAGAACATCTCAATCGACTTGAAGCGAGCCGTGTCTCCCGGCTATACAGAAGGTCGTCTGGTTGTAAAACGGGCCGAGTCCCTTAAAGGATTAGAGCCGCAGCGGTGTCTGAGCCTCTCTGAGCATCGCAGTTACCGATCGGTCCACGGAGGATCTCGCGCGGTCAATTAGCAGAACATCAGGTCGTCAACATGTCGGCTGTTGATAACGCTATCTTTAGCACGCCGAGGGAAAAGCCGTGGGTCTGAAGTCCTTGCCATGACTTGCTATGCTACATCGGACACTTGGCTGGTTTCTGTAGCTCTTCCGTAGCCCCAGCGATCGTTTCTCTCGCAATCACTAAGCTTTCAAACGTCATGTTCGAGGTGGGTGATGACTGGGCTGAGTAGTGTATACGGTCGGTAAGGCAATGCACAATGCAAATGCATCGCATCCAGCCATTCAGACCGAGTCGTCTAGGCTGACTGTACCACCTCTTGAATAAGTACCATTGACTGATGTCAGCGCATGATAGTGAACTGCCCCGGGCGTCCTCCAGCTTACCACCACAAATGCTTTGGCCTGCTCCAAGAAAGGCTTCTGGCCTAGTCGCAGACATCATGCTGGCTGAGAGGGTTTTTCCATCGCAGCCTTGATGGAATAATATTGAATTGCCGCTCGACCGAAGTTGCTCGCTGCTCGCCCTGTGTGCCCCTGCAAGCTGTCGCCGGTGCTAGACTTGGATCCGGAATACGTCCGTCCGAGGTGTCGCATCGCCCCTGGACAATGTTGCATCACGTGAGGAACTGAAGAACTGAAGAACTGAGATTCGAGAACGGAATTGCCCATCTGCGATGCATGCAGGCGGGAACATTGTTGATGACGCCGGTGGAAGATACGCGCAAGTGGGGCAAGAAGCGCGTCAGCAGAGCCGCGCTACCTACGCTGCGCTTCAGCCTGGAGACAGTTGCCCTCAGATCACCATCGTAAAACTCGAGCTACCGTCAACTTCGTCGAGAACGTCTGTCTGCGATCAATCGCTAGCAGTGCCTCGCGTTATAGCAATGCCGGAGGAGACGAGTTGCAGGTAAACATCCAGCTTCTTCGCCGACGCAGAAAGCAAAACGTCAATAGACCCTCGAAGTACGCATACTGGTGTACATTTCGTTAAGATTTTTGAGCCTTATCCTTAAGTACGCAATGTTGCGTAAGGACCGTCCATCTACGGCCCATCAGAAGGTGGTCAATGAATCCACATACAGCCGACAGCTTTGAGCGGATTGGCAGTAACCGCTCAACGGACCTCGTCATTCCACGCAAGCCCGACAAGAATTTCACGGCCAACAGTAGCCATCACTCCATGGAAATATCCTCGCCTTCAGATGAATCCTCGAGCGCCCACCAAAGCGAAGGCTCTTTCATGCCAGAAGCAGCGGTGTCGGCCAAGAATACCTCGATCTTCTTTGTACGCCGATTGCCAATCTCGGGCTTGTGTTGGACTGCGTGCTGTGTCAGTCACACCCGCACGGACTTTCTTGGATCTACTTACCAAGCATGTACCCAATACCGAGACCGTTCGGAGAGCCTGGAGAGCAGTCAGCATCACTCGAGTTGCGTGTCGATGAGCTTGCGGTCTCGAAGGCTTGAGATGGCCATCTTCAAGCTGAGAGAGCACTCACCAAGTACGAGTTGGCCGGAGACATTGTCCGTGTCGAACTCTTTCCAGGGATAGGGCTTCAGATCCGTGTCCATCGTCGTCTTTGTCTCGTCTGCGAGTGCGTCGAGGGCGGCAGCTATGAGTCGAGCGGTGCCGCCATTCGTCACCGACCATGTTACGATGTGGTTGAGTTTGACGCCTTTAACGTGAAGTGGTTTCCATGCTAGCCACGCGATGTCGGAGGAAGATCGAAGGCCGGGAATTTGCTCTGCGGGGACGGGAGATCGACGGTACTGAGCCTGGTGCGAGGGACTGTACTGTTTTGTGATTACCAGGACTGGGCTTAAGTCAGCATTTCGAACATCTCTCTGCTAGGATGACTTTACTTCCGTCTTTCTCATTGAACGCGAACTGGTAGAGGGCGCCAGTAGACCAAAGAGATGTCAGTGACCGACGGGACGTTCAGTGGAGAAGCTTCGTCTCACTCTCAGGGTCCTGCCACCCGGCGCGTTGTACGACTGAAGATCGAGCGGCATGGTCTTGCTTCCAGGGTCACCATGCATGATCTTCACGCACTTCCAGTCCTTCTTGTCGGCCGAGAAACCCTTCGCTTGAAGGACGGCTTGAAGGCCGTACCCGTCTTTGATGTTGCTCATGTCGCACTTTGGTTGGGTAATGCCTGTTTTCTTGGTGAAGTAGCCCCAGTCGGTGAGATCTTTCTTGATCAGTCAAGCAACAAGACTCGCGACATTGCTTACCACTAAGCTCCAAGTAGTCACTGTGAGCCGATTCTCGCGGTGGCTCGAATAATTGACCCGCCTGAGCGTCGTCCGCGTGCATCTGGGACAAAAGAGTGCAGCCTTTGTTCTTAGCCTTCTGGAACTCGGCCCCCATAGCAGGGGAGCCATCCCAACGCTTTGCCAAAACACCTCGAACGGCGCGATCGTAAAAGCTGGGAATGCTCATATTGGCGAGAGTGACGTCGGGGTTTTCAGAGCTGGTCTGATACCCACCAATTGGGTAGGCGGACGTGCCGGCAAGGGCCAGGAGAGGGACGAGGAAGGTGTGCATCGCCACAGTGTCTGATTGTTGTACCAGAAATTTGCGGGACGGTTGTAAGAGAAGGTGCAAAGTTTTTGAAGAGGTAGGAATATTTATTGTATTTATCAAGGTACTCAGCCGACCTCAATGGGCTCGATGAAGGTGAAGATGAGACCGGAGATGTTTGTTCGTCTGCTCCTTCCTGTTATGTAAACAGCAGCTGCAATGACGCCAATCGTTCATCGCGCCAAGACGAATGTCAACAAAGCAATCGATCAGAGGTACTTATCCCACAACCAGGACTGACTCGCGAAGCAGGTCTGCGTACCTTTGACATACCTCCTTGACGGGATTAGAGGCGAAGACGCGAAGAGTAGGCACGAGCGGTAAGAACACCTCTCCCGGGTATCCTTGATGTACACATACACGCAATTCACTCGGTTCCCATGTTTTCGCTGTCACAAAGCGGATTGACAGGACAGTAAAAGTGATCCAGACACCTTCACAGGCGTGGACCTTGCGGATCGTACAGCAAGTTTGCTGAGTGTCAAGACCATGCTTCTCTCAAGCCAAGCCATACTCCCACGTCGCTCTTTCAAGGTGTTCATTGAGCGACAACGTATCGCTCGCAGCACGTAATGAATCCTGTGCTCAAGGAGCTGTCGTACCTGCAATAGGCAAGCGCAGACACTAATTGCACTCGTCACGCTCGGTAAAGTATGAAACGAGTATGACCAATGGGAACGGATCATTTGATCTCATGAACATAGAGACAATGCAGAAGGTCATCGAGGAAGGCCCTGCGGGCTTCGTGAGAACAGAATACACTAGTCCAAATGCAGTAAAGTTTACTCGCTAAATTAAGAATTCCAGGTGGAGACGACGGATGACATCTTCTCCAAAAGTACGCAAACTCATCGTTGACACACAATGCCGCCTGCAGGATCGGCGTACAACACCGACTGGGTGTGGTCTTTCGACTCCAACACCCATGTCGCCACCCACCGCGACTGGTTCACAACGTTCACCCCTCTCACTTCCCAGGTCACCAGCAAACACAACAACACCACATACGCTGTGCAAGGCGTAGGTTCAGTCGAAGTCGAGGTGCGCAGGGTCATGGGCAACGTGGTGAAAAGGAATGTGGGGCCCAAGAACACCACAATCACTCTCCGCAATGTGCTGTACGTTCCGGACTTCATCTGCAATATCATGGGTACTCCTGTGCGAGAGGATTATGACGTCTCTATCGGCGCGGAACGGTGGATCATGGACAAGAAGACAGGTCGGGGACTCGGCATGCTGGACAGGAATCCGGCGGGGTTGACGAAGATTCTGTTGAAGGGTCAGGCGAAGGGCGAAACGGGTTTGAAGGGAGATGTGCCACAAAAAATCACTGTTGAGTGGTCGGACGAAGAGGAGAGGAAGCTTGAAGCGCAGACAGAGGCTTGAAGAACAAAAGAGAGTGGTGTGTGACGACACATTATTGAATTTATAGAAGACGCTGAGACACTGACGAGTGAACAGACACACGAATGCAGCCGCTGTTACCATTAAGTCCACCAGGCATGAGAGCCAGCATGCATACCGGACATCACTGAGACCGTCCTGGCCATCGCGCAGTCGCAGGACCTTTACGACGACCAATCACTGCGCCTGATCTTTCGGCTCTTCCTTCGCCTTCATCTCTTCAGGACGGGTCTTGAAGCGGTCGACTTTCTCGTCAGCCCAATGAGGTCGCGCGTCGAAGCCGAAGTGGAGGATCTCAGGTCGCTGATAGTGTCCAGCAGCGTCGATCCAGACTTTGACGGCACCCAGCTGCGCGAAGTCGATCTCGCCTTGAACCAGTTTCTCTTCGCCGCCAACGTGAGGACCGGCAATGTAATTACAGAAAGGAGCAATTATTGACGACCAGCCTCCTCCAGCCTTGACAAGATCTTGCGGTCCTAGGTTCTCTTCCATCCACTTGAGGCACGTGTCGTCGACGTAATTCGAGGCTGTGATGACAAAGACCTGCGCAGTCAGAGCATGCGTCTTCATCAAGGCCTCAATTTGAGCGTCGGCCACCTGTTCGAAGCCGGCCATTGTAGAGAGGGCTGGCCATGCACCTGCATGGATGTGCTGGTTCTGTGTAAGCAGCGCCTGACGAGCGCCGTTCATGGTATGCTCCCAGCAAGCAAGACCACCAAGATTGTAGCCCAGGGACAAGGGCCAGTTGCGCAAAGAGCTGCCGTTGCCTTGGGCCCAGATGTAGCGCTCTACATAAGTCGGTTGGAGCTTGCGATGGACGCCCAGAATGGTGCCGTCACTGTCGATAATGACTTGCGAGTTGAACAGAGTATGTCCGTTTGCGACACGTTCAGAGATGCCGAGATTGATAGCAACACCGGTACGGCGGCACGCATCCTGAATCGCACCAACGTCCTCTCCGTTGGGTTCGACTACGACGCTCTCCTCAGCGTATTTAGCTAAAGCGCCAACCTGCTTCAGGGGCGCGTAGCATTCGGCCCAGTACTGTGGTTCTGGTCAGCGCATGACATCTCGGAAGAATTGCGCCGCCCTTGGTGGGCCACGTTGGATCACTTACGGGATAGCCGGGAATGAACGTTTCGGGAAAGACGAGCAGCTTGATGTCGTTTTCTGCAGCTTGCTCGATCAGGGCAACTGTCTTTCTGATTGTAGCTGCCTTGTTCATAAACACTGGCGCTGCATGAGCTGCTGCTACCTTGAACTTGGTCTGTTTTGTCGCCATTTTGTTATTCTTCGACTCGACGCGTAGGACTACCGCGCAACGAAAACGAGGGAGGTGTCACGGTCAAAAGGAAATAGAAACCAAGGTACAAGCGCGTGAGGGGGAAACGCAGCACAGCTCGCTACCTAAGATCCCCATCATCTCCGTTGCACTACGAGCCGATCCCCTACGAGCCGCCTGGCCGCATCCATTGCCCGTTAGCCTATACCGCATTCGTCGACTACCGAAAGCTGATCAAACAAGCGACCCCAGTGTGTCACCTCATATCTTCGTGTCTGGACCACATGCGGTTAATGCCTGCAAGCGCTGCTGTGCAAGGTTACGCGGGCGCTGGCAGCACCAATGCTTGTGACCATGCTGTCCGATTCTCAGCTGCGGTGGACTCTCCCTTGCGTGACTACGGACAACTCACTTCCGAAGCTGGATCTCTCCTTGCGCTTCTGCCGTCGACTCTGCTCGCAGCCTTCAATGTCTTGCGCGTTCCTGCCATGGCCGTCGACTACTTTGCAAACCCACCCCCAGGACTGGACTTAACTGAGTCTAGGACCGCATCTAACAATGCCGTTGGAACTATTCTATTCGCATTGTCAGCGCTCTTTGTTGGGTTGCGACTCCTGACGAGACTGAAATTGAAGCGCGAGCCGCTCGGACTGGATGACTATCTCATGTTCGTTGGGCTGGCACTCAATGCTGGGAATCTGGCATGCTGCATCGCTGGTGAGATACACTGCGATGACCGATCGAATCACTGAGGTTAGCTAATCACTCTTCAGGTGGCTTCTTTGGTCTGGGGAAGCACATATGGTCACTCGATCGTTACCAAATGCGCCAGATCACAATCGTACGAACTTCACACACGTGGAAGCATTCTCGCTAACACTGTAAACAGATAACATTTGCGTACGTGTTCATCTATGCGTGGAGTGTGTGCATCATCAAATTCTCGATACTCGCTCTTTACCGGCGAATCTTTGGCATGACATTGATGGGCTGGTTCTGCGTCGCGCTGACTGCGGGCTATCTGATCACAAACCACATTGTATTGCCGTTATATACGGATCCCCTCGACTATTACTGGAATCAATGGAACGAGGGCGCTCAAGGAGTTGTTCAAGTGGACGAAGCGAAGGTGATTGGATTCGAATTGCGCAACTGATAGCCTGCTGACCGTGTCGAAGTTCTACCTCGGAGTTGGCATCATCAACCTGTTCGGAGACATCTGCATCTTGACCGTGCCAATCTCCAGCGTCACACGGCTGCGACTTGCACGAACTCAGAAGATCGCGATCTCGCTAATATTCCTTCTTGGGAGTTTGTAAGTGAACCCTGCATCACATCACGACTTCGGCCCTTCTGTGGGGATCATTTCACAACCTTGGGTAATGGGATATCATCTAGCTTTGGCTGACACTACCAGCGTGTGCTTCGCATCCATGTACCGCATTATCACCATCACCCGCCTCGTCAGAACAACAGACATCAGCTGGGCCAAGAGCGATGTCTTCATCTGGTCCTCCGTCGAGCCTTCCATTGGTATCATATCCGGCTGTCTACCGACACTTCGCCCATTGATGCTACACGTACTGCAATCGTGGTTCAACTTCATACCCTCGACGCGATCGTCCAGCGGCAAAGGGTCACGCTCCATCAGCATCAACCCCATCGAGACGATTGGCAAGAAGCGCACGCGCAAGATATCGAAGCAGGATACACTCGGCGGCTCCCAGTTCACGGAGCTGAACGACAATGTCGACGCCGACGAGGAGCGTCGGGGGCAGCACTCGAGAGCGTGGAGGCCAGACGAAGATGAGATGTGTCTCACGACTACGACAGTGCATGCGCACAATGAAAGTGTGCCTAGTACAGAGAGAAGTGCATCAGGGGCAAGAGAAGGCGGTGGCATCAACGTGACGAAAGAATTCGAATGGGACGAAGTGACAACCCTCCCGTACAAGCTTTAGTATGTCAACCAATCAACTTTGATATTGTGCGGAGAGTAAGATGAGCTATTGTGTTTGCAATAAGTGCGCTCTGCGCCCATTGACCCCTGCATTCGTCTCAACAAAATCTCTGTCACGTCACACAGAGATGCAGCGTTCAGCGCAACGACCGACGCCCATCTTGGCATTCGCAACCGATCAAAGGCTTCTCGCTGGCGAATGCACGTAGACCTGGCTCCTATTCCAGATTCAGTGACTGGATGTATGACGGATGAATTGCCTCAGCTTGGTGTTCGACTGTTCAGAACAGATTATGAAATCGGCCTCACGACCTGTCATGGAGACGCGTCGGGCAGCACCCACATGATGGCCATGTGAATCATGAGTACTCAGGTACGATGTTAACAGCTTGGATCATACCAAGTGTATTGAACCAAGATCGTCTTTGACAGTGTCCCAAAGCTGCCCACGCATAATTCCATGCACATGTGCATCTCCAACTACCTCCCACTGAATGTCACTGGAATGATGGCCCATTGAAGCTTTAGGCTTCCTCAGGCCGAAAGGCATGCTACTTCCTTCGAGCAAGAAGACTGCGTCATCACACTGCGCACTCGCTGGCACGATAGCCAGAGAACCATCGGAGAGCTTTGCAAGTTGACCCGTGTAAAACGGCTGGTACATCCTCCGCTTAAACTCCGCGTTGTCCGCAAAGTCGCTGACTACGGTCCTTCTCTTCCACGCATATTTGAAGTCTAACCTCAACGATGGGTCGTGCCTCAGTTCCTCAATGTACGGGCAGTGAGTGCTGAAGTAACGCGAATGCCTTCCCCGACGGACCACGTCTTCCTCGCAGTCGCAACTTTGCGCAAGGATTTCTAGAGCTTCGTCCTCTGTCAAGGCGCATCCGTTGGGAGATGCAAAGGCCATCTTCCAGAGCCGGTCCGACACGAGGTGGTATGCTCTGCCGGTACTGGGCAAACTGCAAAAGCAGCAGATGATGTGGAGCTCTCCTATTAACGCGATGTAGGTACTTCTTCGTATACTCTTGACCAAGTACTTTGAGTCGCTATCGTCATCACCAGCTTCAATATCTTGTAAGCGAGTTCGAGTCTGAGTGCTAAGCCCGAAACAATCGGTCCACATCGAGTCGAAGGCGAGACCAGTCGGAATCCAAGTAGGTGGTCTTGCCAAAGCAATAATATGGTTGAATTCGACTCCTTGAACGTGCAACTCGCGTTAGACTATTGGCGCTAGGACGTCGCCCGAGATACGCGAAGATTTTGTAGCATTGTATTCGCTCTCGCTTATCCTCCGATCGCGCTCGGATTGCCTGGAGCTCCAACTCTCCAATCCACGTCGGCAGGTCCGGAAATCGTCGATTTTGGTGGTCTATTACCCATCTAAGGACATCAAGTGAACCTTGCTCAATCACACACACCCGAATGGCTTCATTGTAAATTACTCTCGATGGATCTGTTGTAGTCTGGCGCTGAGAGACGACACTTCGAGTTGCTGCGGGGCAGCAGCCCTTGTAAAGCAAAGACTTTGTCTCTGGGATCGAAGCAGTCAGCGGATCGTGCAGCCTCCAGGAGCTGAGCGAAGCATATCAAAGCTCGTTCCCTCTGCATGGTCTGCTGTAGCTTGGGTAATGTGTGAACTCTGCGTTCATTACCAAACCCATACTGGACAGCGCCGCGACCCCAGGTGGTACCATAAGACCGGTCATTTCTCAAATCAGCCAGAAGGACCGAGATTGTAGCAAGATCGTCGAAACAGATTTCCTCGTTACCGTGGAGAAAACGGCTGCGTTTGGCGCGAAAAACCTCTTGCAGTATCCAGCATCGAGAAAAGTATTGCCTCGCAGGTAGATGTAGGAGTGGTTCGATATCGGAATCCTTCAGATCTCGCATCTTCTGGTCGATGAATTTGCTGGGCAATATTCCAGTCTCACAGAAGGGATCGTCGCGCCATAAGCCCTTGAAGAGGTTTTGCATGAGAGCGATTACTTTGTTGCTCTGCTCATCAGCAGGGCCCAGCCATGAGACAACTAACGATGCCGTGCTGTAGATGCGATCCATCATGGCAACCTGAGTATTGCGCTCGAGAAGATCTGCTTGATCGATGCATACGGCATCTATCCAGATAGGTTGCTGTTCCATCAGGTCCATGGTGGTTCGATGGCTCAGAATCGTCCTCAACGCAGAGTCCAGATTGCTTGTGGTTTGGTGTCGGACACCGTCACATAACAGGACAGCATAAGTTGGAGGGCTTATCTCCGACCACTTCGGCATGATAGGATTGCCCCAGGTGTACGAAAGGGTATGGTACTTTGGATGATCAGCGAGATCAGCTGAGATCAGCTTTGCTGCAAGCAAGCCCCCGGAGCCCGGCGAATTGAGTTTCAAGAGACGGATGGACGTTGGAGTCGGCAGTGGTGTGTACAAAAACAAGTTCGATTGTCCATCGAGGCTGGCTGAGATCATGATGTGCTAATTTGCTTCCTTGAGGATGAGATAAGGCGAAGCATAATCGTGATCCTGTGGAGCCGCTGGCTGTTCATACAGGTGCTTGCTCAGTCATGACAGCCATCCAATCTGATCGAATATCGAAGCAGCCTCGTCTTGGAAGTCCTTCAGCTGAACGAGACGCCGCAAACCTCGCTTGTGCCTGCAGGCGATCGTGCAACTTGCCAGTGACGGTCTCTTGAAACAGGTAAAAGGTTCAATGGTCGATGATCAAGAGGGCAACGCTGCCCGCCACAGGCTCCACGGCGCTAGCGTGTCAGCTGATTCAGGTTGCAAGGAAGGAACGAGCCGGAGCATAAGGCAAGAGATGTCTTCGATTCGTAACGCTTCGTAATCAAACGATAAAATGGGTATAATAGCAGCAACCTACTCGTCATCATCATATCCTTCTCTCATATCCGCCCAGCCACACTGCCATCTCTTTCCCTCTCCTTCACCACCGGTGCGCAGCTCTCTTGCCTGGCTGCCCTCCATCCACCTCCTGACGCGGTGATCATCGCTGACGCTGATCAAGCTGCCGTTCTTGGCCCACGACACGCTCGTAACCTCAGCGTCATGACCACGCACCAACGGCGTGCCATGCTCATACATAGGAATAGTGTCTTGCGAGCGACTGCTCATCGAGCGCGACAAAGATGGTATAAGAATAGAGCGAGGAGTAATATCTGGCAGATCGTCTGTTTCATCGTCCTTGTGGCGCCTCTCGCGCTTGAGGAATGTCTCGTCTGTAGGGAACAGAACAGGACACCCATCTGTGCTGCCAACAGCTAGCATCTCCGGCTTGTCGTCGAAGGCCTTGCGCAGTGAGGCCTTGACGTAGAAGGAACCGGCGTGGAACTTGCTGTGGCGGAAACCATAGATTGGGCCCAGGCCTTCTTGTCCAACTTGGCAGTACTTTTGTTTCGACGATGACGAGACCGAGAGCTCCGGGGCGGTGCCAAGAATGAGGTGGTTCGTAGAGTAGGCGTAGACGGTATTGTCTTTGCTCAATGCGTAGAGGCGGGAGGCATCGCCGCTGAGAGTGAGCGAGTTGATGGCGAAGTGTCGGTGCTTGTTGTGAGATTCGGGATGTCTTGTTGTGGCTATGGGGATGGCAGGTCCTCGTAGCGAGTATCTACCGCGGATATCCCACAGCTTAACACAGGTGGATGCGTCGGAGGCAGTCAGGAGGAGATGTTGGCGGCCCTCGGGCATGAAGGAGAGTGCGGTGACAGAGACATCGTTCCGTCTACTGAAAGCTTCTGTCTTGCTGTTTGGTGCAACCCGTGTGGCTGCGTTAGTTGACAAGCCAACGTCAGCATGTGCTGCTGATAGTGTGCGAACGACACTAGCATAGGGGGCATCTGATCCCCATGCGGAGTGCACGGTGAGATCACCACCTTTGCATCGTAGGTCCCAGATTTGCACCGCGCCGTCTCGACTTGACGTTGCAACAATCTTGTCGTCGCCGGGCTGGAAACGAACCTGCTTGACAGAAGACTTATGCTTTGCAAGCACGCTCAGCGTTTGCTGTGTTCGGACATCGATGATCTGTGCTGTTTGATCACCAGAGCCGGCAGCCAGGTATGAGTCGTCGGACGAGAATTGAACGTCCATGACAGCGTTCGAATGAGCTTGCCATGAGATATGCGCTTTCGAAAAGTCGCCCTCTGAATCGACCAGATGTATGTAACCGTCCTCGTCGCCAATAGCCATCAGTGAGTTGGTGTTGCAGCTGGCGGTGCAGAAAGGAGGTGCATTTTGTGACAGGGAATGTACGTCCTCCGAGCTGCTGTAGAATTCTGCAGTCTGATCCTGCCATGTCGCGGTATGATCTCGCCTGAAGCCTCGTCCTACACTCAGTATCCCGCCAAAAGATCGCTGTAGCCTCCGTGATGTGCTTTCCAACGTCCCTATCCGACGAATCGGTGTAGCAAACACAGGCGGCTTTTCGACATCAGGCCCGTCCTCAAACACCTCCACCGGCTCTGGAGTGACGTAGCGCGAGCGTTTCGAGGGTGACGAGAGAAGTTGTGCTGGAGAACTCTCAGGTGAGAGGTACGGGTTCTTCCTCTTCCGGGCACTGGACGTGGGTGTCCGCGTCTGCGTAACCTCTATGTCAACGAAGTTCACCGTCTTGCGAGGAGTAGTGCGCGTCATGGCATGGCTGCGGTTGATGGCACTGCGGGTGATATCCTGCAGTTGCCGGCCAGAGCTGGAGAGTGACGCGCGTGATGATCCATGGCTCGAGTTTCGCGGCGTGAAAAAGCGTGTGAAGCGTTTGGGAGTGATCGGCGGCGGCCTCTTCTGTTTGCGCGTAGCTGAAGACGCGGGCGGCGAGGAGGAGAAGAGCTCAGGTGTAGGCTCTTGAAACGCGACTCGAGGGGCGCAGGGCGAAGACATGGCGGGCTCGGGGGCAATGAGCTGTTGTACACGTATATACAGAGAAATCGAATGTCAATTGAGCTGCCACACTCAAAGACGCAACACGCAGAGCCAGAATCAAGAGCGAGACATGGGATGGAATGACGAGGAAGATATAAGAGCGTCAGCGCGGAGAGGCTGGCTCGGCTAGCCCACTGCGCGTCACGTCTCGCGGGCGCGTTCGCGTTTAAAGTGCATCAGCGGCGCGCACCAGAACGGAACATGGACGGAAACATCACACCACTGCGCTACTTGCACTGCTAGAACGCATCTGTACGAGCAGTGCAGTCTTTAAAGTCACCTGAATTTCGATTTCGCATGAATATTATCGCACAAAGCTCGAGGGAATCGACATGGCGTTCGTCCCCAGGCAGGGCAGCCACGGGTGGCGTTCCCTCCAATTAATCCAAAATCGGTTAGGCTTGCCCCACAGATAAAGTTCCTTAGCGCCTCCAAAAGTTCGAACTTTTGGCAGGCGCGGAAAGATTGCTGCTGCTGCAAGCTTCGAAAAGCTCCACGACACAATAATGGGAGCCACAAAACGGAAGGCGGACGCCTCGAGCGCGCCTGCGAAGAAAGACAAGAGCGCATCCGGCGACCGATCAGCAAAGCGCCCGCGCAAATCGGATGGCGCAGCAGAGTCGCCTGCAAAATCGAAGCCTGAGAAGACAGAGAGAGCTGCACCAAAGGCTAGCGTTTTTAAGGACGAGGAGGCATCTTTCCCTCGTGGTGGCGCTAGCGTCCTTACGCCATTGGAACACAAGCAGATCCAGATCAAGGCGAACCAAGATGTTCTTTTCGAGCAGACTGGCGGAAAGCGCACTGGCGGCGGCGATGATGAGTTCGGTGACATGGGCTCAGAGGATGAGGGCAAGGCCGCAAAGGCTGCAAAGAAGCGACCTGCGAAGAAGGGCAAGAAGTCACACGGCGACGAGGAGAAGGAAGACGTCGTGAAGGCAGAGGGCCTCAACTACAAGAAGCTTGCGCTCGGCACAATAATCCTGGGACAAGTCACCGACATCACACACCAGGACGTCGTACTCGCCCTACCAAACAACCTCGTTGGTTATGTCCCCATCACCGCCGTGTCCGACAAGCTCAACGAGAGGCTCGAGAAGCTGCTGAAGGAGGAAGAGGAGGAGAAGGGCGAAGATGAGGAGGAGTTCGAGGATGTTGAGCTGAGGGATATGTTCTTCGTCGGACAATATTTGAGGGCCTGCGTCACATCCACGACAGATGACACAGCACGAGCACGCAAGAGGCTGGAGCTTTCGATCGACCCCAAGCTCGTCAACAAGGGCGTACCTAAGCGCAAAATCCCTACCAACCTGATGATTCAAGCCTCAGTACTCAGCAACGAGGACCACGGTCTGGTCATGGATCTCGGACTTGACGACTCAAAGATCAAGGGCTTCTTGCCCAAGGGTGAGCTGGGCACAAAGGTACAGCACTCCAAGGTACAGGAGGGTGCTGTATTCATGTGCTTAGTAACCGGCCTCAATTCAGATGGAAAGATCGTCAAACTCTCAGCGGACCAGACGAAGTCCGGAAACCTGACTAAAGGCAACACTCTCACAGACGCACCTACAATCGATGTTTTTCTCCCCGGTACCGCAGTCGACGTTCTTGTCGCCGATACCACAGCCAGCACGCTTACTGGCAAGATCCTCGGACTGATCGACGCGACCGCCGATGCATACCATTCGGGCGCCACAGAGAAAGGTGCCGACATTTCGCAGAAGCACAAGCTTGGCTCAAAGGTCAAAGCCAGGATTTTGTTCACCTGCCCAGACTCAGAGCCCAGGAAGGTTGGCATCTCGTTGGTTGACCACGTTGTCTCGCTGTCTTCGCGCATGTCTGGAAAGCCAAAGGAGCGCAAGACACCCCTCGAGTACATGCCAGTCTCCACGATCGTTGAGGAAGCCAAGGTCATCAAGGTGTCTCCTGGTCTAGGTGCCTTCTTCGAGCTTGGTGTCCGCGATGTTATTGGATTTGCACACGTCTCACGCCTCTCTGATGATCGTGTCGATGTGCTTTCTGAGGATGCAGGCGCTTACAAACTCGACACAAAGCACCGTGCCCGTGTTATTGGGTACAATGCAATCGATGGTCTCTTTCAACTGTCGTTGGAACAGAAGGTTCTTGATCAGGCATTCCTCCGAATTGAGGACATCAAGGCTGGACAGGTCGTTAAGGGCAAGGTTCACAAGCTCATCGCTGATAAGAAGGGTGCCGCCGCTGTTCTTGTCAACCTGTCTGAGGGTATCACAGGTCTCGTCTCTGAGCTGCACCTGGCAGATGTCAAGCTTCAGCATCCTGAGCGCAAATTCAGGGAGGGCGTGCCGGTGACCGCACGCGTTCTGTACACCGACCCAGCGAGACATCAGATTCAGCTTACCCTCAAGAAGTCACTCGTCAACTCCGATATTGAGCCATGGACAGACTATTCGAAGGTCAAGCAGGGCGCCACTGGGCCTGGTATTCTGGTCGATGTTCGCCGCAACGGTGCCACCGTACGCTTCTACGGAGACGTCAAGGCATGGCTTCCAGTCGCCGAGATGAGTGAAGCGTACATTGAGGATGCTGGCCGTCACTTCAACAAGGGCCAGGTCGTCAATGTTCGCGTGCTCTCTGTTGATCCCGAAGAGCGCCAGCTGCTCGTCTCGTGCAAGGATCCTGCGGCCGTTGATACCAACAAGGAGGCTGCTTTCAATGCCATGAACCCCGGAGACATCACCAAGGGTACAGTGGTCGACAAGACCGATGAGCTGGCGACATTGGACATGGGCAATGGTGTCAAGGGTCTGCTTCGTATTGGTCATCTGACTGATGGCTCCGAGAAGAAAGATATATCCACGATGAAGAAAATTCGCGTTGGCGGTGTCTTGGAGGACCTCGTCATTCTGAGCAAGCAGTACAAGTCCAAGAACGTCACGGTCTCCAACAAGCCTAGTCTGCGCAAGGCTGCGCAGTCTGGCAAGCTTGTCACCAGCTTTGCGGATATCAAGGCTGGCGCCACCGTCTACGGATTCGTGCGCGGCATCCTTCCAGACAAGGTTTTCATTGAGCTTGGCAACAACATTAGCGGAGCTGCATTCAAGTCGCAACTCACTGATGACATGCTCCGATCACCTAACTTTGGTCTGCGCAAGGATCAGTCCGTCACAGCTAAGATCACCCATGCGGACGAGGCCAAGGAGATCTTCTGGTTGTCGATGAAGGCTGATGCTGACGTTGACATGGACAGCGCTTCCAAGGTCGCCGAGCCAGCCGGCGAGACATTGGTTGAACCTGTCGATCCCAGGATCACTTCTACGAGTGACATCAAGTTTGGTGTTGCTGCCAATGTCCGTATCAGGTCCATCAAGAACACCCAGCTGAACGTTGCTCTTGGCGAGAACGTACAAGGCCGTATTTCCGTTGCGGAGATCTTCGACTCGTGGGACGATATCCAGGACAAGAAGAATCCCTTGGCGCAGTTCAAGATGAACGATACCGTCAAAGCCAAGGTTCTTGGCCGACATGATGCTCGCAATCACCGTTTCCTTCCTATTACACATCGGTCCAGCAACAAGACACCGACGTACGAGCTGACTGCCAAGAAAGAGAAGCTATCCAGCGAGTCCGACGTTTTAAGCCTCGAGAAGATCTCTTCCGATGCCACACTTATCGCCTTCGTCAACAACATCGCTGACCGCTTCGTCTGGGTCAATATCTCGGCCAATGTTCGCGGACGTATTGACTTCTTGGACCTCACCGACGACCTAGAAAAGCTGTCCGACATCGAAAACAACTTCCCTGTTGGCTCTGCCCTCAAGGTTCGCGTCAAGTCCGTCGACGTCGCTGCTGGGCGTCTGGATCTGACAGCAGCTTCTTCGGTCACCGGTAACAAGCTTGCTTTGAAGGACCTGAAGGTGGGCTACGTTCTGCCTGCTCGTGTCACTAAGACGCACGACACATCTATCGTCGTCAAGATCAGCGAGGATATCGCCGCTCCTATCTATCTCGAACAACTTGCGGACGACTACGACAAGGCTAAGCCATCTGAATTCAAGACTGGCGATGTTCTCCGTGTATGCATCGTTGACATCGACATTCCCAATAAGAAGCTTGGATTGTCGGCCAGGCCATCCAAGGTTCTCAGCTCTTCTCTGCCTGTGAAAGATCCCGAGATCAAGGACAGGTCTGATCTCAAGGTCAACCAGGTCGTTCGCGGATTTATCAAGCAGATCACTGATAATGGCGTCTACGTGCGTCTTGGCCCTAAGGTCGAGGCCTACGTCCGTATCAGTGAGCTCTCGGACTCCTACATCAAGGACTGGAAGGCTGCTTTTCAGGTCGATCAGCTCGTTACTGGAAAAGTCATCTCGAATAAGGACAATATGCGCAACCCTCAGTTAAGCTTGAAGGCTTCAGTCATCACGGGCGAATACACTGAGCCCATTGGCTGGACTGACATCGAGGTCGGTCAGATCGTGACTGCTAAGGTCCGTCACGTTGAGGACTACGGCGTCTTCCTGCTTGTCGACAAGTCGAACAACATTAGCGGTCTTTGCCACATCTCTCAGCTGGCTGATACGCAGGTTGACAAGGAGAAGGTCAAGGAGATGTACAAGAAGGACGATGTCGTCAAGGCTAAGGTATTGAACGTTGATCCCAAGAAGAGGAAGATTGGCTTCACACTGAAGTATTCTGAGATCAAGGGCGAGAGCGACGAGGATGAGGATATGGAGGATGCATCTGAAGCTGAGGCCGATGATGACTCTGACATGGAAGACGGTGGCATCGAGCTCGGCGATGACATTGACATGAGGAGTGTGAAGAGCGCAGACAGCGACGAGGAAGACGATGCTGCAGAGGAATCCGAGGACGACTCAGAGGCCGAACCTGCCAAGGCTTCAGGACCCGGCTTGAGCGCAGCTGGCTTTGACTGGACCGGCGCGAACCTCGACTTCGACGAGAAGAAGGCGGCATCTGACGATGAGTCTGATGACGAGCCCAGCAAAAAGAAGAAGAAGAGTAAGAAGGCCACAATCAAGGAGGATCGCACCGGCGATCTGGACGCGTTCGGTCCCCAGTCTGTCGCAGACTACGAGCGCCTCCTTCTCGGTCAGCCCAACAGCTCGGAGCTCTGGGTGCGCTACATGATGTTCCAGCGTGAACTGAATGAGGTCGAGAAGGCTCGCCAGATCGCTCGCCGCGCGCTTGCCACCATCAACCCTCGCGAGGACAAGGAGAAGCTGAACGTCTGGACTGCTCTGCTGCATCTCGAGAACGACTTCGCCAGCGAGGAGGTCGTAGAGTCGACCTTCAAGGAGGCCTGCCAGCAGCAAGATGATCGCGAGATGCACGAGCGCATGATCAAGATCTACATCTCCTCCAGCAAGCTCGACGTAAGTTAAATCTTGTCTTACTATTTGTGCACAACTTGCTTACTGTTCAACAGAAAGCGGATTCGCTCTATCAAGCCATGACCAAGAAGAAGGCGTTCACCGCCGACCCCGAGTTCTGGCACGGCTACGCAAGCTTCCTCATGGATACCCTCTCGCCTCCCTCGCCGGTACGCGCTCGCGCCCTCCTTCAACGCGCCACACAGTCCGTACCTAGCGCGCAACACCGCTACCTGACCCAAAAGTTCGCCGCACTCGAGTTCAAGAGCGAGAACGGCGACGCAGAGCGGGGCCGCACTATCTTCGAGGGGCTCGTCAGCACATACCCTAAGAAGGGCGATGTGTGGGACGTCTACATTGATCTGGAGCGCAGCCATGGCACCGATGAGCAGGTCAGAGCGCTATTTGAGCGCGCAGCTAAGGCGGGTGGAAAGTCGAAACGCATTGCGACTGTCTACAAGAAGTGGGCTGAGTGGGAGAGCAGCAATGGCAATGCTAAGGGTGTTGAGCGTGTCAAGGCTCTTGCGGAGCAGTGGAGGGAAGAGAAGGGCGCCAAGGACGACGAGTAGAGTTATTCAGGCGGCATAAGGTGTTGCATTGGGCGGCGTTGCATATCAGGTTGATAAAAGAATGTCCATTTCGATTCGTGTTCCACCGCCTCTCCGATGGTGATGAAAGCTCTCCCAGGGTATCAACGCGCTGACTGATACAGAGACCCTATGACGCTCAACATGATCGCTCGTAGTCTGCGACGCTTGGCAACTCGACACGTTCGAGACTGAACCTTCAGCAGGCACTCCTATAAACACCCCTCTCGAAACTTGGCAGTCCTCGTCCACATCCTACACTCCAATGACTCTTCAACCACCGTTTCGACTCACCCGTTCTCTCCGTCCCTACCTCTCTCTTCTCCCGCCCCAGCTCGTGCGCAGGCTGACCAGGAAGTAATCGAAACGGCCCTTCATCGAATCTCTCCGGTGTGCCTTCAAACGTGCCAAAAGACCCAGACACTACGCGTCTCCGCTTCTCTGGCGGCGAAGTGGTCGTAACACCCTGAGGTCGCTTTCTAGCGTACGGGACCGGATGCGTGTATGCGCCAAGAGGGTTGATGGCCACAGAGCCCTGATGGAAGATCGTCGAGACCTGCGCCGGTTCGCGGATATGGAGTGCTGAGACAAGTGGAAGTGCCGGTGCGGATCGGCTGGGGAGGGTCGAGCTAGCAGGAGCGAGGGCGGTGTTGCTGTCTGGTGCAGAGTGCTGATCTGAGATGTGGGGTTCGTTCTGCTCGACTCAAAAGGTTTTGAAGCGCTGTGTGCGTTTCCGCTTCGGTGGCATCATGACTTTCCCGTTAATGGTCTCGCCGACTATGTAGGTGTTCACGGTTCCGCCGTGCGACTACCAGACTCCAATGTCGTTGCCCAAGACGGTGCCGATGTCTCTGTCTCCGTACTCGGTCTTGGCTAGGTAGTATTGTTCGAGCTCTGAGTTATCTTCTTCTTCAGTATCGTTTCCGATGTCATGGTCTGTGTCACTTCCACCATTTGAATGATCAGATGCTCCTTCAGGTCGTCTTAAGCTACAGCTGCGCGGATGGAGAAGTATACTGGACAAACCCACAAATTTCGCACAACTTCATCGCCGCATACAGCAATCAAACACAGGTCAAAAACATAATCGTCAATGTAGATGTTGGCTATAGTCTGTTCCTCTATAGACAAGCTTGTTGCGAATACCATGCGTCTTTTCTCAGGCTGTCAAAGTCATGCAAAAGAGGAAACCACACCATCGCACCTTTCCCCCAATCCGACAAAGTCACAAACCGTTCTCATATGCGAGAAGAGCGAAAAGTGGAAAGACGAGGATGAGAACAAAAAAGTGACCTAACCAGGGGTCGAATCAGGCATGGACGAGCATGAGCTATAGGTACGGTACGAAGCTCTGCACGAGAAGGTGCGCAGCAACTGCGCCGCTAGGCACCCACAGAGGGCGACCAGAGGTAGGAACAACACAATCATAAAGCAGGCAGACCTGTCGCGTTGTAACTGCACGCCTTTAACGCAGCAACAGCACTTGTGCAACGCTGCCAGGTCGTCAGCAAGGATTAAAAAGTTGAACCTAGAAGGACCACCATCTTTCTACACGACAGCTGTCACGATCACAACCACATAAGCTCGCAGCAGTGCGCAAGACTGCAACAGCATCAAACAAAGTAAACGCATGATAATAGCCCATGTAAATAGCTATAAGTTAATAATAATAGGGTAATGTAAGAGCTGTCCAAGATTAGTTTCCCGTAAGCGCTCACGCGCCTTGTAATCCTGTGCCTTTCCTTCCAACTTCCCCAGCTCACACCCCAATCAGTCTCGCACTAAACCATAAATAACTTTTATTTGCAATCTAGCGCAACTATCAAAACCCCTTTCGCCTTTTAGTCTGAGCAGCTCAGATCATCGCCCTCGTTGCTCCAAACGCGTGTGCACCACCGGTCACGCCTGTCACTTTTTGTTAAGACGCTTCAGCGCGCCGTCCTTGATCTCGAAGACCCGTGCGATGACCTTTCCTTTATCGTGATGGTGCTGTTGAAGGGCTCCGCCAGCCATAAAATGACAAAATGTGGGCGCTGGAGGTACCGGCGCCCGTGGGATCCGCACTACGGCAACGCTAGCCACATGAACGAACAGTAGCGGCGAGCAAAAAGTATCGTTTTGACCTAACCAGGGGTCGCTGCGTGTGTCAGAACTCGAACGCTGGTGAAAGCGAGCGTGTATTTACTTACAACCTGGAATCTCTTGATTGGATTGTTATGATCGTAGTCAAGCGCCTTGCCATTGGGCCATTAGGCCAGTTGTTACTGATTTGATGAAAAAGTTTCCACAAAAGAAAATTATATCGTTAATGACTTGGAGGGCTGAGTGGGAAGAGATTACGGATCTCTATGTGCTCAGCCACTAGAGCAGTGTAGCATGTGGGGCGCTTGGAGATGTGTAGACAGACCTCGCTTGTTAGCGCATCAGATTTCCAGGTTCGACTCCTGCTTAGGTTCTGGGCTTTCGACGATCCTGAACTATGGACAACATCACGATCTCAACTTGAGTATCTCATGCCGCTGGAAATCGAAAATCTGCGTACAATCTGAACACGACTTCTGTTGCCGTTGCCATCAGATTTGCGAAATTTCATACATGTGTTAGGCTGCGTTGAATTATTGAAGATTTTGGTGCCGTTCTCTCTGCGGAGTTTTCGAATGATTCAGAGAATCCTGCCAATCGTGCATCAAGGTCACAACCCAGCGAAAGAAACCCGTTAGCAGTGCAAGACATTTGTGATGCTTCATATCTCATTAGATTTTGCGTGATCTAGCTCTATAATCTATCCAACGCTCTACCTGCCTCCGGCTTAAGCCGAAGCGGTTCCATACGGCACGGCCTGCGCGCTCGTAATGTCTACGTATCCGTAGTTCTGCATCTTAGAGTCCTGCGACATCTTCTCGCCCCAGCTGCCCATGTCCTTCATGAAAGCATCGAGGTTCTCCTGCTGACTGAGGTCGATAGGCTCCTGATCCTTGCCGACCTGACGCATCTGCGTGCCAGCAGCCACGTTGGTCAGACCAAAGTTGTTGTCGTCGATGGCCTGCTTGATAGCACCAACGACCTTGCCGTCGAGGATGTCCTTGCACAAGTGCGGTTCTTGCGCAAGAGGGCGCGCAAGACCAACACCGTCGACGACATCGAGGGCCTTGACCATAGCGCCGACCGACTTGAAGCCTCCGGTGATGTATGTCTTTGTCTTAGAGAGGACGGGAGCGATAGACTCGGCGAACTCGAGGAAGAAACCCTCGCGCTTCTTGGTGGAGTCGCGCTGGTGCCCAAACGCAAGCTTCTCGTATGTGCCACCGGACAGCTCGACGAAGTCGAACTTGTTCTCCTCGAGAATCCTGCAGATCTGCTTCGCTTCCTCGGGGTTGAAGCCCTTGTCCTGGAACTCGACCGAGTTGAGCTTGATGCCGATGACGAAGTTGCTCGACACACGCTTGCGGATGGCGTCTGTGATTTCGACAATGATGCGGGCGCGGTTCTCGATCGAGCCGCCGTACTTGTCGGTGCGCTGGTTGGTGGTGGGAGACAGGAACTGCGCAATGAGGTATCCATGGGCTCCGTGGAGCTCAATGCCGTCGTAACCCGCCTTCTCGAGGTACTCGGCTGCGTGCGCGAAGCCCTCAATGACGTTTGCGATATCCTCCTCTGTTGCCGCGCGGGGCTTCTCAAAGGTCATACCCATAATGTTACCCTCCAGCTGGACATCGCTGGCGGAGATAGGATTCTTCTGGATGCGCGACTCGACTTGCCGTCCGGGGTGAGACACCTGACCAACGAACAAAGAGCCGTGCTTCTTAGCTTCGGTCGCCATCTCCTTGAACGCCTCGAAGCGCTCCCCAGAGAACTCAGATTTGCGGGGAATAATGGGGTTGCCGGCAGCCTCGAGGTGGTCGTACTCGATCATGATGTTGCCGGATAGGATAAGGCCAATGGCGCCCTCACCCCATCTCCTGTAGAGGTTGATGAGGTTCTTGGAGGGGATACCGCGAGCCTCGAAGTTCTCGGGATCCCAGCTTGAGATGCGCTCAGTCATGGCCCCCTTGAGAAAGCGGTTGGGAGCGGACTGTCCGGAAAACTCAAACTTGAGAGGCTGACCCAAAGGAGAAGCATCCTTGGAGTCGGACTCGTATCTCGCTGCTGGTGCCATATTGATGTGAAAGTTGTCGTAAGGTCGTCGTGTAATGGGATAGTCTAAAGGTATCTGAAGTCTAAAGCAAATTCGAGTGTGATGGATGCAAGTGGGAATTGAGAGCGCTGAGTGCCGAACAGCTTTCTTTAACACCTTTTCACAATTACATCTTACAAATCAATGACCGTGGCCGTCAGTTCCCGAGGCTTCGACGTGGTGTGGACGTGTTGCAGGCTAAAACTCAAAACGACGTCATGGTCCGCACCCACATTTCCATTTCAAGGGTCTTCACCGCCCTGACGAGGCTCGACAGCGGAGTCGAGACCAATTGGAAATCGATCTCGGCGAGATTGTTCGCGGAGTGCCGGCAATCGAGTTTGCCCTCATCTGCCGTCACAAGGCTGTGGGGTCTCGCGGCCCGGTCAATGGCCCTTTAGGACAATTGAACAGGTCCGTAAATCTGTAAGTCATCTCGGCCTTCAAGAATCTGTACGTTGTGTAGACGAATGGAAGATGCAAAGTCGCACTTGTGGAGAGAAGGTCGCCGAAGTAAGCAGCTGCAGGAACAGAGGGGCGGTTCTGAGGCTGAAGGAGCGCCCAGCGCACAGACTGCCGACCGAGCAAAGGCCATGCCGAGCCTGCGGACGAGGCAAGCCACGCCGCTAGCATCAGCCTTGCGAGATCCCCACATTATTTGCGAAGGCAATCTCAATTTCATGATTGAGGCTTCGACAGTAGTAAGGCTGAAGGCAATTTCGCTGCCAGGCCTGAATTAGGAGCTTTCGGGTTCAGACGATTGATCACCGTACCCCGCAAACGCTTCTTCGGCGATGACGTCGGTACTGTAACCATGTAGGAAGGAGTGCTTCACAGTCCTCGAGAATCTGCCCCGCTTCTCAGTGCGTGCCTCTGGATCTGAAATCAGTATGACTTTTTGTCGTTCCATAATCTGCTTCACTCTTTATCTCCAAGGAGCATTCGCAACTTTCGAGCATGCCAGGGAAAACTCAGCCATCAACGTTATTGACTATGTAGATCCGTTGATTGGTTCAAGGAGCGGTGGGAACGTCTTTGCTGGAGCGACGCTGCCATACGGTATGGCCAAAGGTTCGCTCGGAACTGAGGACTTGACTAAGCACCATTGACGAACGAACAAGCTGTTGCCGACGTAGACGGCGAGAACACTGGAGGCTTCTCCACAGATGGCAGCAACATCACCGGCTTCTCAGCTCTTCACGACTCTGGAACTGGTGGAAACCCAAGCTTAGGCAACTTCCCGATCTTTCCTCAAGTCTGTCCTGACGACGACATCAACACATGCAAGTTTCAAATCGCAGCACGGGCGACACCGTACAAGAATGACTCCGTGAAAGCGCGACCGGGCTACTTTGGTGTGGAACTGGAGAACGGAATCCATGCCGAGATGACTGTCGCCAAGCATGCTGCTATTTTCCGATTTGATTTCTCCAAAGCCCTCACATCAAACGCTAATGGACACCCGCTCGTTCTTGTAGACCTCACTGATCTGTGGGCAAGCAGACAAAATGCGTCTATAAGTGTTGAAGCCAACGATCACGATAGTTCTGGACGCATGAGAGGAAACGGCACCTTTCTGCCAAGTTTCGGCGCTGGATCATACCAAGCGTACTTTTGTCTCGATGTCCATGGAGGCACAATCAAGGACTCGGGTGTCTGGGTCAACAATCGAGCTGGGACTGAACCCAAGCAGCTATATGTTACGAGGGGGTTCAATCTGTTCTATCTTCAAGCGGGCGGCTATCTCAGGTTCCAAGGGCCGCTGAATGGGACGATCGACGCACGTATGGGTATTAGCTTCATCAGCACTGATCAAGCCTGCACAAACGCAGAAAAAGAGATACCTGGACCGAGTTTTGGATTCGAAAGTCTCGTCGCACAGGCCGAGGATGCATGGCGCGCAAAGCTGGCTCCAATAACACTGTCTGCAGGCAATGTTGACTCTAGCCTTGTCGCCAGTTTCTGGAGCGCGGTCTACCGCACGATGATCTCGCCTCAGGATTACACTGGAGAGAATCCGCACTGGCAAAGTACAGAGCCATTCTTCGACTCGTTCTACTGCATCTGGGATATGTGGCGTGTGCAGCTCCCCTTTCTCACGATCCTGGACCCAAAGATGATGTCGAACATGGTGCGCAGCCTGCTGGACACGTATAAGCACCGAGGATGGCTTCCAGACTGCATGATGAGCACCTGCAAAGGCTGGACACAGGGTACGCACAATGCTGGTCAGACTTTGCTATTCTGACATGTTCACAGGTGGAAGTGACGCCGACAATGTCATCGTCGACGCGTACGTCAAGAACCTGACCGGCATCGACTGGGAGCTGGCCTACTCTGCAATCCTTAACGACGCCGAGAACGAGCCGCTGGAATGGAGCGTCGAAGGCAGAGGCGGTCTCACCTCCTGGAAGACACTAAACTACATCCCATATCTAGACTTCGATCCAGTCGGCTTTGGCACAAACTCGCGCAGCATCTCGAGAACCCTAGAATACAGGTCTGTCAGCCAGCGTGCTAACTTCATTGCCTTCTTGACTGACGCAACACAGCTACAATGACTACGCCCTCTCCACCCTCGCCAAAGCCCTCGGCAAGGAAATATACCCCACCTACCTCTCCCGCGCAGCCAACTGGCAAAATCTCTTCAAGCCAGACCAGTCCTCCTTCATCAACGGCACAAACACGAACTTCACCGGGTTCTTCCAGCCTCGATACCAAAACGGCACATGGGGCTACCAAGACCCGATTGCATGCAGTCCGCTCGCCGACTTCTGCAGTTTGACATCGAATCCGTCCGAGACGTTCGAGAGCAGCGTCTGGGAGTATATGTTCTTTGTGCCGCACGATGTGGCGAAGGTGATCGAGCTGGTTGGCGGCGACGATGAGTTTGTTGCTCGACTGAATTATTTCCATAACAGTGGGCTGGCGGATATAGGCAACGAACCGGTGTTTCTGACCGTGTATATGCCGCACTATGCCGGAAGACCTGGGCTGAGCGCGAAGAGAGTCCGTGATTGTGAGTCTTTCTTCCTTGAGCAAAAAGACAGGAGACGGGCCATGCTAACCTCCCCAGACATCCCCTCCCGCTTCAACTCCACCCCCGCCGGCCTCCCCGGCAACGACGACTCCGGCGCCATGGCATCCTTTACGCTGTTCAGCATGCTCGGTCTCTTCCCTAACCCCGGTCAAAACGTGTACTTCATCACGCCGCCTTTCTTCCCAAGCCTCAGCCTCACAAACCAGTTGACCAATGCCACTGCAACCATCCGTGCGATCAACTTTGACAAAGAATACAAGAATATATACATCCAGAGCGTCAGGCTCAATGGTGAGGCGTACACGAAGAACTGGATTGGGCATGAGTTCTTCACACAAGGTTGGACGTTGGAGCTTACGCTTGGTGAGGCGGAGAGTGAGTGGGGCACTAGGGAGGAGGATAGACCGCCGAGTATGTCTTCGAAGTCCGGCTCTATGGCCGTGGTGTGATGTTTGAATTGCTCTGGACGTCTTGAGCGACGGGCTGCATGCTTTGATTGTAGGGGCTATCGTGATTCCTCTGCGTAGTACAAGTATTTGCCCAAGGTTTGCCCAAGGTTGTCAGATGCTAGTCTTGGAGTACGCTCATCGTAATCGTGTTGTTTGCTCGACGAATTGGGGCTGCCCTTGAAAGTGCAGGATACTGAGATATCAAATGCACTCGGCTGGTAGAAAGTCATGTCTCATTGTAGTCACAAAGGACGGGTATCTATTCATTTCTGTTGTGTCCTTGGTGCCTTCATCGTTTGTGGTCTCTTCTCTCATCTCCATCTCACAAGTCCTCGTCCTCGCTCGGAGGGCCGAAGCAAACGTTATACGTCGTTGGATCTATGAATCCGAATTCCGCCGGCGCAAGCCTCGCGACACGTCCAATAGCAGAGTAATAGACAGGCGCATCGGCACCAGCACCCTTATCCTCGGCTCGTTGTCGGTGTGTTCTCGATGCCTTGCTGAGCTGCATGAGAGGAACATCATCTTCACTGTCGTCGGACATCAAGGACGTGTCAGCCTCGTCTTTGCTCTCCAGCCTCGGTCACAACAATTCGTCCTCCTCCACAACCGGCGCCACACTCTCCACCTTCTCTCCCCCAGTTTCCTTCCCAGCGACCTCATCCATTTCCGCATCTCCCTCCTTAACATCAACCCACACACTCCTCCCCTTCGCATCCAGCTCATCCCCCTCATCCTCCAACCCCGCAAACGTCCCCTTCTTCTTGCTCTTCTTCACATCAATCTCATTGACCTCATCCCACACCTTCGCCCTCTCCTTGATCCCCTTGGCCTTCTCAATACTCTTCGCCTTCTTCTTCTCCCACTTGTCCATATCGTCGGCCGCGCGCTCCATGGCCTTCTCGGCCCGCACTCTTTGCGCCCGCGTCATTTTGGTGTTTTTCTTGCGTATGCCGCTGTTTTGTGCGGAGAGCACGTGCGGTTTGGCTTCTGAGGGCTTTGGGGAGCTGGAGCGGGCCCGAGGCGGGAGCGCGATGGGGAGGGAGGGCGAGGCGGCACGGCGCGCTGCGCGGGAGTGCGGGGCGGCTTCTGGAGGGTATTAGGGGGTTGTTCACGGTCTGAAATGGGGAGGGGGGAATGTACGCTTTTTCTTGAGCTTTGCTGTTTTGGCCATTTTGGGTGTGTGGATGCGGTGTTTTCTCAGAGTTGCTTCACTGTTTGACTGGGGGTCGAAGTGTTTGTTGATAAGGTAGCAGAGCAAGGAATAAAGCAGGCGTATTTGTTGCTGAAGAGCGTCTAGAGGGAATGCCCGTTGTCGCGGTGAATGTTCCTCCCCTCCGCTGAGACTTTTTTGTGGGCCACAGGGCTGGCGTCCCACATGCTGGACCCTCGACTACGGCGTCCCAGGCTTTGCGCCCAACACTCACCCGCCCGCCGCCACCGCTCGCTTTGTCTTTCGTCTCGCCCTTCTCTTCAATGTTGCAAGCAGACACATCGCCAACGTGTTTGCTCTGTCTCATGCGCTGGCCCGAGGGTTGAGCCGCCCGTCGCTGTCTCATTCCGCGCGCTTCTCTCCCTTACAAATACTGGGCCCTTCTCCACACCCACACACCCATTGCTAGCACGCCCTGCTGCGAGAATTACTGAGTGAGCATGAGCCACAACGACTACCTCACGTTCGAAGAATTCAACCGCCGCTCGGCCACGCCGCACACCCACACCACGCCCGCCGCCGTCGGCATCGCTGTTATCGCCGGTGTCGCGACCCTCCTCAAGTTCCTCGATTTCCTCGGCTACCCCGTCTGGTTCTGGATACGTCGATTCCTGCACACCATGGCGCTTGAGATTGTGCGTGCAGTGTCGCCTGCGCCCTCGCTCGACTCGGAGGCCAGCGACGACACGGCGCAAAGCGGAGGCATGATGGGCAATCTGTTCGGCATGGGCGCCAGTGCTCTGTCCAAGGGCGTGCGAGGCGTTGCCAGCGCTCTGTCGAGAGGCCCTAGCGACGTTCCTCCGGGCCTGGGCAACTACGACAACTCCTGCTACCAGAACAGCGTCATACAGGGCCTCGCCTCCCTGCCTTCGCTGCGCGAATACCTCGAGAAGACGACGGCCGAGCACGAGTCTTTCACCGCCGATACCACCAACGGCGCGCTGCTGGACCTCATCAGCCAGCTCAACGACCCCGAGAAGCGCGGACAGCATTTCTGGATCCGTGGGAAGCTGAAGTCCATGAGCACCTTCACCCAGCAGGACGCGCAGGAGTACTACTCGCGAATCCTCGACGAGCTGGACAAGGAGGTCAAGAAGGCCACAACCAGTAAGAGGCGCACATCTGTCTCTTGGGTCGAGGCTGCGAAGAGCCTGAGCTTACCAGAATCAGGTGGAAAGAACGAGGGCGAGACGGAGGTCGCAGATGAGAAGACCAAAACGCGCGCAGAGCAGCCAAAAGTCACGCCCATTCCACTGGAGGGGTCACTGGCGCAGCGCGTGGGCTGCACGACCTGCGGCTACTCCGAAGGCCTCTCCTTGATCCCCTTCAACTGCATCACCTTATCCCTCGGGCGGCGGAACGGCTACGATATCAGCGAACTTCTCGACGATCACACCGATATCGAATTTATCAACGAGGTTGAATGCTCAAAATGCACATTGCTGAAGCTCAAACGCACTCTGGTGCCGGTGGTGGAGAAACAGGGCGAAAACACGCCTTTCGGCGCCAGACTGCGCCTTGTGCAAGACGCTCTCGATGACGAGGACCTGAAGGATTCAACACTAATCAAGACACTCAACATTCCGAAAAAGAACTGGGTCAAGAGCGAAAAATCGAAGCAAGTCGTTGTCGCCCGCGCACCAAAATCCCTTGTCCTCCACGTCAACCGCAGTATCTTCGACGAGACTACATTCGCACAATACAAAAACAACGCAGGTGTGAGCTACCCTTCGACGCTGGATCTGGGCAAGTGGTGCCTTGGAACAGCGCCCAGCAGGAGCCAGAAGCCGGACCTCGACCCTAAGACTGAAGAGTGGCCCCGGGATCCGCGGCAGTCAATGTTGATCGACGCTGTGGGAGACGGGCTCTCGCCGTTCCAGTACAGGCTGAGAGCTGCGGTCACGCATTTTGGCACGCACGGCAACGGTCACTACGTCTGCTACCGACCGCATCCTAGGCTGGTTCGCAAGGCCAAAGTGGAAGAGAAGGAAGTCGAGGGCGCTGGGAAGACGGAAGAAGACGCGGACAACAATGCTCAGAACGATGTGGAGGACGTTAGGGAGGAGGCAGCAGATGCGCAAGCCGAGGACGAGCAGGATGGCGAAGAGGACGAGGAAAAGCAGCAACTCCCCTCCGAGCAATGGTACCGCTTCAGCGACGACGCTGTGTCTGCCATCTCGGAGCAAGACGCGCACCAGGGCAACGTCTTCATGCTTTTCTACGAACGCATCGACGACGACGACACACCTGCCCAGACCGCAGCATCAGAACCCATCCTCGAAGCCGAATCCGCCCCGCTCCCTCCAGCCACAGCCACCTCTCCCGAAGCTGTCGGAGCAGCAGCACAGATCCCAATCCCGCGCAACGACGACGTCGAGGACTTCATACTCCCAGAAACGACGGCACAGGCCGACCCACCGACACTTATATCAGACAAGGGTCTGGCAGAAGAGGCAGAAGTCAGCGCTGCATCCAGCGACAACGAGGCCGAAACCGAGGCTGAATCTGAAGACCAAAGCGAAGCAGCGCCGCCCACACCCACGCTGCCCAAGATGTCCCCGCACACCATGCGCACAGCGGGTAACGCAACAAGTAGGAATTCGGGGAGTAGAGCGAGTTTGCCGCTTGTTAGCGCATCGTAGAGCGCGCGCGTGCAAAACAAGATAAATAAAGTGTCCAGCACAGCGAGGAAGCTGAAACTCAGGCTGAAGACGCGGAGTTGGAGCATTTGGGTCGCTTTTTAGGGCACTACATGTGAGGTTGATTGTGATGCAGAGGACCGCTTTGATTTGACGCCAGAGCGCTTGCTGCACCTTGTGGCGCTGTTGGGTTGGGATATCTTTGAGGGATTGTAGGACCTGTTGCCCTGTAGGGTCAGGATGGCGTTGATCAGGGCGTTTGGGTAAAAGCACAGTTGTAGCGCATTTGTAGACTTGCGTATTCACAGCAATGATCACTTCATTCTTGATATTTGGCAGGGTCAATTGTCGATGATTTGAGTGCCATCATATCTGTCACCTTGCTCGGTCTCCAACAGTTTGATTGCAGAGGAGAAGTGTGCAACCACTGCGAGCAAGACTGTTCTCACACCGACAGGCTCTCTGGCTAGGTCTACCCTCTTCATGATCAGCAAGCCGGCGGGGTAGGTGTGCAGGAATTGATGGATAGCCGGTCCTCCGCGGTTGCAATGAGACATGACTTTTAGACTGGCTGCACCACGTATGATAGAGTTGTGCTACTCACACCGTCGTGATCTTGTGTGATGACCAGTCCGAAGACAGTACGTAGAGAAATGTACACGATGGAAAGCAGTCAGAACTGTTGCCATGACCACATATTGTCAAAGTTTACACCTTTTGAGAATCTGCGTAAACGGTTCGCTGAATACAGGTATTTACATTTGATAGAACTGCCGAGACCTGAACTGTTGAAGCTAGAAGCAGAGCGATAGTACCCCACGGGGACATGACCTTCTCCGTGGAGCACACCACTCCGCGTCTGGCGACCAGTTGGGTAGCAGACCACGGCACTGCAAAGCCGATCAAGTCAGTCATTACTACTCTTGCTTGTTCCGCCCGTTTGCGCTGCGCTGCGACGCACTCTTGACAAGTGTCTCTGCGGACGAGTTCTCGCTGCTAGCATTTGTGCTGACGACGTGGAACGAGAAGTCTAGCTCGCCGACGAGTTTCTTGACGGCCCTGGTCCTTGTTAGCATTCGTATTCACAGAGCGTCCGTCACAGCAATCAACCGAACTTACTTGAGCAACCTCTCAATATCCATCGATATACACCTCGTACTAATCGCCATAACCGCAAACGCCGCATACCCCGGCTCAGCAATGTGCCTCAGCGACAAAATGTCAGAGTCCACAGCCTCCAGCTTGCGACTGAGCTGATACGGATTCGGCACCTTCAGGTATGGCGGTAGCGGCTGCCCGTTCTGAATCGAAGACGAAAGCAAACTCAACATGGTCGTGATCTCATGGCTCGTGACATTCGCATCCTTAATGACGCGCCGGAAATCATTGAACCACTGCGGACTCGCCTGCTTGGGGAACTCGGTCGCGCCCGGACTTTCCTCATCCGGTGTGTCCGGGTTCAAAAACGGGTGAGTGAACGCCTGGCTCGCGTACCCGAGCAGCGCAGTGTAGTTCACGATGTTATTCACATATCCGATGATCTTCTCATACTCGTCTGCCGGAAACTTGCCACCGAGTGGGAACTCGAACTTGACGAACCCGGAATGCATTTTCAGCGCCTGCAGGGTGAGCATCTGCTTTGCGAACACCTTGTTGCGCGCCTTGTTCAGCATGAAGCCCGGTGACGATTTGTCGTTTTCTTCATCGCCCGCGTCGCCCCGGATCCGCGACATCACCTGCTCGTGCATGATGCTGTAGAAATTTGCACTCAGGTACAATGCGCCGCCGAGCTTCTGCCGCAGCGCGCTGTGCTCGGTGATCGGGTAGGGGAAGATGGTCCAGAAGAATGCGACAGCCAGACCACCGACGACAGTGGCGAGACGGTAGGGGCCCAGCTGGTAGATGGGGTATGCGGGCTGGCCGGTGGTAGTTGCGGCCCGCACGCCGATTTTGCGGACTTGTAGTTCGTAGCCGACGATCATGGTCGCGGTGACGACGCTGATCATGCCGACGATGACGAGGTCCATGCGCTTGAGGGGGATGTAGAAGCCGATTGCGACGAAGAGCCATAGCAGTGGGATGACGCCGCCGGTTTTCTGGTCAGGGATGTACCAGATGAGCCAGGCGAAGAGCATTGCGACGAAAGTGCCGCCGATGCGGAGTATAAATTGGAAAATGGATTGACCAGCGGTTGGCGTCATGGAGATGGCGACCATGATCATTGCCCAGACGAGGCGCTGTTCGACGAAGAAGGTCTGTGTATCGTGTAAGAAGGCGATAATGCCAATGGACATGGTAGCGCAGGCAGCACGGAAGCCAAATGCGGATTCAGACGAGCGAAAGAATCTCGCGCATGCACGGATGGTGTCGCCGAACTTTTCCCAGGCATTCTTGGGTGGCAGATGCTCAGGATCCTTCTTGCTCTTGTAGGCGTCGCCCATGTAGATAGTCGTGTTGTTCCTGTCGAAGCCAGCGATGGTTGTCTCGTCGTCGTGATTCGAGTCCTGGGTCTTAAAGATGCTCTTCACCCACTTCTTCAGACGTCGTCCGCCCGGGTTGATAATTCTCTTCTTCGCAGTCGCTTGATCGTGCTCGTCGGCCCACTTGACGAACTCGAGGATTGAGCGGCTGACCGAGTTCAGCAGGAAGATAACGTATAGCACAATATATAATTGTCGTTGATCACGCTTCCTTGTCGTTATGCTGGGAAGTCGCTTCAGCGTCTCGTCATCGATCTGATCAGGACACGAGAAGTAGTCGGCGCTGAGCTTGATACCCTTGCTCTCGACCCAGTGGCGCAGTGTTGGCTCCTTTGCGCTGTAGAATACGTCCGCTTGCTTCTGCATGTATTCCGCGAAGTTTTTGTCGCCAGGTTTGACGGCATCGCCCTTCGCTTCGGCGTCGTCCTGATTCTGCCCCTTCTTCTTCTTCTTAGGTGGTTTCACAAATTGCATCCTGAGCATGATGTGTGTGAGCCCTTCATCCATGACTTGCATGATGTGGTCGAACGGCTCATGCACGAACGAAAACAGCTCGTTCCATTCCGCAACTGCCTTGTCTCGTAACTCATGGTCGTGTTCGGACACATTCTCGCCGTCCCAGTGGTTCACCTCTGCTGCCCGTTCGAAGAGATCCATGACAGATCCCAAACCAAGGATCGGCATAAGGATGGATCTCAACTGTTTGAACATGGCTTCGAAGTCATCCGGTGTAAGTTTGCCATAAGCAAACTCTCTCTTCGCGAATGCTAAATCTGCAGTGAGCTTTCCATGAAGCTCCTGGAGGCCGGCTATTGTCTTCTTCACAGCCGCGACTTCCGGTTTGGCTGTAGGTTTCCTGTCCTTGTCCACAGGATTGTCACCCTCGGCTTCAGGTACGTATGTTGATCCAAACATATCCGAGCCTTCCAAGCTGTGAATGTAATTTTTGTGCGCTCCAATGGCGGCCTTAAGAAGCCCGAGATATCCAGTCATCTCCTTCGCGACAACCTTTCGACAAGTCACAGGCAGAATGAATAAGCTGACGCCGGTAGCAATGCCAAAACCAGCGAGAAAAGCTTCCAAGAGCCGTTTGATGAAGGCCGCACATTGCGCAGGTGTCGTAAAGAGGAAGCCAGAAGTCGCTGCCACGTTGACCTGGATTGAGTAGATGATAGCCGGGAATGCCAATTGCGGGAATTTGGCCTTCAAGGTGTTGACAATATAGATCTGGAAGAACAGCCAGATGCCCAGAACGGCGGATTGCGATGAGTGGTACCGCGATGGAGGCGCGCCGGGGACGGTCGTGTGCTCCCGCGCCTTGACCGCAGACCACACCATCAACATCGCGAGAGCTGAGCCGACACATGTGGCGAGAACATTCATGGTCATGGTCTGGACGAACTTCGCTCGCGGCATGATGCAGAACCCCAGAATTGAGATGATGGCGGTCAGATACCCTAGGGTCGTGAAGGTCGCCGCGACCTTGTCGGCTTGATACATGGCGAGCGATATTGTTGGTGGCAGCGCAGCCTTGCCCATCATCATGATTGTTGGGGCATCCAGCCCCAGCTTATCCCATGCCTTCTTGAGTTTCCCTAGCTCTTTCTTCTTCTTTTCTTCCTCTTTGGTGTCATCTCCTAATGTGGTATTTTGCTGATAGCGATTGGCCTCTTCACGTGCGGCATCCGGCTTGACCGTTCCGCTGGCGTCCGTCTCTTCCTCATCCGGGAGATGCCCATCGTGCGCGGGTCTGGCCATGTCGCGCTTTTCCGTGGATCCTTCAATCGGGCGACACGTCGATTTGTGGGCAGAAGACGTGAAAGGACTGCATGAAGGCGTTTAATTGATGAAAGCCCAACAAGCGTGAATTCAAAAGCACCGACGCTCCGCTGTCTCATCGACCCCGGCGCTTTTGCGGCGGATGATCGACGTCATATCGAGTAGATTCATTGGTGGAGACTGGGCCAAGGCGCTGTATCTCGTTTAGCGTGCCGCCAGCTGCGGAGGTCGGCTCTGGAGATGCTGACCGAACATCAGCGCGAAGCGAGTTGTCAGCATCGTGAAGGACACATGTTTGGTGTTGAACGAGCGCCTTATCGGCTGTCATTTCGGACGGCCGTTCGCCTTGAAGTCCTGCAGACAATGAACAGGCAGGGAAGGTTCATTCTCACGGCGAATTCGCTCGTGCAGATCTCGGTAGGTGCGCGATGTTTATCCTCCGATTCCCTACTGTGCGCAGATGAAAAGCAGAAAAGCAGTGCTGCAAATAGCGACAGGACGGGCGGTGCCGTGGACTTCGAGAACAACTCCCTTTCCATCCCGATCTGCCTGCATTTCTTCAAATGTTTGGGTCTCAATCATCCCACGCAAAGCAATGCGGCTCCACACACCTATACCCGCAGATGGGATAGCCGGCTTCATCATCACGATCCGGCGGTCCAGCGTTCGGCTTCGGCGCTTCGTCAGACGATCCAGGATGTTCTTCATTCGTATCATCGTCGAAGTCTTCATCGTAGTCCATCCAGAAGTCAATGCCTCGCCCATCTTGATAAACCCAAAGTACGAGCAAGCCAGGGACTCGAAGGCATCTGTAGATAGGTCGCTCTAGGCTCTTATAGTGTCGCATGTGTAGACGAGAGACAATCATATTTGAAAAGAGCAGAGCAGAATATTTGCGTAGTCGCTCACACAAGACTCGTTCGATGGTGACAATCTACCTACGTGGCTGCACGACCAGGCTTGCTATTGGTTGCTGGTAGGCGTACGCAACGTCAGACTCTAAACACAAGGTTATGCGTCGAAAAGGCTGCTGGTATTGGAGGACAATGCTGACATACTAAGATACACACATTCTACATCATCCTGCCTTGTCACAGAGATTAAGCAATACCCTCGACTTCTCTCGAACAGTGCTCGCGATCCTTCCACCAAGCATCGCTCTCCCACAATGGTCTACGCCCGTCAGCAGCCCGGTCCATCGTTACACGATCCTGCCAATTTTGCAAACCAATTGCTTGCGCCGGCTTGTAAAGCCGCGGGTTTGGGAAGTCACAGCGGACACAGCATGCAGGGATTTACTTTGCAACAACGTGCCCTTTCCTGGGTGCTTCTGACACTTCTTGAAGACCTCGATTTGCTCAGGGTTCGCGCTTACATACTCTTGTGTCCAGTGTGCTGAGAAGTTGTCCTCAGGGAGCCTGTGGTACAATTGTCCTTTCGGACTGATGCAGCGTTGGATGTCTACTTGCGTTCGGTCTACGCCATCGATCTTACTTGGGTCACCGTCAACGCGTCCTCGGAGACATGACGCCTTATCATCGTTGGTTGGGATGATATGGTATATGCGTGGTCGCGTGCGTGGACTCATCTGGACTGACTTGGATATCCCCCTCGTTTGGTCAATTTCCCATGACCAGCCAGCAAACAATTCTGCAGAATCCCCCTAAACATCAAGGTTACTATTCCTAGGTCTCAGAGTCGGAAAGGTATCCGGCTGAACGAGACCATACCAATCCTGCCAACGCTCGACGTTCAGGCCCTCGTTGGCGTCATTGAACACCTCCCAAGCAGCGAGCGGGATGTCATCTCCACTGTCAGAGTTAGCGTTGATATCTGGCACGCTGATCTTGAACCCCTCGTAGTGTGTTGTGTCTTGTATCCGGATGCCCAGGTAGTCCCGCAATTCCAAGATCTCAAGTATACGGAAGATTGTATCATCTGCCGAGTCTCCATTGTAGTGACGGACTAGATCTTGGCAAGTCCAGTAAGCTGTGGATCCTCAAGGGAACCGGTACGACCGACAGTGCGAGCTTTCGAGCAGTACTAGCGCAGTCTGTCGAAGAATGTAAAAATCCCATGCCCGACCTTCACCAGTACGTCTCCTGTGAATACGTGGCAAGTCTTGTGAATATTGTACAAAGATCCAGTGCCGAAGAAAGTTCAGGCTGGTTTCCCTATTTGATTGAGAGGATCTAGACTTAGTTGTGTCGGACCCTGTTGACTGGTTGTCCCTCGACGCGGGCAGAGGCGGTCCTGCACTGCCAGTGCCACTTTGAGCACGGATCAGTCGAGTATCGAGATCTAGCACTTCTTTAAATGCAGCTGCCCACTCAATCTGCGCCACCCTTAACGCGTCCTCAAGCTTAGACACTGCATCACGTGCCACTCAGCATCTTCAACCAGACTGGCGTTGATGTCTTGTATTTCGTTGAATTGATGTTGGAGGGACCTGTTATGCATCTACAAAAGACCTGCAAGCTCCATTCAAGAATCAGTATTAGGTGGCAGTGCGTCGCTTCCGTAGGCAAGGGAGGGTTGCTCCCAGAGACGTTCATATAAGCGCTCATAGGAGTGGGCAATGTTATCGTACTCCGGACCCTGACTACTGCTGATATATGATGCGCCGCCTCTTATGCCAAGCGACTCACAGAGATCGGCTGTCGAAGAGAGATATTGTCTCGACTGCACTTGAGTACCATCAACCAGTCCATCAGCGTAGCATGTCGTGCCTCCACCTTGGCTCTGATTTCCAGAGTATGTCGAGGTTGAACGATTCGGTTGGGTGTCGGACTGATCGTCCCCCTGATCGTGCTCAGGATCACTAGCGCTCTCAGAGTCTTTCCAGAATTTTTCCGAAAGCGCGGGAAAAATGTTCCATGACAGCAATGAATGTATGAGTGTCTGGAATGCTGAGTGTTTTGAACACTGCCCGGACTTCACCTAAGTTGCTCGATATATTGAAGACGAAGCATTGCTGATAGCAGCTTCGCAGCGGGGTCCTGGCATTGTAGGCTTCCAACATGCATAAAGTCGTGCATATCACGCTGTAATTGATGTGAAAAGCATAGGGATTTTGAAGAAGGCCTTGTGAAGGAGGTATGTCTAATGGCTGAGACTTTCCCAGTGTGATGGTTGGAGATGGGCTTCGCTCTGACAAGGTTGATGTCGAAGTCTGCTGCGACTCTCTGGAGGGTAGCGCTGGCTCTCACGTCGCCTGAGATACTGAAAGGGTCATCTCGGAGTGAGCATCGGCTGTGGTCTCACCGTCATTGCTGTCATCGTCTTCAGCGGTCTCCACATCCGAATTCTGCTCTCTGCAACGAGCCATCTCTTCGTCGATCTCTTTCAGGTCTTCCTCAATTTCATCCAGATCTCTTTCAATCTCATCTAGGCTCTTTTTAAACTTGTCGAGAGATTCCTGCCATGGTTTCATCTGTACGCCAACCTTCTCCGCAATCTTGTGTCGACCCCACCACTCGTCGAGGAATGGTCCAGATATGAAAACATCCGAGTCGAAATTCCACTCTGGAAGCTCAAGGAAGGCCGACATGTCACTGACTTTTTCCAAGTTCTGGTGGACCTCATGGTCGTTCAGACGACGCGACTCCTTGGCTTGGGCGTAATTGGTCTCGTATGCAGCACGGAGCTGGGTTACCTTGGTCGTGTCTGACATTTTGGGTCGCTGACCGTTTACCGAATGGTACTTTTGATGTCGCAAATAAGCCAGTGTGAGTTGCCAAGGCGTTATCGGTTCGTTACAGCTCAGGCTTGGTGTTTTGGTGATGCTTGGTATTGTTACGAACCGATGTATTGACGAATCATCCATGGCGATAGTACGTGGCAGATTATATAAGGAGAAATGCGCCGTTGTGCAGCGTGATTGAAAGGAGAGTGACTGATAATTTAGCAGATTGAAGTACCCGGATTTTTCTGAGGGCAAATATGCTCGGATGCATCACCCTCCTATGCGCCATGATTTCGTTGTCATCTGCGTTCGTGAACAACAGTGGTCGGCGTGACCACCGCCAACACTGTGGATGCAGCTGCTCGAAGATTGAGGTGATACGAGTTGGGAGGATCGTCTTGTTTGAAACGAGGACATCAAGAACTAGAGTTAAGCACGGTGGAAGGTGTGAATGGACCGCCTGGGAACATTGGCAGCCGGGACGAGAGCGTTTCAAGCTTGAGCACCTTGACATGGAATACAACAGACCACTTCTTAAGCGACAGTATGGAATCGTCCCAGAATTACATGGTACCTTCACTAGGTGTCGTTACAAATGATGACACCGGGATCGACACCTCCGTAATCTACATCTCCGTAATCTACACACGTTTCACCCACGCTTCGCCGCAACACATCGCGTGCAGAGGAGGTGTATCGCAATGCAAAATCATTGGAATAGAGAGCGTTTGATTGCAGATCCATGTGCAGAATATGTACCGGGTCCACGATGTGATAAGAGGGAGGAGCCCTGGAGGTGACATCATGGAGGCAACTTTTTAGCGCGTTCCTTATCGCGCTGGAGAAACCACACTGTCGACTGGAACTCACCACGATGAAGACAATCCCAACTTGTGAATCAACTTGAAATGTACTACTGGTACAGCGCTACAAAGAAAATGTTTTCATCGCTCCCCTAGCAGTCGCGAGCCCTCTCTCATAGTCAGCTCTTCTCTGCTCACTCTTATCAATCTCCGCCTTGCAGATACTTAGGCCCGCCCTTTCCCTCTGGGTAATGCCCTCAAGCATAGTTGCAGAAGATGCGCTCAACAGAGCCTGATCCTCACTGAGTCTCGCAATGGCTTCACGCAGCTCCATGAACCCCCAGGACATGCCTATCAGCACGTCTTGCTGCGCCAACCATTGCATCGATAAGCTCATCATCCACCGCGAAAAGGCAACTGTCTCTGCGCTGCCCATGTTCACAATCTCCTTCAGGTTCGCAGGAACGCGGATGTCTGCACGGCTGCAGATCTCTTGACCCAACTCGACGATACCGAACGACTCGCCATTGTCAGTACGGTGCACCTCATCCATACCCGCTACGCCTTGGCCTTCCACGTCGAAACCTGTCTGCGCGCGTAAGACTCGAACGAGCGCAGAGCCGAAGGCGGTCGCTGCACGAACCGGTACAGATGGCAGAGACTCAAGTAGAGTAGCTGACGCAAACCACACAGGCAAGAAGTTGAGCAGTCGTGCCTTATCCAGCCCGAGACCAGCAAAAGAGACATTGCCGGGGAGCTCTGTACCATGTATGAGTCTCGACATACCCGGACTCGAAAGAACAGGATAGTCGACCAGCACATCCAGATTGGATGAAGCTGCAGCAGCAGGGATCTTGGGCGACTGCTTGGTGAAGTCGTAGTACACACTCGGATCGGGCTTTGGCGTCTGCACCGGGTCTCCAAGCTCGTCAACCCAGGCTTTCACGATCTCAACCTCGGTCTGAGTAAAGCTGCCGAACATCTTGCCCTCCCAGGACAGTTCTTTGACGAGCCTGCTTTTCTCGCTGTCGCCTTTGATGATCCAGGGCTTGCAATTGCCAAGGTCGACAAGGAAGTCTTTCTGCCACTGCTCGTCAGCAAAAGCCCTCGGTTCGAGCCAGTCTACCAGGGAACGGCGTCCAATCTTCAGACGACTGTTACAGTGAATCTTGTGTGCTACGAAGGCCTTCGCAGCAAAGATGTCAAGCAAAGCGGCTTCCGTTTCTGTGCGAGGAAATGGACCCTCTGGTTCGACCTTGAGCGATGGGCTTTCCGGCGTCGTCGGCAGGCCCTCCGCAAGTATGTATCCAGCTTGGCAACGCCTCCAGGCAACTTGAGCGGCCTCAGCACCATCCTCCTTCTCCACGAGATCGATGTAGTCAGCAACTGCAGCCATAGCCATAGCAGCATGACCCGAGTCTGCGTTGTCGATCGAGATGTGCAGCTCGAAGTAGTAGGGATTAAGACGAACTTCGCGCAGCTCTTTGACCGTTTTGAGTAGATGCAGAGGCAAGCTTTCATACGCCATGTTGAAGCCCAAGGATTCAGGGAGGAAGTCGTGGGGGAAGAGCGATATCAACAGCTGAGCCATAGCAGCTTTCCAACACCGGATTTGGTCCAGCTTATGGCGAGGATCGATGAACTCCTCGGAATCCGCGGCGGGAAGATCGGCCTCGATGTCGTCCATCAATTGTCGGTAAACATGAACGTGGTTCTTGGCCAGGTCTCCGTCTCCAAGTTCCTCTGACATCACCTGCCACGCGTTCTTCGTAACGTTTCGGTACTTGAATGGCGTAGTGATCTTGTTGATATGTCCAAGCCAGGCGCCGTCGACGTACTTGACCGGAGCCGCCTGCTTCAGCCACCATTTGGCTTCATCTTTGTCACCAAAGATCTCACGAGAACCTCCGGCTCTCCGGCGAGCCAAGTAATCTTCCCAATGATTGGTACAGTCCTCATCTTTCGCCTTCAGGAATTGATTGAGACGATCGCGCGAGAAATTGTCCACGGACGAGATGGTACTTCCTGTGTCTTTGAGCGCTTCGCCAATGGTGGACGACAACAACGACACGAGAAGTTCGCGACACTCAGGCAAGATCTCCGGATGTTGCTCGAGGTTGTGAAGCTTGTAGTAAAGTTGCTTGTAGGCCTTTAACTCTGCCGACTCAGTCACTTCAGGAACCTTGGGGCTTCGCTTGTAGATGGATGGTTTCCCCTGGGTGGCGACAGCCTGCGGGCTCTTCTCTGCGCTTTTGAATCTCCAGCTCTTGAACGACAATCGTCTCGGACTGTCTGGGGCCTCGGGATCTTTACTTCTTGAGCGTCCCTTTGCCAGACGATTTCGGACCTCGCTCCATGCCAGGAGGGCCAGAAATGCGATCAATATCGCGGTTGTGGTTTGTATGATGTACATAATGAGTGATTATGACGGCTAAATACGGCTGGGGACCGCTGAGACTTTATTGAGGCATCACATCGTTGCGACATGCCTCGGAGAAGGGAGAGGCGAAACAAGGCGAATCGTCGCACAGGTCCAGAACTCGATCACGCTGACGATGGCATTGTTAGATCTGGAGTGAGGTACCTGGCATGTCAATGTCATTGCCCCTGCAGAACTAAGCCGGACCAATCAAGAACCATGAGTAACGTAAAATCATCCACGTGGATCTTATGTGATCCGCGACTAGGCGACACAGATACCCGCAATTGGAACGAGGCGCAAGATCTCACCTGTGACGCCACCCATCTCAACGCTCTAACGCGCTACTTCTACAGATGTAGCTCCTTTGTCTGGGGGTGGTAGTATATGCGAGACGAATTGCATGCATTCGATATTACCCAGGAGATCTCAGCACCGCCATTTAGGAAGGTGTTCTTGGCTACATGTGAAGGATGACTGCTTTGGTGTTGTTCGCACTGCCGAGACCCACGGGTAAACCACCAAGACGTCACTCTTACCTGTCTATGGCACAACCTTTGTATTGCGCGCTTTGCACACGCACATTGGCCGCGGAACATAAAGCCCGCAATAATACGTCACATCTTCGAGCGCCCAGGTAACGTTTGTTTGTGTACACGTCCTACCCTGAAACTTTCCACAAGACTCGAATCAAATTGAAAAGCAGACCAGCGCTGCAACTGCATACATTGGAATATTGCTGGTTACCTATAATCATGTCCGATTCTCCAGCTGCGTATGAGACGCTCACCAAGTATTTGGCTGCGTCAAACTACACATTCGTGTGCCCATCTCCAGAAACGGCTGGTAGGGTAGTGGAGAAAAGATACTCCAGTCCTTCGACCAGGCATGCTCGTAATGCACAAGATTTCTTTGGCTGGAATCTGCCATGTTCAAGGTACGCGCCATGAACTTCACCCCAATCTGCATCCCCCAACATTTCCTTGAAAGTAAGTGAGAGACAGTATGGCCGCGATGAAATGACACCCGCCTGCACCCAAGTATCACCCAATTTGCTGAGGGAGTCGCAACAGACAAACGCTGCAGTCGATAATACCGGACGATATCTTCGAAGCCCTGCATAAAGCCCTTATCATCACGAACGACGCAGACGACGACGAATACCGGTCGACCATCCGCGTGTCAAACTTCTATCTCCCCAAAACTCCCTCGCCCGATAGCAGCACATCACTACTCTACTACATCCATTCGTCTTTCCCTGCCGCCTCAGACTCAGTATTCTTCGGACCAGATACATACTTATACACGCAGTTTCTGAAGACTGCTCAACACCACTTGCCAAATGGTCTGAGCAGCGCAATAGATGTGTGCTGCGGTTCAGGTGCGGGGGCGATACATCTAGCAAGAACGTTTCCACGCGCCAAAGTCTTGGGGCTGGATCTCAACCCGCGGGCGTTAAGACTGGGAAGTGTGAACGCGCACCTCGCCGGTGCGAAGGTCGGATACTACGAGTCGAATCTATACGCTGCTGTGCCAGACGAGGAAAAGAAGGCTGGGATAGATCTCATCGTCAGTAACCCGCCATACATTGCATCAAGCCCAGAAGGCAAGGACCTGCCAATGTACGCAGACGGAGGCGCCGAGTTCGGACTCGACATCTCGCTGAGAATCGTCGAAGAGGGAATGAAGATACTCTCGGAGAAGGGAGTCATCATTGTATACACTGGTGTCGCAATACCGACTGCAGACCCGGGACACGACGCCTTCCTTGAGAAGCTTCAGGCGGTGAAGGGCGCGAAGCTGGCTGAGTACACAATACTGCACCCCGACATGTGGCCTGAGGAGATTGGGCGCGGCGCGTATGCGGACGTCGGCAGGATACAGGTTGTTGGAGCTGTTCTGAGGAGATCATGAGGCTGAGCTGGAAGGAGCGGCATGGTCAAGTGCGCGGGGCAAGTGGGGCCTGGGGTTAGCGTGGCGCCTTCCTACGCACTGAGGACTTCGACGCCTGCATGCACCCGTTCACATCTCATCGATGGACTTTTCATTATGTCCTTTGCGACGAGCGCTATGCTGAGACACTAACCAATCGAACCGTGAAGAGTCTCAGTATCTTACAGCAATGCTGGGGCCACGTCCCTCAAGCAGCCTGTACTTTCACAAACGCACCAATTGTTAAGATATCCATCGAATGCGACCTGTACAGACGCAGATCCGTTTGAGGAGATTATGGCTACACATACTGGCGTATCTACTACTCTTTAACGGAGTTCGATCAGTTCAGCCTTCGCGCGCCCCGTAACGATACCATGACATCATCGCGTTCAATTAATACTTCACCAGTACAAGCAACGGCAACTCGTCCTCTAAGTGATCGAGCATGTTCCGGCGTCTCATCGCTGGACCTATGCGACAACACGGAAATTCCCGGCCAAGCCGAATCCGATGTGGACACAATGCTGCCGCCTCACGGCGAAGGGAGCCTCCTTGCTTGGAGCCTCTCAGATGACTGGCTGACACCCCCAGTACCCGCTTGTCTATCACTGATCTGCAGGTCTGGCCATACCGAGTGTCTGGTATTGTTATGATAATAGACAGCAGCCCTATCAAGATCGAACGTCACTTCCAAATATGTGTCCTAGGGCCGAAGTGAGGCTGTGGTTACTTTCATGCGGTTGTCGACACGCATTCCAGAAGAAACCTCACTGTCTACCCCGGCAAGCGTCCGCAAAGTAAATTGCCTTTTGGACCGAACATGACTACTGACCATGCTGAGTAGTATCAATCATGATCGCTGGATTACATCGACAGCTTGCATTCCAGATGACTTCAATGCGCAGGACAATGTCAACACCGGATGGATACATCCTGAGAACGCTACATAAAGCTGAATGATTCTACTAGAAGCTTGACTGCTTGATGATTCCGACTATTGTACTCGATATGCGTTGTTATTTTGGCGTTCGGCGTTTGCTCCTACTGCTTATCTTACATGTTTTGACTGTAGCGGCACAGAGCTTGATCTGTGGAACCACAGGCGATCATGACGAGGTCGATACTTCCTGGTACATGAGCAATGCGTTCTATGGCGGTCTAACATCATTCAAACTCTGTTCTTCATACTGTCTGCAGGACTCAAGATGTCTAGCCTTCCGCTACTCTTACTGGAGTGATGCCAATTCGCAATACTGTGAGTTTTTCGATGTACCGATGTAAGTACTCCGAGTCTCAACTGTCACAACGCCTAACCATTCCAGATTTACGAATTTCACGGCCGATAGTACATCACCGTATTACTACTATGATCGCGGTTGCGCATTTCCACCATTCGAGGATCCAGTAACGGTCACCTCGATCTCCACACCCGCAGCCGTCACGGTTACATCAACTCGGCTTGCTACTCTGACTTCGACCTTACCAGCGATCACCACAACTTCAACTATCGCCGGTGCGGCCATCACAACAACACGAACAGCGACGTCTATTTCGACATCAACACAGACGTTGCCAGTGCAGATACGAACGGTCACTGCAAGCTACACGGCGACTCTTACTGCTTATGTCTACCTCACTGTGACTCAGACGTCTTCACTGAGTGTTGCTCCGCAAACCAGCACAGTCTACTATCCGGTGACAACGACATTATCAGGACAAGCGGTCACGCAAATTTCAACAGTTGCCGGTCCTGCCGTGACAACGACGCAGACCGCAACATTCGTCTCAATTTCGACGCAAACCCTTCCAGCCCAAGTCCGCACAGTTACTGCCAGCTATACCACGACTGCAACAGCATATATTTCTATCACGTCGACACAGACACTTCCTGCGCAGATCAGTACGGTCTACTACGCTGTAACGCAGACTCAGCCAGCGCAGACAGTCACAGTGTCTCACGCAGCAACGAGTACGGCCGTGTATTACCTTACCGCTACCCGAACGGCTACGATAACAGCTCAGGTACAAGTTACTCAAGCACCTGTAACGCGGTTCTCGACGAGAACAATACTGTCAACAACAACCAATGTTCAGTATCTGAGGACCATAACAACAACTCGTAGAGGCTGTTAGAATATCGAGCATAAGGGTTCGAGCTGCGTTAATTGTATGCCGATGTGTAGGATTCGCCAAAAAATGCAGCACCGGGAGCGCGTTAAGTCACGCAGTGAGTGTGTTGATCTGCGAGAGATGAGGCCCTAAACCTCGACAGCTGACAGAAGGTCAGGCGGGTGATACTAGCTGAACTGTGCGCACTTAAAGACATCTATGGATGAGACAATTGTCAAGGCACAACCGTGCTCGTTTTCTTCGTGATGTAGCGCTTTCACTAGCTTCACGCCAAAACTCACTTCGTCCATGGCGCAGCCAAAATCGCTCCTACCAATGACGTCGTGGCTGGAACGCCTGACCATCAATCCCCCAAAGCAGCGACTCAGACGGAACCCTCGGTGGCTCGGTGTGCTGTCAGGCCCAGACAAGCTTTACGAGAATCGTGGGGAAGGCCTGCCGATCCGCCTAGTATGCCTAGTCCGCCTTCGTCTAAGCAAGGCGCAGTCAAACCCCGGTGAGCACCATCCGCAAACAAGCGACGGTGGAAGGACGCTAGAAACATGTCTCGAAGGTATATACATCAGAGATTGCCCTCCTTGCGGAACTCCATCCTCAGCACCAGTAGCAAACATGTCCGGTGGATACTATAGCAGTCCTCATTACGCACACTACACTGCGCCAACACCCACTCCGGCGGAACGCGAGAGGGTTCTGTCCAAGATGTCGAAAGAACATCGCGAAGAGTGGTTGGCACAGCAGGCTGCAGCACAGAATGCCGCAGCGCCAGCTTACATGAAATCGTAAGCATCACCCTTTCGCAACTATCCCAGATGACTGACCAGGACCAGCGACGCACCGCCAGTCTACACTTCCGACGCCGCCACGCGCGACCTAATCGCAATGCGCGAAGGCGACCCCGACGAGAAGATCTACGTTCCATTCGTCTACTCGCACGACAAGAAATCCATCAAAGACTATCTCGCCTTCCGCAACGTGGGTTCAGTGACACGGCGCATCGTTTCGCGACCCATGACGCGCAGACTCTACAACGAGCGCTATGCCCACGATGCAGACGGGAACTTCATTGGCACGGGTATCAAGGCTCCGGACGCTGGACTCGTATTTATACCGAGCAAGAGTACGGAACAGGATCTTTTAGATCAAGTTAGTAAGATGGCGCATAGCAGGAAGAATCATGATCCGTATGCGTTCAATGATGGGCATGGCATGATGCCTATGAGTAGCATTGGTGGGGGCTGGGGTGCTGCTGGCTAGTCCGTTCAGTTTGTTTCTGTGTTAATATTTTGCGTTCTTGACAGCGTAGGAGTTGGGTGATTGTTTTGCTTGTAGAATAGGCTGTATACTCTACCTGATGCCCAGTCCCACACGGAGCTTGTTACAAAGCCTTCAGTACGGGATCTACGCCTGAAACTGTGACTTGCGTGAAATCCTTCTCCACGTTGGCGTATGTGACTTTGCCATGATCGATAACCATGGCGTATCGGCCATTGCGGTCGCCAACACCTGCTTCCCAACCGTGGTTCTTGGAGAAATGCGTCTTTGAGTCGCTCAAAAAGAGCTAGCAGGGTCAGTATCCTGTTCATTGGGGCCTAGAAGTATTACTTACGATCTTATCATCTGAAATGCCATTGATCTTTCCCCATGCACACATCACCCATCCGTCGTTGTAACCAATGATGGCAACCAGATCGGCCTTACTCTTTACTTCATCTATCTTCTCGAGGATGGGCGGAATGTGGGCGCCTTGACAGCCGGGCGTGAAGGCTCCCGGAACACTGAAAAGAGCGACCTTCTTGTTTGCCCACTCTTTTGAGGCATTGTAGTCATAAGGCATGCCGGCTGATTTTGGATTGTCATTCTCAATCTTGACATGCTCGAACACGACGCCGGAGGGGAATTTGTCGCCGGGTTGCAGGGGCGCCATGATGATCTGATGAGGTTGGCTTTCGAGATTTCTGTGGAGATTGAAGTCCTGTAAGACTTGAGGATCTGGGTAGTCAACCTTGAGTACTTTCCTGGACGGATCCTGGGCAGTAGCAGCTTTATACCGGCGCCATCGTCACCACGCTGACGATTGCAGCGATGGCGTCCGAAGCGACTATTGAGCACCGTGTTGGTAGCTCCGACAAGTCGGCTACAACAAATACCATTTGGAATTGAAGCAATTGCGAATCTAGAGCCAGTCATGTTGCCGCGCTTGCGCAAGTCGAGGGGCGCGGAATTGAGTCCGGCGGGGGAGCTAGTGTGGGGTGCGAACTCCGGGGATCACGATGTGAGCTCGCGCAAACATCAAATTGGAGTTAAATACTCTTGTCGTCTTCTGCGAGGGCGTGATGCATGAAAGACTCGATCATCGAAGCTTTACAAAGCGCTGCTTTGCTTCAGCTGGTCGGAGATGACAAACCCCAGCGTTTGTGCTTTCCTGCCATCTCGTGTGAAAAGAGTCGTGATGCCTGCATGCCATCCGGTGAGATGAGATATCCTGTGCCAGTGGCCGTAGCTCGATGGTCGTGCAAAGTTGATTCTATCAAGGCTTGATCCAACCGATCCTCTTGATGGGCCAGTCCAACCAGGCCCGGTGCTCTCTGGGTATCAGATCCCATATCCCGCTCATGACATGGTGGGTCCAGCCTTGCATGTACCAAAATTGCTCCATGACACGGATGAGCACCACAAAGTGTGCATAAATGATCATCGGAGTAGGATCGCGTTGTTGCAGCCGGTCGAGAAAGTCGTCAGTCATCCGGAACAGCCATCCAAACGATACGTGGTACTCGCCATCTACACCTTGATACCGATTGTCGTACATCTCGCGAAGGATGTCAACAGCGTGAACATCATCCTCATGAGTAGGCGTTTCCTTCGTCACGAAATTGACGTGCCCTCGCAGCTCATCAAGGTGCTTCTCATACTCTTCGGGCACTTCTTGGGTCGGTAATGGGCGTCCTTTGGAGCGTGTTGCAGGCGCATGTGTCTTGACGAACTGCGGACGCTCGATGCTGGAGAGCGTGGTTCTAATGCCGCGAAACATTACCAACCAGTCTGATCTCTTGTCTCGTCCGAAGGCAAGGTACTCGCCGGGTTGCGGTCCACGACCCCAACTTATGAAGCAGATCATTTGCACAGCGACCAACACTGCGTCGCAATTGTCGGGGTTCAGATTTGCGATCTCTGGTGTGACGAGAATGAGTGCGCGCTCGTAATGATGGTCAGCGGTTGCGATGTATTCTTCCTTCCGATTTGGTCGGCAATGCGCCAGGTGTAGTGCTGTAAAAGCGAACATCAGGTGTAACACATGAGGATTCTCGAACCCAATGTCGGCCATCTGGGTCTGCCAAGTGATACTTCCTGTCAACCATGGCGAGACAGAGAAGCAAGTCGATGTTGTGTAGTGATACGTGAGCTCAATTTCAGATATTGGTAATTCCGTCGAACAGAACCTGGTGCTTGCCGCTGGTGGTCCTGGTGATGAGGATGCAGCGTGAGCAAAGTCGCAATGTACTTGTCGACGTTTACAGTTGCTACATTCCGGTTTCGTCTCGTCGCACTGCGAATGTTAGTTCGTCCTTGGTGTCTCTGCAAGACAGAAATTATGCGAAGCAATGACGATGTGCCAAGAGCTGTGATAGCACTGTGTATACCAGAAAGCTTTGGCAGCCTTCGTCGGGGTACCTCCGACTCCGCAAGCATCCCATTAATTTGACTGCTGGGTTCATCATACCTTGATACGGCGCGTCTTGCAGTTCTTGCAGCCAGCACGCGATTTGCGGTGCGATCGTCGCGTTATCTTCTTCTCGTTTTGGCGGTCTTCATTGGCAGAAGGCGAAGCTGTGTTGGAATGGCTTATAGACAGCGGCGAGTCTTGTTGCATGATTGAGGGTTGGACATACAGAGACGTGGAGCGAGCCGGTTGCAGGTGACAAGAGGTGCGTATTTGAACACGAGGAAAGAGCGAACACGAACGCACGTCTGTCGCGCCCTAGCGCGCTCAGCACACCGAAGGTCTCCTACAGAGATCGCCGAGCGTTTCGCAAGCATTGCCTGAACCACTTGCAAGCCTCTAGCAGCGGCCAAATCAGGCAAAGAACTATGCTTCCTGAAGGGAGTGGGAGAAGCACTTACTCGGCGACGATGTTCAGATCGAGGTCGGTGCGTCATCCTGACTCGCGAATACGCGCTGAAAGAGAATACGCTCTCAGTACGAAGGAGCGACCAGCAAAACTTGGTGACCGTGAGGTAAGAATGCATAAATTGGGATCGCTAGATGCTGAATTTGTCTTCCGGGGTCTGCTAGGTAGGTATGTGGCTGATCTTGTCGCAAATATAACTCCTGGTTCACCTCTTCTGCAACCTAGTCTCCATCCACCTTTGCATCCCACAGACTGTGAGAAGTCTCAATCCTGTCCATACATACCTAAGAATGGGAGTCCCTCCGCAGATCGAACCAAAAAGGGCGACCTTTCCCACCGAGATGCCAGTATCTTCATTGTCAGCCAACACCAACCCAAGCGAGGCACCGCCAGCCTTCGACGCGCCGCCGCCAATGCCTCCACCACCATACTTCAAAACACACTTCATCAAACCCAGCTCCTTCAAGGCTGCTATCAACGAAAAGGTCGACAAGCCTCTCGTGTCACTTTTCCGCTTGAGCGTGCGAGTGCTCCAGCTGATCTTTGCGCTGGCCTCGGGCATCTCTTACGCCATTGAGCTGAGACACGGCAACGGACGCGGAGAGGCATCCGGAAGCTTTGTCTTTTCCCAGGTTGCATTCGGTGCCACAATTCTGACGCTGATTATCAACGGCGCGACCGTGCGATACTACCGCCTCTCATGGATGGTCGACTGGATCTTGACGGTGTTCTGGTTTGCCCTCTTCGCAGTCTTCTATGAAGTCTTCCTTGGAGGCGACATGACACCAGCTTACGATGGAGTGAACACAGGGCGAATGGAGCGAGCTGTTTGGTGCGACCTCATCAACGCACTGTTGTGGTTTGGAAGCGCACTGTTCTCGTCAATGATGTGCTGTTCAGGCGTCAAGGCGACCATCAAGGGCAAGATTAGGGACAGGCGGCAGAGAAAGGAAAAGAAGAGGATGATGGAAACGATGGGTGAGATGGAGATGGGGACCATTCATTCTTAGTTGAGAGTGCGCATTGCACTTCTGCCGCGGTTCTACGCGATTGTGTGCTGTGTGAGCGCTTCCTTTCAATAGTCATAACCTGACGTGAACCAATAGACTGCATGTAACATTCACATGTTGCCAGGTGCTTCCTCGGTGATTTGAGACTTGTAACTGCGATATGTGGTCCAATTGTGCGTATTGACGTCGTTGACGATGAGCGTTGCAAGAGGGCTGGGGCTGTGCGGCGGCAGAGGCGGTCCAATGCCCACCTCGACGGCATCTTCCACTCGGCGATTGAGACAGGCTCATCCTTCTGCAGCTGGGAACACCATCCTCCACTCCCAGCACACGCGCGATCCAGAAGGATTGTTCGACTACGCGCATCTCGTTGCATGCTGTGGTGATCCAGACGTCTCGATGCAGGGCAGGGCTTACAGACGATGGTGTACCGAGGTGAGAGATTGGCGTCAGTCAGCCCTACACGAAAATAGCTGACACCCCACCACAGGCAAGCCATCATCAGGTGTGGAGTTATGCCCCACAAACGGTGTCGCGAGAGTGACTGACTTAATTTCAAGCATGTGGAGAATGCAGAAAACGTAGAAGCAGGGTACGTGACGATCATCCCACTGCATTCAACACCGCTCTGTGCATGGCAACCGCCTTGCGATTCGTCCGGAGCATCTTGCGTGGTAAGACTAACGGTGCATCGTAGTGTGATCAAGCCACACCATGCGGGCAATGCGTCAAAGCTGGCCGTGTCTGTCCAGGATATCGAAACGCCGTAGATCTGTTGTTCCACGACGAGAGCGCAAAAGTCGAGAGGAAGAGCAGGGGCAATCCGTCCCAATCGGCCACAGCTTCGACATCCCTTGACATTGCCGTCGCACCCCAGAGCTTGGCCCCCGTCAATCTCACTAACATCGTCGTATATCAGCCATGGGATGACTTGGGCATCCATTTCTTCATGTCGAACTATGTTGGCAAGGACCCTGCTGTGTCACAGCTGCACTACCTTCCGGACTTCTACGGGAAGCTGGGATATGCTACTTCATCACTGAAGAAAACGATCATTGCTAGCGGCCTGGCTGGGTACGCAAGAACCGTTCGCCGACAGGACCTGATCGAACAGTCTACCAGGACATATGTCGCTGCAATACGAGACATCAACAATGCACTGTCCAGCACCCAGCATGCTGTCAGTGACACTACACTCATGTCAATCATGATGGCCGCGATGTTCGAAACCATGCTGGTGTCTCCAGAGTCTGGAATGCACAATGTCAGCAAACACCTTGAAGGTGCCATGTCAGTTGCATACCTGAGCTTGCAGCAGCGACAGCCCAGCGACGTGTTCAAAGCTTTACTAAGCACCTTGGTTCAAAGCGTGATAATGAACTGCTGGATTCAGCACGTACCTTTGCCAGCGCGGTACAAGTCTATAAGACCGTACGTTCCTGACAGAATCAACCCGCATTCAGTCCATGCGAAGCTCGTGGACGTTTTGTCTCGAGTGATTGAGTTCAGGGATGACCTCAAGGGAGGTAAATATCAAAGTCCAACCGAGATCCTGCAGAGAGCCTTGGAGGTTGATGCTGATCTTAAAACCTTTATCGAGGAGATGCCAACCCACACGTGCTTCGAGAAGTGCTGGATGCCAACGGTACAAGCCACCGAGGTGCAGCAACTTGTATACAATTGGGTCTTCCATGGTAAATTCCTACTACATCTACTATGTTAACTCTTGCTGACGACCTGGAGCCTACCCACAACAGTTTGCTGGCCACCTTTGGAATAACGTTCGCTCTTGCCGCATACATCTTCACCAGCTAGTCCATCAACAATGCTCCATACTGCTCTCTTCAAACGCTGGGGCCGAGTACTCCAATCTGCGCCTCCAGAGGTCAGCCTCGGAGTCACTTACTATAGTGCTTGCCGAGGAGATCTGCGCTACAGTTCCCCAACTACTCTCGTATGCAGACTACCTCAATCAATTCGTGGAGACGACCAAGTTCGCACTACCAACACGCTCCAGGTCACCAAATCAGTCCGAACGCTCAATGGCCTCAAGTTCGTCGAACCATACCAAGCCAGCATCGGACAACTCCGGCTCTGGGTCGAACGCATCAACGCCAAAGACCGTAGACGCCTCAAGTCCCCAATCCTCATCCACAAGCTCTTCTTACGCCTCCAACAAAGACGCGTCCAAAACATACACCGCTAAAATACCACTCTTCACACCCGGCACACTCGATCCAGCCAGCGCATTCCACCTCCTCCTCAAGCTACACAACCTCACCCTCGTCCCCTGGCTACCCTTCGCGATGAAGTCCTGGATCCAGGGCCGCATATCCTGGATCAGCGCCAACAGCGACCCGTACAGCGCCGGGCGGCTCAGCGCTATGATCCGCAAGCGGCCGTGCGACGGCTTCCCCGTCAGCAACGCAGCGGGCCAGGTACCATTTGGTGGGATTTGCGAGACGATTGCGCTGACGCCGGCGGATCAGCGGTTGTGGTTCTTGGCGCATAGTTGGCTGTTTGTGGGAATTGATTGGAATGCGGATTATTACTCGGAGGCGAGTAACCCTTAGCGATGCAAGCGCCCCCTTCTTTTTTGTTTAGTGGTGTTGGAGCATAGTGTAGAGAGAGGCTGACTGGCGCAGGAGCATACAGTCATGACGACTGAGAACGGCTGGCAGATGCAGATTGGTGCAGATGGAAGGCTGCAGGGGGCAGTGGGGCGGGCAGAGCAGCGTACAAGCCCGTCGATACGAGAGGCGAGTGAACTTACATCAAGGGAAATCTGCAGAGCTGACTGGATCCGCAATAGGGCAAGGTAGGGAACCAGGCGCACAAGGCCAAGCTCAGCAGGAAGCAGAACATGATGATGGATGAGGGGATTGACTGCGATGTACTGCCAGGCACGAAGCTGGTCTGGAGAAAACCGCACTGGACGTTTGGATGAGTGATCAGGTATACACGCTGTGTAGTCGCTGCAGTGCCCAAGGATACTGCGCGAAGAATAGGCTAGCAATTGAGACACGAATTTCTAGAAATCTAGGGAGAAGCTATGGCCTGTCGCGAAGCACTTTCGCTCACGGGCCCTGCACCAAACGCCTGCTATCTATGCCACATACAAATGCTTCCGTTATCCCGCTCACGGCTCGAAGACATCAACCGCCCGTCAAGAACCCACATTTTCAGTCCCTCGTAAGATCCAACTGCTTCTTCTCCCAAACCTCAAGCGCCCTCTCCAGAGCCTTCCGTTGCTTCTTCCCACCAACATCCACACCCTCGCCTTTCTTCCTAATCAGACCCCAGACATAGCTCTTAGGTACCTCGTCAAGCCTCTTGCCCTTGAACCCGCCCTTCTCAAACACAAAGCTCTCTGTCTCGCTCTCGTACAAGCCCTTCGGGTACAAGTCCGCAAAAGCTTGCTGCAACTTCGCGTCGGCGTAGTACTCGTCGCCCTCGTATATAGAGCGCAGGTATGTGATGGGCACGCTGTCGACGCGCCGCCCGCGGTATCGGCCGAAGGTGAAGCAGTAGTTGTTTGCGCGGCGGGTAGATGGAACTTTCGGTCGCGCGTGGAGGGCTGTGAAGCCAAGGCCGTGGCGGGAGGGTGCGGCGGTGGAGGTGACAGCGGTGGACTCGATGAAAGAGTGTTCGGAGAGAGGGACGGTAAGGGAGAACGGCGGTACAGCAGCGACGTCGACACCGTATCGGCCAAGCGCGCCTAGGTGATAGTTGCCCTTGACCGGGTAGGAAAGGTATTCGCCTGTCTGCAGCGGCGCGTACGGCTGTCGTGACTCGGGGTCGATCTCAGCAGCCATAGACATGGTACCGTCTTTGTATATTGACAAAGCTGCAATGGCTTCGGGGATCGTGAACATAACGACCTTGGAAGGAATGCCCGCAAGAGGTGCCTTCCTCTGTGGTGGTTCATTCTTGCCTTTGCCATTCCCGCTCGACTGGGATGGGTTTCCTTTTGTCTTTTCTGCTGCTTTTCCAAGGGATTGTGACGCAATTGCCTTGTATTCCTTGACCACACTGCTCTCGTTTATCGGTGTCCAACTCACAAGCCCATGCTTCTCCCTCTGTGTAGAAGTTCTGTTGCTGGCGTCTGCAACTACCACCTGCGCCTTGTCGACCTCCTCCACGCCATCCTCTTCGAATCGAAGCTCAGCCGTCAGCCGCGCAGGCGTTGCCGCAGTCTTCCTTGCTTTGCCCTTGCGCTTCGAGCCTAATGTGTATCTCGAGTCGGCGTCCTCGTCATCTGCATCCTGCGAAGCTGCAAGTCGCGGCGGTTGCGGTGCCTCGTCTTCACTCGAGTCGTCGTTCGTCAAGTCGAGAGGCATGGGTCTTCGCGGATTCCGTTGCGCTGTGCCGGCTCCTCCTGACTGCGCAGTCGTCTTTGCTTGAGCTTTCTGCTTGCGCGCCTTGCGCTCTGCTGTCTTTGACAGGACCTTCTTCTTGCTCCCGGAAGCCTTCACAGAATCCTCAGCAGCTGCTGGCAAAGGAACCTTTGCAGTGCTTTTCACCTTCTTTCGACGCTTAGTCGAAGGCTGGTTCGGTGCCTGCGTTGCGCTCTGTGCAGTTGTGACATCGTCACTGCGTTTACGCTTCGGCGGGGCGACAGATGGAAGCGCAGGAGGATCGATCGTCTTCGATTGCCGGCGTGTCGTGACCATCGCAGCGTTAGTGCGAGCGTCGTGCTGCTGCGAGGTCGACTGAGTGACTATAGTGCTGCAAGTGACGCAGTGTTTTGGGAACTTTTGGGGGGCAGGCGCTCGGACGCAACGCCAAAAAGTTGAGGCAGTCGCGACACCCACGTGCTTCCCGCGCCTCAAGAAAGAAGTTCCGGGTAATAGATCCCTTTACGACCAGTCTTCTCATTGAAGTCTGCCAATGCTTCTTTCAATCCCGGCCACGAATTGACAACAGTTGGCATGCCTTCGAGTGTTCGAATGTAGTTTTCGCCGACTTGATCAAGACGCTGGCCCTGATGCGCTCCCTTGGGAAGCCTGAACTTTTGATACGGCGAAGCTCCACCTCGACTCCGTCTTGGAGCTTGTACTGGTTCCTGCGCCGCAGGATATTCGCTCGTTGCTGTCTGTCGCACCTGCGAGCGATTGTAGTCAAAGGCCTCTTTCAGACCGGGGTGTCTGCCATCAAAGACGAAGGACTGTCCGCCGATGGTGCGCAAGTAGCTCTCTGGCACGTCTGAGATATGGCTGCCCTTATACCTGCCCCAGTCAAATACGTAATCCTTTACGAAGTCGTGGTCAGGCAGTCGTGGTCTGGCGGGTCTAGCATTCGAAGAATTGTTTGCGGCTGGCTGCTGTCCTCTTGGGAATTCGGACACATACGTGCTTGATCTCGTGGAGTTGTCGCCAGCATCTCTGGACGGCGCAAATGCTTTCGCGTACGGTGGAAGCGCCACATGGATGTTCTGTGCCCAATTGTAGCTGTCGGTGTAGACCGTATCGATCTCGACAGCCATGACCTCTCCTCTGGCATCAAACCTGCCCGTCTTCCTTGCAGCTAGAGGGAAACCAGCCTGGTGCATGCCCTGGTAGATGGTCACTGCTTGCAGCGCAGTGAACATGACTTCCGCCTTGTGAGCTCGCCCTGGCTGTGCGCGAACTTCTCCAAGATTGATCATCATGTCGTCTGCGCTTTCGTCTGTATCGAGTTCGCTGATGGTGTCACCCATGTCTGAGCCATCGTCGGTGAGCTCACCCTCCTCGAGATCCGAATCATCGTCCGAGTCGTCGAACACGATGAGGTTGACTGCGGTGCCACCGCCTGCGCGAGTACTGTTGTTCAGTGCACCAAACTGATTGCCGCTCCTCTGTGCCTCGACGAACGACCGAAATTCCTTTGCGCCATCTGAAGTGTTTTGTCCGCGCGAGAAGTACGATCTGATGCCTCCTGGGCCGCTCTGACTGCTCTGACCGCGCGTTGGTCGGCCTCCAACATTTCCGCCGCGACCGCCGCGACCTCGACCGCGACCTCGTCCTGGCTTCCCTCGCGCCGGTGCTGTCGACTTCGATTTCTGGGGTGCCGTAGGTTTTGTGATGGCGCCTTTCTGTGCAGCGACGCGTGCACGCCGCTTCTGGCAGGGGCGCGGCATAACGCGTCCTTTGACGACCTGCATGGGTGTTTGTCGAGTTAAAGATGACGCCTGAGTGTGCGGCAGGCGCTCGGGAGTGGGCACGGACCGAGCGATCTCCGCCCTGACGGCGACCTTCAACGACTACTCTTACTTTTCAGGTATCGATTCGTCATGAACGAGATCAGAAACAGGAAGCTCTCTCGGTGGCTTACCTTGAAACGAGGCAACAGCCCTGTCTGACGACTTAGATTAGCCCCCAAACCCCCTGCATGCCTCATGCACGACTGCAACTTGAGTGTTGCACAGAATCGAACGGACCGCCACTCACATGACGTAGCGACTGGCTGAAAGTGGTGATCAGTATGAGATATCGCTGACAAGTCAAGCGAAGCGCCACATGAAGATAGAGCAGGGTGGCCGCCAAGACGCATCACTCTGGAGTATTGAGTACCCCACAATCTTCAAAGACACCGTCCGCATCCTATCTTCTGGCAATCCAGCTTTCAAATTGCTCCTCCAGAGCAGGAATGACCTTTATTTGTCGACAAAATGGCCGATCCTCTCTCAATTATTGCGAGTATCGTTGGCGTTGCCGCAGCGAGCGCTCACATGGCAAACACCGTGCACGACTTCACGGACAAGTACAGAAACGCGCCAGCCCAGATGCACGATGTTGCCTCAGAGATGTTACAGTTGTTTAGTATCTTGAGTCTCCTTGCAAAACGTCCTGAGAGAAGGAACTGGCGCTTACAAACCTCAAGTACTGAGCGATGCCAAGGACATACTCGATCGAGTCAAGAAGATCCAGGACGGGATCAAGAGATGCTCGAGAAGAACAGGGGCTTTCGGGCTCGTGTGATCTGCATTTTAAGTGCCGGCAAAGTCGCGGAGCTGCTGGATCGAATCGAGGCGCTCAAGTCATCCTTGAGTATCCTCCTCGATACTACACAGCTGGCTGTAGCCTACAGGGATTTGGTGTCTGATCGGATTGAGTCAGCGCTTAAATTTTTTTAAGGTCGTTGCATCGGTATTGTTGTGTCTCTCTAATCGCACCGAACTGATGTGGTGACAGGACGACATCGCGTCATTGGTGGCTACTTCCTTCTTCTCGCGCGAGACGAGTCTTCGCCGTGCGGCACGTAAGGCATTCAACGGCTCCACAGCGATTGGTGACGGTGTTTCCAAGTCACACGCGTCCGCTATTCCTGCACTTGAGGCTTCTGGTCATCATTCCGGTACATCTCTTGGGGCACATGAAGATGATAAAGAGGCCCTTGGTGATAGTGGTTAACTTTCCGGATCTCGACACAAGCCAAAACCCAGTCCGCGCGACCAAGTCGGCAGCCTACATCCACTTCCAGCCTGAAGGATGCATTTCCTTGGGTGACAGAAACAGTCGGTCATATCAATATGAGCCCTAGAGTCATCGGGGAGTACTTTTATATGCAAAAGATGCACAGACAGACATCACCTGCCACCTCTTTCTTCGAAAGACTGAGAACAGCATCTGACTCTATCGCAACGTGACAGGCGTTCACGTTAGAACCTTGAGAACGGTGGCTTACGCAAGGCTACGCTAATGCGCTTCGATCCTCTCTGGAACTAGGATATGTGGACCAGGCAACAATGATAGCTAGCGGGAAAATGTATTCAGCTACGTTCGGCAGGTATTTGACCTGATAGGCGTTGCCCTCTGGGCGGCTACAAGGTCGCGCATTCCCATTCGGCTGATACAAGGTGTGGCACACTTGGGCCGCACTGTTGCCTACAGTCTCGAGAGGGGTTGGCCGTATATTCGACCTTGCCCTGTACTGACGAATCCACGAAGTTCCCCTGACAGTTACGCGTTGGACCCGCACACATGAAGCTCCACTACGAACCTCTTACTCCAGACAGTTCGCACTGCGCGTGCCCGAGGAAGTCGCGAGCACGAGGTTAAGTGTCACAGAGTTGAGTGACACACTTCCTCGGGGATGGAACCTGTCAGAGACTCATCAGTACGAGTACCGGTATCTCTTCGAAGAAGACGAGACAGAGAACACAACATGGACCCATCCCGATCCCAACTGTGATGCCAGTCTATGGACTGCTACTCCCCAGTCGCCTCCCGTGGATTACAAACCAGAGTCAAGGCCTTGCCATACACCTGAGGTTCCTCTGATGATCCCGAGATTGCCTTTGTTGAGTATGCAGGAACGAGAATCGGCCTTCCAGCGGACGCCGGAACTCTCCCAATCGGTCAGAATCTGGCGAAAGCTCTACGCCACCCTCATCTCCCCGACACGAGTCGAAATTTGTGGGTCGATGCTGTTTGTGTCAACCAAGAGGATTTAGCAGAACGTACAGACCAAGTCAAGAACATGGCCTCGATATACAAGCTAGCGCAAAGAGTGGTCGTCTGGCTAGGCCCTACGTCAGATAATAGCGACATTGCTTTCTCTGCTCTGGATTACGTAGGCTCGCAATTGGAAGTCAGCCGCAACAGATACCGATTTCGAGCGCCTGGATCTGTTGAATCGGAATGATTTCGTTCGGTATGCCCGATTCCCTTCACCGACAAGGTATGGACCGCAATTGATCATTTGCTCCGGCGACCTTGGTTTGAACGCCTATGGATCTGGCAAGAGATACAGCTTGCAAACTCACGCACTCTCATCGTATGTGGAAACCACACGATGCCGTAGCAAAAACTTCGAAAAGCGATCATCGCGCTCCTGACGAAGGATGAGCTACCCTCCTCACGACTGCGACAACGGGTACAGATCGTCGACTCTTTGACAAACGAGCGCAATAGCTACTTTTTCAGTACGCTGGTCAGCACTAGTTGTGCGCGTCTTTGTCAAGATCCACAGGACAAGGTGTTTAGGATACTCAGTATCTGTGGCCTGCAGTCAGCGGGGAGGATCGAAACGTCATACACCAAAGCTGCGACTGATACCTAAAAAGAAGTGTTCGTCGACTGTTCCCTGCAGGCTAAGCGACTGGATCTCCTGGTGGGCTGTAGTTCGAGGCTGCAGCGTGCTGGAAGTCCGTCCTGGGTCCCAAACTGGGAGGCCGAACGTGAAGGCTACCCCCTGGGTGGGTTCTGCTGGGCTAGCGGTGTCTCGGCAGCGGAGCTCCATTTTGTCGCACCTAAGATTGTCGATTGTGGTGGGAGCTCAAGGAATTGACCATCTCTGTGTTGATTGACAGCAATAAAGTAATGTTAAACTATCGTCCCATCCATTTGAAGTTCCCTATCAACTTTTATGCTGCCTACTGCGATATGGGCAGCACCAGTAGCACGCTTGAGGAGCACTTGCGCAAGCTCGTGCAAGAGGTGATCGATCTTCCCAAAGCAAAGACTTCCTTACTTACAAGTCCGCTCAGTCTATTTACTAATCCTGTACAGACTAACAGATTAAACATACGTTGATCACGTGCATAAGAGCCTGTGACGCTCGAGAGTGTAGATTCGGGCCAAGCAAGCGTGCTATGAACCCGAATGGAATCTCCTTGTACCTCGCTACATTGCCATGACATACACACCTCCAAATGAAAGAGCAGGGATCTTCCCGAAGAGAGCAGTTGGCCGGAATCTTAGCGAATTGGTCGGGGGCTTCAGGGCCTGTGCAGAGAGGGCACTGGCAGATCTGTTCGGATAGTACTAAGCGGGCAAAGTGGAATATACTTATTAGCCAAACTGATTGTACACACAGCCCTGTGCAATATGAGCGGCTGGCGAAATAATTGCTGATATTGACTGCGCTCGCTAGTCGAGCTCACGGATTTTGTATATTGAAAGGAGCCGAAAGCGTGCCCATGTCGGAGAATTAAGAGCCTTTCCGAGCTCAAGATAGTTTGCAAAACTTAGTGTCATGGTTTTTGACTTTTTCTCAGCGCTGTGAAGTTTGCTGCTATGTATCAATCGTATTGTGGGACGTTCTAGACGGATCAGAAACCCTCGACTCCATTGTCTGTGAGCAAGCAAGCAACCAGAGACGACACACCTGACTGGGACAATGGCTTGATTCTGTGTTTACAATCAGTAAGAAGCAAAGAGACCAGTACACAAATTCAAAATCAGCTTTCCATCCACGCTACATCATGCCATCATGAACCTTCTCAGCGGTGTCCAAGTATCCAAGATGTCCCTGCCTGGCGGACCGTCTCCATCTGATGATATCGCTTCGAGACTACATTAGCTCCTGCACCCAATTTGCGATCTTTCTCGGGACAAGCTCAACCTGTTCGTCAGTAAGTATTATACAGTCGCGCTTCTCTTCTTGATTCTAGTTGCGTGCAGACCTTCTGGGCTCTTACCTCCGTCATTATAAGGTAGCGAGACCGTGTGGGAGGATATGATCCTCAAATCCTATGTATCTGATCTTGAACACCTCCCATGTTGCAGCAGGGTCGTGCCTCGAATTGTTATCCAATAAACCGGCAGGGATGCAGAGCTGGAGGTTGGAGGGGACCACAAACCTGATCGCGAGCTGATGTTGGAAGGGTTCAGGGAACGGGCAATGCGTTTGGTAGGCATGGATATCGACTCTGAGCCGTCCGACGGGTAGTAGCATCCGGCATCGATAGCTTGGAATGTAAACGAAAAGCTTGCCAGCGATGCCAGTATAAATCGTTCAGCTTTGTGGAAGCAAACAATGCCTAAGCATGTGGGAGATGAGTATCTGTCTCCGTCTTCCGATCGTCGTCCACACGTAGCAATAAGGAACGATGGCATCGGTCGAACGGAACGAAGTTTACATACGCTGCATCGATCTGCTATCGAAGCAGACTCGCCTTGCGGCTGATGGGGTAGCGATGACTGCTTGTTTGTGTTGACTCATCTCGGGCTCATTCGATCCTTGCTGACCTAGCTTACAGCCAGCCTGACCTACCTCCTCCGTGGCTCAGTCTTCACCAAGGGTCTCCTTCTAGGGTGTTGTCGTTCTTGAAATACTGAGTACTTCTTGGTTCTCATGAGCCTCAACTCGACAGGAACTGTGTACATAACGGGCTACGTGCAGCCAAGTAAAAGCAAGGCAGTAGAAGAGTACGTGAGAAGAGTTGAACACCTGATGACTCGTAGAGTCAGCAGCGCAGGAGACATGATCCGATGACCGACCTTCTGCAGAGTTAGCATACATCCGACTATGATGCGAATATCAAAGACGATCCACCCTGCGCCAGACTGCAGCAGCCGAAGCGAACGTGTCGTGCTGGAGATGCAACGGGTGAGGAGGTCCGAGGTCACACTCCGATGAAGTCGAGCAGAGAATTTCGAACGAATAATTTTCGAACGAATGCGTCACATTCGTGACTGCTTGCGATGACATTGGTAATTCTGCTTCCATTACAGTTGACCGCGCGTCGAATCGCAGCGACGTTCATTTCGACGAGCAAGTTGTCAACGATACCGCAAGAAAAGGTTGTTGTTCCGCTTCAACGAGAGGTCGAGTAAGCAAAGACGCAGGGCACGATCTGCTGAGGTCTGAAGGTGCAAGTGGAGAAGGGCAGAGCTTTTGTGATTGGTCCGTTCGGACTCTGCTCGTGACTGGTGGCGCTAGACACTACGCTTGTTCTCGATACGGAAGAGCTAACCAGGATCCTTCTTCCAAACGCGGCTTACCGGGCATTGCGACTTCCTTACAGCCCCGTCAGGCGTTCACCGTTCAGTGCCATGGACCTCGAAGCCATGCAGCTCTCTACTCCTGACACGCACTTGACTTGCAAGAGCCTCCTGAGATGTTGGCTGTCGCAGCGCCTGTTGAGAATAGGAGACGAGGCCCCAAAGTGAGGACAGGGTGCTTCACCTGCAAGTACGCATGTAGTCGCGAGACCACGTGGATTTGTCGTTGCTAACTATGCTGTCTAGGATTAGACGAGTCAAATGCGGTGAGGAGAAGCCGAGCTGCTCAAGGTACGCGCTAATGAAGCCTCAAGAGCGCAGTGGACTGCTCGAAGCTCTTATACTAGCGACAGGTGCAGCTGACTGTCCACACAGATGCACGAGCACAGGTCGCAAATGCGACGGATACCCTAAGCCTAAGGACACCTTCCAGATCCAGGTGTTCAATCCGAGTGAGCCAGTCATAAAGCTCCGGCCTGCGGTATCCCAGTTCTCTGGACTCGGGGACAGTACCAGGTACTTGGAGTTTTACCATCAATGCGCTGTCCCCTCGCTATCGAGTCGGTTTGATCACGAGTTCTGGTCGAAGACTTCTCTACAAATGGCGCACACGGAGCCAGCCGTTCGCCATGCAGTCATTGCGTTGGGCTACCTGAACCGAACAGAGCCAGGTAGCTTGAAGCACGCCCGGTCCAGATTTCAGGTCGTGCACGGTAACAAGGTTTTTCTGAACCATTACAACGAAGCCGTCAGAAAACTTGTCGACCGCATGACCGACCCCTCTTACTCACCTGAGATTGGTTTAGTCACTTGCTTGCTGTTTGTATGCATCGAGTTCTTACGGGGAAACTACTGTACAGCGTTCACTCACATGACCAATGGACTGCGACTTGTCCGTGAGTGGCAGCAGCAACGACGGATAGACTCTCCCTTTGACGACCTCGCCTGCACCAACAGCACGGAGCGCTTGATCGAAGACGTCCTCCTGCCAATGTTCCAGCGAGGTATGACATCGGCACAGCTATACGGCGTTCCCACGGAAGACCACTTCGAAATCTCTTTTCCACATCCCGATACCTTCGTACGACTCCCCTTCACCCTGAAGGAAGCTGAACGCTCATCGCGAGAGCTACGAAACGCATCTGTCCTCTTCCTCCGCCAGACCGGCATGAAACATGCATACAAAATACCTCTGGACGAGAAAGACTTTGAGATCCAGGCTCAGCTCACCGAATGTCATCGAGTCTGGTTCGAACGCGCGCAGATGATGGAAGACAGCCAGCAATACACAGGCGACGAATCGATCGCACTAAGCAATTTAAAGGTCGCGCATTTCGCCACGACAACACACGTTGGTTGTGCAGGAAGCGTACTGCAAGTTCCATACGACGCATACGTCCACGTCTTCCAAGCTCTTGTGCGCCATGCAGAGATCGTGCTTGACGCACTACAACCCAGCAGCCCTCATGCCGCAAGATTTACCTTCGAGATCTCGGTCGTCGCTCCGCTCTTTCACACAGCAGGTCGCTGCCGCTGCCCTGTTACACGCCGCAAAGCTGTCTCGTTACTCGCGCGACGGCCGCCTCGTGAAGGGTTGTGGGATCCGGAACAGTACGTCCTCGTCGCGAATCGCCTTATCGAGCTGGAGGAGCGGGAATTGGATCCGGAGACCGGGTGGCCGCCTGAGCGAGCCAGATTCTACAGCAGTGTTGTGGATGCAAATATGGATGCTCAAGGGGGCTTTTGGGTGATGTTTGAGCCGTCGGAGTGGGTAGGTATCACGGATGAGACCGGGAAACAGAAACTGATTTATGAGCGGTTCAATATGTAAGTCGTCGACATCTGTTCTTCCATAAGGGAATGGCATCTTTTGCAGGATTCAATGCAGACGAATTGACAACTGTTCATTCATATACAATTGATCCTGCAGTTAGACTCGACATCCTTCCAGAGCCATCTCCCGGCCGCCAAGTTTGTCGTACCCTTCGATCTACGATTGGATGCGAAGAGCGCCAGCCGCTCTAGTGACTGAAGGCAATTTTGTTAGTGCACAAGACCATTGTGACCGAGAAGTTTTGCTTTTCCGACAGACTCCGCCCCTGAATCGCTGGGAGTCTACAACAGAGTCCAGATTGATGTAGATTCCAGCAGTCTGCACGGCGAACATCGATATGGTCACCAATTGTGAGTCTGCTCGAGTAGAGGTGCAATCTGTCCTGCTGGAAGTGAATACGAGATCACGCATATGCTGTGCGGCAGTCTCAAGCCGAGAGACCCATTTTGTTTCGAGGGGGTAAGTAGAGTTGCTCGCTGTTGGAACCATAAAGAAGTCGTGCCATCTCCACGCAGCCAGACTGGGGTGTAGCGACGTGTGTGCACTGGCAGGTGAGGCTGAAGAGTCCCGACCAGCGCGCCCTGTCGTGGGGGAATGAAGTCCAGGGCGAGCGCACGCTCTGACTCTGCATACTCCCCGGAACCCTCGATTCGTTGACGATATAATTGAGCCTGAATGCGAGGGATGAGTTGACGCAGTGATGGTATATGTAGCGGCGATGAGAGGAAGGAAGGAAAGAGGGAGGTCACAGTCATCGGAAGGTGATGAAGACGCTTCAGAGAACATAGGTCGGAGAGTTGGAGATAATGTACGAGAGACCTGCTCAACGCAATGACATTATGATCTCGGCCTGGCGTTGCGTGGAGCAGAGTGAAGATGGTGTGAGAATGGTGAAGTATATAAGGAGAGATATCAATGCTGTTGCTTCAAGGAGGGCTGATCGTGCGCTAGATATAGTTCCCCAGCTGATCACCGTGCTGACTGAGTGCACGCACTTACCGGCAGGCTCAGCGTTGCCGTCAGCGTAAAAAATGAAACATGCCAGTGTGCAGCTTGCCGAGGGCCGCAGGTTGACGATTGACCAAACACGTGTTTGCGAAGTCAATCTAGAGCGGAGCGTCACAGCAGCTGAAGAGACAACTGGGCTGGTATTGCATAGATTTGATTGCTAACCTGCTTTCTACTATTTATATGCTTGTTGTTGTCGCTGTGACTTATGCCTGCTTCCCTTTACAGTGTTTGTGAGGCTGGGCACCATTACTCAGTCGTGCTGGTTTGCTTTCGATCAAACTTCCATCTCACCCTCCGAATCAATCTCGCCAGCGTCGTCGGCGTCGTTCATGCCGATATCTCCGCCTAAGGCATCTACAGCCCCAGGAGTTTGCTCTGCATCGGCGTCACCTCCGGACAGAGGCGTGGATCCTACTCCTGGCTCAACTTGATCGGTCGCAGAGGGCCCAGACGCTGCGGAAGCAATTTGATCCCTGACAATCGCATACTGCTCCTTCGGATGACGCATGATATCCACACTCGCACTCGACGCGCCTTCCCGCTCATCCTCAGATTGCGCATCAGAATTCTCATCGTCGCTCAGCTCCGGTCTCGCAGAGCGATCTTGCAGCGTGGAATATCTGAGGTGGTACTTGTCGCGCCACTGCTGCTTCTCATGCTTTTTGTGTTTGCGTTTCACATGTGCATTGAGCCAATCGTCCTCCAGGTCGTACAGGACGTCGCCGAATGCAGCCCATATGCAGGGCAGAGTGACATAGCCACCGCCGATGGTCTTCTTAACTGCGTTGACGGACTCCAGCCATTGCAGAACGAGTTGGATCTCGAAGATCTCGGTCGTGTATTCGTCGCAATTTGCGTGGATGTCTTCAACTGTCGCACCAGGCTGGAAGATAAGAGGCTGCAACACCAGATTGAGGATGCGGTACCACCAGGGCCAGGTGACCTTCTGACCATCCATGCTGCTCCAGATCGGCAGAAGAGCGTTTGCGTCGTGTTTGCCGGGCAGCGGTGGTTCGGGCAGCGGCGACCACTTGACCAAATTGTTTGTTGTTTCCTCGTGTGTTGCAGCTGTAGGTTGCAATGGGTTGCCGTAGCTGTAAATCTTTGTAGGAACGACGTGGATGTCCCAGAACAATCGTTTTCGGTCAATCCCTCTATGCACGTAGTCGCCTTCCATGAAGCCCCACACTGACAGTCGCGGCAGAGGGGCGCCGAACTCGTCGTTAACAGCTGGAACCTGGGGAGCAAATTTGACTTGACCGTTGCTGAGCAATGACATGATGGCCATGATAGCGCCATCTGGTTCAGCGCGGGAGACAGAGTAGATCCGCTTTTCGGGATCGCCGCTTGTGAAAGCGACGTCCATGTCTTTCTTGATCTTGACAGCAGCCATGAAATCGCTGAGTTCGAATGTGCGTCCGTACTTCTTCGCGAGTCTTGCTGTGAATGTGTAATTTCTGCCGGGCAAAAGTCGCTTAAGCTTACGCATTCGCAACATCTGTCGATCGACGTATTCGCCCACGACTTTCGCAAGTACAGGATCACCAAGGGTCCTAAGCTTCTCGTGGGCGGTCTTGCTTTCGTATCGATCTTGAGGTGTAGCTGTGTTTGCACGAATCCACGATCGGGCTTTGAGTTCGGTCTCGTCAACAGGCGTACGCTGTGTGTGAGTAATGTGGAGAGGCGCAGTGAAGGGATACTGCAGCTGCAACTGCGTGCGCACTCTGTCTGCGATCCGCTCGCGATACCACTTCGGTCGATCCAGAGCCTCGAAGCTTGACAGTTCGACAATGAAGTGCTGCAATGCTTCTCGATACACTGGCAGGGAGAGCTCTGGATATACACAAGTGTGCATAGCCCACCTAACAAGATTTGCCCAATCATACTTCGCAGGATCCTCGATCGCCGCAATTCTGTTGTCCTCGTACGCTTCTAGGAAGCGGGTCTCGAAGTCGTTTATCAAGTCCGCAATCTGTTGAGCCATATTCGTTCGCATCCAGTCCCACAGGGCTTTCGTCTTCGCAAGGTCAAAGCCCTTTGCATCAAGTACCTTGTCGACAATGCTCCAATCAACGCCACCTTCCTCCCCTGCCATGCATGAAGCAATGACGAGGGTGCAGACAAGCTTCTTGAAACTATCAATAGGGTCTTGGCTCTCTGCATACTTGCGCTCGCGCTGCTGCTTGTTGAAACGGGCGGTTTTCCTCTCGGTCCAGCCTTGATATTTCTTCTGTCTTTGCAATCTCTGCTTAGGAGGAAGATAGACGGGTTCATTCGGATCGCCAGTAAGACCAGTGAGGCGCTCGAGCAGCGTAGGAGGTGGGTCCTTCTTGCTGCCTCGCTTGGCTTTGGCTTTCTTCTTGGCCTTCGCTTTAGCCTTCGCCTTCGCTCTGGCTTCAGCTTGAGCTTTGCTGAGCTGCATGAGAGGAATATCGTCTTCACTGTCGGAGGACGTTGAGGAAGTGTCAGACGAGTAGGATCCATCGCTCTCGTCGCTATCAAGATTTGCTTCAGTGATCGAGACAGGCCCCTCCGTAACGAGACGAGCTTTCTTGCTGGGCTGCTGAGATGCAGGTTCGGCGATACGGACTCGTTTCCTACCTTTCGATGGCACGGTTGATGCATCGACAAGACGTGCTGGGGCCGGAGCACTGAACAAGTCGACCGCACGAACAAGGCCAAGTTCTGTGGAGAAAGTGCCGCTCGTTGGATAGAAGCGGACAATGGGCGTGGTCATCGAGGAGACGTAGTACTCCTTTGCGGCAGACGCCTCGGGTTGGCCTACAGCGGGACCAACCCAAGGCTCCTTCCACGTAAACGACCGACCCTGCTGGGTTTCATGTTCTGCGCCGATTTCCTCAGCTATGCTCTCTTCGATCTCTGGTTCCAGAGGTGTTGAAGGAGCTGCCGTTAACGGAGCACGACGGTATCGCTTGTTCTTGTCGTTGAGACTTGCGAGACGTGCACGCTTGGCTCGCGGCTGTCCGTCGACCTTCGCAGCCTGCTTGAGAGGAGCTTCCACTGCCAGATTCTGGGCGTCACGCGCGAGTTCTTCGTTCTTCTGCTTGTGGTAGTATCGCCTCCGACGCTCGAGATTGGCCTCCTTGATCTTGTTCTTGAGACTGGGGTTGAGACGCTCCAGGCTGACGGTCTCGTCTTTGGGCGCGACGGGCATGGGTACATAGAACGACTCGTCGGATACCAGATGGAGGATCTCTTCCGGGTAGTATTGATGCGCCTTCGTGCTGGAGTGGTTGGCCATTTTGTATGCAAGCTTTGTGACCTGTGGGCTTGTGGGCGTGAGATGCTGGTACACCACCATGTCTTTCTTCTTTACACCCGCACTTTGTCTAAGTCTGATCAAGAAGCTGAACTTTTTCAGCCCGTTGCGCGGGTCCGCAATCATGTCCCGTAAGTTCGATAGCACGGTACTCGAGTTGGGTGGAGCCACATTGGGGTATTGCTGCTTCCACAGGGTCGCGAAGGGTCGCCCGATTTCACCATGCATTGGGTAGACACCATCGCAAAGGTCGATGATCTGCATGATGATCTTATGACGGAACATCTTTTGGCTTCCACCTCCAGTCTTCGTCCCCATGTATGCTGCCAGCTTCCTGGCGCTTCGACTCATCATGTCTTCCTCCTTGATCGGACCAACGACGCCCTGGATCTTAGGACTCTTTGGATCTTCTTGTGTCTCTTGTTCCGCTGCGTCATCCTCAGGTTGACATTCGTCGACATTGGCATGCTCGACGGTATCAGCTGTTGCATAGGGGCTTTGGTACGATGACTCTATTTGTAGTGGCTTGTTGATTGCATTCCAGCCAGCGACCGGCCGAGTGTAAGGTTGTACGGTCTGTGTCGTTTCGCGACTTTGGCTGACAGGACTTATACGCTCGGTGCTAGCTGGCGTGTCTTGATTGACTCCGGTCTTGTCAGACACGGCAGGGTCCCCTGGCTGCTCGGTCTCCATGGCAGCCGTCTGAGGTGCTTGAACATTGTTCTCGTCAGAGGTAGGGAGGTTTGCGTTGGACTCGGTGCTAGCGTTGGCTACGGGTGTCGAAGGTTGCATGACCTCTTCACGCTCATTCTCATCTGGGCCCTGCTCTTCTGTCTCGACTTCCTGCTCTGGCGATGACACTTCACGGCGTGGCGGTGAGCTCACTGTCTCAGTGACCACTGTCGCTGCTGCCTGGAACCACTCAAGACCCTTCAGACCGTTGAGTCGGAAAGTCGCGGTGTACGCATTGCGCGGTCTGCCTTGACCAATCTTGCGTTTCGCGAAGGGATTGAAGTAGATACCTGGAGAAGATCGACTGTTGTATTTGTCCTTGATCGTACGGATCTTTGCATCCACTGCGGCCAGATCAACGATAGGAGGAGAGCTCTCACGCAGAGGTGTGGGTGTCTTTTGCCAGTCCTCTTGTGGTGAACTGGTTGTAGTCGGTACAATGCCCTCCTCTGTAGTATCCATCGCCGATTCACCTTGCTCTTGGTGTTCGTGAGCCGGCTCAGTAATCGTGCCTGATGCCGTCGAGGGTGGCGTTGGTATGGTGGCGCTGGTCTCTTCTTGCGATGCCTCTCGCTCAACCCGTAGTCGCTTAGGGAGCTGTGAAGCAGAATCGTCGTCATCAGCCTTGCGTTTCTCAGCAGCAGGGGTGCTAGCACTCGATGCTGCCAAGGCTGGCTCCTCAGGCGCATCGAGAATAGGGACATCGTCGTCAGAGTCATCCAACCCTCGAGTTGGATCATAGCTTGGATCGTTCTCTCGCATCGTCTGTACCCGCACCTCGTCAATTGCCCGGGTAAGCTGCGGTTTCGGAAGCTTGTCCTTCACGGCATTGAGGTACGCTGGGATGACTTTGGACTTCTCGAAAGGAATTCCGAAGTCGCGCTCCTCACGCAGGCCTTCCATGAGCGACTGCGGTAACCGCCCATGAGGTATGATACCAAGTTTGATCCTTTGCTCTTTGCTCAGCAGTGCAGGCTCGTTGGCTGGGCGATTCTTGCGTGGCTTCTTGACCTTTGTCGCTACCGGTAGTCCGCGTTGCTGACGGAGCTGGTCCTCGATCTTCTGGCCCAGGCGCCCGCGGGCTGGCAGACCTGCCGCGATCCGCTCGTCCTTACTCATGAGAGGACCATTCTTAGGTAGGAGTGGGGTTGTGTTTGCGCTGGATCGCCTCTCCAGCACGATCGACTGCGGAATCGATGTTTGCTCTCCTGTCTGCTTGCGATGCTCACGGATTTGATCCTCAACGAACTTGCTGAGGCGCCCTTTCGGTTTCAATCCCAAGGCTACCCGCTGATCTATGGTGAGAAGACCGTTCTCGTGCTTCAGCTTCGGCAGTCCCAAAACTCTGGTTGCAGCTACGGGTGTATCATCGCCATCGATAGCCGCTTCATTGCTTAGGCTGCTTTGGCCTGGGGTCGCTGGACTCTCGGGTCTCGGTGTATGCGGCAATGACAGGTCCGTTGCTGAAGCTTTTGGCTTGCTCTTCCCATTAGCTTTTGTAGCCTTGGGCGTCTCGGCCTTCTCGTAGCCAATATCGTCGATTGAGTTGTCCCATCGTGGTCCATGCAGCCTTGGTTTGACGATGGCTTTGCGACACGTTGAAAGCGACGCTGAACCATCTTTGTCCACGAAATCCTTCGAGTTGAGTGCGCGAAACCCCCAAGCGTCGACCTGTATACTAGGGTCATCCTTCTTCGGTCGGCCGCCCTTAGCTGCTGATGATTGCTTGGGCGCAGGCTTACTAACTCCCGCCCAAATAACTTCGCCTGCGTCCACGGCTTTCTGAAAGTTGTCGTGTGTGCGATAGACGTAATGCACAAACTTCTTCTCTTGTGTGTTACGCGTATCTCGAATGATGGCCAAATGTCGAAGGTGCGGAGCCTGTGTTGCTTCCCAATCGTCGGTCAAGCGTGTGAGATAAGACTCCATAGGTCGTCGCCAGAACTTGCCTACAATTCGGTCGCGTATGACAACAGCATCCCAGCCTTCCGCTCCGCCCATAGCAACGACCTCGTGTAGCGTGTTTGACAGTAGGCGCTCAGGTACCCATTGAGGTGGGATTCGTCCAGCGTCCTCTGTCCCACTTTTAGCCTCTTGCGAGTCACTGTTGAGCATGTCAACCTCGAGATCCCGCATCAGCGTGTCGCCGTCGACATCCTCATCTGACTGTTCGTCGGCCTCTTCGTCAAGAGTGACCTGACGACGGAACTTCAGGTTCTCGTGATCCTCTGGCCGAGGCTCGCGCAAGACTTCAATACATGTGAGCCAGTTGTCTTCAGCGTCTTTTCTACGAGCCCTGAAGCGCTTCACCATGCCCGTCTGATCGAGTCGAATGAGAGCACCCTGTACAGCTCGCTTGTTCCAGGTAGTCATTGGAACATTCTGTGCTTGTTAGCGGCTAAGTCTGCTACGAGGTGATATGTACTCCTACCAGTCGCTTTCTAATGTCCCTAGTGGGCACAACACCAGCGTCCTTCAGTGTGTTATAAAGCAGGTGCACAAACCCCGACAAGACGAATTTCTTGTACTGAAACACATCTTCGACCTTGCCCGAGGTCAGGAAGTGGTCATCAGTGACGAACTTTTTGTGAACGCAGAGACTGGTACGCAGCTTGCCAGACTGTACAGGTTTCTTGTCGATGTAACCCTTGCGGTATAGCTCATCTGTTCTCTTCGGCACAGAGCGCTTATCTTGTCCACTCATGGCAGTCAAGTCGGGCTGCGTGACTCCAGCCTCTCCATGTGCAGCAATCAGAGACAGCAGAACAAACTCCATAGCGGGGACCTTCTTGAGATCGATACCATGCCCTGTCAAAGCCTGCCAGATGCGATTCTGACTTGCGAAAAGACGAGGTGCGGTGGTGTTGGCCGGAGGATCATCAAAGACCGTCTCGCCATCATTTGACGGACTCGGAAGAACACGAGGTGCGCGAACAAGCCGCTGGGACGACCGGGTAGAGCTATGCCCGTCGGCTCCTGGGTCTTGAGATGATGAGATGTTCTGAGCCTGCGAAAGTTTTGCCGCATTGGAGCGAGACTTGACCCCTTCCTTGGTCAGGCGCTGTCGCATGGAGTCCCGTAATGCTATGAGAGACTTTGCAGGGCGTGTTGTCTCCTTCATCGCGATAGTCGAGAGGACAGGCGGAGCTGCGGAGGCAGCGTTAGATGAGATAGGCTCTGACTTCTCTGCTGCCTCAAACTCGGTGAGGTTATACTGCCGGGTGACTCCATTGTGCGTGATGCGGATGTCTGCATGATCGGTCACCCATTGCCAGATCCTCTCATGCAATGTAGAGCCCAGCCGCTCAGGTCCAGGGCGCGAGCCAGATGAATCTTCATTTTGCTGCTTCTCATAGAACGACTGGATGAAACGCTTGAAGTCGGCACTGCCAGCTCCTGCGGTCTATTAGTCGGGCGGCCATATGGAAGATACAAAAAATGGTGCACGGTCTGGTTTCGAACGCCAGATGAGGCAGTAGCGGGGCCTGGTGTTACTCGAGAACAACGTCCTCTAGGACAAGGCGGGTGGCTGCAAAGGGAATGTTGCGCGAAGAGCAAGCAAACGATGTCGATTTGAGATCAACAAAAGCAAAACGCAAAAGGCAGAGGAAGGCGCGAGTCATGCGTACCTTGCACGCCGGTGAGGGCAATCTCAGAGAGGACGTGGTTGACAAGCTCGTCCACGCCTTTCGCCATTGCAGGCCGAACACTCAGCTACCGCGATTGTGCTGACATGGGCAACGCTCGCGAGTTCGATTCCGGGAGGCGTCGTTGTGGAAAAACCTGTAGCAATAATTTTGGCGCTGGCTGGCTGCACAAAGGTGGATACGGAAGCGAAGGACGGAAGGCGGGCAAAATAGGAGGGGTAATTGGAAAAGTTGTGGTTCGCTTGGCGTTATCGCAACCGTCGATAAGGCAAGCGCGACTCTCCTTCACTTTGGCCTGGTGCGCGTGCTCACTCGTTTGCATCATGTTAGCCTGTTCTTGACGTTCCGTCGCTGCGAAGAAACATCAGGTCTACCACAATTTCCTCGCGGTCAACTCGAAGATGCTCGATCAAAGCAGAAGATAAAGCCCCGCCATGTCCTTTACCTCTCCCTTTGCCAAATCTACGTCGAAACCCGGCCATGGATCCATCGTCCTGGAAATTCTGCCGCCGAGCACACCTGTGCTCAAGACTGTGTCATACCAGTACCCTCTGAAGCTAATTGCCCCGGAGCCTCTTCCTCCGCCGGACTATGTTACTGAAGCAGACACGCCTCGCCTAGTGCACACGGTGTACCTCTTGACTTACGGGGGCGGAATTGTTGCAGGAGACAGCATAGACCTGGACGTGCATCTGGACCATCAGACCCGGCTTCTTCTTCTTACCCAAGGATCTACCAAGATTTTCAAGACGCTCGATCCGCAGATAGTCTCGCACCAGCACATGAATGTTCACCTGAAGCACGGCGCCGCACTAGTGTACCTTCCAGACCCTGTGCAGCCCTTTGCGCACACGGCATTCTCGCAATCGCAGATCTACCACCTGAAAGAAGGCCAAGGTAGCTTGTGCGTGTGCGACTGGGTGACTAGCGGTCGCTCAGCCAGAGGGGAGAATTGGGATATCTACGAGTACAAAAGCCGGAACGAAGTATGGACGACTGAGCCATCGGGAAAGAGGCGGCTGTTGTTGCGGGACAACTTGATGCTGGACAAGCACGGACAAACAGACATGCGTTTCTCTTCTCGCATGGATGGGTTCTCGGTCTTCGGTACGCTTATTATCAAAGGCCCTGTGTTTGCGTCGCTGGCGAAGTTCTTCCTGGACGAGTTCGAAGCACTGCCGAGAATCGGGGGTAGGAATTGGGGCGACACAGTGCAAGCGGAGTTGACCAGCAAAGAGAAATGGCGCGTCGAGAGACAGGCGCGAGAGACCAAGGATGGGGTTGTATGGAGTGCAGCAAATGTGCGCAATTTCGTACTGGTCAAGTTTGCGAGCACTGAAGTAGAGGGCTCACGAGACTGGCTGCGAGACATGATCAAGGAGGAGGGTTCGGTGCTGCGTGCATTCGGAGAGCGTGCGTTGTTATGTCTGAAGTAGACGTCAATACTTATGCCTATAGACTCAATCATATGTGACCTTTTGGCGGTTGCACGAGTCTTCCCCTGTCAAGACGGCTGTGATGTCAGCTCATAAGGCTGAATCCCACGTGGGGTGCCCGAGCCAGACCAGGCGGAAGTGACGAAGTTCGCCGATGTCTACACTCGCAGGCATCACAAGCCAAACACGTTTAGGCCAACACTGCACGACGCGGCCGAGTCCTATGACCTGCACGCATCCACACACACCACAACCACCGTCACCATGAGCGGCAGGCTCGTCACTGCACGTCTCGCAACGCTCGCGCGCCGGACTGCCCTGCACACGCCACGCCTGTACACGACACACTCGCTGCCCGCCGGCGGTCTGCTGCGCAATGAAGCTGGCCTGCGCCTGATCAAGCGACGGCCGTGGCCCCTCGGCAGCTATGCGCTCCACAACCTGCCGGCGACGCGGTCCATCTCCTTCGCCCGTGTCGTACCCAAGCTCGTCACCAAGCTCGCGACAGCCGGCGCAGCAGCGGGCGGCGCTGTGATTGCGGGCGTCTCCTACATCCAGTACCAGGCTGGCCGTACGTCTTTGCAACCTGCGAATAACAGCGATTACTAATGCGTAGCAGAGGCTGGAAGCTTCGCCATCGACCTCTTCGGCCGCGCGAAGGACGGCGTGAGCAACGTCGCGGGCGGCGCGCTGGATTCCGCCAACAGCTTCTTCGACCAGATCGACCAGGGCTGGCGCAGCACAAAAGAGAACCTTGAGAAAGCAGAGTACCCCGAGTGGCTGCAGAAGCTGCTGGCCGCCGATGAGTCTGGGGGTGCGGGCGGCAGCAGTGGCGGCGGACAAGGGCCTGAGGAGCCCAAGCAGAGCGGCGCTGGGGCTGCAGCGGCCGGTGCGTCGACAGCCGCCGCGTTCGGATACGGCCAGGAGGACGAGGACGACAAACGGGAGGCGGAGAAGATTGCTCGCGACGAGCAGATGATGATGCTCACCAAGAAGATGATCGAGATCCGCGGCCTGCTGCAGACCGTCGGCCAGTCCGACTCGCTGACCCTGCCGTCCATCGTCGTCATCGGATCGCAGTCCTCGGGAAAGAGCTCGGTGCTGGAGGCCATTGTCGGGCACGAGTTCCTCCCCAAAGGCCACAACATGGTCACGCGACGCCCCATTGAGCTCACCCTTGTCAACACCCCCGATGCGCAAGCCGAGTACGGAGAGTTCCCTGCCTTAGGCCTTGGAAAGGTCACAGACTTCAGCCAGATCCAGAGGACATTGACAGACCTGAACCTGGCAGTGCCGGCATCCGACTGCGTCTCGGACGACCCGATACAGCTGCGCATCCACTCGCCGAACGTCCCAGATCTCTCGCTGATCGATCTACCGGGCTACATACAAGTCGTGGGACGAGACCAGCCGCCGGAGTTGAAGGAACGCATCTCACAGCTGTGTGAGAAGTACATTCGGGCGCCCAATGTGATTCTCGCAATCTCAGCAGCAGACGTGGATTTGGCCAACAGCACTGCGCTACGAGCGTCGAGAAAGGTCGACCCCCGCGGCGAACGCACAATCGGTGTCATTACAAAGATGGATCTTGTCGAGCCTGAGCGCGCTGTGAGCTTACTCAACGACAAGAAGTACGCCTTGCGACTAGGCTATGTAGGTGTGGTATGCCGTGTGCCTGCAGGTGCAGGTGGCGGTAAGCTGTTCCAACGTGGAAGCGGTAACATCCAGAACGCCATTGCGAAGAACGAGAACGCTTACTTCAACTCGCATCCCGAATTCGCGCCCGAGGAGCAAGTTGAAGTCGGTACCAGGAACCTCAAAAAGAAGCTCATGCACGTCCTCGAGCAGACAATGGCAGCAAGCCTGAAAACAACAAGCGAAGCGATCCAACGCGAGCTCGCAGAAGCAACCTACGAGTTCAAGGTCCAGTACAACGAGCGTCCTTTGAGCGCAGAATCTTACCTCGCCGAATCTCTCGACGGCTTCAAGCACTCCTTCCGCGGCTTCACTGACTCCTTCGGCCGCCGCGAAGTGCGCGAGCTCCTCAAGCACGAACTCGACCAGCAGGTCCTCAATCTGCTTGCACAGCGCTACTGGAATCGTCCCTTCGACGACCTTAGCCCGCCCTTCCCCGAAACTGATCCCCTCAGCAGTCTCGCAAAAGCGGATCCCGACGGCGAAGACTCGATCTGGAAGATCAAACTCGACAGCTCCAGCGCCGCGCTCACAAAGCTGGGTGTCGGCCGTCTGGCAACCAGCGTTGTTGCGAGTGCACTTCAACGAAATATCGAGTTTCTCATTTCAAACTCGCGCTTCTCTGCACACCCGTTTGCACGCCAAGCCATCACAGAGGCTTCGACGGCTATACTCAAGGATCTGAGCTATGACATCTCTGACGAGCTCGAGATCTGCATCAAGCCATACAAGTACCGCATCGACCTCGAGGACAGCGAGTGGGCAAAGGGACGCGAGAACGTCACGGCGGTGCTCAAAGAGGAGCTCAAAGTCGCCGAGGCGGCCTCCAAGCGTCTCGAAGAAGTTATGGGCGGGCGCAAAAAGGTCAAGGACGTTATGTCCTTCATCGACCGCGTGCGCAGCGGCGCAGTTGTCCTCGAGGGCGACGGCGTCGGCGGCGCCGGCGGCTTCAGTCAGGCCTTACTCAGCAAAGGTTCGTCCATCCTCTCCCCATTTTCATGAATACTCGACAACAATGACACAGAGATTTGAGCTGACTTCATCCAGGTAGAGAAGCAGTCTTCCTCCGCGACCGTGTCGACATCCTGCGCCTGCGCCTCCTCGCCGTAAAATCCAAACAATGCGCCTCCCGCAAAAACAAATACCACTGTCCCGAAGTCTTCCTCGATGCCGTGGCCGACAAACTCACCACCACCGCCGACCTCTTCCTCGACGCCGAACTCCTGTCGAAATTCTACTACCAGCTGCCCCGCGAGCTCGACGCGCGTCTCGGCAGGGGACTCACCCAGGACGAGATTGAGAGGTTTGCTAAGGAGGATCCGAAGATCAAGCGGCATTTGGATGTGGTGAGACGCAAGGATTTGCTGGAGCATGTGCTTAAGGAGATGGAGGGGTTGAGGCAGCTCGAGGCGAGGGAGAAGAGGGCGGTTAGTCGGAGGGAGGAGAGGGAGAGGATGAAGAAGCAGGGTGGTGGGTGGAGTTTGTTCTAGAGACGGAGGAAACCCCCTTTGTAGGATGGAGACGGGAGTGTATGATTGTGACTGTTGGCTTAGACTGCATGGTGCTTGGCGTTAAGATACCACGAGGGAAGAGACTCTACTTCGTTTGTTTGTATACTGTATACTGGAATGAACAGTTTACTCTGTCAGTTCTTTGCTTGTGTGAGACCTGATGTTGTTAACATTCGTCGGGAGCGATCACGCTAGCGCTGCGCCTCCCCTGCGCCTTCCTGCAGCTGCGGGCGGGGTCTGAGGACTAGGCTGCAACAAAGCTCGATACTTCTTACACCTCATTCCATACTGCACGTGTACATGGAGCATCATGGCCGTATCTCCTTCGACCGAGCAACACGCACCTGCGGCTGACATCGGACTTTATCATGAACTCTGCGCACGATGCAAACGATTTGGGCAAGCACTTTGGGAAAGCTTCACAAATGGCAGGAACCCCTTAGAAGCAGTCAAAGATGTTGGCTTCGAAGTGCACTTAATACGTACGTCGGACTCACGTTTCTGGATCGACTTTGGACCCTGGGAAGAGCTCGTGCCTGATCGCTGCCATCAATGCGCTATCCAAAAGGCAATGTCTGGCATTGTCGCTTCCGAGCGTGACCAGCCTGCGGCTGGCTTTGGGTGTATGGTCTACATTGATATTTCAGCAGTCCCTTTCACTGTCTGCTTTGCGCCAGAAGGAAATTACGGTACCGCTGGATATCTGGAATTGAGCTCTTACAATTGTGAGTTTTAACCACCACGAGATAATTCGAGCTTATCATCACAGTAAATAAACAGTGGACTGCTTCGTATAATGTTCCGGGGCTACACTTCACACCTCCTTTAGAGCGCGTCAGTAACTGGATGCAAGACTGTCTGACCAATCATCGAAGATGCAACCGTGGAGCCGACCAGACCATCGATAGATCCTCACACCCACGTCGGCTACTGGATCTTACTGATGGTAAAGTGATCCTGCGCCTCTGTGAGACCATTCCAGAGCCCTTCGCCTATCTGACCCTAAGTCACATGTGGGGTGCCCATCCGGATGCCCAACTACGCCTCACATCATCACGTTTGGAGGAGATGCAAGATGGAATTCCTCAGCATGAAATTCCGAACATGTACAAGACGGCCATCAATTTCACCCGCAATCTAGGCTATCGATATCTATGAATAGATTCTCTCTGTATCATTCAAGATTCCGGCGCCGATTGGGAACATGAGGCCGCTAAAATGGCAGACATATACCGAAATGGCGTATGCGACCTATCGTTTCTCTGTCCACCCGAAGAGGGAGACGGATATATCTCATCTGACCTCAGAATGTACAGTCCGTGCATTCTAGGAGAGGCTGATTCTTTGACGGATGGGATCTATATTCGACCGGTTCCAACACCCGGGAATGCGGCGTCTGAGTACTGGAAATGGACAGATTCGACGCAGTGGCCTCTCTTCACTCGTGCTTGGGCATTTCAAGAACATTTCCTCTGTCGACGCACAATCCTTTACAGACATCACCACCTGGCATGGGAATGCACGAAAGAGTTCTGCGATGAAACTCTGGGTTCGTTGCCACGTCCTGAAAGGTACCGTAACGACATCCATCGCAGGGACGTCATTAGGGGTCGACTTGTACAAGAGGATCAGAACGCCCTGGAGCTTCAACTGAGACAGCGACCACAGACCAGCTTCGACGTGTGGGGCAACCTCGTGCTGGAATACCGGGCCAGATATTTGACATTCCCAAAGGACAGAAACATGGCACTGGTGGGCGTGGCGCGGAGGTTCGCCTCTATTCACAGCCTGACATACCTAGCAGGAACGCTTTTGCAGCATATGCCAGACTCACTGCTCTGGCTGATCAAGAAGACAAATGATCGGCATACTTTGCGGGAGCTTCCGAACGCGAATGTCCCGTCTTGGTCGTGGTTCTCTGCACCAATATACGACAAGGGTCATCATAAGTTCAAACTGGCGTGGCGCTGTGAGAGTAACGATGACCAAACGATCCTGTCTAGAGTACTCGGATTCCTGTGGGATGGCAGAGCCGCCAACGTGATTCCTGATGACGGTCTATACAACTTCTCGGGTCTTAGTCTTATTCTGGAGGCTATTATCCTTCCTGCCGTGCTCTCAAAGCAAGTTTACAGTAGAGGTGAAGATTCTGAAGTATATTGCGGCGTTTCTTCTGAAGAAATGGCCGGCTATACCCACCACTTCTGGCCAGATCTGGTTGAAGGCACAGATCTCATCGTAGAGTCATCCGTCGATATACATCTGGCAATCTTTCGCAGCGAGCACATGAGCCGTGTCGATGGACTGGTGCTTGTTCCTGGACCAAGGAAGGACACGTGGAAGAGGGTGGGCTATTGGATTGCACAGTACTTACCTGACTCACGGGCTCATTGCACACAACGCTTGATGATCTCTCTAAGCGACTCGTTAACTTTCGCTTGTCGGATCCCGTTGTCGCAAAGCTTCTAGTACATACACAGCGCCATTGATGCACAAAAGGTATCTTGACGAGGAAACCGGACGTCGCTCTCGGATAAGACCCGAAAGAGCGGGTGTGAAATGACGCACATCATTAGACAAAAGTCCCAACACGGGAAGCTGCTGGACCCTCTCTCGGTCCCATTCGTTGGGTATTACGGATCTGCGGACATAAACTCAGCCGCGCTGACCCTTTCATCTACATCTGACGCCATGCTGCAGGGGCTCGACAATTCCAGACAACAAGCTTGTGCCAACGAAGCTTGGGCTGAAGCTTGGAAAGCTTAGCTCCCAAATAGGCCGACCTAGTCCCAGGGTCCAGCTCAAAGTAGCCAAGTTTACCATCTGTGTGGTGCGAGTCCCCGTCTGCGGGAGATCTTCCGAAAATCACTTGCTGACAGCTTCATCAGTGGCTTAGAGCCATCTACGTTGGTTCCTCGGTAGGTGCAGCCGGAATTCCTCAACGCTGTAGGTTACACGCAACCGTCGTCGTTGGCCATCGTCCGAAGGTGCTCGCGCTACCCCACCATTGCATTGCAGATCACCATTGTACTGTGGTTGATGATGCAAACCTCGCATATTTCTATCACACCTCAGTGGACAACTACTCGCCGTTTCCAAACTTTCTTTGTGTTGGAGCCCATGGTCTCGATGCAGGGCAGCATCATCAGACGGCCGACAAGCTGAAGTAGTTTCGAATCGAACGTGTATAAGAACTCCAGGTCAGTCAGTGGAAATCCTCACCAACAAGCATTTTCATCTACAGCAATAGCAAGCAAGCATTCGGCTCAGCAAGCAACTATCATCTTTAACCTTTTCGCTCTTCTTCCATCTCACCCATCTTTCGTTCAGATCTTAAAGGCTAAAATGCCTTCCGCTATGAAGACTATTGTCGCTCTCCTCCTTCTCACAGCTGTTGGAGCCCTGCCCACGCCCCAGCTTGCCGGCGAGGGAGCCGCTGCCGACAGCATCTTCACTGATACCGATAACGCTGTCGGCTACGCCGTCAAGGACGCTGAAGAGAACACTGCCGGTCTCGTCACTTCTATCAAGGGTGGCTCAGCTACCACGACTACCGGTGGATCCGGATCTGGATCTCCTCCACCACCACCCCCCGGCCACAAGCGCAGACAGGCAAACAAGATCTGCGACGGCTTCCAGGATCTCTCTAATGCTGCTGGCACCGGTTCTGCCACGAGTGCCGCCATGGCGGCCTGTGACAACGTTGACGGCGAACTTACCGACGGTGCAGCCAACGCCGGCGCCACGGTTGGCGGTACTGAGGAAAGTACTTTGGAGGGGATTGGCAAGGCCATTCCCCGCCTTTGATGAAGAGGTGATCCGTCCGCATCTAAAACAGATCAACCTGAGCACAAGTCACTCTGGTCTTAATGGCTGTTTGTTATTGCTAGTTTTGTAGCTGAGTATTTGTAAGCCTGACTGTTGCTAAGCTTTGTTCTTGGGCGTTTCCATTTCTGAGCGTTCGTGCCAGTGAGCGATGGCTTTAAAAGCGGAGGTGATTTGATACTGCCTAGTTGGATAGATTAATTGAATAATCCTCCACTCACCAAAGGCCACTGTGCGAGAGGAGACAAAGAGCGATCGATGGCACGGCGCCATGGGGCTAATCGCATTTATCGCCAACGAAGTTGCAGTGCCAGAGTGATGAGAAAGACTCGCACGCAATTGGATAAATTTGAGTCCAAGAGCGCCGACAGAGTACACGCACTCCCCATCGGTCAGCACAAGAGTCATGGTTGTAGCGATGCGCGCAGCGACAGCCGTCCGATCGGGGCTTCGATGTCCACCGAGAGCGATATGCGTTGAGAGGACCTGTGGTGACAGCGCTCCAACGTTCGTGCTACTGAGGAAGGATGTGATCGCGCTGGTGATGCAGAACGAAGCGACTTTCTTGAACTCGATGATGTAGATGTGCCCCCCACTTCCTCCTTCCCAACTTCGATACGCCAGCACAGGGACACAACCTACTCACCATCACCCATGAAAAGTGCAAGTCAGTTTCTGTGCGGCCACAGAGTTGAGAAACTCCAGGATTTAAGTTGGAGACACAGTCACACACGAGTGACGATTCACGCAAATGATAACAATGCGCAGTCCAGCTCCCCCACGAAGACGATGACAGCCCTCGCATACCAACCACCACTTGAGTCTCGGGCCCGGCGAGCATATCCACCTCTGGAATTAGATCAGTTCGGAGAGAACCGTCACCTTAATTCTACCCTTGCCGCGAGAGCCTCTGAGGCTTCTGCCGCGCCAGCCACTCGTCTCAGCTGTGAATGGGTGATCGCTATCCTCGATCCTCCAAATTAAGCATGATGATCAAGGCAACTTGATGCCCCTCTAGCCAACCGACGACCGGATCCTTGCAGAACATGACCCAGGCGTATGAGCAAGTCGTCGGCTGAAATAATTAACGTTCGCCGTCTTGACTTCGAGCTTCCTGTAGTTTCTGGAGATACCCTGAGCCCAACCGAACTTGCTGACATCCTGACGCCGCGAACGGTCCCTGAGATGTACATCGGCTTGTACGACATTGCATACGACAGTGCGCTACAAGAACAAGCTGGTAACTTCACATCAACGAAACATCATGTCTACTCGTCAGCCTGTGAACCGATCTTGAAGTTCGCTACGCAGATTGAGGTTCTCTGAACTTCACAACCACTTCGGTCCGTGGTTGATGTACGTAAGGAACCAGGACTTGTCCATCTCTTCTTCTCTGTACTCAGACCTTGGTCCTACCACATACGTACAGTCCTCAACATCGGCGTCTTGCAACTCTCATCTTCTTACACTGAGCTTACGCAACAGGGTGTACGCACGTTATTGCTTTGCGCCCGAGTTATACAATGGTCAATCACTAGCGTGACATCAACTGGTGCATTCCGGCTCAGCCACATTGACATCTTGCTACACATACGTCCGCACAGTCCAGATAATAATGGCTGCGCACTTCCTGTTCTCCCACGTCAAGCGGTAGCCGCTCACACACAACGAAAGAACATCATGCAGAAGGTTAGGAACATTTGCAGACGCACTTCGAGTGTGTACATGCGTGTCTTATACTTACTGACTGAGCGTTCCATTGCTGGCAAGACCCAGAGTGCGCCTGAAACTGTCAGTGTTACTCATACTCACGGGAACCAGTACCTTTGTCATGGCTGTCCAAAAGAAGCATTTCTGGAAGCCATAACAGATTTCCAGCAGTCGGCTTGCACTCATGGCGAAGCGTCAAGTTGCAGTCGTCTCAAATGATCAACGGCCCATTTGTCGCTCTCCGGAGCCCAAAAATAAGAATCGCGTTACACATCCACACTCGTAGATGGTACAACCAGCCAAATAGAATGGACAAGTAGGGGATCGAACCCTAGACCTTCCGCAAGATTGTTACATGCAAAGCGGACGCGCTACCACTGCGCTACATGCCCCGACCTGGTAATCATGTGACCGATTGAATGGCTTATATCCTCCAAAATTGCGGCTCGCACGTATCCGGCGGGCTATTTCGTTGGCCTCGAAAGTATTGAACATGCGTACCGTCCCAAAAGCGAATGTATATTTGGGTTGTGCCATGTGGATCTCGCTTATGCATCTCGTGAGTAGTGGAGTGGAGACAGAGCCAGTCTCCTGACCTACTCTGGGTGTGGGACACCTGGGCGACATATGTACAGTTCAACAATCATCGCTCTGCAGGAAGGGAAATCGAACGGAATGGGATGCTGATCCAACTCGGAATATAGGTCAATGTCGTTTTGACATGTGGTTGATTTGACGAAGGCAATTGAGGAAGCTTGGAAAACAACAGGATCTGCAACGAAATAGAAGATTAAGATCAAGCACAACTTCTGGGTATCATTGTCCTCTATGCCTTCGCCCTCGAGTTTCTCTCCTCCTTCTTCGCAGCCATCAACTCCCTGTACGTGTCGATGAGTGTCCTGCGCTCCTCACCCAACTCCTCGCGTTTCCTCAGACTTCCAGCCGCATTCGGTACGTTATTCACATTCACCTTAGCCCCGTTCTTGACCTTGAAGATCTCCCTGGGCACCTTGCTAAACGTCGGTGGTGCATGCACAACATCATGCAGTCCCTTCCTCTGCTCCCTCTTCTTCTTGAGCGCCTCCCACTCATCCTCACTATGATTATCCACCTCACCCACAAGCTTCTTCCGTTTCGCAGCCTTCGCCTTCTTGCCATTCGCCCTGAGCCCCGGCGCTTCCTCCGTCTTATCCTCCCATATCAGCGCTTGCTCGTCACGCTCCTCCTCTGCGAGCTCGTCCTCCTCGGCCTCCTTGTCACGGATCCGCGCTTCTTCCTCGCGCCACCCGGCTTGCAGCCGCTTCAGCCGCTTCTCGTGCTTTGTGACGCGGTGGTCTGCGATGCCGGCGATTTTCTTGCCAGACTTGGCGACGCCGCTGAGCGGTAATGCAGCGTCGACGCGCGCGCTGTACTCGGCCATGGACTCGCCCGGCTGAATCTTGGGGATTTGTTTCGCGTCGGCGGCCGCGTTGGCTTTATTCAGAGTGGTCTTAGACTCATCGTCTGAGCCGGTGGTGGTGTTGGATTGTTGAGCTGCGCGCTTTGCTGCGGCCTTTTGCTTCTTGGAGAGCACGAGGCCGTCGTCGAGGGCGGAGCGCTTTTTGTTGGCGCCGACGCCGGACTGCGAGAAGGCCATGAGCCGCTGAAAGGCTTTGGGTGTGTCATCTTGCCCGTAGCCTTCGACGTGGGCGATCTTCCGCTTTTTCGATTTCGCGGCGGTCTTATTCTTGCCTACTGGGAGTGGAGCGGCGCGCGATGTCGGTGGAAGATCGAAGCTGCTGCGGCGTTAGACAATGATGCTGGCCATGTGCGGAAAGCGAAACATACTCTGGCGCATCGCCAGCTTTGCGCTTATGTTTGTGTGGCATGTTTCCGATTGTGTGTATGGGACCTCGTTGTGCTACAGCCGATCAGATTCATCATGTCGCAAATTGTTGCAGGGACCTCGCACTAATGGACATAAGCTTTTTGAGGTGGGTCTTAGCTCCGCAAAAGCGCACGTGAGTAGCTCGTTCACCCCACCTTCCCCATCGGAGATCGTCACAAAGCCTTGCCGGAGGTATCTTGCTCTGGTCTTAGACGCGCAGATTGTGGCTTAAATGGTGTCATGTAAGACTGTGCTCTGGCTCGTGAGGCGCGGAGAAACCGTCTCGTCGTTCCTACCCCCGCAAAATCTAGACCGCCACAAAAGTAGGCAATGGTATTTGGGACAAGCGGACAGCCGCCCGCGGGCGACCGGCTATCGATTCTACGAAGCGAACAGCCTTAGGTATGGGCGAGGCTGCTCATGAATGATCACCACGATTGTGCGAATTAAAAGTCTCGAATCGAGATCTTGTCGGTGCTGCCACCTCCGTCAGGCACAATGGCGGGCCCGAATGTCGTGCTTGCTGGACCACAAGAACACCAAGAGTAGCACCGAAAGCTTGGTGGACCCAACGATGATCTTGCCGCGCTCATTCAACTCAACTCTGCGAACGGCATCTTCAGCTTCGAGGTCGTGTCGATGATCGCTCGTGATCTGCCTGCGTGACAACATCTCTACCCACATTCTTTAAACCCTAGCTGCAGACCGCCTTGACCTCTGCAAACCACACACCCTCGATCCCCCTCGTGTCGGGAGCTCGAGGCTGTCAACCGTTGTCAGGCTGTCACTTGGCAGTGTAGACTGGTAAAGACCTCGCACCAATCACACCCTCTGCTGCCGCTACGTGCATCAAAGTAGCCCTTTGCGACAAGCTCGGCCGCCCACCACGAGGTCGAGAGCAACAAGCGCACATCGACCGCCTGGGCGCCGGCCACAAGTGATCGAACTTGGTGGAAGGAACGATAAACGCAGCGGCATCCCCAACCTGCAACGCAAAGCCGACTTCATCATCAACGGATCTGACGGCTGCGAAACAACCATAAACCACGCGCGACGCGCAACGCTCCTATTTCCAGCACCACTGGACCCTGGCTGCGCGACTTTCTCGTCCTGTCGAGCAATTGCGGACGTCGGACCGTTCGTGATTCAGCGCTACAGCTTGCTCGGTTTGGCATAGACCCGGGGTTGGGATTACGAAAGTCTGGATCGTGCCCTTCAAATCGTGGCGTTGCTCCGAGTTTCGTTTCGGAAGGTGTCCTAGGGTGCGGGCAGCGCGAGAGCATTAGAGTCGCAGCCACATATACAGCTGTCCGGCCGTCGACCGCGGTGTTGCACATCTTTCCTTGACGTTGGTTTTGCAGGATCTCTTGACCATTCGCACCGTCTGTGAGGGTCCGATCTGCTGCAGGGATCGTCAATCGTCACCAATCCGACAGCAATGGCTTCCGACAGCGCCGAATTGCGGGTCGCCTCACCCAGCGCGCAGCCTCTCTTGCACAACCATCTCACGTCTGACTTTGATATTTCGCGCGCAAAGAGCCCTCGCGGAGACAAAGATTTCTCGACTGTTACAGAGCGTGCCCTGGAGGATGGCGACACTTCCGACTCGGATAGCGACGCTTCGTTAGGACCACACCCCACATTCTGGGGCCGCTGCTTAATGGCAGTTCGGAGGAGGCGGCCTTCTCTATCAAGAGCCGACTACGAAACTGGCAGACTACCAGCTTTTGAGAAGAGAAGGAGAGCTTGGCGAGCAAAGAAGTATGTGTGGAGGAAGAGGGACGGTGCATGGGGATGTCTGGGGATTCTGGGCTTCGTTGTATTCTTCTTGTAAGTGATCCGCCGTCTGCCGCGTATACGGTGTACGCGGCCATGGCATTTCCAGCCTTGTGGCTGCACACCACTCCTCCGCGGGCTAGAGCAACACCATACTAACAATCCCAGTGGTTGTGTGCACATTGTCAATGTGGGTCTGGGGTACCTTCCCCTGATCCATGATGACCCTGCCGCCGTTGCCCTGGACTGGACCCAACCCAACCAAGCCTCCACAGATATGGCATCATATCTCTTGGACATCACCAAAGATGTGACACCAATTCCATGTCACTCCCACAACGACTACTGGCGCCGTGTTCCCCTCTACGACGCACTCCGCTGGGGATGCACCGGCGTAGAAGCCGACGTCTGGCTCTTCGACGAGGACCTCTTTGTCGGCCACAGCACCCACGCGCTGACCAAGAACCGCACCTTCACATCCATGTACGTGGACCCACTAGTCAAGATGCTCGACCACAAAAACGCCAACACGTCCTTCCTCTCCCCCTCGGACTTGAACTCGACATCCGCGCGCGGCGTCTTTGACACCGCCCCCCAGCAAACCCTGGTCCTGCTCGTCGACTTCAAAAACAACGGCTCCCAGATCTGGCCCTACGTGTCGTCCCAAATCAACACGCTGCGCGAGAAAGGGTATCTGAGCTACTTCGACGGCACTACCACGCACGAAGGTCCCATCACCGTCGTCGCAACGGGAAACGCGCCGTTCGACCTCGTGGTCGCTAACTCCACCTACCGCGACATCTTCTTCGACGCGCCGCTCGACAGACTATACGTCGCGCCCGACGCCCAAGACGAAGGTGCAGACCAAGCGCAGTACGATGACACCAACTCAACCGCGCCTGCGAGCACCAGCTCGTCTGGCCAGGGCACCGTCGGCACCACGCCCGAGTCTCACTTCGACGCTACCAATTCCTTTTACGCGTCTACTAATTTCAAAAAGAGCGTTGGGAGGATCTGGTGGGGTCGCATCACGTCTAAGCAGACGGAGTTGATCAAGGGCCAGATCAAGGGCGCGCATCAGCGCGGGCTGAAGGTCAGGTACTGGGGCGCGCCTAAATGGCCTATTGCGTTGAGGAATAGGGTGTGGTGGGATTTGGTGGGGCTGGGGGTAGATTACTTGAATGGTGATGATCTTGTGGGGATGACGAGGTTTGATTGGAGCGTGCGGAGGCACTGGGGGTGGTTTGAGTAGGATGGTGCTTGTAAGCTGGCGGGGCCGGTTAAGAGATGATACGACTTGATGAGCATATGATGGCGTTTTGTATTTGATACCCAGCCATTCTGGATCAATAGGGTGGGGAAGTACGAGCATTGTTAGACTAGCATTAGATCTAGATCACTTTCCACAATCCCATTTACACACAAACGCATGGCCCGTCATAGACTTCCGTGATCCGTTGTATACGTATCTTATACTACACTTGGTTGTGTCTGCGTACTCAAGCACAACCCCCTCTCCCCACTTCACACCGCGCTTAGGCGATATAAGCATACAACCCATCATCCTCCCTCTCCAAGAATTCCTTCTCGATCAATCGATCGATATTCCTCTTAATACCCGAAACCTCCAACGTGCCCCTATTCCTCGTCGCCTTGATCGTCTCAGCAACCAACTCCGCATGGCTGATCCTCTTCCGCGCCTTCAGGATCCGCACAATCGCCGCCTGCGTCTCGTAGTTGCGGTCTGCGGCAACGCGCTCGTGGGTCTCTTTGTTCTCGGCTGCGGTTTCCTTGAGCTGCACTGTGTTAATCTTAATACGGTACTTGGGGTCGCTGAAGGAAGAGTTGAGGGTAAAGGTGTCGGTGGGTGAGATCTCGCGGCCTTTGGGGTGCTTGGTTAGAGGGCGCAGTTTTGCGCAGGCGAGGGATTGGAGTGTGCGGTTTAGCTCTGCCGGGGCTGGGATGTTTGTCAGTATGATCGGAAGCAAGGTGGAGAGGGCACGTACGTAGACCGGTGACTTCCTTCAGGTAGTTGTAGTCGATATGCTCGTCTGCTGGTCTATTGTTGAAGAGGAGCAGGACGATGGCTTGGAAGGAGGACACGACGAGTTCTTTGTTGCCCTTGGGGAACTTGGCTTTGATTTGGCAGTGTGCGAGGGCGTGCTTGAGCTCCAGCTTGCGGCCTGAGTGCTTGGATTTGTAGTGCGCTTCAAACTTGTCGATGGCGGATTTGATCTCCGGCGGGATGATGACGGGCACTGTTGGGTACGTGGGCCATGACGATGCGGAGAGGATGTTGACGTTCAGGTCGAGGCTTTGCTTCTGCCCACGCTCTTCGCAGATCATCTTATATGAGGCCATTTCTTCACGTGAAAGCTCGATGTCGCGGAACATCTGCTCGAGATTTGCTGTGAAACCTGCACCGCATTCTACGATGTGTCAGCCATCCGTACAATCGGAGGTCCTTCACAAAAACACTTACCAGTTTTCAGCCTCGACAGCATGCTCCTCTCAGCGTCCGCACTCGCACTCCTGCCCATCAGCAAACGTCTGGCTAAGTCCTTCTTGTAGAACGCTTCGAACACAGCCTTGCCATGCACAAATCGGAACAGATCCAGCACTTGATCAAGCTGGTTGTTGACTTCGGTGTCCTCATCATAGATGGCCTCCTCGTTGTCTTCCTCAGCCTCCACGACATCCACCTTGGTCGATGCTCTCCGGCTGAGCTGCGCAGGAATAGCCTTCGCGCCACCTCGCAGGAGCATATCGACATACTTGGCAATCATCTCACCAGTCTTGGAATTGTCCGTGCCCCAACTCGCGCTCGTCTTCTTGGTCTTGTTCATGAACAGCTCAAAAGACTCGCGCAGGCCGTGGCCGAGCTCGTCGTCGCGATGAAAAGACACTTTCCAGAAAGTATCAAGCTGTTTCTTCAAAGTCAAGAGGTGGACCACCATGTTCTCCTGCTCCTTCTCGTTAAAGACAATCGTCGTTCCTTCAAGTTCGATCCACTTTGTAAACCCTGGTCGTAGCTTGTTGCCCAGTCTTCGACGCGCTAGTAGTGAGTATAGTAGCTCGAGGTCCTCAACGGCATTTGCTTCCAGGAGATCTGCGAACTCGTCCTGGTTGACCAGCCTTTCCTCTTTCCTTGAGATGAGGTGGTCCTCCAACAAGGTGAGGAGATCTCGCTTCGTCGTGTTCGGTAGCCGGTACAAGTCCGCCCTCTGCATCTCACGGTCCATCAGCGCCCTCGCACTACGCACGTACTCGGGCAGCGACTTCTGCTCGCTCTCGGCGTCGGCCCAATTCATGACGTATTCCTGGCTCAGCTCAAGCAGTCGAGGCTCGAAGTGTTGTGTGTAGACATTCATGTCGTGGAACATGTCAACTGTCTTCTTGAACATGTCACTGTCCAACTCGCCGCCTGTTCGGTCCGCGGCAACGAGGTCGCAAGCACCATCGACGATGCGCAGGTTGAGCTTTGCGTGCTCGAAGATGATGGAGCGAAACAGGCCAATCGATATATCGCGGAGAGACTCGTGCCGCGGAAGTAGGTAAGATCGATCGAGGTAGCAGAAGATCCAGTCAAGATACTGGACCTGGTCATGCCATGTGGTCCACGCCTGCAACGTAGCACGAAGCACATCGACATTTGTCCGGCCTAGACTCTCCTTGACCTTGGCCTTCAGCGCGCCGCCCACGTACTCCTTGCACTTCTTGACGAGCCGGTCCTTGACGTCGCGCGCCATGTTCTGCCGGCAAAGGTGCTCGACGCCGCGGTACAGCTCCTCCAGACTGAAGTCGATCTCGCCCTGCTTGAAGATGGTGTTCAGCGCAGCCTCGATCTTCTGCCATGTCTGATCGAGGAAGTCCTTCGGGTCGACCTTGCGGACAGGCCGGAAGTTCTTGACCATCAATCGCTTCGGCCCAGCGTTGACGCCCGTGTTCGGCGCTGTCTTTCGCATCATGCCGTTGCGAGCCTTCGCGGGACTGTTGTCTGGGCTGGAGGTGATGTCCACCACGTCTTTGCCATTGGAGACGCTCGCACGCTTGCTGGGGAAGCTGTACATATCGGCGGTGCTCATAATGCTTGGTGTGGCGGCTTCCCGAGGGGAGCTCTCGCGGCGAGTGCGTTTGCTTGTGGGCGAAAGCGGAGCGGTGGCGTTCGAGTTGGGCTTCTGCTGGGCAGTGAAGGACAGTTTCTGCTGAGTGGAAACAGAGTGCTTCCGTTTCAGCGTGCCAGAGTCGGCGGAGGACATTGAACGGGCAGTCGAAGATGCGGAGCTGTGGAGGGCTGCACGTCGATGGAGCTCGGCTGCTAGGATGACGCGCTACGCTAGTGCTGCATGGTCGTGATGATATCGAGAGCGATAAGACATGGGACTCGTTCGACCATGCTACAGAAAACTTCATTAATCACTTTGAACGCAACGACCAATGGAAGGTTCGAACTCTGGTATATGCACAGCATGTTATCGCCTACGCACAGAGGAGCAAGGGTTTTGCATCCCGCAAAGGTTCCACGATGCTTTGCGCACACGGAGATAGTCAGATGGCCTCGGCATTAAGCTTTCACTTTGACAGGTCAATCGACTTCGTAATCTGAGGCCCTGCCAAACATGTCCATTGCTCCTCTGTCAGAGACAACCTCGGTGCCATTAAATGTACCACGGGTACTGTCGTCACACAAACCACGATTATGACAAGATATTGCAAACAAATATGCAGAACACTATGCAGATATAAATCAATCTCTCCGCACCTTCCCATACCCCTTACTCAACGTACCATCCACATCCACCGGCCCTGCCTGGTCACTCCTCTCCGGACTGCCATCCGTCTCGAGCACCTCCACCCTCCCCTTCAATAGTTGTTTAACTTCGTTTTCTCTCCTCTCCTCCTCCCTCTTCTTGACACCCTCCACCACCTCCCTAACCTTCTCCTCTTCATCCCTATGTTTATTCGTCTTGCGATCCCAACCCTGCTGCAGCTCCTCAGCCGCCCCCTCCTCAAACCTCCTCTTGACATCCGGATCCTTCTCCAGCACCTGGAAGTGATCCTCATCCGTGGGGAAGAAGGCCGAGAGCAGGGCCTTGGCGCCCAGTTCGAATATGATGACAGCAAGTAGGATGATGATTAGGACGAGCCACCAGGTGAGGCTTGCGCCGAAGCCTTCCAAGAAGGTAGACCGCACGTAGTAGATTGTCGATTTGGGGTTGTACGTTGCGGACAAGATGATGTTCCAGAGGAACCAGCCGCCGACGGAGCAGAAGATTGCGATGCCGTTTGTGATAGTCTTGGAGTGTGTTTCGATGAACCTAGGACACTGTCAGCGGCTGTGCGTATGGTATTATTGGTATAGAAGAATGAAACAAGGGGAACATACTGCATCTTCAGGCTGATAGACCAGACAACGGCAGTGTACGTTATGCTGCCGAGCGCGAAGATAGAATTGTCCTCCGTAAACAGCGCATCTCCGAAGAGCGAAAGCATGCAGAAGTACACGACCATTGCCTCGGCGGAGGCCATGAACATCCAGCCGAGGTAGACTTTGATGTTGAAGCCGCTGTTGCGCTGACCCTTTGTGTAGAGCTCCGGGACCGCAAGGAGTGTCGAGGCGGACAAGTCTTTCTCGAAGACGCCCATGAAGATGACGGGCAGCGAGGTGAAGAGGGTGTTGAACATGCTAAGTGACCACGACTCGTACAGCGAGGTGCCGGTGTAGCCGACTGAGCGCTGGAACAGAGCTTGGGTCAGGTAGAATAGCATCTCTTTCCAGAATGTGCCGACGGTGTATTTGCAGGTGCGGATGTAGTTCCAGCGACCGTGCACCAGCAGCAGTTTCGTTAGAAATCTGAACTGCGCGATCGAGTAGTCGGACGTACGCGCGGCTTGGAGACCCTCCTTGCCGGTGATGCCGATGCCGACGTGTGCTTCCTGAATCATGGCAATGTCGTTTGCACCATCACCGATGGCAAGAGTGATACTCTTCCTGACGCGCTTGCGGATGGTGTTGACAAGGAGGGCTTTCTGGGACGGCGAAGCGCGGCAGCAGATGACTGAATCTGCAAGGATGGCCAGCTCGTAGAACAGCACCTGAAGTGTCTCATCTTTCGTGATGCGTGAGAGGGTCTGGCCGTCGACCACTACCACGGAGTGTGCTACTGTACCTTGCGTGATAGCTACGACTGCTGCCGCAGCCATCTCGTCAACCTGTCCGGCTTCGTGGTCAAGGATAGTGACGGTGGAGTAATCCTTGATCAGGCGGCAGGAGTATCCAATATTGATGGCGGTCTCGCGTTTGTCTCCCGTCAACATCCACATTTTAATTTTGGCACGGCGAAGCTTGTCAATCGCTTCCGGAACGCCTTGCTGTAACTTATCTTCAATAGCAGTTGCAGCACACAGGTCAAGATTCTGTTCGATCTGATCACCGGCTTCCTCGATTAGCCTCGTACGGTCGATAAGACTGGTGGTAGCTTCGAGGTAGCCCTTCTTCCAGGTCTGGTATTCATCCTCCGTCAGGTAGCGATAACCATACAGAAGTGTACGCAGCCCCTCAGTAGCGAACTCGTTGATGTGCTGCAAGCAGCGCTCAATAACGGCAGAGTCATCACCTGCAACGTTTTCGTCGACCATGGCTTCCATATCTTCTAACTGCATCGAGCTCCTCGCGGACGATGCCACGGAAGATAGTCGCCCAAGGTCCGAAGGGCGAGGGGTTCGCGAAGGTGACACCGTGTCTTCGATGGGGTGGCGACGACCGAAGTCATTCTCGCGCTCTCGAAGCCACAGATCCACTTCGTCTCTCGCAGACATAGAGGGCCGACCACCGATGCTGTTTCGAGCGATTGAGTGCCTTCCCATGCTAATACTGTGACGAGCAGCCTGTGCAATGGACATGCTTCTGCGACCGCCAACACTGCTTCTTCTCCCACCAATGCTGCTCTTGCGCTCAATCTGCTCACTCATACGAGCGATGGCTGATTGGACTTCCATACTCTTCCTCTTGTTTGCAATGCGCTCGATCTCGACCATCTTTTTATTCGCTAGCGAAGCCAGCTTCAGACGCTGCATGATGATGGAGTCGGCGCCTTTGCAGATGATGCATATACGACCATCTGGGAAACGGAGGACGATCGACATCCTCTTGCGCTTGCTAGAGAACTCAATTACATCGAGAATCTCGTACGTCTCAAGCGTAGGCTCGCCCTCAGATCCACTGGGGAGGATCTTAAGTGTGATGGTATGTACATCACGGTTGACGAGCAGAAAACCCATGTCTTGAGCTGCCTGAACAAGAGCGAGTTCATCGGGAGATGAGGCCATGAAATGCGTCTTGCCGTCTTCCTGAATCTCCGGTAGACATGTGTGGCACAACGCCAATGACAGCAAGAACATGCGTGCCTTCCTCGAGAAGGGAGTATGGGGCTTTCGTTGTATGTAGCGAAGCATGTCGCCAGTAAGGAGTTCTCGTGATGCCTTATGCGGATTTGTCGTTGATTGCCATTTTGAGCCTGATGTAGTTTCCACGTCGGTCTGTTCAGCAAAATCCAGTGTGGCCATGCCATGCTCCTCAGACATCGCATCCTTGGTTGATCGCACGCTTTTCCTGCCCTTGGCTGGCTCTTTACCTTTCTTTCGCGGCCTGTTCTTCAGTTTCTTCTTCTTCGAGTCGGGTAGGTCTGCATCGTGAAGCCATGCCACTCCAGCCACACTTAACTTGCGGAACTTCATCGAGTTGTCCGTGAGTGTTCCAGTCTTGTCGGAGAAGATGTAACTGATCTGTCCAAGCTCCTCGTTGATAGTTGATGTTCGAGGTTCGCAAGGCGTGTCTGATACAGGGTCGTACATGTCGATGTCCGTATGCAGGAAAAACATCTGAGCGAGCTTAACAATCTCCAAGCTGACGTAGAGCGATAGCGGGATCATGGTATTGAACATGATGACGAATGAAGTGAAACTGGGGAAGAACGCTACAGAGGATCCAGATAGATACCAGAGCTCGTCTTCCTTGCGTTGCCAAATCTTATATGCAACTGCGTTGAAGATTGAAAGCAGAATGACAAAGATAACGATAATGATAACGATGCGGTTGACGAAGCCTTGGAGTGCAGGAGCCTTGATGCGCGGGTTCTTATTGGCGTTCATCCGGATACGGCACTCCTCGCCTGAGTAGATGACAAGCCCTATGGCATTTGGAGTGTTCCGCAGGATGCTACCACGGAAAATGATTTCGTTCAATGTCAGAGGTGCTTGCTTGCCACCCACTTGGACTCGGCCCTCGAAGCTATACAAATCTCGGTTCGGATCCTCGATGACAAACTCGGCTTCGGTCCGTAGGACGTCCTCCTGAGTCTTGATAATTTTCGACATCGATGCGGTGGTCTGCTTGCTTTTGAGGTTGGTCTCGCCGTCCAAAGCCATAGTCTCAACGAAAGCCACGCTATTCTCTCCGCCAGAGTGCAGTAAGGCCAGGTCTGCAGGCGCAGCATCATCGCGGTCCAGTCTGATTACGTCTCCAACTTGGATGTCCTGCCACTTGATGCTCTCCCAGACCAGCTTCTCTGGCTCTGGAGAAGATACACTGCCGTCGTCCGTGGAAGTGCTTTTGGGGACAGGTGAGGGGCTTGAGCGCAAGACTTTCGCTTCTCGATTGTTCTCCGCCTTATCGAGTCGGTACCTCCTCAGATCGTCATAGCCTTCTTTCGCGATGGATAGAAAAACAAAAAACAGTAAAGGTACAATAGTGGTGTACTTTCCGGTAGTGCTGAGGTCGGGTATCATTTGAAGGATTGAAATCACAAGAAAATAGAAATTCGCGAGTTTGGAGAACTGTGCGACGAGTTGTCGCGGTACAAAGTTCCACGCGGAGTATCGGGTCGAGCGTATCCAGTTATGTACGTACGGCTGTGTCGTTCGTTCGTCAATCAAAGGTTCTCTCCGCGTAGGATCCAGGGATATATGTCGTCCATCTTTGCTGGGCGATATGTCATGTTGTCGAAGAATGAATTTGCGCGCCTGTACCGCAATTTCACGGAAACGTTTCCCGTAGGTCGCTGTTCTGCTGTTCTGACTCTTTGTAAAGCTCGTGTAATGCGGAAGGGCATTTGGTCCTTTCCCAAGCTTGACCTTTGTGAGATCTGACGCTTCTGAGGCATACTCAATCTGGGCAGGGATGACAGACACGATTGTGTCTCCACTCTTCACGGCGTCTCTGTTTGTGTATATGTCCAAATGAGCATTGCCATGTTGCGAACTGCCAACATTCTCGTCCAACTCGATGCTCCCAGCCGGAGGTTGCGCTTGGTCAGTGTAGTTCTTCCTGAACAGGGCGCTGCGCATGGACAGACCCCGATTGCGAGTCTTGGGGGACAGAGGCGAGCTCTTGCCAGACGGACGAGGTGGGAGAGACGAGGTGAGTGCAGATGGAGAGCCAGCATCTCGACATGCCACCTCTCCGCCCTCTGGAGACACTTCGCGCGTGTCGATTGCCAAATTCGGTGTCCCGGGTCTCCCTTTTGAGTCTGATACTTTCCCAATCTGGACGACCTCATCGATAGAGGCTCTGTTGCGAGCAAGGCTCGACTTTTGAGCAGGCGCATGTCGTTCAATATCAGTCGAGAAGCGCACTCGTTGCGAGTGGTCGGAGGACAGGCGTGACGCTGTTGGTCGAGCGGTGTTTTCGACTGCTGAGGTTCGTGCAGCAGGAGCGTTGTCGCCGGTCGTCTCTCGTGGATTCTCGATCGCATACGGTGGGGCGTTCGTCTCCGCGGCAGTGGTGGTCAATTCATCGTCGTCGTAGGACGCTGAGCGCCGTCTGCGCGCGCCGCCGCTCGAGTCTCCGGCGCCTGACATGGCCGTCCAACATCCCACACGCAGGTGAGGTCAGTTTAATAAGCTGCGCGCCTTAGCTGCGCAGCGTCGAGTCCACGGTATCTCTGGGCGATCTAGCGGCTTGTTGTCTTAGTGATTACGCGGCGGCGGAGAGGCTCTCCGCAGTAGAGATTTGTTCATGCGCGAGACAGTGGCGCTGGTGGACAGACTGAAGCAGGCCGTTAGGTACGAAGAGGTGCCCGCGGGCGGAGCTGCGCAAACGGCGCGGCGGCTGAATGTGGACAGCCTTGACTCGGCAGACGCCCATGATGCACGCTCTTCGATCCCTGCATCGTGCTGCGAACCATTGACGTAGCCACGCCGCTGTCGCCCGCCAACCCCAGAAATGCTCCACAGACGTGCATCTAGAAGGCTCAGGACCATGGGTACGGTCCAAGGGTTCAAACAAAGAACGGCCACGTGGTGTGCGGGCCGCCAGATCTCTCCATGGAGGCAGTCTTCTTTGTTTGATATGGAATTGCTGAATTTGGTACCTGGCTATGCTACGCTATGCAACGCTGGCTGAATTATTACGAGTAACAGCAGAAGAACGCAAGGAGACATCAGTGAATGCGAAAGCGATGTTTAGCAGAAGCTCGAATGCCATTCAATTGCACTGAACCAGCTACAGGCTACTCCCTCCAACGCCCTGATAAGAATGCTTGCAAAAACAATGTGGTATAATGAGAGTCCTGCGACTCAATGCATCGTGTGATCCTCCTCTTCGCGAATATGCTTGCCAACTCCCATACATGTCCTTCGGTAAAAGAGAAGCAGTCTGTTGTAGTATCCCAGTGTCGTGACGCTCATTAAAGTATAAACCCTCAAAGATTATGGTGGAAGAGACGAGCGCCATGCAGTATGCGGCCATAGATAAAGATCCAATGGAAAGTGACGATATGTTGTTCGGAAACAGATAATGAGGAAATGAACCGCCTAGGTAGCTGCTACGCACCAGTGGCGGTGGAACACCCACGCGCTCTTCTGACACTCTTTGCTACAGTATTTTGTCCTTCGGCAGCGGCGACACTTAGCGAACTGGCGTGTGTACTCTTCCCAGCGACCGCACTGGTAGTATGCGCATTGACGGATGCCGCCTCGAGAGTCGTCTTTGCGGCAGAGGTTGCGCATAACAACGCTCGCCCAGTACTGCATGTCTGATGTGTGGTGTCGAACGGTGAACTGCTCGACAAGTGGGAAGATATTGAAATCGTCGGGGAGCTCGTACTCTTCAAGCTCCTCTTCCACTTCTTCTTCGGTCTTAGGTGCGGGCAACTCTCCGTCCAGCAATTGCAAGTCGGATCCAATCTTCAGTTTGGGGACAAGGTGGGATTGCTGGAAGTAGCTTCGGAGGTTACAATACTTTGAGACATAGGCTAGAAGTTGCAGTGACATCAGGACGTCCTCATCACGGGGCATGGCGGCGAGGACACCTGCGGTGGCATTGCGGTCTTGGGCGTAGCGAGGGTACCACGCAGGTGGGGGGTTTGCGTTGGCGACATTCATAGCTGGCTGCATAGGTGAAAAGCCCACAATAGTGGCAGCAGTGGGCGGAGTGTTGGTAGGGTTGATCAGACTGCCGTCAAGTGCAGGCCGATGCGTGATGTTGAAGGTCTCATTGTTTTCATCTGCGGCATCAGAGGGTGCTGCAAGCGGGACTGGTGTTGTGCCAGCATCCATCTCTGCATTGTCCACAATGGCTGACAGATCCATGTCTTGTTGAATGCCGACAATGGGCTCGTTCACAGCTGGGCCAGCCGCTGCTACAGCGTCCATTGAGAGCTCCTCTTGTTGTGCGTCCAGGTCTGACTCTCCCGACATAGACAGCTGGTGTCGGATTGACGGTCGGCGGCGTGTGCGGTTCTGCCCCGCTCGTGGGCTGGCTTGGCGAGCCTGTGGAGCACTCGGCGTGGTGGGCGATTCGGGTTGGGAAGTGATCTCCCCTGCCAATGCAGGAAGCATGGAAGGCAGACGATCAGCATCTCGCACGGGCCGCAACGCAAAACCGTCTGCCGTTGCATCCATAGATGGTATGGCGGTGACAAGCGGCTGGCCGAGGTTGCGAGTAGCGGCACCGAACAACGGTGTCCGTGACTCATGGTGTGGCCTGTGGTTGTGGTGATGGTGGTGTGAAACGCGTCCGCGGTTGAATGTGGTGCGCTCAGGTGGAGAGCTCAGCGCAAAGGCGGGTATATGGTTGCCCTCCATCGCGGCATCCAGAATAGGGATCTGAGCCTGAGCCAAACCAGCGTGCGGAGGCAGCTGGGGAATCTCAATGGGAGGAGGAACAGCACGCCGCGAGCGCTCTGACCTGTGACCTGAGCCAGAAGCCATCTCGCCAGAGCGTGATGAGTGGTGTCGGCTAGAGCCGCCCAGTCGTGCAGACCGGTACTGCTCAGCCTCAGCCCGCTGTCTGTACTTGTCGACGACCTTGATGTAGTTGTCGAGAATAGTGGCAATGACAGGGACCATATCAGCCTCAACGACACGGGTCCTGACGTTCTCCGAGCCCCGTACGCCGATGTTGAAGATGCATTGGAACGCCAGGTTCCACTTCCACATGTCCATCATGTCCTTGCTCCGGCCCTCTTTGAGTATGCATATCAGGCGCTCGATGCCGCCATCGACGGTGAGGATGTCCCTGATGCGAGCGGAAGATGTGGTCAGGTAGGCGAGATGGTTGAGCGAGTTGATGAGCGGGAGGGTGGAGGTGCAGTCGAGGGCCCGGCGGTCGTACAGAGCGGTGGTGATGCCGACCGACGCCTTGTTGGCGTTGGGGATGCTGAAGTTGACTTCGCGCATGTTTGCTGTGTGCTGCAGTAAGCCGTGGTGGGCGGGAGGGAAGATGAGGAGCCGTGGGGTGGTGCAGCACTAGTGTCGCATGTGGTGGGTGACAAGCAGGCCTGGTGAAAGAGACCTGCACGGCGAAACAGCAGCGGGAGCGCCTTCACGCGGACGGCGGTGCGCTGCAGAGAAAGGGCGCGGCGGCCTGGAGGCGTTTTGATGGACGGTCGGCGGGAGATGAAGATGTTTGCTGTGCGTTAGGGGTGTCCCAGGCACGGCAGGAGCTGTAGTGTGGCAAGCTGGGGAGCGCTCTCGGTCGAGGGGCCGCAGGGGCAGCACGCAGTCGTGCGGCTCGGGGGCTCTCTGCGCGGATGGCGGACACGGTAATAGTATGGGCGTGCTAGAGTATGTTCAATGAGGCTGCTGTGGTGGGAATGGGGACTCAGAGACAGGCGGTTTGGGTGAGCGATGATGGGCCCGCCGACTACTGTCTAAGGTGGAGTCTCGGCAACAGCTAGCGGACCGCGAATAGCAGCAGCCTCGACCTCTCATTTCATGCGAAATCACTGCCAGAGAGCCCTTAATTCGGCGCATCCACGCGCCGCTAGGGCGAGTCCTGCAGTCTTGGAACAGTCTTAGACACGCAGCACTACAGCGTCCTGCGGACTGCAAATTCTCGTCGTGCTCTTGCTCACCAAGCGTCGCTGTGACCGCCGGCCGAGTGCATGATTGCTCCGGTGCTGAGAAATGCAATGCAGTGCGAAGGCTCGGTGCTCTCCCAAGCCTCGCTAGCAACCCTGTCGTGCTACCTTGATGGCTTCACTCACCACTTGCTCATCAAAGCCTGCCGCAGACGTGCACCAACGCGCTCGCAGCCTAAACTTTTGCGGCGGAGCAGGCCTCGAGGGAACAGCTGCACGCGCGCTGATCGTGATCTGCGTGTGCTGCCTGCCCTGCCAGCTTACTGACGCATTCCTAGACTGCTGAACCGCGTTTGTGTCTGACTGCACCCGCGGGTCGCACCCAGCTGGAAAGTCTCAGGGACGTGTTTTGTACACAACCATGGATGATGTGAAGCTCGCGAATTTGAGCAGCACGGCTTTTCTCCGTCATAGCATCGTCCTCCCATGGCCCCTAAATTTTATCCTTATTTCCGTTTCTGTCCCACGATCCCCTGAAGTCCTCCAGGACTAGGCCTGTTACCTCGAACTGCGAACTGCAAGACAGTCGCCCCATTCATGCGTGATGGCCTCACCACCAGGCTCCAAGATCCAGGACTTTGCCTCGCCAGGCTCTCCTGCGTCAGCCCAGGACCGGCGCCCCTCCGCGGGGACGGCACCTAGACTGCATCTGAACACTCACTTTGAGGAGCAGCCACAGAGCAGAAGCCGCGGTCGATCTGCGACTTCAACGACGGCAACCGCAGCCCAGCCTAACATCGAAGAGGTCCTTTCACCTACCTACAGTCGCTCCTCAATCGACACCACACTGCGCCGCCGAATAACGCGTTCGAATACCGTTCGTCACTACCAGTCGCCGACGCGAGTAACGTGGGAGGAGCCGGGTGCTGAGCCTGGCGTAGACGTGAAGGATGAAGAGGCAGCTGCTCGTTTCGCACACCTGCGCCAGCAATGCGAGATCACCGTGGTAGACTTCTCTGCTGAGAGAATCCAGACCTATGAGCTGGACAACGACACCCTGCAGGAGTTCGTGAAGAGGCCCAAGGACGACTGGGTCGAGTGTCGCTGGGTCAATGTCAACGGCCTGGACTTCGACGTGATCAGTGAGCTCACAACGCACAAGCAACTGCACCGACTGGCAATCGAGGACTTGATGACAGGTCGAGAGCAGCGAACAAAGGTCGATTGGTACTCTGATCAAGCTTTCAGTAAGTGGGACCTTCCTTCACGCGAAGCTGCCGGTTCCCGTGATCCACGGATTTGTCGGCAACGCTACAACACAGTCAGCACATTGCTAACATGTCCAAGTGCTGTTGACCCTCTCGAAACTTGTGCGAAATCCCAGCGACGATTCAGACAGCGACTCCGACTCCGAAGATGAGTTGCCCAGGCAGGCGCGCTCACGGTCGCGATCTCGAGCTGCACAGCATGCACGCAATAAGAAGAGGAGGTCTTGGACGAAGAAGATTAAGCATGCCTTTGGTCTCTCTACTGGATCAAAGAATCCCAAGGATGTTGAGCACACTCCTGATAGCCTCGAAAAGCGCCGTACAGACCTAGACGGCGTGAGCGTCTCCCGGCTGTCAACATCGAGGGGACGCAACGAACAGATACGCACTCTCCAACGGTATCGTGGCGGGCCAAACATGGAGCGCATTCTCTACCTTGAGCAGAATTCTGCGCTCACTGACAAGCACCTCACGGTCAGCGTCGAGCAGGTCGGCATCTTCCTCTGCGCCGACAACAGCGTGATATCCTTCTTCGAGCATTCGGCCAACATCATCGAATCCTTCATTCTCAAGCGTCTGAACACCGAAGACACAATCCTGCGCCGCAGCGCCGACAGCTCCATGATCGTGCAAGCCATTATCGACGCCATCATCGATTTAGCGATCCCCGTCGTCGCCGCCTACGAAGATGCCATGGGTGAGCTCGAACTCGACGTCTTGGAGGACCCAGAAATCCACCACTCACAATCATTGTACCTGCTCACCTCCGAGCTGTCCATCCTACGCAACACCATCCAGCCCATCATCAGCCTCATCAACGCGCTGCGCGACCACAAAAGCGACCCTATGCAGCAAAACTGGATCCAGCACCAGAACTCCAACCTCGCTACCCGCAAGACCATGTCTTCCATCACCATCTCTCCGCTCGCACACACATACCTTGGCGACGTGGAGGACCACTGCATCATGATCACCGCGTCGCTGGACCAGATGCGCCGCGCGGCCGACAACCTCATCGACCTGATCTTCAACATGATGGGCGCGTTCCAGAACGAGAGCATGAAAGTGCTTACCGCAGTCACTATCTTCTTCCTCCCACTCACTTTCCTCGTCGGCTACTTTGGGCAGAACTTCGCCCGCTTTGATGGCGTGCAGCACCATAGTGATAGCTTCTTTTGGATCATTGCGGTCCCTGTCATGGTGGTCACTATGATGGTCCTTATGAGCCAGACGATTGTCAGGAAGATTAGGAGATGGGCGGGCAAGTTTAAGCTTAAGAGGGCGAAGATTAGGTTTGGGGCTACGCAGGGCAGGAATGGCGCGAATGTGTTGGGTATGACGCATGAGCAGAAGAAGAGGGCGAAGAGAAGGCAGACTATGTACAGTAAGGGGCAGATAGGCTCGTTCTGAGCTGGGAGTGAGTGTCATTGTTAGGAGTCGGAGTTTAGTGGAGCCGAGAGTGATACCCTGGATTTACATTCAGATGCCTGAATGCAATCTACCATAGGACTCGATGGGCAAGGACGGGTTCATTAAAGACATTCTAGTTTTGTAAAATTCTCGTCCACGATCTCTGCACCTGATCCTAGTGCAGGATCAACTAGTAGTTTCCTCCAGCCTGAACGCCTGTCTATGCACAGCAAAGCAAACCGACCATGCCTCAAACATGCAGAAAACACCATGACCTAACAGATCTTCGTACAACAAAGATATACCAAGACGACTCTCTAGTTAACCTCCTTGATCTTGCACTGCCATCCCGACTCCTTCTCAAGCAGCGGAAGCCTATACACAGTTAGCACACGTCTTACACATCAGGACAGTGGAACATACGAGGCGCCCAAGCACCAGCCCAACTCATTACCCTTAATCTGCTTCGCGATCCTCACCTCGCGGTCAATCGGCATACCATACCCAGTATGAAGCAAGGCAAGCTGGAAATTCAGATCAAGACACCACTCCGGGCGACCCTTGAGCTCATCGAGCGCCTTGGGCACAGGAGTGAACGCATCCCAGCCCTTCTCGCCCTGACACACCTTCTCAGCCAGGTTCTGCAGCTCGCGAATGGTGAAGGACTCGGGCATGCCGAGGTCCATGGTGCGGTCGTAGAAGTAGGAGAGCAGGTACACAGCTTCTGTGGCGAAGGTTTGCTCGAAGGGCGGCTGGTGGACGCCGCGGAAGGCGCAGGGCGCGATCTTGCACTCGTCTTCTTTGTGCAGGGTTTTCTCGGCCCAGCCGCGGCACTGTGTTGGGGCGCCGACGGAGGGGCCGGTCATGTTGACTGTCACAGCGTCGCCCAGTGCGTGGCCTTTGGGCATCTTGACGTCGATTTCGCGGCTCATGCCCGGTGCGATGCAGGGGTTTACGATGGGGGCTTTGAGGTAGTCGGTTGCGCCGGTGTCCTTGTTCTGCTGGTAGAGGGCGTCGAGGATGGTGCTGTGCAGGTTGTTGCGGGCTTCCATCAGGCCGTAGCCCAGGTAAGAGTGCTGGTAGAGATCGAAGTCGCGGCCACCGAATTGGAGAGCATACTTGTGGTCACCTTCAGCGAGCTTGCTGGGGAGTCCGCCGCGAGGAACCTCTGGGAAGGTGGGATGGAAGACGATCTGAGTAGAACCACCACCGAGGTCGAGCACAGCGGCGGTGGGTGTCTTGTCAGGGCCGCCGATTTTGCCGAGGAGGTAGTTGATGGTAATCCAAGCATAAACACCCTCCATCTCACCAGGCATGACTTCAACGCCGTTCTTCTCCTCGGAGACGAGAGGGAATGGGTAGACGGTCTCCAGGCGGTTACGGACAGCGCGCAGGGTGTTGTTGCTCTTCTCTTCGCCGAGCTTACGAAGACCAGCGGTAGCCTTAACAGCGATGGGCGAGCATCGCTGGTACTCTGGAGGCACACTCGCGACGGCCTTCTCCATGAGGATGTCCAAACTCTTCGCGGCGCCCTCAGCATCGTCACCGTAGGCCGACAAACCAGAGCCGCCCTCCTTCTTGGGTGTCATAGCGAAGACCTCGCTCTCGAGTTCGGGGCTAGGGCCGCAGTTGTTGAACTTGTAGACGTGGATGCGGGAGCCTGTGCTGCCGGCGTCGATCATGAGGGCATACTGGATGAGCGGCTTGTCTTTCGAGTAGGACTTTGTGCATGTTGCCTTGACATCGCCCGCTGCTGTATTGCCGCCTGTCGGTGCTCCTACATAGGCCAATTAGTTCAGGATCTCCGCTGTCATGTTGCCTACACACCTCTTGACAGGCCGTCGCGCGGCGCGACAAAGTACAGAACCAGCAAGACGAAGGCAATGATGCCACCCGTCTTCAGGTACCTCATGCGCTGCCCCTGGTTCATCATCGCGGACCCCTTGAAGTCGCTCATGTGGCTTGTGGAGGTGACCGAGCGGTGTCGCGAATGACGGTCGGGCTTCTCGTGAGGGTCGCTGTCCGGTTTGTAGGTGCGCGGTAGGGAGACAGAGATGCGGCGGCGAGGGCCAGTGAAGCTGAGGTAGGACCAGATACCGGGTCGTCGTTGGCCGGGTGCTTCAACGCCGCTGGACATGCCACTAGGGAAGGGAGTAAGAAAAGGGTCCTGAGGATTAGGCCGTGTGCATCGAGCGGGACTGCATTCCGGGATTAGTGTGAGTTACGGTGCGTTTAGTGTGCCTGGATGGCGGAACATACTGCAGTGCCTGTGGGAAGGGGGAAAGATTGCTGAGTTGGTGCTCAATTCGTTGCACCCCTCTGTTGCACTTGCGTCGTGTTCCCTTCGTTGGACTATCCCTGACCGCGCCAAGCCAACAACTTTCAAGGAGCTGACGTCTGGGGTCAACAGATTGTGATTGGTGCGGGTAGTTTTCGTGGTTACTATCTTGGGAAATGCTCGTATTACACACGATTATCTCTATGCATCCCTTTCGACTGCACCTTTCCTGCTTTCCACGAGCCTGTCTCGTGCTTGGACGCGGACGACGGGTCTCGATTGATCTGCGGGCCGTATGTGATTTCCTTTCTCGCTGAATAATATCGTGGGCGGAACGAAAGCAATCAAGGCGCGACTTGCCTGATACGATTGAGAAGCGGGGGTTGCCCCTCGTCCGATGAGTCCAAGATGGCTACTGGAACAGGGAAATCTTCGAGTCGGAAGGGTGATCTGGCGTTGAAAGGCAGCCAACTGTATGTGTTGGAGCCATCCAGTAGTCTTGGATCATCCGAAAGATAGCCCTGCCCGCTTCATCACACTCTCGAATTCTTCCAAAGTAACTCCGCCGACATCCTTGCTGCCTCGCACGCCGCCGTTTGCCTCGAGGATCATATCTCTCAAGACTTCGTCAGGCACGTCTTCTCTGAGCTCTTTCGCTATCCTCCTAAGATGGCCTAGTGTAATCGGCCCAGGTCCACCATGCGTAAACAGTTGGTAACCTGCACTGACTTCTTCTGCGTTGCTCTCGCCCCGGTAGTTGTCATCGTCGTCCTCCATCTCCTCGTCTGATCCGCCCTCTTTCGAGTGCATGGCAATGGCCGCGTAGGACAGAAACGGTACGAACTCGACAAAGCCAGTTTTGAGCGGGTCTATGGTTGCAAGTATGGAGGGCACTTCAGACTTCTCGGGCGCCAAGTTTAGGGAGCTACGTCTGGTCAGCGACTCTGCGCATTGCCTCTCTTGTGAGCCTGCACACATACATCAAGCACCGACGCACGTCGTCTTTGCGCAGCACGCCTTCTTTCGAGTCCGCATGGTCCGGGTGGTGCACAGCAAAGAGACCAAATGCTTCACGGATCTCAGCCTCTTGGTCTGCGTTCAGGCCGTTCTCTTTGGCAAGCTTGGAGGCTCGTTTAGGCACCGGACGAGCCCTTACAGGAGCTGCACGGCGTTTCTGTGGCTACCACGCGTTAGCAAGAGCCTCAGCACATCTCAGACATAATGTCAGGCCTACCATGATGGTCTCTAAAGACAGCGTCCGCCCTCACACGCAACCGCGAGCTGGTGTTCGCGCTCAATGACGCACGCGCCGCGGAGACCCACATCGAGCTAACGCTGCTGATGCCTAGCGCACTGCACTGAACCTTTTTTTTTCAAATTTCGACGCGACCAACCTCCTCTTCACGCGTCTCCACCAAGCCTGTTAAAAGCTCGCGTCCCTCGTCTTCCTCTACTCATCACCTCACCGCACCTGACCGGCGTGCTTATGTCCTTGGAGGCTAAGACTTTGCTTTACTTAACGCCATACCTTTCTTTGTCTGTCATCTGCCAAAATGCAGACGTCTTCTCAAAGCTCATTGCATACCTGACCACCACTCACTCACCCCTCTTTCCCGGTGCAACCAATGTCACCCCACGTCAACCACATCACCATTGAGACACCGGGTCTCATGCGCCCAGGGCGCACTCGAAGCAAAGTCCTCTTTGGGCATAGCACTGTCCGCCGGTCTGGCCCCTGGTACCGATAGGTGCTCCCCCCATCAAGTACAACAACGGACGAGGACTGGCACAGCTCAGCACGGCCTCGTCTGATGTGGAAGTATCCGGTCTGGCCATGATGGAAGAGCAGCAGCTCCATTCCTAGCCGTGGCAGACCTTGGCTACAAGCCAACCAGACGTCGGGAGACGCCCTGTAGCCAACATTTCGAATCGAGGTCGCTCCTCGTAATCATATCGCAATGCTCTCCAGCCTCTAACAGTCTCGTGTCAAGCTCCAGTCTTACACGTCGAGTACTATCTCGCTTCCGGGATTGCTCCACTTGGGATGGCCCATACACGGCAGAGGTCGACCAGCCATAGGAATCCCGATGTCCGTTACACTCAGTCGTACAGCACAGAGCGATCCGACCGAGTTGCAACTCGGCGGCAGGACATGCGTCACTGAGGTCTGGCCGGGATATTAAAGCAGTCTGACGAGCCAACTTCACAGAATAGGGTGCACTCATCGGCCCCTGCAGCAAGCCTGTCAACCTTCTTAATAAGTCCATCGATTCATTCTCGAGTCCAAACTCGTGCTGTAGAATGCCCGCTGTGGGATTGCCAGCACACGGCAAACGTCGATATGCGCACACGCCCGAACACCCATTCGTTACATACGATACCACATCGAGAGCTCGTCAGAGCCAACTGGGGTAACTTCCTCGTTGGCTGGCTTGAGCACCTTTGGAGGCAAGGGTCGGGATGTCAGTCCAGCAATTGAACGAGCCATCACAGGAGAGGGAGTGCGTGCTCATTAGCACCTCCCGTAAGATCTCCTCATACCTACAGAGCGTCGCGTTGTGGTACCAATGGGTCCTTCCTTGACGAGTTCTTCTACGATCGGTTCCAAGATTTCTCCTCAAAGTACGACGAGCCGGCACCATACCATCACCGAACGATTACGATGCGACCGACTTTCGTGCCAAAACGCCAACCCTACCGACGAACCACAGACGTCAGGTCAAGGCCAATACTACACGACAGTCACCAGGCGCACACACCATCGCGAACGGGATGGTCGGCGAGGAGTCTGCTTCCTAGCTCGGCTGCGGCCTTGCATTGTGGCGTCGCTCTTGAACGCGACTTGATGCCCATCGACCTTTCTCTGGTCATACAGGTCTCAGTTTCCGACTGAGAACCATTCTTCCTATATCACACATTCTCCACACTGCTTTGCAGGAGGACATGTGTACAGCAGCAATGCTGTAGTGGACCTTTCGAGTATGGGTTAACCCCCAACACCGAGTGAGGAGTCAGGAGAGGTCAGAGCTCGACGCGAGTCGAGCTTCTGGCAGGTCTCGGAATCCGACCTGGGTGAAAGAAGCCAACAGATATTGAGCGTACCGTTGGGTAAAACCACAGTTGCTCTGATAGCCGCAAGGCCCTGGCATGTTTACTGAGAGGCACCCACGGATATTCTGGCAGCGCAGGCGCCAGACCATTCGTGGTCAAAAAAAGTTTTGATCCCCGCGCTCGGGTTAATGTGCTTGAGACACACAAAGGCAACCCCTTGAGAGGTTGGGAGAGGGTGTGGCCGGGGTAAAATCTGGCAGGAGTGAGCACAGTCGGATGTTCTGATCCTGACTCCGCTGTACTCTCCAGCTCCTTCTCTCCGTCTTCCATGTTCTCTAGCGGGGCAAAAGGAGAGACATGGGTACGTGTCAGTCCGCTTTGTAAATGACGACACCAAGACGGTCGGTGACTGCACCTCGTTCATCGCCATACGTCAACTTCTAAGTTGTTGCTGCTCTGGATGAAAAACCTCGTAGTTGAACCATGATCCATCAGAGGAGACCCCCAGGAGCTTCCTAAAGAGCTGCACCCGGTCGGTCATGAAGCAGGTCCCATCCACCCTGCGTGCAAGAATTGGTAGATGCCTAGCATCTGTGGCTCGTCGGTCAGTGCCTCTGGGGGATGTTTGTCCAAACATGTGGTATCTGGGGCTACTCTCATCTCGTGGCGTCACTCTTTTCAAGTGCGCGTTGCAGATGGGTATGGGCCATCGAAGCGTCGTTGACGACTGAAGTGCTAATGGACTTGGTGTATCGTTCTGCAGGACGGAGTATCAGGTACTGAGGCACAGATGTCTGAGAGGCTTTGAAGGTATCCGCTTCTACATTAGCTAGAGCTGGCCGTTACGTTATTTTCACGTTGAGTCAGTGTGGACATAGAAGCGAGAGTAACACCCATCATCATCCACTTCTTCAAACGGGTGGTGGTGCCTCTGTGCCTCTGATCTAGTGCCTTCAGGTGCAAGGTTGAGGGTGTGGAGGGGACATACTTTCTTTGCCGTGATGTCTTCTTAGATTAGTGAATGCTATCCTTTCTATCCGTTTATATCTACCTCTCTTCCTATGTTGCATGCCCGCAAGTGACGACGACGTCTTCGCTGATGGATTTAAGCCATACCGATATCACAAGTATCCGTTCATACGTTACAAGGCTTTACATCATGGCGTCGTACCACCTTCTCCTTCGAGCTTTGCTCCGATCTACGCCTACTTGTCCGGAGTCGATAGTCCATCTTCCCTAGTTACAACCTATTCACGCTGCGCCAGCGACATGCTAGTACCTCGCGTGCGCGGTCCGCTCTTTCCATCACCTATCTTCTGCTTTTGAGTCAATCAACAGATCGGAGCGTGGAATCGATAGGATCTACAGGCACACATGCAGGTACATGTATGTGTTGACCCACTTCGGCGGCTATCGACATGCTGTGCCCGCGTGCTCGCGTGCAGGATACATTCCCTCCACTTGCATATCTGAGAACATCACCTGATTTGTGGACTAAGGTCGTCTGCTACATGAGGATTCAAAGTGTATAATTCTGGAAAAGTGTAGTTGCTACTGGCAGTTGCACGTCAGCTGTACGGCTCCTGCTGAAGCGAACAGGACGTACTCGCAGGCATTGACAGCGTGTTGCATGGGGCGCGTAAGAGCAATGGCGCACTATGTGTGCCCATCTCTAGCTGTAGCTGAAGCCTAGCGGTGAGTGAAGGGCAATCGTCACTTGGCGCTCAACGTCCTAATGTGCTAGTGTATCCGAGGACTGAGCTTTGGGACAAGCGCAGAATATCTTCAGAACTGTGTATGATCAGCGCATCTCAGAGACTGCAAGCCACTGACTATACTGGAACCGTGTGTGGCAGTGCTCCAATTGTCTCGAATTATCGTGATGTACCGACGGAAGCCTCGCGTAAAAATGAGGCTAAATGATCGTGTACAGGTACTCCTCGATCTTGCATATTGCAGTATGGACTTTCGCCACGTGGATCTGAGCGTACTGCATCGTCAACGCAAAGTCTTGGGTCTTTCTGGAATGCGGAAGCGCGGAGAGACGGTCCGGACGGTAGATGCCCAATGGCAATGGCATGTGCGCGCATGCTGAAAGCCACTCTGGAAGGTCGAGATGCAAAAGAAGGACAGAATGTAGGAGGAAGAGCGAGGCTTGCTGCAAATGCAGGGGTCGGCGTACACCACCGGTTTGTTGAGTCGAGTAGTCTACACAAGCCTCGTTCGTCTATGACAGCGAACCTATGTCAGTCAGCATAAGTGAATAGTGACGATCGTTATAGATGCCGATGTACAAACCAAAATACAACACTCGTGTTCATCGAGAAGCCCTCGAAGCTGATGATGTTGCTGATCTGAGCATCCTTGGATGTGATCCTGCAGGGCCGAAGCCGCAGCTTGTGCAACGATAGCATGCATGATGCCCGGAATAGCTGCAGTGACTAACGTGGCTTGTTCTAATCTGGACTGCCATCGTCCCGTGGAGGACGTGGGAAGAGAACGGCACCGGGAGATTGTTGTCTCATGGGGCCGGGCCGCAGCGTCATGAAGCGAGTTGTCCCAGGGCAATGGTCGCAAATCGCACCTTCTTCCAATGGCAATTGACTTTAGCAGCGACGACTTCTCGCTTTGTATCGGCGAATGTACTTTATCTTTGTAACAGAGATCCCAAGTTCGTATGCAGGCTTACGTTCCCGGTGCCGCGGTCAAAGTTTGAGCTGCTGTCACTTTTGCTTTTTTTGACACCGTCGCTTTGACTACATGGAACCGCTGTCCTCGTAATCCCATCTCTTGCTGGACATCTCGTGCCGACTTCTACTCTCTAGGTCTGAGCTAAGCAGGGTAGAAGACTGCTTGCAGCACGATCTATCGAAATACCCCACTGGAAGAGCGGCTGCGCGTGGGCATGATGTATGAAGCAAAGCTGAGGCTAGGTGAGAAGCGAGCGATTCATCCCTGCGCTCGCGTAAATCCGTGCTGTCGATCGGGGTCAGGAACAATCAGAGCCAAGACTGGTGTCAATATCGCCTTCGCCGCTATTCTGGTCGTAGTGACGGAAGAGTGGTGAATCGTTGGGGTCGAACCTGCCTCGCTCACCTTGTTTGGTTCCAGGGTCCGCGCACCACCTGCAGCGCAGCGTTCCCTCCCTTCCGCCTGCAACCAACCCAACACGCCGGCGCCCAGTAGCCACTTGCTCAGATACCTAGCTTCTACGGGAGTTCAAATCCTCCTATTATACCTTTTGGTCGGAAAAGGGTAGCGTAACCCTCCTTCGGGACCGCCTGCAGACAAACCACCACGTCTTTAGGCCCAGAAGGTTTTCACCCCGCGCAATTGGTGCACGATCGACTGCGTGGGCGGTGCTTTTGCTTGTCTCAGACATGGTCGAGGCCGTATCGATATACCGCGGTGGTACAGAACGTGCTCGGGAGGTGGGAGGACGCAATAACTACCCGTAGTTGCTTTTCAGTTGCCGTTCAGATCCATTCGCTTCTTCTCTATTTCGTCATTCGTTGTGACTTTCACTTCTCGACCCTCGCATTACTGCATTCGTTCTTTACTACTTCTCTTCTCTGGGTGTCCACGTCTCGTCTTCTCCTTCTTGCTCAACATGGACTCCACCGCCTCACTCGTCATTCAGTCATGGACATTCTACGCTGTAGCTGTAGTCATCATCTTTGCACGTGTCGTCTTTCGACGCATCATGCTCAAGTCGCTCATAGATCTGCAGGCCGATGACTGGATCATGGTCTTCCTGTTGCTTCCATTCACGGCAGCGATCGTCCTCATGGTTCCAGCATCTCACACGGACTCAGCCAACCACATTGTATACGAATACGTCCTCGAAGAGCTCCAGATCATCATCACGTGGCTTGTCAAGGCATGTCTGCTAATATTATACTGGCGCATATTGTATGTGAGAATTCTTCCAGCAGGACTTCTTGTGACTAATGCAAACAGCCCCGTTGCATTCAGCAGGTCCATGAGACGCTACATTCAAGTCGTTTCGGTAGTCTGCGTACTGGCTTTCATCATCACCCAAGTATCGCTGCTCTCATGGTGCCAGCCTGGCGATCTGAGCAAACAACAATGTGTGGCTTACCAAAGCCATACAATTGTATCTCTCACATTCAACATCTTGACTACTGTTTTTGTACTCATCTTACCGACACCGTTCATCCCAACGCCACGACGCTTACTGCTCACGATTCTTATGATCGTTGGCATCATGACACTCATCTTCGGCATTCTCGCTCGTTATCACATCCTCAAAACGCCAGAATCGAAGACGCACGTCTTTTACTACATCTACGAAGCTACGCTCCTCGTTGTCTTCGCTAATCTTCCGTTTTTGACGTCGCTCGTCGTCCCGACCACACCAGCGCGGATTCGCGAATTCAGTCGAAACATCTCCTTCACGCGCGATGGAGTACACATGCCGCTCTCACCATGGCCGCGCAGCAGTAGAATGAGCGTGCAGGATATTGGGTCACTACCATGGAGGGTTGATCGCTTAGGAAGTACTGCAACCGTGATGAGGGGAGGGCTCGACAGGAAGGACTGGTCAACATCTGCACCCGTGACAAGGCCGGGAAGCGTCAAGTATGGTGTTGGCTCGATGGGTAGACCAGACAGTGGAAGAGGTTGGCCTTTGGCTTGACATATACACAGTCAAGACAGTATTTCGGACTATTCGAATCATTTCGTTCTATTGACGAGAGAGCGCTTTCGCGTGTTGCTTCCTTCGAATACCCTGAAGGGGTTCACATCATACATTTTCCCGGTTTCATTGGTGCTGTCCAGTCAAGGGATGGTTCGACCCTTCGCAACCCACGGTACGCCAAATCTCACCCATGGTCTGGAAGTCTCCAGCACAGCGAGCGAATATAAAAGGTACAATTACAATCCGGGCTGCCGCGTACAAGTTTCTAACACATCACAGCCGTAACATCACCATAGACTCAGATGATCACGTTCTCGCAAAGTTGAGCATTGAAGCCAACAACCTTGGTCATGGCGACCACATGGCCCACATTCAGGGCGGCCGGTCGATTTCAAATCGCCTACTTGATCCGACCTCGATCCATTTCAGCTACTTGCCTAAGAATGGGGACCTCGAGATCTCAGATTGCTTCCGGTCATCGCAGGCTTGAAGAGGTGTGGTTTCAGCCAGGGGAGAGCCGAGCGCCTGTTCAATGATTCCCTCGAGTACAGAATGGACTACAATCCTGAGGATCGCTTGTGTAAAGGCATTACCGAGTACATCAAACGATTCGTCCTGGACCAGGAGAAACCTTAGCACAATGCGATTAACATGCTTGGCGTCAACAACGTTCTATAGGCCATCATCATGGATACCGAATTCGACGATATGCGCAGAACGCAGCCTGTTCAGAACTGAGTCCATGAGTTTGTTATGTCCAACGCTTTAACCTTGCAACATTTGCCCATATGCTCCAGCGAAAACTCGATCAGCTCCAAGGAAAGATGGCCATGCCAGGCCTCATCGACGAAGATAGGAGGCATTTACAAGAGCCCTATGAGGCTAGAGCGTATGGCTTCGATACACTCTGCTATCCAACCATTGCCGAGAGGTTCGACGACGTTTTGGATTATGTTTATTAATGATGACGATTTGCGCCTCGACGCATTGCGACAATTGTCAACCAAAACATCGGGCTTGACTATGAGCACCAAGGGAAGACGTACACATTCACCAATTCTCCCGCCCTTGCAGAGGGAGCTGCAGGATACTACCGCGGCAATGTCAAAAACCCAGCAGACATTGTTATACTTCGATTCAAAGCGCCACAGCGACTTACGCGTCCTAGGGCTCGGACGTGGGAGCTGAACTATGGCGACGATTGGTGGAAGATGATTAGCGCTTCCAGAAAGACGGAGAATTTCGAAGATGACCTCGAATTTGAATTACGTGACAAATTTCAGCGAAGTAAGGTCATAATTGGACCAAACTCTATGGACGTCGATGAAGACACAACCTTGGAGGCAGTCGACCACTCCAATCTTTTTAAGATGTTGCCAGAAGGGAAGGGACTTGCTGAGCCGGCTGTCGCTATTCAGCATGTTTTCAGTGGTGATTACCAGCTTCTTGGTATGGGAGATGAGCGATTGGTGGCTCTTTACCTGTACAAGTATTGCGGTCCCGGAAAAGTCCAGTGGCTGGCCGATCAGGAGACGTGGACAGCAATCACGGACGGACACGACCCTTCTCTTGTTCAACCCTAGTAACACGTAGGCACCTCAGTCAGTTGTCAGTTCCAACTACCAACACTGTCATGAGTTTTGAGATGTATCCAATAGCCAGAACATTGCATTTCCATTAAACATCCCTGTTCGTGACGTTGTCTCCTAACTGCTCAGAGTCTATGCAAGTGCCATAACTCTGACAACATGAAGCCACCGGCTCCAATGGTCAATTGTATCAGAAGTTCCAAGTCGCTTTGCCAGCCACTTCAAACAGTATCACAAAGTCGCGCGTAAACACAACCCTAAAACATCCGCCAAACATCCCCACATACTGAAACATCTCCATCTCTATGTACCTCCTCGCCCCAGCACTCATGACATCACGCTCAACGGTACAGTGCCGATCGCGATGCCCTTCTGACATGTGGAGCAGCGAATAGACGCGCTGTCAGTGTTTCAAGGCAGCCGCGTCGATGCCACATGTTTGCGATTGCGGTTGTGATGTCACTGAACCAGATCGATCAGGGATCGAGATGAGTGTGCTGAGTGAAGCGTAGGGTGGAACGGGGTTGGGAATGTGTTGGCAATAAACAGAACAAGGACCGGGATGATGGATGCTGCAGCCATTTGGGTCGTAGAGTAACGTTGCAGGACAAGTGAGGAAGGCACAGAGATGCAAATAGTAATGATGGTGTGCCTCAATTTGCGAGGCACGATGTGTAGTATTCTGGCAGAGCATGTGGGTATAATGTAGCCCCAACGCCTATGAATGTTAACCGCCTGGTAAACACAAGAGGGCCTGAAAGCCAACGCGCCGGTCGCCCGGAAATGCAGATCTATGTCGCTAGTAAAAACATAACAAAAGGAAGGTCGTCGAGCGTGGTAGTCTATCATCGGCAGAAATACATGCGTGAGCTAGCGTCAAAGAGAGGCTCCAGGCGTGCAAACGATTTTGCGTCGCACCATCCATGAAGCTCAGCTGGCACCAGCGCCGCGTTACCGAGCATCGGGCATCCGCGGACGCGCGATATGCCGATAGACAACGTGTGAAGGATTGGTCGTGCCATACGAGTGGTGGTATTTATAGGATGCGGTGCCTGTAGGATGTTAGTCAGCTGATACGGCTAAAGTCCACGACATAAATGCTGTGGTTGGAGATGAGACTGACCTTCGGAATGCTGTCTCGAGGGCGACTGCGCTGAGCTCCGAGTCATCAGGCAGTTCGTTGAGAAGAGGCACAAGACCGGCGAACTTGTCACCGCCCTTGTAAGCAAGAACGGCTGGCACGCCTTCCTCCTCCATCTCCGCATCAGCGTTGTGCAGCTTGATGAAGCGGACTGTATCGTTGCGCTTTGCGACCTGGCGCATGCATTCCTCGACCATGTTGGAGATCTCAGACTGTGGTGGGTTAGATTGAGTAAGTAGCAGTTAGTGGAGTTGAGACGTACTAGGTCATTGTAGATGAAGACGACGACGACGGTATCTGACGGTGTCTTCTCAATGGCATCGAGGTACCCTTCACCATCCACGGAAGGCATGCTGCCGTAGATCCTCCTGCTGGGGCTGTTGGTGCGCGACCGTATCCGCTGGCCAGCGTTCTGGAGCTCTCGCAACCGCGACTCGCGCCATTGCTTCATGAAGCCACCATCGTTCTCCTCGTCTGACGATAACCGTTCGTCTTGGTATGCTGTAACGTTGTATTGTGTTGGTGAAGCGCTCTTCTTCCATGTGAACCGCCTTGCCTGCTTCTTGGCCTGCTCAAAGGCCTGTGCATCGGCGATCACACCCTTCGGCCCTGTGTTGGCCTCAGAGCGAATGTGCGAGGGCATGTAGTAGTTGGAACGCATGTCGGCGGGGAGTTCTAGCTCGTCGTCTGTGTCTACTATTTCGTAGCGATCCTTCTCGGCGCCTTCTGATTCGGGTTCAGACACGTCGCTGTCGTTGTTTCTGTCTTCTGGATGTCTTTCTTCGTGGTCCTTGTCTCGCATAAGCTCGTTGAATTCTTCTTGGGCGGGGTTTGTCATCGTGAAAAGAAGGCCGGCCGGGTCGCGGGCGGGCGTGGTATTTGTACGGGTGCTGCGGTGTGTTGAAGCAGGAGCGTCAGTCAAGCATCCAGGATGTCCGAGTTGGATGACAGCTTGGCGGGGTGCAAGGGTCTATTTTCGAGAAGACGCCCCGTTTCAGCGTCGTGATTGGACACACAGGTGAGGAAATGGCCGCAAGACTGACGACGACCTTCAGGCCTCAGAGGCATTTGCCCGGGCACGGCGCAGCGTGCGCAAGGATAGCCATGGACGTTGCATACCTTAGGGCTGAGCTGCGGCGCCTGCGTCAAATTGACATGCGACGGCTCCCTAGGATCGTCGAAGATTGGCGAGAAGAGGCAACGCCTCCTGAAACGAGCTCACGGTCACGAAACAGAGATGCTGTAACTCACCGAATCAGGCCATGGCACGGTGAAGTCATGGCCAACGCGTGCCCACTTTCGAAACGTCAAATGCTACGCGAACTCGGCATCGACGGAGTTGTCACATCATCTTCATGCTGTAAATGTTTCCAGGCGCAGTGAGGCTTTCAGGCTGAAGGGCTTCGAATGACGCTCATGCGGTGATTTATTGGTACTGCACACTGAGGCATCCTGTTCATGCAGCCTGAGAACAACCGGTTTCATCACGCTGACCGTTGGATTAGCAGCCCTGAGCATTAGCAGCCCTGATAATGAACGCCAGCTACCCCGGACACCAAGACCTTCTAAAGCCTTCCAGAAGCGCGTTTGCCGGCGTCCGTTCTGCATCGGGCGTCGAACGGTGAGTCTCGAGAGCCTTTCGCACTGGCAGGAGCGCGCTGCATGAGTCGACTAAAATAACAGGCACGGCCATCTTCCATACGACACTGCAGTGAGCCGGCAGCAGGTGCCACGTGCTTTCATGTCACCGCCACTGGGCTGACTTGGGGTTGGACAACACATGTTCTCGGGCTGCATGAGGGCTCCGGCTCAGTGCCAAATTTGATTTCTTCTTATGAAAGTGGAGGTTGTGCGACCGTTGCACACTGTTCATCAGAGGCTCTTTCTGTCGTCATGCTGTCCAAGTCCGCAAGCAACATGTTTGTTCATTCGGTATGTGTGCCGAGTACGAAGTGCAGCTTTGCACAAGATCAACTGCATTGCTGGGAGTGACGCCCTCGTAATAAAACCGGCAGTTGATATGGGACCAATTTGACTGCTATCTGCCTAAATACCCACCCCTCGCACAGGAGCACAGGATCATACATAGAATCGAAGCCCACGATCCCACCAAACCACCGCATAATCCGAAACTACATGAAAACTCGTCTTTCACAACTCCGTCAAGTCATCTCGCTTTTAGACTACACACCGAAAAGAAACGAAGCCATGTCGAGAAAGTGGTGAACGTGTAAATGAGCTTGATATGGAGGGATGGATAGAGTGGTACTATGAGAACAGACAGCCCGGATGTCTGTGACGGAAGACGAGTACAGCCCGGTTTATTGCGAGGAAGAAGAAGATTGGAAACAGTGGTATGGTAAAGAAAAGTTTCGCAGCACAAGATGGTCCCGGGCGCCTGTCCACCAAATTGACGCAAAAGCTGCCGCTTTGTAGCCTCCAAGAGTGGTTGTGATATTATATTGGCCGGTGCGTTTTCGCAAGGTCCAAACGTCTCCCGGAGGAGGATGTGGTGTAGGGGTATGTTAAACAGACAAGTTCGGAATGGGAGTTCGTGGGACGGCCAGATTAGGGATACGTGCATGCGGCCGTGGTCCAACTGTGTATCGTAACATGACGTTGCATGCTTCAACGCCGCTCGCTTATGCCCAAATACGTAGCTATGATAAATTAGCAGCTTGGACTGTGGGTCTCGGGATTGCAAGCTTACCATAGAATCCCATGAACCAGTGCACAGACTGAGTGCATCGTTGCTGACGCCGAGACAGCTGACACGGTTGTCGTGTCCTTGCAGCGTACCAACACGCTCGCCACGAAGGACGTCCCATACCTGTGACATTGTTAGGGAGATCCTTGAGAATGGGTTGGAGCTGCTTACCTTGCATTCGAAGTCATCGTAACCAGCAAACAACAGACGACCAGATACGGAGAAAGCAACGGAAGTGATACCGCAGACGGGCTCGGGGATCTGAAAGTACAAAGTTAGCTTACAAAGCAGCAATATAACAGCTGGTATTGCACGTACCTGGTACGAGGCGAGCTCGCGGTCGGCACGGATATCGAAGAGACGGCAGGAAGCGTCATCAGAACCAGTACCAAAGGCATTACCGTTGGGGAAGAACTGGATGGCATTGATGTCCGAGTCGTGGGCGGCGAAAGTCTGCACGCACTTCTGCTGACGAATATCCCACAGCTTGGCGAACGCGTCGCAGGCGCCGGAGACGAACTGATTGTGGTCGAGAGGGTTGATGCTCAAGCTCATGACATCGCCGAGATGGTCGGCGAATTCGTGCACCTTGGAGCCGGTTTCCAGGTCCCAGAGCACGCAGGTCATGTCGCCGGACGAGGTGAGGATTCGCTTGTCGCTGATGAACCTGCAGCAGGACAGGTATCCCGAGTGGCCAGAGAGCTCGCGTGCCACGCGTGTAGGGCCTTCTCGCGCCGACAAATTGTAGATGGAGCAGATGTTGTCGAGACCACCGCACGCTACGTAGTTGCCAGACGGCGAGTACGCGCAAGTCATGACCCACGACGATCGCAGGGGGATGGCGTGGACCTTGTTCGTTGTGTAGGCATCCCAGATGATGAGCTTGCCGTCTTGCGAGGCCGAGACGAGGTGGCGACGGTCGGTCGACCAGTGCATGGCGTAGATCTTTGCCAGATGGCCCTTGAGTGTGCGCTTCGTCTTCATCGTCAGGCGCGGTAGGGCCTCGACACGGTCACGGGCGACATCGCGGACTGCAGTCAATGGTTAGCAAGTACGGTGCAGTGCGGGTGGTGTGAAGACGTACGGGTTGTGTCAGCGAGCTCGTCCTTCTTCCGTTTTATCCTGTCCTTCAGGGCCTCGGCATCGCGCCGTGCGACCTGGATTTTCTGCTGGATAGACTCTTGGTTCATGTCGGCCATGCTACTATGTTGCTACCGGTGGAGGAGGTGGTGTATCGCGGCGGGCGCGCGAGCGATCAAAAGCGGCGATGCAGGCAAATCCAGGGGGGCCTCGCAAGGAGCGCAGCAGCCCGGGGCACGCAGGCGAACGCGGAGGCAGCGGGCGGGCAGAGGCAGCAATGGCGGCGGGCGCGCGCGGTGCAGCTGCAATTGCTTGCGCAGGGGAGTGATGGGGCGGCGGCGGAGGGTGTTGTGGTGGAGAGGGCTGCGGGTGCAGGAGGGAGTGAGGTACGGTACGCAGACGCTTGGCTAGACCGAGAGACACCAGCTGGGGTCAAAGGAAGCTGCCCTGACTGCCGGAATACCGCAACAATAGGCTGCGCGGCGGGCGAACAATGCGGGGCTGACAGTGCGGCTACTTCTGCGCGCAATGAGCCCTGCCTACGATAATTGATACTTCTGCTGATGCTGCTGTGCTGCTCACGAGAATTGCGCTGCTCGTTGTGCTCTTCGACTTGACGAAGAAGGCGCGCGCAATCTCCTGCAACGCACCTCCTCCTTTCAGCAAGTTCGCCCCTGATTCGCCCGACTGCCTCCATCCCCGGCTAGCAGCCGCTTCTATCCCCAAAGCGCCTCACCACCAGACGCCGCTCCGAAGTCTATTGTTTTCGATTTGCACTTCGAGAAACATCAACAGCGCCACCAATACTCAATTGCAATCATGGCCGCTGCTGCAACGTCTGTCGTTAAACGTTTTGCCCGCCGCCTACCAAAGATCGAAGTGAGCACGCCAGCCTCCTCAAAGCTGGGCAACCGTTCGCAGCACTAATGCTCCACGACTCAGTTGCACGCACACCTGACTGGCAGCATCAGTCGAGAATGTCTGCATGCCATCTGGCAAACGAAGAAGGCTCAAGACGCCGCTTTCGACGTCGAAGACCCTCTGATTGCCATTCCTTCTGACAAAGTCGACTATGACCTCGAGACGTATGCTCCCTCAATACTTGATTGATGCCACGATTCATGTTCCCGTCTCCTTTCTTCCGTCTCCTTTTGCCGTAGCAGGCTAACAGAACCGTCTTCATACCGAGGCTCCGTTCTGATACTTGGTCTTGCGTCGCAGCAAGCAGCAGATACAAGACGTAAATTTCAGAGGATTGCGCGTAGCCAGGGTCGATACTTGCATCGTCTGCATGCGCAAGATTAATCTGCTGGCCGCAACTTCTACCGTTGTATCTGATGTTTTCTGCGACGCAACCGACATTCTTGTGGTGCTTTGCATCATCTCAGCGTCTCCACATCTTTATTGCTGCAATCAAACGAATTTGCAACCAATACACAGCCAATACTAACAGTCGTCACAGCTTCTTCCCTCTGTTCTCATCATATATTTATAAGCTGTGCAGCGACCTTCCGAGTATAGAGTAGGTCATTTTTGAACAAAGATTACGACGCCTGTTGATGGAATGAAGATACTCGACCAAGACAGTTCTGCAGGACTTCCAAGCAGATGGCGTGGTCTATCTTGAGCTTCGCACTACCCCACGAGCAATTTCTGATAAGGGCGTCAGCAAAGATGACTATGTCAAGACCGTCCTAAATATTCTTAACGCATGGAATCACGACGCTTCCAACACCCTGCAAGCCTGTTTGATCCTCTCCGTCGATCGCCGCAACACCGTTGCTCAGGCCGAGGAAGTTGTTGATCTTTGCATCAAGCACCGCTCAGCCGGCGTTGTGGGCATTGACCTATGCGGCGATCCGGCCAAAGGCGACGTGCGAACCTTCACGGACACCTTCGCCAGAGCGAAAGGTGCTGGCTTGAAGATGACTCTGCATTTTGCCGAGGCCAAGGCATCAGCAGCCGACATTGAGCTGAGAACGCTATTGTCGTGGAAGCCCGATCGTCTCGGGCATGTCATACACGTCAAGGAGGAGTATCGCAAGATCATCGAGATGGAGAACATTGGCGTTGAACTATGCTTGAGCTGCAACGTTCACGCCAGAATGATCACAGGGACCTACAGCGATCACCACTTTGGCATGTGGAGACAGACGAACGTGCCCGTGGCTCTTTCCGTATGTCTTTGCTCGACTATCGTTGGGCTATACTAACAATCCGCAGACTGATGACGTTGGTGTCTTCTGCAGTCCGCTGTCGAACGAGTACGAGCTTGCTGCAAAGCACTTCAGCTTGAGTTCTGCCGAAGTGCGCAAGCTCTGTGAAGGCGTCGTGGAGTCGATCTTCACTGGCGAGGATGAAAAGGATCGGCTCCGCGAGATTTATAGGACATGGGACGGCTGGACAGCATGAGAGCTGCAAAGCAATTGCAACATCTGGTGCTCGCTGCGTTTCGCAACTGATTACCAGATGGTGATCACCTGAACAGATGCCACGTAGTCACAGCGGGGACGGAGTACATGCGTTTGCGTGCGTGAGCAAACGGCGTTTGCAATAGACTTATGTCACTCTTGCAGACAAGCAAGCATGATCTGATAGTAGTGCGTGTAAAGACCGAGAGTCGGAGACATTGGCGTTTGTAGCTTTGACAACGTGCACGCCCCGCCTCGCTTATACAGTTCTGCTCTCCACTTACCATGTGGTGCTACGAGGTCAGCTCAGTGACTCACGATCCCCATGCGGCATCCACTCGCAGCACATCATTCATGCTGCTATCCTTCGCTGTCACACTAGAAAATGGATTATGATATCTCATGTTTGCCACTTCCTTATCGATAAAACGGCCTCATGGTGTAAGTTCAACCAACGGTCGCAGCTTCCGAACTCCTTCTAATAACTGTCCAGCTAGTGGTATGATTGTAAGTTCCGACCAATCGCGCCTGCTATAAGCAAGTGTCTAATATGCAATAGCCTGCTTTGGGTTCATTCTCAAACTTGCAGGAGGCCCCGCGTTCGAATCGCGGTGGGGCCCCGTTCTTTTTGCCTTTTGCGTGGCCTCGAGCAAGACAACCGGGACAGGGCTTCATGGCTGCGTTGCTCCTGTCAGTATTGTGGGCCCTCTTTTTTGTGTTTGTGGTCAGTGTCTAGCAGGTGAGCTTGTGCTCGTTGGTATCTTGTGAAGGTAAGTCTCCAAAGAGATAACAATTCTTTTGTATCGCGACATGAAACATGTACAAGTTGACATGAGGCCTGTAATGAGAACAGCTACAAAAAACGAATCCAGCTTCAGAACGCCGGAATCTGATGAAGTATCCAGACGACACAACACGATCAGAAGCGCCAATATGCGCCCTTTCGTACTCAGAATCGGCGGTCATACAGATCATAACCTCCACCATAACCTCGCATGCGCTCCCTTTCATACTCACTTGCCCTACGGGTATGGCCAGCCAGTGGCCTCCGTCGGCTCTCCTTGATATGATCGAGTGCCTCAGCAAGGTCCGCTATGTTCACGTCATCTGCAGCAGCGCGGTCATCGACGTAGCGAGGCTCGCGCTGGCTGTACATGGGCTCGTTGAATGTGCTGGAGCGAGGAAGACGTGGAGGAAACCTTGCAGTGTCGAAGGGGTTACTTTGGGGGACTTGGACGCTGTTGCGACGATTCAAGCCGGGGCGAGGTGTGTCGTAGGCATCGTCAAAGTATGGGTCTCTCTGATGCGAGTGGTCATTCGGCGTTGGGTAAGCAGATCTCCTCGAGCGAGGATCTACATCCCCGTAGATGTGGGCAGGGTGAGGATAGCCGACGTTCTCATGTCTTGGAGGCAGGTTGCGAGACTTGAAGCGGGGAGGCTGCTCGACGATGTCAGAGCGAAGCATGCTCCTGCGGCGTTCAGGCTCGGAGAAGACACTGTCGTCTGCTGTGTGAATAGATGAGTCGTCCTTGAATGATGCGGTGCCGCTGTGTCTGTCCCACGAACCTTCGCGCGACATAGGCTCAGCACTGAACTTGTGCTTACGGTGGTCCGGTGATGCGGCACCAAAGCTGTCGCGGCGAACACGCTCGTTGGCACGCGTTGACTTCTCGGCTGCAGGTGTGTTCATATGGATATGAATTGGCGGTAGTTGTTGCTTGGAAGACCGGGGAGAGCTGTCCTTTGAGGAGATGGGGCTGTACTTGCCCATTGGCGGGGGATCGATGTAGTCGGAGTCGCGCCGTCTTCGGTATTCGGTCCGTGCGTGGCTCCTGCTACGACTCCTGAGCTTGCTGTGCGACTTGCTATGCCGAGACTTCTTCGATTGTGACGATTTCCGAGAGCGTCCACGTTTGGGCTTGCCAATGTGGACGAACTCGCCATGCTCCACCTTCCGACCACGGAAGCGATCAGGGACCGAGTCACCAGACTCAGTGTCCCACTCGTCACTATCGGACTCCGAATCAGACGAGGACTCCTCATGATGGCCCTTGTGCTTCTTCTGCTTCTTGTATTCGGATGGATGTAGAATCTCCATCTGCGGTTGACCGGGCCTCATAGAGACATGGTGACCACCTTCTGGTGGGAATGCGCCAGGCATTGTTCGGGGTTGTTGCTGCCCATGAAACTGCTGGCGCGGCAATGACTGGCCCGCACCATGGGGTGGAAGTGGAAGATGTGAAAGAGGCGCACCCGGTGGCGGTGGTGGAAGATGTTCCATGCCTCCTGGCGGCGGCGGTGGAGGGGGCATTTGGCCGTGCTGTGCGTGAGCCTGAGGTGCTGGCGGGCGCATCTGTTGGGCCTGCTGTTGCATATGTCCCATTGGCTGCTGAGCTGGGTGTTGAAGATTCCTCCGTAGCTGCGGCATATCATGGCCTGCATGAGCCGACTGCTGTGGAAATCCTTGACCTTGATGCAGAGGCTGCATTTTCGTACCTATAGTAGCGGCAGCCCGGACAGTCTGGGGATTCTCATACCCAGATGGTCCAGTTTGCAGAATTACGGAGATCCGTTGCAATTGTCTCTTCTGACGAGAGATTGTCTTCCACTTGATCTCGATGCTCGCGATCGACCACTGGATGGTTCTGTTGATGGCCATGAGTTCCTGGTTCTGCTCTTCGACCAGCTCGTTGATTAATCGGCGAGCATTGCTTGAGGGAATCTCTTCCATGACACGCTTCACATTATTCTTGGCCTTCTGGAATTTCCTGACGTCGCTCTGGAGGTCTTGTGTATTGACGTGTTGTTGCTCCGCTTCAACGTCTTCCCAGCCTTCGGCGCCCTTTTGTCTCTCCAGTGTGAAGAGCGCGAATTGAGGATCGTACTTAGCGAAGCCATTTTGTGAAGAGTTTGGGTTCGGCATGCCCCTTTGCTGACCTATGGACCCTTGCTGTTGTGCCATTGGGTTCTGTTGTGCCATGTGGTTTTGCTGCATCATAGGGTTCTGTCGTTGCTGGCCAATGTTCTGGTGAGGTGGCATCTGACCCAGATGGGCTTGGTGCTGGGCTGGGATATGGAGAGCCATGGCGGGGTGATGGGCAGGTCAAAGGATAAAACGAGTTTATGAATATGATCAACTAAGCAACCATCAAGTCCGCTTAGAGGATGGAAGAGGTGCCGAAGCGCCCGAAAACGATGAAAGATGCGGTACTGAGGAAGGAAGGCAAATGAAGCGCTGGCCGAGCGCTATATAGACCTACTTGAGTTGCTTTGTAGCACATCAAGATGTGTACGTCGCCCTCGACCCAACGCAGTGGTTGCACCATTTCGATACAGCAGAGCAGGGTCCTTCTCGGGACTCGGCCTTCTCGATTCGTTTCTATCCGACAAACTCAAACAGAACACCATTGGTCACGAACGAGTCGTTCGCGAGCCCCGTCTGAAGACTGGCTATGATAGCTCTAACTGGCTATGATAACTCTAACTGGCTATGGTAGCTCTGACCGGCAAAGCCTCCAGGCTGAGGCAGACGCCCTGGGGGGGCAGGCAGATCAGAAGGGCAACTTTTCTACCAGGCTGCTTCAAATCGTAAGGTAGAGCCTCAATGGCTCACCGGATGCCTCATGAGTCCTTCAAGCATGCATACAGCTGAGACGCCGTGCAGCAGAAGGACTTGAGATGGAGGGGTAGCCGTGCCCTTGGACCAGGCTGGAAGCCGGATTAAGTTCGCTCGTGGCAGCCGTGCATGGCAGAATCTCACTAGATCCGGTGTATTATGTCGGCAGAATTGTAGCGGCAGATCATGGCTTCTTCGGTTGTCAAAGGAGTGTTGGCGGATTTGACAGCCGTTGATGGTTTGGTGGAGACATGAACGACAGATGATCGCGCCCGCAGACCGCATGGACCGCTTGCCGTCCTGTGGTCCGCCGACCACCACGACTTCCCGCGTTCGACGCCCTCCCAGAAAGAAGGCAACTGGCTACGACACTTCGCAGTTTGCCTGATGCCTCGATGGAGTGGGTGGATTGCTCTGTACGACGTGCACCTGATACACCTGCATATCTGCTTGCCCCTCGCAACTGCCAGCGCATCAAACTCCAAACAAGCTCATCGACGTCAGGTTTGCCTAGAGGGCTGCGAAAGCTCGCGGAGGAACGCGCTTGTGCGCACCTGCACACATGAGACACAGAAGGACTGTCTTCTTCCCACGAAGCAATTGCACTGCAGCACGTATGCCCGGCCGATCCGGCATGAAGGCCAGTAACAATGCCTACGCCAGATTTTTGTTGTCGAAGGACTGCAGGACTCTTATACGCGCGGTTATTTCATCCCGCAGCGAATCCAACACAGTTAAGAAAGACCTCACATGCTGCAAGATATATGCGAACTTGTTCGCAGACTGCATTGCCGATCTCGTGGCCTGCTTGCCCTTCGTCTGTAGCCTGCTCCACTTGCATGTGGAAGTCGAGGCCCCGCATCTGCACGTTGTCATGCCCTCCAGTACTAATGGTTGATCTTATCCAATAAGCAATATGCGGCTCGAGACTGCATCAGATGCAAGCCAAAGATCCCATTCCGAGGACACCGGACGAGTCGCATTCGTTTTGGTTGCATGTTTCCAAATCTTGAAATCAGATCTCAGCCTTACCACTGATATTCACTGATGAAGTAACACAAGGTGGAGGGACTGGATTTAATAGGTGTTAAAGGGTGGGGACCCTTGCATTTCTTAAGGCTTCTATGTTACGAAAACATCAAAGAGAAGGACAGTCCCACCGGACGGCGCGAGCCGCCCTTCTTACCTCACCAACGTGCCGTCTCACTGTCCGAGAGTCCTTCGCTTGGCAGTATCCGCCCGAGACGTTCGCTTAGAACTCTCGTCAGCTCGTTATCTCGGATCGCCAGGGAGGCTACGGTACGTAAAAGTGTACTGCCCCGGATAATGACACTCGGAGGGCCAGCTGATCAGAGGCCTCACGTAGGCATTGGTCAGGATCTATCAGGTTTCTCATGGACCCTCCTAGACATCTGCAAGCACAGCCCGGACTGACTCATGGAGCAACAGCTCACTCCTCTTGTCCACTACAGCCGACAAATGGCTGCACGATCCCGACAGAGCGCGATGACAGCACCAATATTACAGCTACGAGAACGAACGATGACACGAGTGCAGAGATCAGGCAGTGATTCAAGTCGCTTCCTTGTTACATTTAATAAGAACCGTGTGGCTGTAATTGATTCGAACGTAAGAAAGAACCAAAAATAATAGTTCTCATTTCGAGGGACATTCGGTCAAGAGATGAAGAGCTTCTGCCAGCTCAGCAACTGCGAATGTCTTATGACACTCACGCCCCTGACCATTCGGCACAAAGAGGTTTATCTCTCAGCGGTGTGCATATTTGAAGAACCCGAAGGGTGTCTTGAATTCTAGGCAGCGACCTGCCTTACGCCGTTTCCACATCTCAACCTTGCCTATACTTGCGTCGTCATCTCTTTCCCTATTCGTACTTGCTACTGCGTCCTGAGGAATGCTGTATCATCTGAATCAGTATGCTCATCACAATGTCTTTGTATCGCCGACTACAGTCATTGCTGTGTGTAGAGAATACTAAAGTGGTACGCTGTTACGGTAGACCATGTCTCCTACTCTCCGTTTCATTCGTAGATGGAGCATGCGCCATAAACATACTTGCTCCAAGATTGGCTTTTGATCCGCGTCCCCCTGACTTCCCAAATGCCTAAAGTGCTTCAGCATGTACTAATCTTGGTACGCATTCAATGTATAGCACAAGTATAGTCATTGGTGCTGTTCACGAGTCTGGCTCAATTTCACGATTGCGACAAGGCTTCGACTGTCTTACGGACTAGCTGCCGTGTTCTGATAGTAACGCCTGCCCTTTCATTGCTTCATGCATAGCCACGTACTACTGTTGACTTCAGCCACACAAACATGGCAGGCTTGTGCAACAACCACTGAAAAAGGGCGAAGTGAGGGCTTGGTATCGGTATGCAATCGCGCAGGACTTCGGCACATGCCTCACCTTTTGGATACAAAATGAGACCTAGTTGCTTAGCCTCTGATTCTGTGTAAAAGAGTACATCGTTACTGGTAGTCATTCGCCATCCACTGCCACTCTCGTCTTAGCGAACAATCGTTCTAGTTCCGGCCCATGATCTTCAGCGCATGATGCCTCGATCTTGTTGACTGGCCAGCATATGGTTTTCAGCAGCTCAGCTCGATCTCGATACCTGTTTCTGGTCAGCATGTACTGGATTCGATACACTTGGTAGTTGACTTACACTCCTGCTAAATGGGAATTCATATACCCAATATTGAAAAGTGATGTTGCGTAGTCTTCGAGATCCTTTCGTCGTCGAGCATATGCATCTTGATTCTCCTCAAATGGAACCGGCAACGGAATGCTGATGCGATCACGTACGGCTCGTTACTCGACGAATCCTTGGTTGGCTGTCTCGAAGGTCTCGTCGGAACATGCGTCACATGTACAGGTGAAGCCCCAGTGCGTCTGTAAATATACTCAGCGTGTGGCGCGGGGCTGGAGCCAGAAGTCGTCATCCTTCACATACTCAACGAAGAGTTCTTCACCAGCCTTAATGTCACAAGATGCAATGAGTCGCGTCGTGCCTGTCCGTCTATCATCCTCGGGCATACCGTCAGCGTAGACGTTGCTGACTACAATGTTGGGCGCACATGAATGGTTGACACGGCTGAGACACCTACCAACTACCTTCGCGTTATTGGGACCAAAAGGCTCCGAAAAACCCCAAGCATTCCACTCAAATGTCTGGATGTCGTCGGCTCAATGCAACTTGCGAAGTATTGTTCGTTTACCAGCTGCGAGGCCTTCCACGGCTACAGCAATGATTCGTGTAGTTTCCGCCCTCTCTGACTGATAGAAGGCTGTGCTGTCGTCGATATCCGTTTCTAGAACAAGGAAAGGCTCGTCTGTCAATGATAGTGTGCCTCGAGGAATATCTGCTTTAGTTATCAACCCACCACCGGCGACCATTTTATCTTGGGCTGGCCTGTCGATGCGCCAAAGAGGCCCGTCGTCGATCTGAAGGACATCCCTAAAAAAGGAATTCCATTGGTCGTCTTTCTTCTTTTTCTTGCTATTGGCGGTCTTCCATGGTCGTCTGGGTGCCATACTGGTGCACTTTGTGTAACTTTGCAACGAGGTTTCCACTCAACACCGTTGCTTATATGAACGCGAGGCTCAAAAAAGGTCTAATTATGACCTCCCTATCTGAGATTCAGTCTCACCTTGGACGCATTCAAAGACTGTCTGCAGTCATGTTCGATGTGGGAAGCTGCAGGTAACGCTTCAAGATCCAGGCTGGACCAGCCGAGAGCTGAAACGACCTCGATGTACTAGCCTTAGGAGAGATACATATCGGCAGAATCAGACCGTGTGCACAAAATCATGACAGACTCCTTCAGGTTACGTCGTTGTGCAATCTTGGTGAATGTCTCAAGATTGCGGAAGCTCTTCCTCTTGTCGTCACCTCCTTCCGGGATGGATCAGTGAAGAATGCAGAGGTCCACTCGCGCACCGGGTGACGCTGGATGCAAGCTTCCGATCAGCTGCTCGGGATGACGACTGCTTTCTATTTCGTGAAGAGCGGCATCCTGGGTATGTTCATCAAACGTCGTGCAACGCGTGAGAGACCATCGTGAGACAAGCAGAGACCGACCGCAACATTGTCTTGTTGAACGGAGGAGAATTCAAGAAAAAAGAATAACCCGTGAGCTATATGATGATGGGAAGCAGAGCCTACCGCAGATCAAACGTCCGTACCTGCCAAGTCATGCAGGCACTTCAATTGCGGAGCCCCCACCCCAGCCGCCGGCTCTAAATTGCCTGAACCACCTAACAGCCGCAACAACCGAACGATAGGCCCTGGCCATCGTTGACAAAGCTTCAGTCATCCGTATACAGACGGGCAGTCTAGAAATAACTTTTGCAAACGTCGCTCACCAATGGCCCACTGGATTCGGCAGGCTGTAGACAAGCTACGGCCGGCATCCGAGCAACACGAGCAAACTACGAGCGCCCAACGCACGCGACAGGCCTAGCCCTCGTACAGCTCGAGCGGTCTTGGACAGTCTTGGTGTTTCCGCGCAATCTGACTGGGCGTCGATACGCGCGCTATTGAATGCTTGTGCGATGACCTCAAAGGGGCTCTGTTCTTGCGCTTTCTTAAAGCGCGCGAGGCTCTTGCTGAATCCGGGGTTTGGGAGCACACTTTATTTACACTTCCAATAATATCCCCGCTGTCCAACGTTCTCTTGTCAGTGTTTCAGCTGAGACTTTGTATACCGTCGTTACGCACTGTTGCTGTGAAGATGCTCTGCCAAACGTGCGTGCTTGTGCTCGGCCTTGCGGCTGCTGCAGTTGCGCAGGAGTCGACCTGTGAGTAGTCCACTCTAGACGCAAGGTCAGGCACTGATGTTTGCAGATACAGGACCGATGTTCAATCCATCAGAGGCGGCACACTTCGACTACAGCTCTCTCGTCGTCCCCACACAAACCAACCTTCCCGCAATCCAGCCTACTGCGGAGTTCAGTATGGCGACCACAATTTCTGGCATCATACTGCCGACCACACCGTTCTCGCGTTCTTCTACTCTTGCGTCACAAGCTTCTAGTCGCTCCTCGAGCCAGTCGACCGCGTCCGCAGCATCTTCGAGCGCATCAAGAGCAGCTAGCAGTACCATGAGCCCCGCATCTGCTTCCGCAACGGCATCTGCTCCCGCGCAACAGAGCACCGGTGCTGCTGTTGCGAACTGTGTTGGCGTCGTGGGTGCTGTTGCTGGAGGGTTCCTTGCATGGCTGGCCCTGGCATGAGTTCGACCCACCTATTTTGGAGGGTCAAGATATCTCAATGAACGAAATTAACGGGAGAAACTCGTACCAGACTTATGTACATACTTTACTTCGAGTCGAAGTCTCACCCTACTGTTGTGAGCTGTAACAGTTACGAAAAATCAAAAGGTTTCACTTCAGTACGCCTCAAGCGGGTTCATAGGTGCCAATAGTGTCAACATGAGAGGGTATATTGATGTTATGCTCGTGAAGATCTGACGACAGTGTCCCGAACTGTTGCACTTTTCCTGTACCATAATCAACGCCTTACAACGCCGCCCAGATGCATATGTAATCGCGCCGGAACTCTACTCTTCCATGGCGTCAACCTCAATGACGGCCTCGGTCTTCTTCGAGTAGTAGGCCTTGATGTCGATCTTGAAGTCAGCCATCGCGACGCCGAACATCTTCAGCAATGCGGTCTGGTGGCTGTTCATGACCTGACCCTCCTTGCATACAGTGTATGGAGCGTCGAGTGTGACCTTGCCCTGGTCCAACCTTGTGGGCATGCCCCATTTCCTGATAGTAGTCTCAACGCTGTGAGGCAGCGCGACGTCCTCCTCAGCCGGCACCTCACCACCTCTCGAGTAGACAACACCAGCTGGAATTGTGAAGGTCTGGGTGGCGGTCACACCAGCACGCGCGAAGTCGGTCTGCGAGTACGCAGCGAAGTACTCGAGAACATCGGCGGGCTCACGGTTGGTGAAGAAGAGACCAACATTTCCAGCGAGGTGCTTGGTGAGCTCGGAGAGGTTGGTGAGGTGCTCCTCAGCGGGGGTGATGCCCAGGGCTTTTGCCATGACCTTGGTCTTGCCAAAGAAGAATCTGCGCAAACGTTACTATAGAACTTTGTGCCTTATGATTCATGACCTAGATTTACCGGCTGTCAGAAAATTCAGCGCGCACTTCCTTGAGGTACGAGTTGCGCATGTTCTCAACAGAGAAGACAAAGATGTGCTCGAAGTTTTCCGCGGCCTCTTGGACATTGGCAAAGAGCTTCTGGGAGAGCTCCTTGCCCTTCTTGTCCGTCTTGGTGAGGTGCACGACCTTCGCACGCTTTGACTTGGGCATTCTGGCGGTGTTGTGGTGGTTTGTGAATTTGGGTGTTGTTTCTCAAACTTTTTGCACTGCGGAAACTTTTTTGGGAGGCGCGGCGGTGGGGAAGGCACCACCGATCTCTAGCGTGCTACAGCCGCGGCTCAAGCTCCAGGGCTCCACTGGATGTCAGTGTCCCTCTGTCAAGCAAGCTTCAAGCTCTCGAATCTCTCGCACGCCTTCAGTATGCTTCGCTAGTCACAGCGACATGTTGGATTTCATGGAGAATGTGCAAAATGCATTCTACGAAGCTTCGCACTGGAATTTGGACAATTCATATGGCGCATTGAACATCACGGCACGAGGTAGGCCACAGCACCTGCAGTACATCACCCATGAGCTCACATTGGCAGCACTCCTCGACTTCCAGATACCGCAAGGTCTACGACTACAGATATCGTCTCTCGCCGCGCCTAACTTCGCTACATCTTATACCCTGGGAAGTGTCGGCGTAGTCGATGGCTCCGTTTCATACCTGTACTCTTCACTGCCTCTGAGGAAGGAGTTCAGAAGCTCCCGCATTGACCTGGAGAACGTCATACGAGGATACAAGAATGTGCAGGAGCTAAGGCGACCGGATGAGAACTGGTGGGGGGAGCTCTGGCATGCTGGGAAACGGGTTGACCGCAAGAGTAAGCTCTGCACGACATGGATTCGCATTCTTGGCTGATCATCGCAGATACACTGCTGTACGGACGGGTCTTCCTCCCCCAAGCGAGACTTGAAGCCTTGTACTTGCGCCGCCTGACGCCAACACGACAGCTTCGAATTGCTGCTGTCAGTGACTCGAACCTCAACAACGGAGGCACAATCCTTGCCCTATTGCAGAACGATGTCGGCAAATATAGCACCGAGTATATGTACAGCACGGACTCCGCGCTGATGGGCGTGCGAGGCCTCTATAATTTCGGCCCAGATCCAAGGAACGCGCCAACCGAGCCAACCTCTGTCGATCAGGTGGAACCGGTGCATGGTCGCTTCAGCGCAGGCGCGGAGCTGTACTATGGCTTGTTGAACAAGAGTGGAGGTATTAGTACAGGCTTGCGGTTCACTACACTGCCAAACCACCAGGGATTCCCATATACTATGACCCTTACGCTGAATCCGTTGATGGGCAATCTCTCTTCCACATACGCGGTGAAAGCTGGGTCTAGTCTGGCGCTCTGTTCCCGCTTTGACTTCAACTTCTACTCGTACGAAAGCGAGCTGCAGCTTGGCTGTGAATTATGGCGGCGACGCAACACCACAGATATTGATTGGGCGGTAAAGAAGCTACGTCCAGATTGGAAGCAGCGGACTATTTCTCCCGACGACGATGTCTCGGGTGTGTTGAAAGCCAGAGTCAATCAAGATTGGCACGTTGGAGTGCTGTGGGAAGGCAGGATCAAAGAATTGCTATTCACACTGGGCGCCAGCCTGGATCTCAAGAAACGAGAGCAGATCTTCCGGGCCGTTGGCTTCGAGCTGCAGTACTCATCATGACCATGTCAAGCAGACACAACCCGCAATGTAGACGACAACACGAATCAGTAGTGGAATCGTGGCATATGCCGCTGCCCTATCCGGCGGTCAATCGAAGCTAGAAGAGCAGCGATGGCCCTCCTTCTGTAGACATTCTGGAAGCGTGTTTCGAGGTCATTTCACCTCACAGCCCGGCCCGTTTCTAAAGAGTCGCGTAGCGTGGGTGGGTGCTTGGATGGCGCTCGCATTTATTTGGGCGAACATGATCCCAGAAGGATTGCGATCACAGCATTGCCATCCTGGTCGGACTCCAGCCAGTGGTTAGTATGACTGCATTTCGGTTCCGACGATGTGACGTTGAAACATGTTCTGCTGTTGGGATCATGGGTGTCCGTGAAGGTGTCAACTCGGCGCCGTTCTAGTGGCCTTCAACTGCGATAACGGCGCTGAAACAATTAATTGCAAGCTGGAGGATGGAGACACGCGTGCTGGAGAAGGTGTGTCAGCGCTACATGTGAGTGGTGGAGAGTGTTCGAAGGAGCGCGCCTCAGAACTCCGTTCGGTGCCGAGCAAGGAGGATGGCCTGGAGTGCAGAGTGGGTTCTGGATGCTGGGTTCGTGTTTTGTTCGCTTGCAACGCGTCCCGCCATTCATGCTGTTGTGCCTGGCGTGAGCCTTGCCGTCAGTCGCAGGGAACTCGTGGTACGCTCAGATTGACAGCTGAAGGGCGACTAGACGCCCACTTCGACTAGCGTGTTTCCCGAACGAAGACGTTAGGTCCAGAGAAATTGCAGTTGACTCGTCCTTACGATGGCGAAGCTCACGAACTTGGATCTTTTTGGAGCGAGTGCATCAAATTGGGCACGATGAGTCTGAATCAGACGCTGCACGGGCATGATGCTCGATCAGGATCTTTCTCGCTATCGGCTCACCCGAGCGATCAGCGACGAGGGGCTGCTGAGAACCTGCGACATGCTCACGATGCCAATGCGGGTCTTCCTGCCGCTGGAGACACAACGCAGCGAGTTCCGCTAACCCTGGCGATGAGGCACACACAGACAAGACACCGAACGTCGTGCCGCAGATGCAAGGCCAGACCGGACGAGTCACAGACAGCACAGTCCTGCTGTGCAACGCACTTCGCACGATGCGTCGTCGATAACAACACGAGTTCCGCTGCATGCGGTGCCTGTAACCACGGTCCTCAACTGCAGAGCCGAGGCGCCTCATCCCGTCTGGTGGATCGCAGTTTCTGGTACGTTCCTGACGCCAGCAAAGCGCCCAGCGAGCTAGTGCGTGCCGCGCTCTTCACGTAACGATGTGTATTATGCGACCGTCACTTCAAACGACTATTGTGTGCTGCGGTGACAGCAGCACTGAGAACGGGTCCACGGCGGCCGCCAGGCTGTCGGCGACTTGTCTAGCAACAAGGGTGGCCCGGTGTGAACGACTCCTGAAAGAGACTCGTCCGGCGCGCGCACTTCAGAGCTTCCACTCGCGCTCGCAGCGACCAGGGTGCCCAAGTCCGACGCGCCTGGTTTCTCAGCGGAGCGATGCCCCTGGCCGTTGCGGACAGCCGGCGGACAGCATGCGCTCAGCCTATGGAACGCGGCTCACAGCACGCTCACAACGCTCGCCGCTGCAGCTCAACGCGCACCAGACGATAGAGCGCAATAGGGCACAACAAGCGTGGCGAGCCTCGTCCAGCAGCAGTCGCAGGAGTGTGTAAGCGTTTCCAGCGTCACCGCCGGTTTTTGGCGCTGGCGTTCCAAACGGCCAGCCGTGGGCTAAACTTGCATCAGCGTGTGGATGAAGCGCAGAGCGCCAGCCCCCGATGCGGCATAGCCTCTTTTCCCCCCCTACTCGTCGTGCTGATACAACCCTTAATTTCCCCCTTCCTCCCCACGACTCTGTCTTAATCCATCGCCTTCCGGTGTCCGCAACCTCACGTCTGGTGCAGTTGCGATCCTCGTCACGTTCCCTTCTCTTGTCGACTTCTGCGAAGTGCCGCCATTCCTTTCGGCCTTTGCCCACATTCATTTCCACTCCACCCCATCCTTAGGCCTTGCCTGTCCACTCTTTAGCTCCCCCAACCCCGTTCCACTCCTTCCCGACCCAGAATCGCTTTTGGACGATCATCTTTCGACACCTGCTCCCCGGCTAGCAGACTTCTTTCCTTGAAGACTCACATACGCGCCTGGACGGTAGCTCGAGCTTCGACTCACAAGTGAACCCCTTTGCGAACGCGCAACTGGACTCGCCGAACGCCTCGTAACGCTCTCATACCTTCGCATATCCACTTGCCTGGATACTTTACCTTGAACGACTCTTCACGAATATTGATAGACAGAGGCGCGTGGCTTGACGGCTCCCTCCTATATCACCTCTTCTCCACGAACCACCTACCGATTCTAGTCTTGGTTCCTACACATCTTCAGGATGCAATCCAACGACGAAGTCATGGAGTCTACTCCCTCTCCATCCGCCACCGGCGGCGCCGCAACTCCCACTCCCTCCTCCAGCTCGGCCGCACGCCGTCCTCCTCGCAAGAGCACCCTCACTCAGCAACAGAGGAATCAGAAGCGCCAGAGAGCCACCCAGGACCAGCTAGTCACCCTAGAGATCGAATTCAACAAGAACCCAACTCCTACCGCCGTCACTCGTGAGAGGATAGCGTCTGAGATCAACATGACTGAGCGTTCCGTCCAGATCTGGTTCCAGAACAGGTGCGACAAGGCATTTCCTGACAGGAAGGGAGTTTTTGACTGACATGATTATAGGCGAGCAAAGATAAAGAACATTGCCAAGAAGAGCATTGAGAACGGTGACGACTGCAACGACATTCCTGAGTCCATGCGACGATACCTTGCCCTCCAGGCTATGGAGTCTGGCAAGTCGATCGGTAGCAGCTTCCTCGGCCGTACTGGTGGCTTACCATACGGTAGCGGCATGCTTCTCAACACTGACACCAGCTCCTCCAAAGTTGGTATGTCTGACTACTGATCCCACGCTATGAACTCCCGCTAACAAGCATCAGTCATTACTCACTTCTCTGTTCGCTCGCTGAGCGTCGGTAGCTGGAGGAGAGTTGGCCAGTCCGCTATGGACCTGGTCATCTTTTACTCGCCAGAAAAGTGCTGCATCACATACTACATCAACAACGACTCCGCTGGCTACAAGATTGAGTACCCATTTTCCTACATCAAGAACATTACTCTTGATAACGGAGACATGGCCACAAACGCAGAGGGTGCATCCCAGCGACCAGGAGGTCTCGTTGTGGAGCTCAACCGCCCACCTAACTTCTTCATGGACTCTTCTGGTTCCGGAGGCTTCTTCCAGTGCGGGGATTTCACTGAGGATCAGCAAGCATCGCAGGTCATGGTCCACCACCTCGGTGGTCATCCCAAGGTGCTTAGCGGACAATTGGCGAAGCTCGTCTCACTGGAGGCGTTTCAGAACCGCCATAACATGTACGACCCCCATGCCATTGCGGTCTCGGCGCCCGTCTCGCCAATCAACTTCCGCCCTGCATCTCAACCCAACCACTTGGTACATCCCCACAGCGGCATGTTTCATGACTCCCACCTCACGCCAGGTCCTTTCCCGCCGCGTGGACACAAGCGCCAGCGTTCTCGCTCTGTACCTGTGGCGGTCGACTTCTCGATGCTGCGTAATCCTATGCCGTCGTTCATGATCCAACCCGAGCCTTCACCGTACATCCCGAACCCGGAGATCTTTGCTCCTGTGCCTCACTCTTCATCAGGCCCCATTGGCCCACATTTGAGCATTGACACCTCCGCTGGGTACGGCATGGGCGATTACCGCCAATACCCCATGTCCGCTACCACGGCCAACTCACCGTCTGAATACGGCACACCGTCTTTCTACTCATCTGGACCTCAAAATGACAGCATTCCTGCATCAAACTTTGGCCAACAATACAACATCCCCCCATACGTACACACACCGATGGGCCCACCACCAGCTCTGAATTCGCCAATGCCACCAATGGGTCACCACGACCCTATTATTGCCAACCAGTCACCGCCGCTCAATTCGTTCGGTCGTGCCGGCTCCGCGGATGTATACCCCATGTCTCACGATCAGGGCATGTCAGATGAGACTCTTCACATGACAGACATGTACGCGAAGCAGAACCTCAACCTTCCCTTTCGCTCACCTTTGATGGAAGAGAACGTTGATGACCTAGACATGCAAAATCTGGTGTCGTTCGGTTCGCTCGATCATTCAGGCCTGTCGCCCGAACATCACCACCAGATGTAATCGGCGCGCGGTTTCCGGTTGTTGTAATTTTGCTCGCGCTAATACCCTGTCATCGTTGCCTTGGCGAAAGCGTTGTGCCGCTAAGAGCTCGCTCTTGAAACAGACGCGAGTCTCTCCAGCGCCGCTTTGTTGATCATAACCGTACCTAATATGTGTTTGCTTTCCCTTACATATTGGCTCAGAGCGCTCGACATATTGCATATTCTTGTTCCATTTCTTCCTCTTCAGTCTCGTATCGCTATCGACTCGAGACATTCAATCCACCTCCATTTTTACAGATCTGGTAACGCAATCTGAACGACCACCACAAATGGGATCGGTTACATCTACGGCGTTGCTTGGGTTTGGAAGGATGGGACATACACAGAACGGCGGACTGGTGGAACCTGCGCCACCACCTCGGACGGTGGTAGTCGGGTCGAGGTGTTGGAGGTTGCTACGTGGCGCATTCGCCGCGGATTTCGTGTTCAATCTTCTTGGAGTTCTTTGTTGCCATCTCGTTGCAAGTGTTTCCTTTGTCGCGATTTCATACCCTTTGTTGGTGGAGGAGGATTTTGGAGATGATCGCCGCTTCGTTTGTGACATCTTCTGGGGGTTGGAAATGGTCGTAGCCGCTGGGCGTGCTGAAAGCTTGCTTTCTTCGGTTCTAAATAGTCAAATATCTCTACAGTAGAGTTAGCAAAAACATATCATTTCAAACGTACACCACCAGCTACAAAGACTGAAAGTGATGCTACGAGTGAGTTTCCTCATTGCGGGCACGAGTGTCTTATATCGTCGAAACATTCAGTGGAAATTGAGATTGACTCGTATCCAAAAAGACGGTTTATTGATGGCAATCCTAATGTGCAATCACCGCGTACAAGCCACTCAGGCGAACGCCATCGAGGTCAGCGATTGGCCTGCGTAGAATTACTCGGTGGCAGTAGATTTGATGTGTGATTCTTCGTTGTGATTCGACGTGAAACAATACCGTCTCATCAGAGATCAAACTCTCTCACACAATCTTCGCTCCCAAATCCGCTCGTACGAAGCGGACGCTGCCAAGTGCAAAGCGCGTGACTTTGTTCAACAAAGACGGATTTTCACGTAGTCCGGACGATCGGGCACCTTTCGGCGCAAAATCTCAAACGCGAGTACGGTGATACGGCAGTCAGATACCTGGGTAACAAGGTCTCACGGCGGCCGGCCGTGTCACTGTGATTGTCGAGCTTATGACCGGGGTCAGCGGAGGCTGCGGAGCGTGTCAGACAGCCAGGCTGACCGCGCTGCGGCCCACGAGTGGTGAGGCTGGCGGTCGTAGCAGATACGCTCCGATTACGATGGAAATGAGCGCTTGGCAGCAAGTCACTTCGCAAAGAAATTTGACAGAGCTGTTCTGGATGTCATGACGTGGATGCCGACATGGTGCATCGACAACGGTGGTGCGGCATCGAGGTTCTGGGCATGGGCGCGATCAGCAGAGCTTCGACGAAAGAGCCCAAGTCAGGGGCGCTTCGAGTGGCGACTGCGGGCGGGAGCACGACGGGGCTGCTCATTTCGCGCATCTATCCATGACAATTTTGCTCCTGAAAAGCGTGAGGCCCCTTTGCAACGGTGGTGCTGCTTGTTGAGCTTCCTGCACGCGACACAGCCAGCCGCAGTCAATTTGCACCTCGCTGCACCTGCACGTCTCTCCGTTGTGCTCGAGAAACTAACAGCACCAGCCACCAGCGCCGACGTCAACTCGACGACAGCAGATCGTGATTGGGGCTTGGCGCAAGGCGAAGTTCGATCTGACCCTGTGGAGCAGCACAACGGCCCTGCCAGGCACGCAACCACCGCAACAGAACCTGACAGCGCTTTCTGGGGAAACACTTGCACTTGCAGCTGCTGCCCACACGTCACCCGCATATTTGCAGGGTCAATCACGTAGGTGGACTTTCTTAGCTTCGCGTCGACATTTGCTAGGGCATGGGCTCGGAAGTGCGCGGCATGAGGGCACCGGTGCAGCATCGGTGCATGGGCGCATCCATAATCATAAGATGCTCGCACCGCGTCTGACGGCCGCCCCAACCTCCGCCTTCCGCTCTACGCCCATGTCCTGACTGCTCTTGTTCTCCTGCTCCTCACCACCGCACCCGCTGCCGCCAATTGCTCGCCCGAGTCGTGTGCTGATCGTCCTCGCCCACAGTCACCCCTTTCGCACCGCCTGCGCTGTTCACCGCCTGGTGCAGACGACCTGAGTCCTTCTGAGTCTCTCTAAGCACGCCGGGACCGCTGCCATGCCGACCAGAGTAATCAATCCGTTCGCGACATCCACCCCTATCTCTCCCTCGACCGACGCCCTCAACGAAAAGCGCGACGAGCCGCGCCGGGCCTCCTTCACCAAGGGCAACAAGTTCACGAGCCTATTTGGCGGCAACTCGCCCAAGGCCCGCTCCGACGCTGCTGCTCTGCGCGAAGCCCTCATTGCCCAGCAGCAGGCCCTCCTGAACTCGCCCTCGCCGCAGCAGATCAATACCGCTTCCATATCCCTGCCGTCGATCAGTCTCACCACAGCCACTGGCGAGAAGATGCCCACCGAGCCCAAGACCCTCTTCCAGCCCCTCTCCCCTGAGGAGCAGCGGCGGTTGGCGCGCCAGCACGCACAGTTCGGCCCTCTTGGCTCCCAGGCGCATCGGTATACCAGCAAGTTTGAGGGGGAATTCGGCGATCCCATCGAAGACGAGCCGCCATACTACTTCCTCCTCACTACCTACATCAGCTACCTAATCCTAATAGTATTCGGGCACGTGCGCGACTTCTTTGGCAAGCGCTTCAGGAAACAGCATTACAGTCATTTGCAGGAGAAGGATGGTTACGCTCCGCTCAACAGCGACTTCGACAATTTCTACACCCGCAGGCTGAAGATGAGGATCAACGACTGCTTCTCACGGCCCACCACTGGTGTCCCTGGACGCTACATTACTTTGCTCGACCGCAAGTCAGATGACGGCAACAATACCTTCAAGATGACTGGCACCACAACCGAGACTCTCAACCTGAGCTCTTATAACTACCTTGGATTTGCTCAGTCTGAGGGGCCTTGCGCTGACGCAGCTGAGGCTGCTATCAGGAAGCACGGCATTACAATGGCTAGTCCCCGCGCTGATTCCGGTACATCTGAGCTTACGGTTGAGGTTGAGGAGCTGATCGCCAAGTTCGTCGGCAAGCCAGCGTCAATGGTCTTCTCCATGGGTTTCGTCACAAATGCCACCACTTTCCCCACAATCGTCGGCAAGGGCTGTCTCATGATCTCGGACGAATTGAACCACTCGTCCATTCGATTCGGTGCCCGTCTCTCTGGTGCTATGGTCACTATGTTCAAGCACAACGATATGCGCGATCTCGAGCGTAAGCTGCGCGAGGCCATCTCGCAGGGTCAGCCCCGCACACATCGTCCTTGGAAGAAGATCCTGGTGGCTGTCGAAGGTCTCTATTCCATGGAGGGCACCATGTGCAATCTGCCCGGCATCATCGAGCTGAAGAAGAAGTACAAGTTCTTCCTCTTCGTTGACGAGGCTCACTCCGTTGGTGGTGTAGGCCCTCGCGGACGCGGTGTTTGCGACTACTTCGGCATCGCGCCTAGCGAAGTTGACCTGCTCATGGGTACATTGACCAAGTCTTTCGGCGCAAATGGTGGCTACATCGCAGCTGACAAGGCCATCATTGACAAGCTGCGGACCACCAACGCCGCTATGCTATACGCCGAGTCGCCCGCGCCCCCAGTCCTTGTCCAGATTGCTTCCGCTCTCCGCATCATCAATGGCGAGATCATTCCCGGCCAAGGTGAAGAGCGCCTCCAACGCCTCAGCTTCAACTCGCGTTACCTCCGCCTCGGCTTGAAGCGCCTCGGCTTCATCGTCTACGGTCACGACGACTCACCCATCATCCCCATCATGCTGTACAACCCCGCCAAGATGCCCGCCTTCTCGCACGAGATGCTCAAGCGCAAGATCTCCGTCGTCGTCGTCGGATACCCCGCCACCCCGCTTGTCTCCTCGCGCGCCCGCTTCTGCGTCAGCGCCGCACACACAAAGGAAGATCTTGACCGCATGCTCAGCGCTTGCGACGAGGTCGGCGATATCCTGCAGCTGAAGTTCAGCTCCGGCGTCGCGGGCGGCGCGCTGCCCGAGGAGCTGGTCGAGAAAACGGGAAAGCTGGCTGAGCCCAAGGAGTTGCAGCCTCCGCGATGGAGGATCCAGGACGTGCTCAAGCGCGGCGTTGAGGATGTGCAGCGTCCGTTGAACTAGCGTCACTGCTGGTGCTGACCTCCTTGGACACTTCTCCTCGCATGTTGTTTGGATCTGGACTAGTATCTTTTCGCATTGGAGCATTTTTCTGGAGTATCAGGCATATTGTTTTGTACGATACTCATCTTCATACCCTCGCTGTACGACGTTTACCTTCTTCTTAGCGAGACACAAGTCAAGCTCTTCAACCCATTTCTTCTGCTCCACTCTGCTGTAAGGCAGTGGCGCTTGTTTCGAATGTACAGCGACGCGGTAATAGTAATTGATGGGTGGCGTGGTTGTATATAGATGACCTCTTACGACTTGGGGTCGAAAGCGCATGAATGAAAGATGCTCTACCAATTCTGTGTTGTGTTTGTGCATTATTCATCCCGCCATCTGAGTGCTTCTCTCCGTTAGAGCACTCGATCCTATCCCACTCCTCCGTGCCTCTCCCTATGGGTTCCGATCCTGTCTGAGGCGCTGACGTCTGCCTCTTCCATGGCTAGGTCCCAAGATCCCCAATGATAGTTACTACCTCCCTACATCCAGCGTATTCCGCCTCGACACAACCCTCGGATCCCTTTTCCCCATCGTCACCTCGAGCGCCTGCACCAGCGCGCGCTCATCGTACCTTACAAACTGCTCGCCCTCGTTCTTCCTCCCATACACGCGTATAGCCTCGATGCCCAGCGCGCGCAACTCGTCTTTGTCCACCTCTGGCGTCCCCGGCCCCGTGAGATGAATGACATGCGTGACGTACTGCCTCAGCGTCTCTCTTGGTGGGGACGCGGGAAAGAGATTCTGGCTATTCAGTCCCGCTTTAGCGATGGCGGATACGAAATCCAGCGCGCTGTAAGGAGCTGAGCTCGGTCCTGTTTCGCGGTCGAGCGTGCTGTTCAGGATCAGGATTTTATACCTAATACCCGGGTCTCGTATCTTCTCGCCTACGCCTTTGAGCACCAGACTGGGTACGATGGATGTATACAGGCTCCCGATACTATATACCACCGCCTGCGCAGCGGCCAAAGCGCTCAGCACCGCGGGATTGGCGGCCAGTCTGATCTCCTGGCCGTACGGGTTGATGTACCACAGCCGCTCTATGCGGGCGGGCAGCTCTTCTTCGGCCGCTTTGGAGAAGGCAATGTACTGCTTTCGCAGTGTGGGCAGCGAGCCGGGCAGGTTCGCGTCTTCGATTAGGTCGTGTTCTTCGACTTCGGAGAGGGTTGGGGGGAAGAGGGTGTCTAGGGCAGTGGATTGAGAGGGGTGCGAGATGCTGTTTTGGCCGCTGATGGTGCTGCCGTCTGCGAGCCCGACGGAGATGTGGTGTGAGAAGTTAGTGTTTATGGCGGGGAGGACGGAGGTGTGAGAGGGGACAGAGCAGATGCTAGACAGGAGATAGACGGCGGATTCGAAGGAGCCGGTGAAGAGGCGGGCGCTGTTGATGTTAGTACCTGTTCTGGCTTGCGAGATCTGTGATAACGACGCCTTGATCCACGAAGTGATCCTGAGCTGGCGTCTAGACAGCCTACGATCACAAGTACTTACCCTGTAAGAAACAGATTGCCAATACTCGCGCCTGAGAAGTCAAAAGTAGAAGACGGTCTGAGACGCTTGATGATCTCAAATGCCACGTGATTGAGCATCGAACGTATCAGCTCCTTCTTCGCTGTGGAGATATTGGTCCAGATTGGGTGCTGAGCTTCTACAATCTGAAGCCATTCCTGCTTTGCTGAAATCTGCTCTTTTGGCAATCTGTGATTGAAGAAAGCCTTGATTGCTGCTTTCTCGCTCTCATCGTTGTCCGGGTCGTCTGGAATTAGACGCACGAGACGGCCTGCTAGAGTGAGTATTGCGTCTTTTCGTCTACGGGAGGGGCACACATACTGCGTACATCACCAATACCTGCAATTCATCAGTGAAGCTATTGTCACGGTTTGATGTCCCATACCTGGACCGCCGAAGACGCGTATGAGCTCAGAGGAGCTGCCGCCGTTGTCGCTGATAGGAATCACGTAGCTCAAAGGACACCGCTTATCTTCTCGCACAGTGTTGAAGACATCGACAAGATTGTTTGCAGCGCTTCCTCCAGAGAATACTACAATGCCTTTGGCTTTCAGGCTGCCATTGGTCGTTGGGGTTGATGCACCGCTGGCGCCGTTCAAGGTAAGGAAGATTTCAGGTGCGGAGGCCATGGTGAGAAGGGATTCTGTAGAAAGTCGGTGACCTCAAGGGGCCGTTGCTGGTTTATATCAGACCATTGTCGTGGGGACGGAGTCTTATGTCGAGCATCACGGAGCATCAAGTTCACATGTGTGGCTAGGGCAAGAGTCATGCACACTAGGCATTCCCTTGGAGTAGCAGCCACGACGGATTAGGCAATATCTCGCATTTTGTGCTTGAACCTGTGCAGCAGTGCTTTGGAATAGAAGAAATGTTTTTGTATTCTTGGTTTTGAGGATTTTGTACACAGCGAGTCCCCGGCTCGAACGCATGATAAGAGTACAAAACTAACGCCCTCTCTCCTGCCAGCCGTGTAGACTTGCTGCGGCGTGCCATTGAGTCTGACGAACGAATGCAGCAGATTCGAGCCCAGTTGCACGCTCCATGTTTCTTCAGATGCAGCCCAGGGCGGCCAATAACCTGCCTCCTGTCTCTGATTACCCCCCTTCACATAGCATCCATCTACGCTGCTTGCTGTCTAGGACTGCTCGGCCTCCTCGCGCTCCTTCCTCCTTGCGCGCTTCTCGAGCAATGTGTCGCGGCGGTCGGCCAGGTACCTGAATTGGCGGTGCTCGACGCCCATCAGCCAGTAGCCGAAGCTGCCGCCGATGCCAGCATAGACGGGGTAGACCCAGAGCGACTCTTTGTTGAACAGCGGGCGCATCTCAATGCCGAGCTGCCATAGTCGTGCGGCAATGCCTGCGGGTGGCAGCTGTGGTTAGCAAGCGCTTCGCAGGCCGACGGCGGGTGGTGGATGCCTACCGAAACCGCTCCAGAACAGGATCTTGTGAACCATTGTGAGTGTGCGAGGCCGTGTGCGCGTGCGTGTGCGGATCGGGTGCTGCGAGTGCAGGAGAAGCGGGTTTGACGGCGGTGTTGTGAGGTCGCGTCCGGTCTCTCCTTCGTCCTGTCGCTTGCTTGCGGAGCTCTCTCGACGACCCATGCCAAGGCAAGGCTTGTTTGGGTTAGGTCGCTGCAAGGAACCACCGGCGACATCATCGCGCCCAGGGCCACTTTCACGTCTCCTCCCCCGGAGAGCAATCTTAACCTACTCGCGCAGCCATGCGGGCCCATACACTCGCTTACACATGACCGACTGCCGTCTCACGTAGTCCAGCATTCGGCGGCCACCTCTAGCACGCGCATCCAGTGATTCGCACACCCCGGCGCCCTGCGCACCGCCATTCGCCATGGCAGAAGTCGGTCGCAAACGCGCGCTGGACGGCGACGCGCCTGCCGCACCCCGCAAGAAGCTGCGCCCGTCGGAGCTGCCTCTGTCGCAGGCACAGCGAAACGACATTGACAACCTGGCGCACACCTTTCGCAAGAAGGGCCACTATGACAGCATCCGCAAGGACCTGTTGGCGCAATTCGAGGCCAGTGTATGTAGATGGCATCACGATCATGTTCGCGCCTGGGACTAATTGCTGCCTACAGCCCGCCAAAGCCGACCTGCTCACTGCCCTCGAGGAACTCGTCGACCGCGAGACTGACCGCGACCCTTCCCTCCTGTCCAAGACGTCCACACTCGCTGCCACTCTAATTGAAGGCGCTGGCGAGCGCAGCGGTATTTATGGCAAGATCACACAGACCGTCAACACCCTGCTCGACAAGTTGATCGAAGAGCAAGGCCTGCCCAAGATGCGCGAGCATCGTATACAGGAAGTTGGCGCCGAAGTCGCGGCCGAAGAAGAGAAGCGCGGCAGCAAGACAGAAGAGCAGTGGCAGCAGGAGTCGGAGGCTCGCCGGTTGGAAAGGGAGGCCAAGCATGAGCAAGAGCGCGAACAGGAGCGCGAGCGCGAGCGGGCAGAGAAGGCGAAGCAAGAGGAGCGCAAACGTCGGCGGAAAGAAGAGGAAGAGGCGCGTGAGAAGAAGCGCCAGGAAGAAAAAGAGGAAAGGCGCAAGGCACGTGAAGCTCAGCAGAAAGAAGACGAAGAGCGCCGGCGAAAGAAGAGAGAGCGCATCGAGAAGGAAGAGGAGGAAGAGCGTGCACGTATCAAGAAGGAGCGGGAAGAGCACGAGGCCACCCGTGAGGCTCGTCTCAAGAAGATTCGCGAAGAGGACCGTGAGCGCGAGAAGCGCATCGAGGCCGAATTGGCTCAGAGTCGCTCAGCGCGCAGCCGCGGGGGTCGCGCACGCAGCAGGACACGCAGTCGGAGTCGGGATCGGGACCGCGGTCGAGACAGGGACCGCGAACGGGATCGCGACCGAGACAGACGCAGAAGCAGAAGTCGCACAAGGTCACGCGAGCGCACACGATCGGTCAGGCCTGAGGATATCAAAGTGGATGACGATCTGGCTCTGCAGTTACTGCTGCAAGAAAGTGAGGAGATGAAGAAGTCACGACAACGGCCTACTCTGGAAAGGTCTGAATCGCTCGAGCCGCCTCTAAAGAAAGCGCACCCCCCGGGGATGCTCAAGCCACGAGATCCAGTCGCAGCGAGATTGGCCAAGCTCGACAGCAAGCCGCACTCTCCAGCTGCAAAGTCTCCAAGCAAAGAACCCCCAACACCCACAACGCCCGCTCCTGTAAGCCGAGACGAAGACACGCCGATGGAAGATGCACCGCCGATTGACGACTCAAAATCACGTTGGGACCGCCCTCCGCCCCTGAAGCCTGAGAAGTCACGTGGTCGATCGCGTTCACACAGTGTAGCCCAAAGCACCAGTGCGCGGAAACGCAGCAGAACACGATCAAGGTCGCGCGGCAGTCGTATGGATCGGCGAGGCTCTGTCGTCGAGGACGACCGCCGCTCACGCCGTGACGACGACAGACGATCACAGAGACCTCGTGATGACAGCAGACGGCGAGACCGCGACGACCGCGATGACAGACGCCGGAGTCGCTCTAGAGATGGCCACACTAGCCGTCGCAAGTCTCGAGTATCACGCAGTCCCGAGCGACGAAATGACCGCGACCGTAAAGCCTCTCGCTCCAGATCCCGCGACACCCGCCGGCGGCGCCATCACTCACGTTCAAGAAGTCCCGAGACCATCGATCGCTACGTACCACGCAGCGAACGGCGCAACGACCGCGACCGCGACCGCAAGCGCCCAGATAGTCGTGACCGCAAAAGAGATGACAGCCGAGATCGCAAACGGGATGATAGTCGGCGCCCCCGCGATGCCAGCCGTGAACGTCCGCGCAGCTTTCGTTCCCGAGAGTACGACCGCTGGGACGCACGAGACGGCAGCGCGCGTGAGAGTCGGAACACTCGGGACGCAGAGCGAGGGAGCCGGTTCCAGGACTCTGACCGCTATGTGCCTGGCGGTGGTGGCGACAAGGATAGTGAAGATGACGGAAAGCGGGATGATAAGAAGCGAACTCGGGAGAGAAGCAGGAGCAGAAGCCGAGATAGAGAGAGAGATCGAGAGCGGGACGGGAACCGTGACAGGGACCGAGATGATCGCGACAGAGACGACCGCCGCAGTAAGGACGACCGCGACAGAGACACCAGACGGCGTCGCAGTAGATCGAGGAGTCGGGACCGTGGTGGCCGAAGACGTCGATAGCATAGCCCTGCAGATGCACCTGTATAGTGTAGGCCAGAGCTTGTATCATTACTTCCCGGCATTTCTTCGATGAGAAGGACCTTTCATGCCGAAAGCTTGTATTACGACGGAGCTACCCACTTGTAATGGCCAGACTACACACATTTTGCCCCATGTTAATGAGCAAAACATGAGATCATGAGCCATACGTGAGAAGTGATGAGGTGCAGCCGAGCGATGGTGAAGCAGAGTAGTGAAGCACGTCTTGAGCCACTCTGCAAAGTACAATTACCAAGTCAGCCGACAAAGCAACAGCAGAACGAGCGACTCCGCGAACGGTGTAGTCAGTCTTGGTTGCGACAACCTTGATCTACATGCAACTCGTTGGCAAGTACCTGAGGCGCAGCCTCAGCCATACATCCACTCTCTTGCATCGAGCTCGAGACACACATGACGTCGGGAGTCATGGCAAGAGCCACAGAGGCTGTGCGCGTTAGCTTGGAGACGCCAATATTGTCACCTAAGCCTCACCAGACACCTCATCGACTTCGATGATCTCTTCCAGAACTCTAGCGAGCCCAATACGAGGTGGTTGATGGCGGGCGCCTATTGGCTCCCGAGGTCTCCGGAAGCGCCCACGCTGTGGAGACCTCGTTGGCCTGTCACACATCAGAAACTGGCCTCTGGACAACAATTGGTCGCGTCTGCGCCTCACTGCACAACTAAAAGCAGAGTCAGTCTACGGCGGGAGCTCCTCGAATCTCTGCTCGCGGAATTGCTAAGAAGCCCGATGGATCACGGTAGGGAGCCAACCGGAGCGGGAAGCGGCTCAGATGCAGCACGTTGGAGGGTGCAGTGACCCTTTATTGTGCTCATGCATAGCTTATGCGGGTTTGATGGGGCAGATATTAGCTCGAGAGGCCCTCCTGATGGTTGTAGTCTACATCCCAGCTGTTTGTTGTTCAGCCTCGTTCTTACAAGAGTTCTTGAAGCGTGACGGTAGTGTCACTCTGCTCAACAGCTATTTACCTCCTACGTATATCGTCCGAGTGCTGAGCACTTAGGGAACTTTGATTTTGGCTCTTCGCGAACTAAGCAGAGGTGGCCGTACCTCTTGTCTGGTACATCATGGACCCTCGATTTAACACATACCCGCAACGACAGGCACACCAACCTCAGCCTCCAGTAACACAACGTCAGCACCAACGATTCTCATGGCAGGCGCCCGTAGAAGAGGCACCACAAGCCGCGCAAAGACCACCACAGTATCAAGAAGTACAGCACCAGCCGAGACAGCCGGTCGTCAACACCAACGTCACCTCACAACAACACAGAGGTTTCTCTTACGCTCCGACTCCAATCGAACATAATGCATCAGCATACCACACATCATCAAATGACCCGACGGCCCCGTCGTCTCCGGTATTTACACCTATCGATGACCGACCACAGTCCATGTTCAACATGCTGAACACGCCAGCACGACGCCAATCACAGCAAGCTTACGGAGCGTTGTCTCACCCACGTGATGACGAGACCCTTCTATCGCCGTCATCGCCAGAGGCTCAGACTCTGCCATTCATGCTGGCCGAGTCTTTAGTCGGGGCACAAGAAGACACAGGTTTGCCGACCCAGCAAGCGGCACCAGCGCAGGCACCCGCACAATCGCCAATCCAACAGAGCAGACATGCCCGCCAAATGAGCAGTTTATCACCCATCAACACAAATCTCGCACATCCGACCATGCCCGCGATTCCACAAAGTCCACGCTCTGGAGGCGACCAGCAATCGCCCGGCGCCCTCCCCTACAAGACACCTATATCCCCCATATCCGCCGCCCCCATCCGCAAAGACACCCCAAACTCCTCCTACACCTCGCAAACTCGACACAAAATTCAAACACACGCCGACGACTCCGTCCCCTACTCCCCACACGACTTCCCAACCCACACAATCGCATCTCCACACGCAGTCTTCTCCCCCGGCGCAGCCACCGGCCCCAACGGCTTGGACTTCAGCGCGCACCAGCCCGGCCAGATCCGCCATCCAAACATGGACCTCTCGAGCGACCGCGCATGGAAACACGGGTTGTGCAGTTGCACACCAGACGTGTCTACGTGCCTCACAGGATTGTTCTGCCCATGCATTCTCTCCGGGCGCACCGCGTATCGACTCTCCCAGAAATCCAAGAAGGCAGACCCGACGGATTTGTTGGGACATAGTGCTACGAACGGACATTGTTTGGCGATGAGCTTGGCGTGTGTAGTGGGATTGGGGTGGGTTTTCCCGATGTTGCAGAGGACCAGGATTAGGCATTTGTATAAACTTGAGGGCAGCTGCGGGGATGATTTAGTTAAGGGGTGTTGTTGCTGTTGCTGTGTTAGTGTGCAGAATGAGAGGGAGGTGAAGAGCAGGGAGGAGATGTCGATGAGGTGGGCGGGACCGGCGAGTCGGGGGGGTTATGCGAGGAGTGGAGGAATGGAGTATAGACCGCAGAACTGAGGGAGGCGCGGATTATTTGCATCGGTGGACGGCGGATTGTGCGCTGAGATTTAATAGCGCCTTCATGCGCGCTTCGGTCCTTGATTGCATGGCTTCACGATACCCTTCTGTAGCGTTTACTACTTCTTCCATGTTACAGTTCCAGAAAGTTCTATCCTTGGGATAGAGATCTCCTTCGTTTCGCGTCTTCATCGTCATCACTTGCTCTCCATCTCTTGACCACTGGTTATAGACTTGTCCCTCGACTATCTGGGCTTGCCTCTCGACTATCACGATGAATCTCCCGCATCGGAACACCGTCTTCCACTCCGAACTCGGGTGGCAACTGGAATCCCTCCCGCAAGTCATTTGCCAAAAGGTACAGGCTCCTTGCATCTCGATGCCAGTCGAGGAGCTGCAGCCTTTGCCTTTCAGACATCTTGAGGAAGGGACTTGCTACCAATTACGAATAATCAACCGTGATAGGACAGTCTCTGAGCTCCGCTTTGCAACATAGTCCGATCAATCCAAGCACATGATCGCGGACATCAGCATACTTGTGGGCCTGGAAGAACTCGATGAGATTGTTGCTTAAAGGCCAGTCATCGTCATCAATTCCACTGAAGTATTCCAGACGATAGCGAATAACACTGTATGCTGAAATGTCAATACCATAGCGCGTACCGAAGTAAGTTTCGCCCCAATGGGAATCGATCCATTCGAAGGCGGAGTCGTTGTCAAGCAAATCCCTGCCTGAAACGATTCCCAATCATTGACAGAGTACATACTCCTGCACGATCCACAGGCGGCACCAGTAATTGCTTTTGTAGATCGTGCTAAGGTAGGTCTGAGGACTGCATGAGCAGCCGTGTCAAGCGCTGGGTCGGGGTAATCCTCCTCTTCTGGCCCAAGCTCTGCGATGACGCGTTCCACTGCATTAGGTGTCTTGATCAGCTCCTCTTCAAAGCCGAGACCTGACCATGCTGTCACCATGGCTGCTCGACGATAGATCTGACCCGTGATCCTCACTTGGTGGTTGCGCTCCTTGACGGAGTTCTGAATGATACATAGAGCATCAATCCACAGGTATCTTTGGGTTCTTTCATGCGGCTGAGGCTCTTCAGGTTGATGATAGCTCAAGAAGTCCCACTTCTTCTGGGTCTAGACAGGCTCGCCGTCCAGATCTATGGATTCTGTGGTTTCTAGTTAACCCCAGACGTACGAAAGGGCAGTGAACGGTGGTGCGTCTTGGAGTAAGATCACGTGCAGTTTGTGTGATACGGATTGCATCCGAAGCTCTGGTGCATCGTCGTTCAAATAAGCTTCATCATTATTGTTTCAATGAGATAGATGCCTGTCGCGTCCTGGAGATGTAGTGGATATGCATCCACTAAGGTACATAATTAGATGTTTAACCCTAGAAAAGGACTTTCTTTATATACACAAAAGAAAGACCATGTTTAGTAAAGACACTATATAATAGGTAAATAACAAAATTTAGAGTGTTTTTAACCTGTAAAAAAGCACTGCGCGGGGTTTGAGACACTAAACTGCGTTGCAGTGTAAAAACCATCGCAATTGTACCTTGGTGATATCGTAGATAGATGACTGACCCGGATCCAAAGAGAAGTTTGGATGCTTAGTCACAATCAACACGCCGCTGACCGAGATTTTCTTTTGTCGGACTGGCAGTGTAATGAAAGCTGTCAATAGTCGTAGGTTTCAATGTCGTTTCGATGCTGGTTGAGGAGAGGCGATATGATGTGGGAAAGGCTGAAGCTCAGCGTTGGCTAGACCGAGATGTGATTGTATGAAGAATTGTGACAGCCCGCAAGAGTGGTGGTTGATAAAGGGTGGATGTCTGCGACAAGGCTGAGGCTGGGTTGACAGCCTAGCCAAGCCACAGTGGAAAGGGTAAGAGCGTCTTGGCTGAGCACTTGTATGCATCATTTCAGATTTTTTCTCTTTCGTTGCTCCGTGTTGTAGTCAGAAGTATACCAGGACTGTGAAGATGTTTGAGACCGGGTAGTCATGGATACACAAGGTTCTGGTTGTTTCTAGGCCTATTGAGAGTCTCCGTACGATCTTGTCTTGCCAACCTTAAGCTCATTCAATGTCGCAGTCCATGTCAGCCAAAACCTTTCTCAGTCGTGATGACTTTTCCCAGAAGCGAAGGAACAAATTTACTGTCAGTAAGCCAGGAACCGAATAATCAGCAGGCAATTCTAACAGAGCTATCAAGTCATCCCTGTGGGACGATAGTTGTGGGTCGAATTTTGCCTCCGTCTCAGCGTCCAAGCCAGCGAAGTACAAAGTTCTCTCCCAGAGAACTATGAATAACTCGTTGACTCCCATATGGGCGTAGTCGACATGTATGGGGTGATCTCGAAGTTCTTCCGGGTCGATCAGACCAAGAAGTCCAAAAAGTCGATCTCGTACGTCGGCGCACTTGGAGCGCTTGAATCTTTGTACAAGGACCGATGATCTCCAATAAAGTCGACCGAGTTGCGGTTTTGTAAGATGGTGTTCATGCCGACAGGTGATGACAGCCATTGCCAACTCTATCTGGTCCACGGGCTGCATTATTCGTCTGACATACACTCTGTTGCTCGACGCTGTGGTCTCCGGGCAAAGGATGATAGCGAATGCGTCGCTGTCCAATCGATACCCGCCTGACCATAGTTCCACGCCGCGACCAAGCACGAACTCTTGCACAATCCATATCGAGACCAGTACTCTGCTTGTAGAACACGCTCGACGCTTTGGCGGAGGATTTCTGGGGCGGATTCCAGAAGCGCAAGATGCTGTGAACTTTCGGTGTCTCTGGCGTACTCCGAAACTATGCGCAGATCCTGTTCGACGCCAACACCCAGCCATGCTATCACTGACTCCGCACCAGAGAAGATGCCAGCCATGATAGAGACCTGATGTGACCGCTCGTCGTCATTTTTCTGATCGATGCAAAGCGCATCGATCCAGAGGAGGCTCCTGTGCCCGTCTCTTCGATATTCGTGTAAAAATTTCCACAAGTTCCCGCGAACAGTAGCAAGCTGATCATCAAGCACAATCGTCATTGAAGGCTCGGGAGATCCCCACACATAAGAGAGTGCTGTATATTTCGGAGCATCGTTCAGCGATACGACACAAAGCCTGCAGGAGATAGGTGCGTAGGGATCTTCGAAGCCGTTCCCGACACGTAGAAGCTCGATTAGTCGTATGTCTGCGCTCTTACCGGGAGCCAAAGGGTGTGCGCCGTACAGAGAAGCCATGGAGCTACTGGAGGAAGCAGCTAAGGTACAAGGCAGATGATCGCTGCGAAAAATGAGTAGTGGAAAATACGACAAGATGATGATGGCTGCAGGGTGAAGTGGAAGATGAGGCAAGGCTGAGGCTACGTTGGCAGCCTAGCCAAGCCTCGGCTCACGGGGTAAGCGCAATCTGGACTCAAAGTACGAAACTGAACTTGAGAAAAAGATAAAGAGGGTACCACGATAATATTCCAATCGTGGTACTAGCGGTATATTGCTGTATTGGATGCAGACATGCACCGATACCTCGTCATGATTGACCCTCCACCAAAGTTTTGCTATGCCTGAAACGAGGATATCCAATCAGCCCGTGTCGATTGAGAGGGTGACTTCGCTTCGATTGTGCCCAGTAATTGTCTCAGTCCTCATTCCCTTCAAGAAAGCGTTAGTTAAGGTCTACAGGAGTACCAGAAAAGCAAAGAAATCCAACAACTGGGTCTAGATGTTCATACTTAAACGGTGGACAACAGGAACCGAGCTAGGCGGAAGACCGCCGTACTCGGTAATGACCATGTCGATGTACTTGGCGGGCGTAACGTCGTACAGAACCTGGAGATGATGCAGATTCTTCGACTCGGCGATCCATTTGAGAATGTCTGATGTGTCCGGCTTCTCCTCCTCGGTGGCAGCAGCTTTGTCGTCGTTCTTGCTGGCGGCTCTGCTGCTGGGAAGCATGGACTTGAGAGGAAGCAGGTCGCGACGCTCCGCTTCGGACAGTAGCTCCTCGGAAGGTGCGACCTCGTTACCAACAATCGAGTCGAGCGCAACCTTCTCGGTGAACTTAACAGATTGACAAAGAACAATGACCGGGAGCGATTGGGCTTTTGCGAGCATCGACACACTGGCTGTACCGACTCGCGAGTACAGTCTGCCGTTGGACATCATGGCGTGCGCGCCGAGGAAGACCTTTGTTGCGTCTTTGATAGCATGCGAAGCTCCAGTAATGAGGTAGTAGCGTACTTTGACGCCAGCGTTCGCAAGCTTTCGCGCCAATTGCTTGCCTTCGAAAAGGGGCTTCGAATCGACAACAATGACGGAGAATGGTGTGCCTGCCTCGTGAGCGCGCAGGATAGCTTGTTCCACGATGGAGCTAGAAGCATATGTGAGAATAATATCCCCAGGTTCGATCTTTGACGCAGCAAGGTCGCGAATGAGTCTGTCAGCTGCTGTTACGCGCTCGCGAATGAAGATATCGATCTCTTCCAAAAGGTCCCGCTTGGCCTCTGCCTCTGGGGTGGCAGGGTCGATCTTGATGATCACATCCTTCAGCCATCGAATGGCATTTCCCATGCTGATACTGAGCGGCCTGCAGCTTCTGAGGTACTCGATCTGTGGGCTCAAGTGATGGTTTGTAAGATGACGTGCCAAACTGGTGCCTGGGGGTGTCTGGTATGACTCGATGACAGCCTTGAAGGAAAGGAGCATCGCCACCATACGGGCAGTGCTACCACAAATCGCGTAGCTGCTGTACTGCAGTCCCAAAGACAGCACTGCGGGATGGACGTCTTTCCCTGCTCCGTTCATTGACTGCTGCTTCGGTTGACTGTACAGGTGCCCAAAGAACAACCCAACACCGGCCTGTCTCGACTCCTTCTTGCTCTTCTTCTCCGGCTCTTTTTGAATGGGCACATTGGATTGAGACGGCCGTCTCCTGATAGGCATGGGGCGAGCTTGCTCGTTCTTTGCGCCCTGTTTGGGTTCCTTCGATTGCTTCTGTCCGTCTTTGGATGCTCCTTGCTCTTTTGAAGGGCCGGCTGGACCTTTCTGCTGCGCTCTCCGCGCTTGCTTCTCAGCTTGCTTCTGCTTTTTCAATTCTGCTGGCGAAAGTTTCTTTGGCGCATCTTCAGCTGGCTTTGTGGTCTTGGCGTCTCCATTTGTTGTGGCGGCAGGTGCGTCCTGGGGCTGCGAGGATGGGGCTGCGGCAGCAGGCGCTGGCTCTACTGTTTGGTCTGACATGGTTGGGTCGGATTTGGCCTTCTTTCACAAGGGCGGCACGTCGACAGGGTACGCCTTATGCTGCTGTAGTGGGGTAAATCCAAGATTTATCGATGTTGAAGCTCCGTGTGGGGGAGTGTGATATCCAGGCGATACTTGTAGCCGAAACGAGTTTGGTGTAAGTAATTTCGTGTTCGTTGTCACGGCTGGGCTCGCGTCGCGGAATTTTGATAGAAAGTCGTGAAGCCCATTGACTCAAAGGCCGCATTAGGCTGGAACGGTGATGGCGCGCTTGCCAAGCGTGACCCACTCCTGCCCCGCCACTGCCCGCAACGTCATCTGGTAGCCGCGATGAACAGGGTCCAAACACAAGGCTGCAGTAACCGTACACATGTCCTTCTGTAGATTGCGAATGATGATTGCCTTGTACTTTGACTCCTACACACTTTTCATTAATTTATCTGACTCTTCACTATGACTGACAAGGTTACGTCCATTACAGATCTGCCGCTCGACATCCTTGTCCTCGTGTTCCCGTACCTGGACGCGAAGAGCTTCCTTTCTCTTTGCAGCACTTGCAAGGCTTTCCAACAGCCCTCTATACGACTCGATCCCACGTACTGGAGCTTCACCACACGCAGTGTCTTTCGGGTACCAAACCAGCCAGTCGTGCAGCATGATGGCGTACGGTGGCAGAAGCTATATCGACGCATGCTAACTCAGAGCCATGTCTTCACATGGGGCAGCAATGGTCACAGCCGCCTAGGTCACGGCTATGGTGAGGTGATGCCTCGAGGTCCTATGATGCTGCCCAGGCGACCAGGACCAATGAGGAATCGAGGCAGGGTCAACTGTGCTTTTCCAACTGAGATGGAGGATACTCGGCAGCTGGGGATCATTGCAGATATGCAGTGCGGGTGAGTCTTGCAACCCCAAGAAAGGCAAGCATATGGTAAACTGACTATTCATAGTGGTTGGTCGACAACACTCCTCACCGCAAACGGTACCCTCCACGCAGCCGGCGTTCTCGACGGCCAAGTCACTCTCGCCTCGCACGATCGCATGGCTCCTCTCCAATTCCCTGCTGGTTTACCCTCTGTCGCCTCCGGAGCCCAATACTACGAGCCCTCGACTGCCATTCGTCAGTTCTCAGCGGGCAGATCGCATATACTAGCACTCTCGGACAACGGAAAGATCTGGTCTTGGTATCATGCGAAAAAGGCCGCGCTCCAAGTCAAGTTCGCGCACGTAGACTTGAAGGAGCAGGCCACCGATGGCTCGTCTGTCAAACAGCCTTCGTCATTTGGACATGTACAGCAAGTTATCGCCGGGTGGAGCCGCAGCTCTGCTTACGTGCAGGGCGTTGGTATCATACTTTGGGATATTGTTGAGAGAGGAACGAACGACGGCGATACAGACACGATGCTTGTGCTCGAGAATGCCGAAGTACCTAAGACCAGCTACAAACGTCCAAAAGGAAAAGAGCGAGAGAGCGAGGACCAGAGAGCACTTGGTGAAGAAATTGGTGCTGTTCTTAATTACATCGTTCTGGAACACTTTGTTGTCTTCGCGACTGACATCGGTAAAGTCTTCTGTGGACTCATGGGCGACAAAAACGTGGTCGACGACATCCTCGAGCTTAGTGACCTGCGAAGCGCGAACGGGTCGCCTATCGACGTTCAAGGCTCATTCCGTCGATTCGCCGTCTTCAAGAATGGAGAAGTCATCACTGCTGACCAGGAGTATCTGCATCAGTGCTGGAACGCTCGAGGCACGAACTCCAAATTCGGAGGTCTCCACAAGATTCCAGCTTTACAGAACAACGATGTCATCTCTGTGGCTTTCGGCGACTACCACTATCTCGCGCTTCATTCGAACGGCAAGATCACATCGTACGGCACCGAGCTGCAGGCTTGTGGCGCTCTCGGACTTGGAGAAGAGGGGCCGCAAGGCAAGGCGCGGGGTATCGTCTATGACCGCTTCAATCGTGATGGGCGACTGGCACCCCATGCATATACATATGGCCGTCAGGTGTGGTTCGACTCGAGGAAGAAGGACTGGATTCAGCGCATTATCCAGAATTCGCCCAACGAGAACGAAGAAGCACGACAGCGCGAGGAGTTGTTCAACGAGGATCCGACCGTGCAAGGCGAAGTCAGCGAGTGGATTGAGCAAGAAGGTCGCGAATGGGACAAGGATGCAGGCGACGACGGGCTTGGTCCGTACTTCGCCCTCGGGGTAAGTGCTGCAGGTTGGCATTCTGGTGCTTTGGTACTAGTAAATGAAGATCTGGCGAAAACGGAGCCCTCGTATGCGTATGAAGGCAGATCCTTCCCTCGACTGCGTCTCAGCGATGGCACTGAGATGCCGGGAACTGGAGAGCTGGATGTGTGGAGACATGGGCAACCTCAATGGAGACTGGAAGCTGTCGCCTAGAGATCGGGACGTTGTTTCCACGTCGACGTGGCAGGATGAAATACAATCGGCAGATTGTCATTCAGATTAAGCGCATATCCTACGGGCTGATTACCTCCTAACAAACCTGACCGCACAATCCTCCGGCCTCTTCAAATGTGCACTAACATTAAAGTATTTCTCATCCCTCAACGACTTCCCCACTCTCTCTCTCGCATCCTCCTCACTCTCCCCCTCGCGCCGCACAACCTCCACCCTCCACTCCCGCAGCAACTCAACCATAATCCCCGCAAACTCAACCTGACTGAACTTCTTCGCCGGGCACATCCGCGGCCCCACCATCCATGCCGTATACGCGACGTCTTCTGGCATCACGAACTTCTCTTCCCCAGTAGTAGCGTTTGTGCTGATGAAGCGCCGCGGGTCGAAGGATGCTGCGTCCTGACCCCAGCGTGGAGACAGGTGTGCGCCGTACTGGTTCATGCCCACCAAGGTCCCTGGTTTGATCGTGATGCAAGACGGACCGGTGGGCGTTGTGATATCCAGGGTCACGGGGATGAGTGATGTTTTTACGAAGAGCGGGGCGGGCGAGGCGTGGCGGAGGACTTCGTGCATGAGTGCGCGGGTGCGGAGGAGGTGTGGGTAGATTGACTGATAGTCGTCTGCGTCAGTAGTGTGAGAGTGAGAACTGTGAGTGTGCAGCAGTATTTCCTCGGCCACCCAGTCTTGGATCACCGGGTTGAGCGCGAGATAGGGGAGCGCGAAGGTCAGGGTGCTGGCGGTGGTTTCGTACCCGCCTAGGTTGAAGACGAATATGTTTCCATACAGCTCTGAGTCGGTGAGGTAGCTGCGCGGTTTGCCTTCTTCGCTGCGCTTTTCGACTTCGTTGGCGGATACGATGGCGGAGAGGAGACTTGCCGGTCGCGTGCCCGGTTCCTGGGTGGGCTTGGAGGACTGCATGTATGCGAGCACGAGCTCTTGCATGTACAGTCTGACCTCTTTGACGGACAGTTTGAGCTTTCGCAGGGTGCCTGGGAGCAAGAAGTCTGGTGCGTGGAGGGAGTTAAAGACGACGGTGAGCAGGATGTGCTTGAGTATGAAGCCCATGCTGTCCATGAGACTCATGGCGTGTCGTGCAGGCACGCCGTCGAGATCGGCTTCCTGGCCCCATGCAATTACGGTGAGGACTTGCATGGCGAGGACATCGAATGTGCTGCGTACGCGTCCTAGGTGCCTCTCGCTCTCGCCTTCGAGGCTTTGCTTCAGCGCTTTTGTCTGGCGCCTGGCTTCGCTCCACACGCCCACCATTGTGCGCTCGCTGAACGCCTGGATCGTAACCTTGCGATGCCTTTTCCAGTCCTCGCCGTGCGTCGAACTCACGTTCTGGCCAAAGAAGGTGAATAGTTGGCTCTGCGCAGGCGGCATGCGCCAGATATCCCTCGTCTCGGTCCAGACCTTGTTACAAACGGCGGGCTCGCAGGTCACAACAGTGTTGTCAACGGGTGAACAAAGGACAAAGTTCTCGCCGTGTAATGAGACAGATTTGGCGTTGTCTTCGGTCGGCCAACCCATGGTCGTGTAGAGGTACCAGTTTCCAAGTCCGAATGGCAGATGTTCGACCCAGGCGAATAGAGGCCTGAAGAGCATCCAGAGTGGTTCATTGAACGACACCGGAAGTAGGATGATGGGGAGCCCATAGCTGCCGGCTTCGATGTAGTTGCGGATCCATTTGGATAAGCGCAAGGCGATGAGAAGGCTAACGGGAAGGCCGAGAAGGTAGAGATACATGGTTTTGACCCCAGAAACAATGTCGAAGAAGACAGCACCTCTTAAGTACTCCGATCATGACGCGGGACGTATCTCGATACTGGCGTGTACTTATTGCTGACATCTAGTTCGTCTGTCTCTAGCGCGTAAGCCTCGCATCCTGGCATCCGCTAGCGAACTGCTTTCCCGAATGGGCACAATCTCCGTCTTCTCAAGCTCACTTAAGCAGTTATGTTCCCACAGGATGTACTTGTGAATGATGTTGATTCGGGACTATACAAGCAGCGACGAGGAGATCGTTCGTCGCCAGGATACTAAGATGACAGAGTTGGTATGAGAGAACGTGCCTCGAGCTTTTTCTTACGCGTCCTTGTCCATCTGGGGCTTGCCGCGCTCCTCCTTGTTCTCAGCACCAGGTCGGTCGGTGGAAACAGTGCCCTTGAGCTTGGCGGTCTCAGCGACACCCTCACCCTTCTTCGACTTCTCGGGCTGCTTGGAGATCTGCGAGCTGTGGTGGGTCTCATCGTTGGACATGCCCTGCTGCTTGCCGGACATCTCGTTGAAGCTCTTGGGCTCCTTGCGGGGAGAGGGCTGAGCTGTTAGTATAGGTTTCGTTAGGAACATATCGGCGCACTCACCTTGTCGGACTTGTCGGGAGAGGCCTCGGCCTCGTCATCGGTCTTCTCTTGGCTGGACGATGCCTTGCCCTCCTTGTGCTCCTTCTTCTTGTCCTCAGACTTCTTCTCGCGCGACTCAGAGTGTTTGCTGTCGTCGTCCTGGCCGCCGTCGCTCTTCTCGTCGGCGTCCTTGCTTGAGTCCTCCTCGTTGGCGTCGAACTTCTCGACCTTGGGCGCGGTGACGTCGGTACCGTCGTTCTCCTCAGCCTCTTGCTTGGCTGTCTGCTTAGAGTTGAACTTCTCCTTCTGGAGGGCAGGTGCCTCCTCGTTGGCCTTCTCCTGCAGCTCCTTGTTGTTGGCCTTCTCGACGTACTCAGCGTGGTCATCGTGGTGCTCGCCGTGCCCAAAGTCCTGGGTGAAGACTACGTAGAGACCGCCGGCGGTTCCGGCGACAGCAGCGGCCATCCTGTGCAAGGGTTAGCTACGTGCCGCGGAGCTGCGCGCGTCCACGATTGCCAGGAGCCGATAATATAGTCATATAGTCTCGTTCAAATGGCAAACATGGCTGTTGAGTTTACTCACCATGGAACATCGCTGCTCTGGGCCTCGCTGTGGCCGTGACCGCTGGCGTATGTCCTGCGCTGGATGCTCTGGCGAAGAGGCTGGGCAGCGCGGACGGCCGGGCGGGCGGCGCGTGCGACAGAAGATGCGCGGAGGGCGGTTGACCTGATGAAAGACATTGTGAAGCTGTGGAGATATCAATTGACTGCAGTGAAGAGCAATTGATGGCAGTGACGAAAGGATGAGAGATGTGGTTGTGGGATCAGTCCACACGGCACGTCATGTTCACGACGAAAAAGACCCGTGCCCACTCAAGCTTAGCCGCATTGGCTATGGTTCATTGAGCTTACCACCTCGGAAGAGCTTCAAGACATTGGAGATCGTGATGAGATCCATCGTCGAGCTATCTGCTATCTCTAGGGGTGCTCTGGAGTGTGTAAGGACTACTAGAAGTCGCGGCAAGAGCTCTCTGATGGAAGCTATGTTCAGAGCAAGCTACGTCACTGATGTCGAAATGTTCGGCAGCATTGAGACATTCTGTGGTGGCCCGAAGTGATGCCCCAGGAAACAAGGCGATATCAAGCAAATATCTTTCTGCCGACTTATTCAAGACCGACTGGCACAGCTCCTGTTGTCGATATTGTTTGCTCGTTGCTCCGACATATGTACAAGACCGTGCGCATGAAGCTTTGGCAATGCTGGGGCAAATAGGGCACAAGCAGGCAGCGCAGGCAACGGTGGTCCAGGGTCGATCAGCTTCCACACCAGACTTCCCCCTTCACTTGCCAGTCCGCATAAATAATCCACGCTGTGCAAATATAAACGCGTTCCCCTCACGCGTTTGCAACTTCCTCCCGCCATCCACCACCAACAACACCCCGCCACAGCTAGGGTACCCCGCCACGCGCATCCACTCCACCAGCGCCGCAGCTCACTCTCACAGACTGCGAGCATCCAGCAACACACACTGCCGCCATGGCGCCCTCGTCGGTTCCGCCCAATCCGACCGCCCACAATGTCGCCCAGCTGCTACCGAAGCTCTCTGACGCGGATCCCGACTTCCGCTTCATGGCCTTGAGCGATCTACACGACACACTGGTTGTTGCTCACTCTGGGTTCCTCCAGCACGATGAGGTGACATGCGCAAAGACTGTGGAAGGGCTTCTCCAAACCCTGGTCGACACAAACGGCGAGGTGCAGAACCAGGCAGTCAAGTGCTTAGGCCCTTTCGTGAACAAGATCCCAGACAAGATCCTCTGTCCCATGATCGAGAAGCTCTCGAACCTGCAGACAGACAGCGCCGTCGACCAGAGCATACCCTCTCTCGCTCTCCGCGAAGTTGTCGTCTCACTGCCCCGTCCCGTCGCTGGCGTCGCGCGAGCAAAGCCAGTCCTCGAAGCATACAGCGCCATCAGCAGGGTGCTCATCCCACGACTAGTCGGATACCATGTTATTCAGCCGGCGCAGCAGGGTCTGCCTAAGGTACCCCAAGGCATGCTGCAGGTGGACCTCGAGAAGGGCACAGACAGCAACGCTATCGATGTCTTGATCGAGATTGCGCGCTGCTTTGGGCCGTTGCTTCAGGAGGTTGAGATCCAGGCGCTACAGAAGATCACATTCGAGATCCTCGAGAATGATCGCGCGAGCTCCATGATGAAGAAGAAGTCGGTCACGGCCATCTCCACACTGGCAGGGTACTTCCCAGACCAGTTGCTGAGCAGCTTTCTGTCCCGTGTGATCGAGCACCTGCGCGATGCACATCTTGTTCGCAGCAAGCGAAAGCTGTACATCACCATCCTTGGCTCCATGGCTCGGTCAGTACCTACACATCATACGCGCATGTCCCACGCTAACAAGCACAGATCTATCCCCCGCAAGTTCGGCCCATACCTCAAGACACTCGCACCTTTTGTCCTGAGCGCAGTCAGCGAACAAGAACAGGAAGATGACATGGACGTCTCCGATGACGAGGGCGAGCGCGATCCTGAGATCGACGAGGTACTGGAAGCTGCGCTCATTGCGCTCGAGGGCTTCCTCGCCTCGTGCTCACAGGACATGAACATGTACACAGACGAGACGATCGCTGCAGCCACACGATACCTGAAGTACGATCCCAATCTTGCACAAGATGACGATGAGGATGAGGACGGCATGGAGAGTGACGAGGAAGACGCGCTAGAGGGCGACGACTTCGAGGAAGAAACTGGCTACGACGACGACGAAGACGCCAGCTGGAAGGTCCGCAGATGCGCAGCCAAGGTCCTGTACACTTTGATCTCCACACGAAGCAACGGCGATCTCATGGAGGACGGAACACTATATAACAAGGTGGCTCCTGCTCTGATTGCACGTTTCAAGGAACGGGAAGACAACGTGCGCTTAGAAGTACTTGCTACTTTGTCAAACCTTGTCAAGAAGTCTGGCGATGGGCCCTCGCCAGTCAAGTTCGCCGACGAACACCCTCAAGGCGGAACGATGGCGCCGCCAGCTAGTCGCAAGCGTCGTAGGGGTGGCAGTGATGCTAGCATGTTCGAGATGCACGGCAACGCATCAGTCTCCCTGGGATACTCTTCTCCAGCGCGAACCGGAACACCGCCGGTCGGCCCACGTGCGAGCCTGTCTAAGCTGAGTCCCGAGATCGTCAAGGGTGTAGCACAGCTTCTCAAGCAGTCATCGTGCCCGCCCTCAACGAAGCAGGCTTCGATTTTCCTGATCAAGGACATCGTCATCACTCAGCAAGGCGGTCTTGAGGGCTACCTGACGCAGCTACTTGATCCTGTAGTGGAGGCTTCGAAGACCAGCAGCGGCTCGACAAGCAGCGCATCAGCAACAGCAAACAGCCTCCGAATCCAGGCGCTGCAACTCATTGGTGCCATCGCCGACACACATCACGCAAAAGACATTCAGCCATACCTGTCAAGCATCGTTCCTGCTCTTCTGAAGGGAATGACTGAGAAGTATAGCAAGCTGTCTATCGAGGCGCTGGCTGCGACCGAGCAGGTCATTAAGGCCCTTACACCGCCGCGATCTGCGGCGACAGGTGCACAGAACCAGCAGTATTTGGAACCTTTGTACGATACCCTGGTCAGCCGCATCTCGGCCAACGACGCAGATCTCGAGGTTCGCCAGAGCGCCATTCATGTACTCGGGCTCTTGCTTGGTCGAAGCTCTGGCACAGAGGGCTTGATCTCATCGCAGAAGCGAACGGCTGGTCTGGAGTTGTTGGCCGATCGACTCAAGAATGAGCTGACACGTCTGGCATCTGTGCGCGCCATTGACTCGATCGCAGCTCATACTAAGGCACAGAACGAGCTGTCTGCGAAGTGGGTGCAGAGCGTCGCTCTGGAGTTGGGTGCACAGCTCCGGAAGGCCAGCCGTGTTCTGCGTGGTGCAAGCTTGAGCGCTCTTAGGACGTTGGCGCTGAATGAGCGCTCCCGAAAACAGCTCGATAGCCGGACTAAGGCTCAGATCGTGGATCTGCTCCTGCCCCTCCTCAACGCTTCTGATCTTCACCTTCTTGGACCTGCACTTATCATCCTAGCTACCTTCGTCCAGGACGACGCCAAGTCGACTCTGACACCCGAGCTAAATAACGCTCTTTGCCAGGTTGTTCAAGGCTCGATCAGTGGATCTTCCCTCGATGCCCTGCTGAAGCTTGTCCGCACGATTGGGGAGCAACAGGCTGGACAAGCTCTGATGAAGTCGCTGCTGCAAGACGTTGGCGTTGCCGGTCACCCAGAAGTCGTTGGCAAGGTCATCGGAAACCTTCTTGTGTATGGGGGTGCTAGTGTCGGCGTCAAGCTTGACCAGTTCGTGACTGAGCTCGAGACTGCGCAAGATGATAAGCGCAAGTGTCTGGCGTTGGTGGTACTGGGCGAAGCAGCACTTCGTCTTGGTCCGCAGTCCTCGATCGACCCCAAGCTCTTCATCGAATACTTCTCTGTCAAGTCCGATCAGGTGCCACTCGCGGCTGCTGTTGCTCTTGGACGCGCTGGCGCTGGCAACGTTAGCCAGTATGTCCCCGTCATTCTTTCGACAATGGGAAAGACATCTGCACCTCAGTACCTGCTGCTGCATGCTATCAAGGAGATTCTGCAGCAGGACGATACCGAATCCGAAATCATCCCATACGCTTCGACACTGTGGCAGAATCTGGTCGCTGCATCTCAGCTGGAGGACAACAAGGCGATCGGTGCAGAGTGTGTTGGCAGGCTTACGATCATTGACCCGAAGACGTACCTGCCTCAGCTCCAAGTAAGATTACTCCTTCTCATTTCACATACATGTCTGCTAACGTGCCCAGGGTTTCTTGAACGACCGCAAGGCTGCTGTTCGTGGTATGGTCATCTCTGCGCTCCGATACACCCTCGCCGACACCGACGAGGCCTACGACGAGTACCTCCGGCCGATCGTCGTCCCCATGCTCACGCAGATGCTCAACGAGGAGGACCTCGACAACCGTCGTCTGGCTCTCACGACGTTCAACTCCGCCATGCACAACAAGCCCGAGATCATCCTCCCTGCTTTGGATCAGCTGCTTCCTCTTGCCATGAAAGAGACATACCAGAAGCCCGAGCTCATTCGTGTCGTCCAGATGGGTCCCTTCAAGCACAACGTCGATGACGGTCTCGAGCTCCGCAAATCTGCCTATGAAACTCTGTACGCACTCTTGGAAACAGCGTTCTCTCGCATCGGACCCATGGAGGTGTCAGACTGCTGCGAGCGCATCGTCGCCGGTATCACCGACGAGCACGACATCCGCATCCTGTGCAACTTGATGCTAACCAAGCTCATGGTGATTGCACCGGAGCAGGTGCACTCGCGCCTCGAGGCCATCGCATCCAATTTCCGTACTGTCCTGAACGTCAAGCCCAAGGACAACGCCGTCAAGCAGGAGATTGAGAAGATTCAGGAGGGCGGCAAGGGCGTACTGCGCGTGACTGTGCTGCTTAACAAGCAGCTCGGCACTGAGGGCGCAACCGGAAACGATGATCCGCAGAGCAGGACTTGGGCGCAGTACTATGAATGGGTTTCCAAGGAACACGCTCAACGGCTTAAGGATGCTATCGACGAGCTCAAGGAGCGTGACCGCTAGGCGGGGTCCTCGTCCACGGGCGCATCGTCCATGGAGTACATCCGCAAACTTCGTCACGCAGGTAAGATGCCGGTAGCGGATGGAGTAGGAGAGGGTGGTCCAGTTCGTAACTTGCTGGTTCGGCGTGCATAGCGGTCGCATAGCATAGGATAAGAAGCCACCAGCTTGTAAAGCCAGAGACATATAGGCTGGAACGAGCAATCAAAGACATCACGATACATATTATTCTCCCGCTGGCAGCTGAAATGTAGGCGACATGAAAATATCGCAGGAAACGGCATGTGGCACGTTGAAGAAGGCTCATGTCCTGCAAGGATCACGACGAGACGATGATGAGCCAGAGCACGATGCGGGTTTGTCACCGGTAGCTGTGTAAGAAATCGGCTTGTAATTTCCACGGTGTATCATTGCTTGTACCGCGAATAACAAGCAATGGGCAGTCCCAGAAAGAGTCTTTTGAGGAGATTTCCTCAAATCTGGGCCTTCCCCTCGCTCAATTGGCCCTGTGGAGTGCAGTGAGGGTGCGATGGAAGAGAAGCGAAATCGAGGACTGCTGCCCGTGCGTGACTGTGATGGGGGATACGAGGATTTGATGAGGATGTGGTAAGATTGTGAGGAAGTGAGGATATGAGTGAAGCCTGTACAAGGGCAGTTGACTCAGTACAAGACTCAGTATAATCAACAATCTATTCATATTCAAATCGATCTCGCGCGATACAAGTTTTCCAGACAATCTGTGCAAAGCGCCAATAAGAGATTCAAAAACATAGAGAACAGAGGCAAGGACTGAGTTCAAGGGACTCTAGAGGAAAGGGTAGGGTTGCTCACACATTGTCAATATCTCAGACAAGCTTCTTGGCAAGATCCGTCGCAAACGTCGCGCAGTTGTACGTTTTGTGGTTGTACGTCCTGCCCTTAATTTCAGATTGAGCTACGCAGAGACATTAGCCTGTTGAGATGGGTTTGAAAGAATGACAATACTCACCAAGTGTAGCGATACTCCTATGTGTCTTCCTTCCATCTTTCACCTGTCCCATGTACTGGAATGCTTCCTTTCCATTCTTGATCTCCTTGTAATCCACCTCATAACTTTCGACAGCTGCGCCATCTCCGTTGGGCTTCGACTGCCACGTCGCGTCGTTAAACATGAGTCCGTACTCCCAGTACCCTTTGCTGGGATTGCCGACGACGATGTCTTTGTGTCGGCCGCCAGTGTCTTTCATGAGTTGGTTGAGGCCTTCGTGCGAGGCGCCGCCACGCTCGTCGTAGTTTATTGGGCGCTCGTCGGTGCGGATCCAGACGTGTAGCTTTGTGGCATCCTTGCCTTTGGGCAGAGCTGGTACGGCCCTTTTCGGTAGCTGAAAAGTATCCGGCGAGTGTGGTCCTTCTATGGGGAAGTCGCGTGGGTGCGAACGCACTGGTTGGACAAGCTCGTCGGCAGTGGCCTCCGCCGAGACAGCATAGCTGAAGAAACTCGCGAGGAGAAGGACAGGAGCGTGGAACTTCATCTTGAGAATTTGAGAAGAGCTGATTGATGATGAAGGATGCTTGCTAAGAGAGGTTCTGCCTGAAAACGTCTCGGCGGTATTGTACTGTTGTTAGTAAAGCTACATGAGAGAATGCCACCTTTTTATTCATGTGTAGTTGTCTAGGTTTAGTTCCAATTAAGCATGGGACTGACAAGTGCTCAGAACAAGTAGTCCGAGTGCTGTCCGATCATAGAGCCATTTGCGGTATAGCACGTTGCCCGCTGTTCGCTGTTCGAGTGCCGTCAAACATGATGGAGTCCGCTGCAAGAGTTTCAAGTAGAGACACAAGGCTTAGACTATACTATGCATAGCTCTCATACTGGGGGAAATGTAAGAGCACGAGATTAGCAAACACTAATTACATGATCAGTGCGACTCTTCGGAGTCCGACGAGACAATGGTCGTCACGTGACGGATGCAGGTATTTAGGCAGCTTCCTTCCTAGGTAATCGAGCGACCAAACAAAAACCAAGCAAAGAAGTCACGTCGAACAACAAGGGCATCTTCTAACCATGGAATATGAGCACCCTCCAATCATCAGCTCAGAGACGTTCGTGAAGTTCAGTGATAATGATCGCTGTCGCGTCTCCAGAAGCAGGGTGCAAGACTTTCTAGATCGCGGACTTATGAGCCAAGGTGACTTGGTCCTCGCAGCATCTACAGAGCCAATGCTAATACGCCGCAGATGCAATTTACCAGAGATACACAGAGGAGTTGTCTGAAAGACTCACCAGCCTCCATAGGGCTGATCAGCCGGATGTGATAGACGACATCAGAGCGCGTTTTGGGCAATTGCGCGATCCGGAAACTGGTTGTAAGACAAAGCTTCCCTATCTATGATCTCTGAATGTGCTGATGCTTGAAGACCTCTCGGAACATCTGCTTAAGCAATGGATCATCCAGAGGCTCCCCAAGTCAAACGTCGATGTATCGCAGCCTCTTTCGACAGTGCTCTTCAACATCCTCGCCTTCCATGCTTTTTATCCCTTTCCCCTCACTCATGAACCGGAGCAAAAGGCCCAAATAGACCAAGACGGTTTCGTGCGCGCAATCTGTTTGCTCGTCCTTTCGCCTGCTCCACGCTACGGACCCAACGGCTCGTTCTCGGAAGCTAGACACGGACGTTATTCGGGAATCTGGGGTCCACATCGTGGATGGTACATTGCGCTTCGCGGGAGAGGTGCGGGAGATTTCCGCAGACGGATGTTTCGCTGCCTAGCCAACCCACCTCTCATACCCGCAAAGAGCAGGTCCGTTGACGGGGCTACGTGTACGACGATCGAGGTGCCGAGGTTTGCGTACAACGAGTCACTCCAACCAGATGAAAACGAGGAGGAAGAAGGCCCAGAAATCGTCGTGGTGGAAGACGAACAAGAAACGGAGGTCGACGTCGTGGATGTGCTGTCTGAGTGTCCGCCTGAGGTGGACACACTGACAGCGAATCCATTTCGTGAGAGCTATCGGCTTGTTCTGCCCAATCTACCAAGACACAATGATGACCTGATGGAACTCTGCGTGAAGACAGAGAGTCTTATAAAGCTGGTGCAGATTTGTGGGGGGGCTCAGAAGGAAGGCAGGGAGCGCTTGGCATATGAGGTGGAAAGCATGGGCAAGGACGGCGTCATTGAATGGCCGGACTTTGAACTTTTGTTGGCAAAGTACTCGGTGAGTGTGTCGAGCGGCGATAGAGGAGGCTTTTGATTTACTGACATGCACGGACAGGAAAGTCTTGCTGATGGCCTTTCGAGCGTCTTTGGGGTTTTCGCCAAACACGGATGTTAAACATATATTTCACCCTGCCGCTGGCGATAAGCCTGACTTATGGCTTGATCCGTCATCACTCAGCTCCCCAAATTCTAACGTCAAGTACTCCCATGCCAATCTGGACAACTCTTCTGCATCAGGATCATCCGAAACATCAACAATGCGAGCCACTCACGCAAACTGAATCTCGCCTACCAGGCCAGGACTTTCGTCGGTCGTCGACGCCGACGTCTCCATGCCTGCTAGATAGTGTGCTTCTTCAGGCCTGAGCTTACCGCATCAGTGCAGATGTCGACAGCCTTTTCTGCTCGAGACTTTCCAGTCATTACTTACAAAAATGATGTCGAAAACAGCATCAAGCAAAATCTCACATGAAGATCCAAAAAAGTACTGTGTGACCCATGAGATGTAAAAAACATACAACAGCGGGTATTCGCTAGTGGTCACCCACCTAACTACTAATCCGCCGGTACGTTGCTTAAATAGGGCTGAGCGAACGGGAAGCCTTGTTTTCAACGTCCTATGGTCGTATGTGACTGATAGGGCAAACGAAAGCTTTATATACCAGGTGTGTCGGCTGCGATGCATACCACTTGTGGTTCAGCAGGTCAGCCAGCATTAGCTGCCACAGCACGCCACATCCTTGTCCTCCAACTTCGATATGCTGGCGGCCAATGCTCGTCCAAATCCCGCTCCGTGAAGTTGCATACAGCCTCTTCGATGTCGCCAGCAGAATCAGGTATGCCCACGAAATTGAGTGTGGTCAACAGAATGTCTGTTGGTCCACAAAGACCCTACCAGCTATCGCTGACAGATTCCATTGTTTTTGAGATTCCAAGGACTGTATCCAGTGTTTCCCATAACGGGAGAGGGTCTTGACTCGTCCCATCATGTCGTCCTCCTCTTCCTCACAAAAAAGCCGCCGCAGCCGCCGCAGCCAACGCCCCAAACTCCTTCCTGACCCACGGACTCCCCGTGGGCACACTCGCCGCTCCCGAACTACTCGCCGTCGTCTGCCTGGCGCTAATAACCTGCCTAACAATACTGAACTGATCCTCAACCTGTTGTTCCTTGAACGCTCTCGCGCCGCTCGGCAGCGCACTATACCACGTCGGTGCGCCGTAGAAGGTCGTTGTGCCTGACCCGGTGACCTGCGCTGGGATGCTGTAGTTCGAGGCGGTGGACACGAAGGCTGCGATCTCGGATGCGGCGGAGGACGAGGAGGATTTATAGGGTTCCCCGAGGGAGTTGGTGAAGGAGCGGAAGGCGATGTTGGCGTTGAGGAAGACGGATGTTGTCCAAGACGAGGCCTGGAAATAGTCAGCAAGAGGGTGTGTGAAGGGAGTGGGGATATATACGTCTGATGGGTTCGCGAACGACGGGATTGCGGAGGTGGGGATTGGTGGCGCGGTGTAGACCATGAAATCTGCGTTGACGACGTTGAAGCCTGCCGCAGCGGCTATGTAGAGGAGCCCGCTCTTCAAGTGCATGATAGTCTTCTGGTGTGCTTTGCGCGCGAGGTGGCGGTGGATGTTACTCAACGAGGTCGAAACTGGAGAGCAAATAGCAGCGAGTGTAGTGACAATGAGTGTGGAGTAAGAGTGAGCGTTCAAGGCACGGTCAACGACATTCTAATTGCTTGGCTACCCATCGCCGCCCGTATCTGATGATTAGTGGTCATCCTTGCTGATCGCGTCGCGGCGTTCAGTCCCGTTTGACGTTGTCGGGCTGTGCAACTACGCGTCAGTGCGTCGCGCCTTCTCAACTGCGTTGGCGCCTTCCTCCGCCGTAGACCATCCACGAGACACACTTGGCTGAAGCACACCGTGTGGTACGGATCGTAGCACCTCGACACTACTAAGACGTAGATTCGGACTGGATCAGTGGCGGCGTGCAGCTCATGCTAAGGACGCTCTGGTCCCAGCGAAGAAGCACGCGTAATCTCTGAATCTAAAAGCTGATTCAGTGTGACATTGGGAAAAGTCTCTGAAGAAAGAGAGGTTATCCAGTCTTTGTAGAGGCCCAATCATGACAATGGGCTTAAGCGAACGGCAATCTCGATTGCCCAGCGCCGCTCCAGAGAGCCATTACCGTACATGACCCCATCCCAAGCAGAGAAGTGTCCCACAATGTGCAATCAACCATCCCAAAACCATCGAGCCCAACTGTATCTGAGACCTTCTGCTATGCGGCTCATCACTTAAGGATCGAGCTTGAACATCTGCTCCTTAACCAGTAGCAACGAGCAATCCACATCCTTAACTCTTATACCCTCTGCCATTGGATCCTGACAACTCAGCGGTCCCGAACTCCAAAGCTTCTCGCGACACTCGCCACAGCTCTTCCAGCTCTCGTTGTCAAACCACTCACACGCCGACCTCTCGCCCCTGACCCAAGGGTAGCCGAACTTTACCCTGCTTGTTTCGAAGTCATAGTCGAGACTGTAGTAAGGGAACATGTCCTTAGCTCCGGTCTGCACGATGTTCAGCTTGGACGAGTCAGAGGTAAAGTTGAGTGATTGCGCCATGTTACCGTTGCGCCAGACGCCGGCTGCGAGACGCTGGCCAAAGGATCAGTACTCCCAGACTTGGACGTGGAAGGGGACGATCAGGTCTTCTCGGCCTTTGGGTGTCTTGGGAAGCACGGTGTGAACAATCTGAGGCATGAGCGTGATCGTACTAGCGGCGGCATCGACCAGTGTTGGCGTGCGCTCGAGAACGTCGTTGGTGTCGGCCTGATTGATGTCGACCAGACGAGCGGGGGCGGTCATGACGGGAGGTGTGAGCAGAGAGAAAGTCTTATTGTCTGGTAGCGAAGACGTTGGGGGTTCGACGTCGCGGCGAGCCTTTCCGTTCATGAAATTGTCGACAAAATAACAGGCGCGGTACCATGTACGCTGGCATCCAGGCTGCAGTGTCTGACAGTTCAGAGCTCTCAAGGTCCATGGCTTCTGTTCGCACCATCCGCAGGGCCAACCGCCTTCAGATGTCCAAGCATATCCATCATACTCGATGTCGAATGCGTGCTGATCGTACGAGTAAGGATCAAAGAGCAGGTCGAGTCCGGGGTGCAGATTGATGGGGATCTTCTGCGTGACGTCCTTGTAGAAGTTGAGCTCCTGGCCATGCCACCAGCCACGTGCCTTGAGAGCGCCGTTCTCGCACCACTCTGAATGGGTGACGGTGAAGCGGTATACGGTGAAGCGGTACACGTTGTCTGGTATTTTTCCACCGCCTGTGACGTCGCGTGCCCCCAGAGTAGAAGCATCAAGGGATGCAGTAGCGACGTTGACATGAGTTGCAGGGGTGGGTTCTTCGATTGCGGCGATGGCAAAGTCATTGTAGTCTTTGCTAGGAGGAGCAAGTGTGTCCAATGGAGCACTTCCTGGCCGCCAGAATTGACAGGTCAACGTGCGGTGCTAGAAGTCATCAGTCTGATCCTGCATCGACAGAGAGTCGTCGACTAAGTACTCGCTCTTGACATATCTGGACGCGAAGAACAGTCGATCGATCCTGTACCCTCGAAACCTATCCACGGCATGCCTTGATCGCACTACCCGCGGCTGCCTTTCACCGTGTCTCAATCCTTCCACGTGCAATCTCCAGCCTCAAAGCTCGTCTCAGAGGTGTCGGGGCTGTGACGAACTGAGACTAAAAGGCCATCTAGAACGAATGTCTGAGGTGAAGCGTTCTGGAATCCCTAACCGTACTCGAAGCCATCGCCGTGGTTGAACTCGGCGTAGGCGTGCACCTCAGGCTTAGTGGAAGAGGGATCGATGTTGCAATATTCCTTGATGTACAGCTCGACGCTGTATTCGGCGTGGTTCTTGGTGAGAACGGGGACGTTGGCGGCCGCAGCGAGCACAGAGACAAGACCGAGAACCTTCATGTTGACCGGGGTCGATGGGGCCGCGGGTTGTTCTGCGCAGTGGTTGCCTGCAAGAACCCAGAGGCAACTGTGTGGAATGTAGAGGCGGTGGTGGGGACGGATGCTGCCTTAAAGCGGTGCGTGCCAGGTTTAGACTTGGCTTCGAGTGAAAGTGAAGGCGAGCACAGCGCAGGGTTAGTAAACAGACCCTCCTAACACGGAGGTTTTTGACGCCTGTCGGTCGTTTTTGTGCAGGCTGATGAACGCCACAGACGACTACTGACGATCTGCATGTCATGTATGGCGTTCTCAGGCCTCGAGGACTCGACTTCGCAGGAGACAAGGTGTGACGCAGTCGCGCAGGACTGGATTGTATGCCTGTAAAGGGTATGCGTTGAGATCTGTGGAACGTCAACAGATCACAATCACCGTGAGAAGAATCACAATGTGTAGGAACAAGGTAGTATTACAATGACTATGGGTACACTCGACGAGAATCTTGATGGGTATCTGTGGTGGGCCTCCTAGGCCAAAACAAGCGCTTCTTTTGCGACTCAATAACACAACAACACAAGGAAATGACTGTATATACAATCTGACAATTAGATAACCAACATCCCCTACCGCCTGCTGTTGTGCGTGTTGTTGCGAGTAGTGCGGCCCATCTCCTCATCAGGGACCCTGTCCCGGCGTCCAGAGTAGGCACGCTGAGGCTGGCGAACATCGTCATGGCGGTCGTCGTAGGTACCACGGCGCTCGTCCTCTTCGTCTGAGACATCGATGTAGACAGAGGCAGGACGTGGGCGGCTCTCCCTGGGCAGCTTCGAGTTCTTAACCTTCAGCTCATCAGGCATGTACACCTTGTCGAGATGCTCCTCCAGCAGACGGACGTTCTTGCCGTTGCATTTGATCGCGGCATCGGCAAGATCGCCAATGAAGGGGACAAGACCGACGACAAAGTCCAATGCCAGGTTGAACATCATCATGAGTAGAACGCCTTGTGGGAGACCACATGACACCTTGCGCATGCTCATGATGAGCTTGAGTGCAAGCAGTGCATCGGCTGCGTCACCGATCGCTGGTACTAGACCAATGACGGAAGACCAACCGAAGCGCATGCCCATGAAACTGAACAGGGCAAAATCGAGTCTGTAGGCGGTCTTGCGGGCTCTGGCGAGAATGTTGGCCTCCTGCTCTGGGATGTAGGCTGGAATCTGCTTCTTGACTTTCTTCATCTTGCCCGGCTTCCTGGGGTGGGGAATTTCCTCGTAGTATGGGTCCTGACTCGCCATTAGCACATGTACAACGCAATGGTGTGGGGACAACTTACATATGGGCCGGCAGCTGCTTTGTTCGAATACTTGCTCATCTCGCCAGCGAGCATCTTCTTCGCGGCATACTTTGCGACAAGCTGGGCCATGATTGCGGTGTTGTTGGTGTGCAGGTGAGGAATGCACAGAGGTTCGCGGGAAAGGGGTTCTTGGCTATGGATACAGGCGTAAAGGAGACCTGCAGAAAGCCCTTATATGTGCAGTTTCTTTGGGTCCTTTGGGTTCTTTGGCGATGTGTTGACAATGCGCTGCGCGGCGGCTGTCTCACAAAGAGTGCGCGGAAGCTGGTTGGACGGCGGCTGCTCTCTCAGGAATTCTGAAACGGGCGCGTCGCTGCCTATGAATAGACGAACGAGTGCGATTGCGAACAACGAAGCGTGATGAGTTGGCAATCAGGTGAAGGTGCTGCAGGCAAAGCGAAGGCAGGCAGGGTCCGCTCTTAAGGCATTAGCACTTCGGCGGTGAGTTGGCTGGTCACCGTGCCCTGATTCCACAAAGTCGCGACAGGCTGTGACGTGATGGTGTTTCTGGGCCCGGTCTTTCGCTGATCCCGTAGCTACATTGCTGTGGCGTTGTGGTGGTGTTGCACCGCCACAACACGTCAACGAGCTTGAAGCTCCGCTAGACGGTACAATCACAACAAAGTCTGCGTCTAGAATCCCCGCGCACGTGTTTCCCATATTCCTTCACATTCTCTTCGTGCGGCAGTGCACGACGATCAGCCTTCGCTAGCAATCGAACTGCGAATCTCCCGCTGCAGCGTGCGACGCGCCCGCAGCCCGACGACATCCCCGCCGCGCGACTGACCCGGTGCCCAGAGCATGCAGCGCGACACCGGCCAACATGACTACCACAAATACCAAGATGACGCTCGTTGACTGGTTGGACGACTTGTGCGTTCGCTTCATCGTCAACCTCCCGCAAGAAGAGCTGCTGTCTGTGGAGCGCATATGCTTCCAGATCGAAGAGGCACAGTGGTTCTACGAAGATTTCATCCGTCCGCTGGACCCCCATGGCCTGCCCTCGATGCATCTGCGCAAGTTCTCGCAGCTCATGTTCCAGCATTGCCCGCTGTTCTCTGCATACTCTGCTGAGCTGCACCAGCAGGCTTACGACCAGTTCCTCGCCTACAAGACCCGAGTGCCCGTCCGCGGAGCCATCATGCTGAACCAAGAGATGACACATGCGGTGTTGGTCAAGGGCTGGAAGAAGGGCGCCAAGTGGAGTTTCCCACGAGGCAAGATCAACAAGGAAGAGGACGACCTCGACTGTGCAGTGAGAGAAGTCTGGGAAGAGACTGGTTACGATTTGAAGGAGGCTGGCTTGGTGCTGCCCGCTGAGCATATGAAGAGTATAACGGTCACAATGCGTGAGCAGAGCATGATGCTCTACGTCTTCCGCGGCGTACCAATGGACACATACTTTGAGCCCCGGACAAGGAAGGAGATCTCTAAGATCGACTGGTATAAGTTGACGGACTTGCCTACCGTTAGGCGCAAGAATCAGGTACAGCAGCAGGGTACTGGGCAGGATCTGATAAAGGAGAACAGCTTCTACATGGTTGCACCCTTTCTTGGACCATTGAGGGCGTGGATTAAGCTCCAACACAAGCTAGACAAGCAAAGAGCTCGCTCTGGGCAACACGTGGCGCCGCCCCCTGCGATCACAGATGATGAGGACATTCAAGCTGAATTCTATGAGGCCACAGGCGACGAAGGCCCCGTATCGATCGCGACCCAACCTCTCGATGATAACTTTGCCAACTTGGTCGCACGGCTAGGCCAGAATCAGCCTCAAGAGCTGGCGGCGCAGACCCAGCCCTCGATAGATCCGGCTGCAGAGCTGAAGAAGCTTCTGAGCGTAGGTGGCGGACCATCGGCACCTACACCACCTGTGGAAGCACCAAGCGCGCAGCCTCGAGCCAATCCTCTACGAGCCAATCCCCTACTGTCCTTGTTGCAAGGGAACAACGGCCCCCTAATACCTCCAAGCGCAAGCGGAATACCTCAGACCCCATGGGAGCAGATCCTGCATACTCCTATGGAGCCTCCACAGAACCCACACGCTCAACATCACCCATTGCCGCAACAGCGGGGCCCTCCTCCTTCGTTTCCCTTCCCGGCTTCCTGGGACATGCCCGTGCAGAGCCAGCAACAACATCCGCAACAACGGCACCCGCAAGACATGCCACTGCATCTCCCACCTCACCGCATGCCGCCTCCCCAACTGCCGAATCAGAATTACCAGCAGCAGCAGCAAGGATATGGGCCACCACTACCGCAACATGGGCAGTTCACCGGCGCGCCTGGGCGAGGACCAGAAGTACCTGCCGCATCTGGTTTGCCCACGCCCAAGCTCACTGCTCATGCTCTAGGGCTGCTGAATTCGTTTAAGATCAGCGAATCGAGCTCTACACTACCGCAGGCTCACCCCTCGTCACAACAGCAGCAGTCTCAGTACAATACACCGATAATGCAGCAGCCACAACCCCAGTACGCACCCCACGAGCTTGTGTCACCTCCACAGATGATCAGCCCGCCTTCTTATCGATCGCCTCCACTTAGCCAACCACAGCCGAAACCGAGGACAGTGCATCAAGATTCGCTGCTCACCCTATTCAGCGCCACACCGCCAGCCAAGTCACCAATCCCTTCGGAGCCGGCCGAACTGTCTGCACATCCTCTTACGCCAGGCTTTGTACAAGCTCAGCCAGCGACTACTCAGGTAAAGGCGCCAAATCAGACCTTGCTTGACCTCTTCTCCAAGCCGTCCAAGCCTGGGCTCACTTCAGCTACTGTCAGTGGACCGATGCATGAACCAGACTTCGATACGGTCAAGAGGCGTAAGCAGCCTTCTATCAACGGAAATTCCCGTGGTCCATCACCAACTAATCATGCTACTGCTGCACGCAATGGGTCGGATGTCACTGTCATTACTGCTTCGAAGCATGCTCAGCAGACGCACGGAGACGTTAGCACTGCACCTGCACCAGCTTTCCAGCCCCATATTTTGAAGAGGCCTCAACAGGGTCCCAACGCACATGCACAGGGCTTACTAGACATGTTCAAGGGTCCGTCGCCGCAACCAGTGTCCGCGCAGCCTGCCAACGTCACAGCACCCACGGCGCAAGCACAAGGGCTGCTGGATATGTTCAAGGGAGCGTCTCCGCAAATTACAACTGCGCGACCAGCGCAAGCGGACAACCTCCTCTCCATGTTCAAGAGCGCTTCGCCACAAGTTGCTCCTGCACAGCCTGCACCTGCGGCACCATTCGCCGCTTCACAACCATCGACTGCACAATCCCAAGGTCTTATAGACCTCTTCAAGAGCCCCTCGCCACAGCCTCCACCACAGATGGCTCAGACTCTGCCGACCGGATCTCCGGCCATCCCTACCGCCCAGCCCACGTCGTTCGACCGCTGCGAATCCATTCCCATTGACCAGCGCAACGCTCTCCTCGGCCTCTTCAACAAACCCTCTCCTCAGCTCGCTCACCGCGCTCCGGTTCAGCAATCCCAAAGCCCTCTCCCGTTCACCAGGAGCCCCAATCCGCCGACACCCAAGACCGCCATGTCTGGTCTTGTGAGCCCTGTGAGCCCGCTGCAGCAAGGCAGCCGCACGGGCACGCCTGCGGATCTGGCTAGCAGGAGTCGGATTAGTAGCATGGGGGAGCCTCTGGCTGGCCCGTCTGTTCCTGTGCAGCAGGGTGTGCCTCTTGCTCAGGGCGTTCAGATGGATGCTTCGCGGTCCAGTGAGGCGAAGAGTCCGGTCGATAAGACGTTTTTGCTCGGGTTTTTGGAGGACGTTGCTAGAAGGGGACGGTAAGAGGATTGAGTCGCTTATAGGCATTCAAGGTTTCGGCGTTTAGCATTGGCATGTTCAGGAGTTTGTTTGGGAATTTGTGGTTTGCTGCAGAGCTTAGATGCGTCGATAGCATGAGGAGCAATGATAAGCTATCATTTTGATAAGACACTTTCGAGCTCGCTCCAGGCAGCAAGTTGGCAAAGCATAAGGCTTAACATAATGTATGATGAAAAATGGTCGAGTGATTATTAGAGAAGAGTATTCTTCCAAGGGCTACAGATAGTCTAGTAGCCACCACCATACGCCGGCTGCAGGCCGTAAGGTGTGTCACTAACGTGATCTACACCTTTGTCGCTGAGGAAGTCACCCAGCGCCTCTGTCAACCGATCCGCAATCTGCTGATCAACCTTGGCCCACACCTTAATAGCATCTTTCTGCACCTGCGGCAGGGCCTTCTTCATATGCCCACTCAAGTTGTTAATAAACACTTGGTCCTGCTCCCACTCTTTGAACAACCGCCACAGCTCCTTCGGCTGCTCAAAGTCCTCATCTGTCACAGCGGATGTGTAGTTCGCCACTTTGCCTACCCACTCGTCGTGCGCGACGTCTGTTGGCCCGCCCGACGAAACTGCGCGGAAGGACGAGCGCACGTAGTCTGGGTCTGCGCCGTAGTTGCCGTCCAAACGCATCGGGCCGTCGCGCTGGTACGGCGAGTACACGTATTTCGCACGGTTGCAGGGGAGTTGCTGGTAGTTAGGTCCTACGCGGTAGCGTGCTGCGTCGGGGTAGCTGAACATACGTGCTTGCAGCATGATATCCGCTGAGGGACCGATGCCGGGGACCATATTCGAGGGCGAGAAGGCGGCTTGTTCTGTGTCGGCGAAGTAGTTCGCGGGGTTCTTGTTGAGGGTCAGTTTGCCCACGGGGTGCAGCGGGAAGTCTTTGTGTGGCCAGATGCGGGTGTCGTCGAAGATGTTCCAGCGGTAGGTTTCGGCTTCTTTGGGGTCCATGATTTGCAGGTTGAGGGTCCAGGTTGGGTAGTCGCCCTTTTCGATGGCGTTGTACATGTCTTTGACGTGGTAGTCGGGCTCCTCGCCAGCGAGGCGAACGGCGTCGGCTTCGTTCATGGTGACGTTGCCGGCATCGGGCTTGAAGTGAATCTTGACGTATTTGAAAGTGCCATCCTCGGGCTTGCCGAACTTGAAAGTGTGGACTCCGTATCCGTTGACGTTCCTCAAACTTTCAGGTGTACCTCGCTGACCAAACAGCTGCATCAAACAGTGTGTTCCTTCTTGGTTGTTGTTGTGGAAGTCCCAGAACATGCTCGAGTCCGGCACGTGTGTCTGAGGGTGATTCTGATGCGAGCGGTTCAACGAAGGGAACTTGACAGGGTCCCTGATGAAGAAGACAGGCAAGTCATTACCAACAAAGTCCCAGTTGCCTTCCTCTGTGAAGAACTTGAGAGCGAAGCCTCTGATATCACGGACTGTGTCGGACGATCCCTTGGCGCCAGCAACAGTAGACAGTCGTGCGAGGACCTTCGTCTTCTTGCCAACCTCGCTAAAGAGATTGGCTGATGTGATATGGGTAATGTCGTGTGTCACTTCGAACTCGCCCCATGCTCCTGCAGCCTTGGCGTGTACGACCCTGTCTTGTGTTAGCGTGATGTTTGGAAGACCAGATACAGAGACGAGACGTACCGCTCGGGTATCCTCTCGCGAGGGAAATGTGCAAGAGTCTCGATGAGCTGGGTATCTGAAAGGAGTGCAAGTCCCCCACCCTTCAACGGGTTGCCGCGCAGTACGGTCTGCGAGGTAGGGTCTCCAGCTGGTCTTCCCTCAGCGAGGGTGTAGACGGGCTTGTCGTTGGGTTGCTGTCACGAGTCAGTCTCATACGCGTCGATCTTTAGCTGAGGACCCATACTGGTGCCATGATGTAGGTTTTGGTCGCTGAGTGCTAATGAGTATTCAGAGATTGGATGCCGTTCCGCAGGGTCTTCATGTGGTTTTATTCCTACGCATACGCGCACGCGTACGCATTTCAGGATGAAGTCATGCTCGACGCGTGCTCGATACATCCACAAGCAACCCATGTTGTCGCTCTGTATTCGTTGCGTCATGGTGACTGAGCGCAGCAAAACATACTCGTGCTTATCCCACGAATCATTGCTCTGTGGGCCCTCAGGTTCTGCTGTGGAGGCCGCGGGACTATCGTTTTGTAAGCCTCCTTTGCCCGTTGAGGCTCAATTGCCGGAACATTTGGCCGGCAAAGAGGCACGCTGCGGCCTTGTCAGAGCACGTTGACGAATAAGTGGAGTGAGAGTGACAAGTGCACCGTTGATGATGTGGATGTTGCACGGATGCACTGACTGATGGAGCGATGACGGTTGCTGCTGCCTTGATTGGCGGAGATGGTCCGGCAGATCACGGCGAATATTCGGTGCCTTCTTCACAGCCCTCTTACCCTTGCACCACCATTCTAAAAGCATGCCCATTTGAGATCAGGGAAATATGTCTATATGTGGCTGACAAATGCAGTAGTCTGAACAACTTCATGTGTCCTCAGCCTCGCGCCATATCAAGTATCTCAAGGACTTGGTCCTTATTCCCGACCAGACCGTCCTGAGCTCCGAACACATCCGTCAAGGTACTTTCAGCAACCTTCTCGAAATCCTCATCTTTCGTCACTCCAACCTCTCTGAGCGTGTGCGGCAGATCCAGCATCTTCACGAAGCTCTCCACCGCATCAGCAAGACTCTTTTCGTCTGTCTTGAGATATTTATTCCAGATCTTCAAGACCTTCGCCTGGACCTCCTTCTGCTTGTCGTTGCACTCAGCCGTATATCGGAGTACAGGTGCCAACATGATGCAAGAGGCTACTCCGTGCATCACACCGCAAATGCTGCCTAACTGATGACCAATGGCGTGAGATGGACCTGTAGGTATGCTCCAGAGCAGCAAACCCATCATGGCGTTTCTGCTGCCAAGTTGACATTGATGGATGCCGTCGATGAGCCCCTCGTGATCGTTCTTGATTTCGCCTTTCCTGTAGTCCTTGAGGCCTTTCAGGAGACCGCTCAGAGCGTCTTCCATGTGGTAAAAGGCGTCACACTTGCACTGGTCGTTGACCATCGTCTCTACGCAGTGGTCGACAGCTCGCATGCCGGATGCAAGCCATAGCTTTCTTGGTGATTTCGATGCCACCTCAGGGTCGAGTAGGATGAGATCTGGTGCCGCGTTCGGACTTGAGAAGTGCTGCTTCTTCTGCGTGGTAGGGCTTGTCGCTGATGATTTATTATTCCATTCGCTGGCACTGAGACTCGTCGGCACCAGTATGAGACGTGTCGTGGGATCTTTCAGGTCATCTATCGTCCCCTTCTCTTGGTCGACAAGAGCTTCCATCGCCTCTGGTGTCAAGTTCTGAGGATCTAGATTCGTCTGCATCAGCCTCGCGATCTTGCAGGCATCCGAGTAGCTGCTACTTCCAATGCTAAGTAGACAGTCTGCCTTCCTCTCGTTGAGAAGGCTCGTTGTCTCCAAGACATCCTGATATGGCGAGTGCGCACCGACACCAGCCTTCTTGCCGACAATGAAGTGGCCTAACTTCTCCTTGAGCTTCGACACCACGTCCGTATTAGCATCAAGCGCTTTCGAATAGACGAGGACCACTCGCTCACAGCTCCATTCTCCTATTGCATGGATGATGTCTTCGATGTAGTCAGCCTTGAGGATCGCATTGTGGCCTTTCCGTGCTAGGATAGGCAGTTGCTGAACGGTTCGTTTCCCGCTATGAGAAGTGTACGTTTGCGACATGGTAGGTTGAATTGTGAAACAAGATATTGGAATAGAACTTAGCGAAGTACTATAACTTGCGGCAATGGTGGAATTCGGGCCCATCATGCACATATGTTGTGTTGCTGGCAGCTGCAAGTCGTCGCCCGTGACGCAATTTACACCTCATTCTTTGTAAATAGCAAGCTGCAGGTGGGCAGAAACTTGACACCCGCGGACGTTGTCAGCACATTCGCACCACTATACGAAGCGCAGGAACCTGCGTGTCGTCCGCTGCGGATGGTGATGCTAAGTGCTGGTTTTTAGGGTCTGCGCTTGGTGCAACGGTCGTGAATCAGGGTCTCACTTGCACATTGGAAGTCCGAGTCCGAGTCCGGGCCCAATTATTTCGCTGGATGCCTGGCACAAGGCCAGCGGCCGAAATTTAAACAGTCGGGACTTCATTAAGCTGGGTAAGGTACTTTCCGGCCGCCCGTACTTTCCGGCCACCCAACCACTTCGCGTCATCATTAACCAACGTCTCTTTTTACAACCACCACGTACTCAAAATGGATGCCCGTGAAGCTGCAATGCAATCTGCTATCGACGAACTTAATTCTGGTGTCAGAATAAGCCAACGCGCGGTGTGTAAGAAGTGGGGAGTTACGCGATCGTCGCTCCAAGAACGCCTCAAGGGCAGCA